>JAHUUD020000030.1:587500-1187500 GCA_020010945.3 Muscidifurax raptorellus
TGTGTGTGATTCATTTTATACTTACTAATTATACATATGTTTTATATTATTTGTTCATTTACAAAACGTAAAACTATTCGTAAAATTTCTTAGTGGTTACTTTTATGTATTATATACATAAATATTTATAATTATCTCATTTCTGCACAATTTGAACGCCTCTTCAGTATACTACATTGTATACTACATTAGCTATAAAATGTATTAACTAAGCTGATTATTGTATGCAAGCATAGTACATAACCCATCACCAGACTAAAACTATTACAATCTTTGTATTCAGTTTTTGAACTTACGAGGTTTATATATATATATTGTGACGGGGTGGGACCTTAAGCGAGCGACGAAAAACACAAAAGGAGCGCCGGGACCGAGGATCGATCCGGCGTCCCCGAGATCTCTAAGCAAGCATGCTATCCTTATAGCCAATGCTGCCTGTGTCGTCGCTCGCTCAACCTACCTCGAATACCGCGTGGGTACGGGTAGCAACCCGTTATAATATATATATATATATATATATATTTCCGTAAAGATGATTGTTTATGGAACCTATATTTTCAATTATATTACAGATATAGGTAAACTATATATACAATGCCGAAAAATTCGAAAAATATA
This sequence comes from Muscidifurax raptorellus, assembly GCA_020010945.3. Taxonomy (NCBI): domain Eukaryota; kingdom Metazoa; phylum Arthropoda; class Insecta; order Hymenoptera; family Pteromalidae; genus Muscidifurax; species Muscidifurax raptorellus. The sequence goes on from JAHUUD020000030.1 coordinate 588,119, forward strand.
ACGTCCAGATGGACGAGAAGAAGGCATGAAATTCCCCATAAACGAAATTTCGTATGTCAGTTGATCAATATTACGTGTACAGCTTTACCGCAACGAATAAAAACTAAAAGTTTGAATATGTACTATTAATAGTACATTAAATTCGTTCAAAATTATAGGTCACAGAAATTTAAATTTGCAAGGAATATTTATGCGTGACTTAGGAAAATTTATCCATACTGTGCTAATATGTACTAGTATTTTGCAAAAACTATCTAAATATTCAGACCCATTTGCAGCTTGAACCTATATATCGCAACTTTGATGTAGTTTTTAAGTTTTCACGATATTCGTATATTACATGCCCTATTTATATGATTCTTATATATAATTACCAGCGTATCATTATCATACTAATGCAACAAGCATTGCTCAATTTGACAACCAACAGTTATTTTAATAATATTGAACAATAATGATAGTGTCCTTTTGTTTTTTTGTATTACTTAATTTAATACTAGACATATAACTTCCATGAAATTTTTACTTTTGTCTTATAATTTTTTAAAGAAGGAAATGAATTTTTTTGTCTATACTAGTATTGTAATAGTTAACGCAAGAAGCTGAAATACCATTGAAAATGATTTTCTCAGAAAAATATTACAGTATTTACATTTAAATATTCAATTTTTATTAAAACGATATATTTCGATAGTTATATTGTTTTAACTGCGCGCCTTAACTCATTTATTCATTTAAATAGTGTAACAGACTGTTTGATTTTTTTTTCTATATTTGGGAAAGTGATGTATTATTCACTGTTTTTCAATTCTAAAAAAAAAATAAAAGCTATTATAAAAATATTTTTTTATTAATTTGATTTAAGTTTATTTAGGTTATATATTGCTTAAAATTAAAAGTTCCTATATGTAGAATTAGAATTTTACCGTCGAATATTGTTTTTCTTTACAGCCAGAATAATTTTAAATATAATAGTAACATTATGTCTGATAACACCGGCACACAAAATAAAAAAAGTTGTCTGCGCAAGAAATCAGACCTATCTATCTTTGTGTTTTTCGGATCGCTGAATTCGAATATAAGGTCAGTTAGGCCCCATCATGTCAGGTTCAAGGTTAGTTGGAGGTCAAACTGAGAAGAATTGGTTAAAAGAAATAAAAATGCCCTACATCTTTTAACCATTTCTTCTCAGTTTGACCTCGAATTGACCTTGAACCATACGTGATCGGGTAAAACTGACCCCGGATTCGGATTCAGCGACCGAAAAAACATAAATGTATGGCATTTTAATTTTTTTAAACCTTTTCTTTTTAATTTGACCTCTAACTGACCTTGAACCTGACGTGATGGGGCCTAACTGACCTTATATTCTAATTCAGCGACCCGAAAATCATAAAGATAGGTCTGATTTCTCGCGCAGACAACTTTTTTTATTTTGTGTGCCGGTATAATTATTTCCAAGACCTGTTCGAATCGCAAGACGACAACCAGATCAATGGAGGTACATTGAATGCTTTAAATTCTCAGTTTCACACAACTCTATGACTTCCTTATAGAACCACTTAAATTTCAATATAAAAACCATTTAATTTATATTTTGTACTTGTACAAAAGTAGCGATTAATATTATCGTTCCGTGCGCTGAGAGAGGTTATATGAGATTGTCTCGATTAGTAATTTTTATTATTATTAATCTTAATTTTAAGTAGCTGCATTATTTATCATACAAAGAAAATTAATTAAATTATTCTAAAATATATTTTCAATCTTTAGTAATTTATTTTGCAATATTTTATGAGAAAACATGAAAATTCTAAACAATATGAAAATGTTTAAAAGAAATTCAAATATCAGAATATTGTTCTCTGATTATTTTTCAAACAATGAAAGTCATCATGTTACTTTTACGCGTTGAATCAAAATTATATTTTCTAACGGCAATTCATTTTTATTACAATTCTAGTATCCGATGATAGCACAAACGTTTCTTGTCATTGTTTATGTGGTAAGTCATTTAATATATTTAAAATTTATTTAATAGCTTTAAAGTTCATTAAAAACTTCTTCATTGTTCATTTTTTATTTTTTCTTAAAAGTAACTCAAATTTCTATATTTTTTTGTATATTATTTTTATAATTATTCAAGTAGGCTATTTTATTTAAGAATTTTTTCCATTTCGTAATTTTATTGTTTAAAAACGTTGTATCGTACTTATGCCCACTACAATTAGTTTTTACATATCCGTACTTAATTAAATTGCACTAATAAAGTTTTTTGAAAGTTTTATAACAAAATTACACGACTAGTTTAGTTAAATTGTGTAAAAATAGTATATTTATTTTTAGGAAAATGTATAACTTAATATAGGTTATAGAAGTACTGTATATACTTAAAGTATATACATAGTCCAAGTTATTTTAGCCAAATAAACTGGTCCAAGTCGATCAATTCGTCATAAATTTTCGAGCTTCCAATGATGCATCGTTTAAATTGCTTATTTTCATTATACCATTACAGGTTTTTATGAATCACAGCATTGACAATAGATACTGCAATTTATTAAGAAAAATTCATAAAAATAACAACTATAAATGGTCAATTCGAACTCCACAAAAATATTGCATGAGAAGTGGCCTTTACTTCGTTCTTTGATTAGAAATACATACATCATTCATGATTCCAGGAACCAATGTTTTTTATATTTTCACAAAATACTACTGACCTTAATAATAAGTTATAAATTTAATAATGTTATATTCTTTTCCTTGATAATGCATTATTAACATTTTTAAACTTATCCCTTGCAAACAATTATTACCTTAGCAAATTACTTTTTACAGATAATTGTCATCGAAATGACGAAATTCTCCGAAAACTAGATACTTTGCTTCAAAAACAAACCGAATTGGACAACAACTTTAATAAAATATTGATTTTGTTCAGATGCGTTGAAAACGCTGTCAAATAAATCGAACATGCATTGAAGCAAATAATTTATTTAATAATGGATCATTTGTAACTTGTAATTCTGTAGGTCGCGCTAAATAAATCGATTCGAATAACTGTTGGTATCGTACATTATTCAATAACATTTATAGAATTTCAAAACTAAAAAAAGGTATCTACATTTTAACTTTGATAATTTTTAAGTTTTTTTATTATTTTAATTTTTATTTGTTTTTGAAGCAAATGCATTTTTTGTGAAAATATTAAAGTCATAAAATTAAAGCCGCATACAATTCCAGAGAGAATTCCAGATAATGTTGTAAAGACCGTATTTAGTATAAAGTACGGGCAGCGCGAGTTCTACAAATAATTATTTAATTCGCCGGAACTAGCATAGGCTCGAGAGCCTTATTGTTACTTGAGACTTATAGTATTGCGCAATGCTACGAATGAAGTTAATCGTGACGCGTTCTATTCGGCGGACAATGGAAAGTCCGATCTTCTAATTCAGCGAACGGTAGTCTGTTCGCTCTCTTAACTCAGCGGACGATAGTCTGTACGCACTTACCTCGTTGATGACGAACGTAAGATAGGATTAAGGTTGTGTATGTATATTTAATAATTTGTATTGAGGTCACACTGAGATTAGATTCACTTTTTATATTTATTGATGTTATTACAACCCGAGAACTCGGAAGCCGGATCCCGGAGTTTCGCTGAAGCTAAAGCTCCGGGGCCGACTGTTTAGTTCGGCCCCCCATAAGGTAGATGGCGCGCTCAACGGAGCTGAAATGAATCGCGCGGGTTTAACGTATTTCGAATGTAAAATATACTTACAGCTGAATATTCCACGTAGAAAAGTATTGTAAAAAATTATTATAAATATATACTAAATACCCTAAACTTTTAAAGCGATATACCCCGCGTATTTTAGTTTAATAAACAAATAGCTTTTACCTAAAATGTAGCACTTAAAGCTAAATAACCCATGTATAAATTTGTTCTTATAAAATTAAATGCGTTTATTACAAACTTCGATTGTTAAAACAAAATGCCCCACCAATGCCACTTTTAATAAACAAATTGGTTTAACTATAAAAGCTAATTCAGGACTTTAACTGAAATATACAGGTGTAAAGCAAAGTACCCTTCGGAAAATTGCAATACGTATAAATATCTAAAATTATTGAATAGATTAAGACAAATATTTTAATTAATTAAGTATACAAATTACAATTAATTAATAAATTTTACAAATTAAAAAACATTAATGTTTCCTGCTCTTGGTTAATGTTAATAATATTGTCGTAAATATTTAGAGTGTAACTTATGATTAATTTATTTTAGTATTGAAATACAAATATTTAATAATATATTAAAAACTTGTATGATGCTATGTATTGACAATTTATTGACACTACTCAGTGGAAACCAACGGGAAGATGGCAGGTTTTCTTTCATTGGGAGAGAATGAAGAAAAGGAGTATGTACAAATTAGTAAAGTAGGAATATAGACAGTTACAACTATTTACATGCGATGATAGACTGGCCACTCGCTGCCTTGGTCTTCATACTGCATCTGAAAAAGACCTAAACTAACTATTCGCCTTATTGCGCGCGTAATATCGTCCGCCGATAATCCTGATATGATGACATATGCCTGATAAACTTTATTGTTATCAGACTTATAGTCAACAAAAAATGAGGGAGGCCTTCCCTGTGGCTACCTAGACCCACATCGGCGTTCGATGAATACCATGACCTCGTTCTAGGCAGGTATCTGTATCTGCTCTGGAACAAAACCTATAAGGAATCAAGAAAAAGGCCCTTCACCAGAAGTAATTGCGTTTAACATTACATACAAACAAATATTACAGATTAAACGTCAAAAAATATTTACAATAAACCTACAATTATTTTTTAAAAAGTCCCATCACAAAAGTAATTACTTACACAATGTACATTATACATATAGTTAATATACTACTGACTCAAAGTAAAAAATAATTGAAAAACAATTTTATATTGATATACATCGCAGGACTTTAAACTATAATACTGTTGGAACATATTGCATAAAAAAGAATTTACCTCATCAATTTTTGTAACTTGGCACAAGGTTTGTTCGTTAATGGATCTATAGGGGCATTGCGCTTTTTATTAGTAGAATCACGATAATCTACAGATAACCATTTCAAAAAATAAAAAATGTGAACTCTAACAAATTGCTTGATGATATATTTTCTATGTTGTACACATTCATTTTTAAGCCAAAAATCTGTAAACTTAGTCATAATAACTTTTTCAATACATTCAATTAATTTCATAGCAATATTATTTTCTGTGTAATGTAAATAAAATTCTTTCTCAAAAACTTGATAAGCTTTTAAAATAATTAAATAAAATTGTTCTGATGGAACTTTTAAATTGCCAAGTTCAAGATCGGGAACTCGATAAGCTTTCCAAAAAATCAACGAATCACTTTTGTACTCTAAATTTTGATTTTCTCTAGTCAAAGTTTCTTTGCAATGTTCACAGCCAAATTTATTTAAACATTTATAAACTAAGTAACCTGCAACATATTTCATTGCACACTTATCTAGTGTTACAACTGCATCAGTTTCATCAAAATCATCATCTGCGTTACCTGCTTCAATATTCGTCTCCTCTGCAGCTTCGTCATCTTCAAAAAATTCATTTAGTGCCCATAATTGTACGCTCAAACGAGTTTGGTTTTGCATTTCCTCCTGCTTTTATAACGTTTCATTTTTATCGGGTTTAACGCCGGAATAAGTCGATAATAAATTTATACATTCGTCCGGTTTACAATTACTTCCGACAGAAGGAAATAGCAATGTTGTTACAGTTCCGTATTGAAAGTTTTTCCTAAATTGAATAGCAGTTGGATTAGTATTAAAGCCCGATAATGCCCTCATTAATGAAAAGAAATTCTCAATCGGATCTTGATTGACTTTACCAGTTAAAAAATACGATCGACCTTCATTTTTCAAAACATCCCAAAACATTAGAATACTTTTATTAGTCAAAACTAAGTTTGTAAAGCAGTCCCGATATTTAAACGTTTTACCATTAAACATTTTAAGCTTTTCAAGCCATTCTATTGAGTCGCGTAAAGTTTGTTCGACCTGCGGATGATTTTCAGATAAACCACGTCTTAACGGAGTTGAATCATTGGGATGTCTTGCATTTAAACAATCAAAAATATTATTCATTCCAAAAAGAAAGTTAGCCGTTGACACGCACGCGGGATGTTTTAAATCGTGAGTATCCCAGCCTGCCATCATCGCACGCGCAACCGATCCGCTTAAAACTTGTACAGCTAGTTTAACGTTCATTTTTTGAAAATTATTTGGATCTAAATGTTGGCTAGTTAGTTTTGGGGCGGCCCTACTTGATTTATACTGTTAAAATTCTCTTAATTCCCGAATTGCTTCCCAAGTAATAGTTTCGTCATTGTGATCAAAATCATTATTAAGTAGATTATTTCTATAGCATTTAAAAAGATGTGGTGTATCAAAGTTAAAGAAGATTTGACGACCATGACGTTCAATAAATGGTTGATCATGTGTGATTCCCAATTGTGCTACTGCTTTCTGATTTGAAGCGCCTTGATCGCAAACCATCATTCTTATTTTAAGCCCTGTTTCCTCAATGTTATCGATTACATCGGTAATGATAGATTTTAAAGTCATTCCTGCCACAGGTTTGGTTGAGAACACAAAATAAACTACTTGTTTCAAGTTATACGATAACCCTGACAACATCGCGACTAAAGCTATATTAGCAAATGTTGGAGCGCGACCGTATTCTCCCAAATCAGAAAATCCTTCGATATAATCATCTCTTTCATTATATTGCAAAAAAGGTCTAATTGACATCTCGTCCCACATTAATACGCATTCCTTTTCTAAATCATCCATTGAAGCTGCTTTTATTTTAATTAATTTTGATAAATTTGCGTTAATTCCTGTTCGTAAAGTTAATTCGTTAACCCACTCTTTCATTAATGTCATAAAGGCAAAGCGAATTTTTTTCTAGTCTTAAATATTTGAAAGCTTTAGGCGACTTATAATACAACCCCAAAGAAAAATATTTTTCATCTTCATCCCATTTCTTTTTTTTATCGTGAAAAAGTTGCATCTTTAAAAAAACCATTGCATTTTCATTTAAATACTGACTAGCAGCTTTGAGAATATCAATTTTTGTCAAGGGTTTATCTTTTTTTAACGATTTTCTCTTTACTTTTTGATTTAGAATTTTATTTTTATGTACTAGCAATTTACTTTTTTTTAATAGCGCAATGTTACGTTGTATTAATCTATCGACATTTGATTTTACTTTTATTGGTCTCGATTTTCTTTTTCTTCTAGCCGGTTTGACTGTAGATACAGATGTATGTAAAGCAGGCGTCGCATCAGAATGAATTTGATTAACTAAACTACTTTGTGTACAACTATCCTCAACACGCTCTACACTAACATTAAGGGGGAAACAGTTACTACTACTACAACGTTCATTGTCATCTGTGCTAATATTCAAACGATCATTATTATGTGCTAAACTATTATTGGAAATATGAGATGTACTAGATTCGTTTGCAATATTATCACGGATGTCAATAGGTTAGCTACCTTTTTTAACTACTCGTCTATTAATACCATGCATTAAAAAATCTGTTGGTAAAAAATGATCACTACATAGACGCTTAATTCTACCAGACTCCGATGTTTATTAATGAAATCATCCTTTCCAGATCGCCGAAACCATTCTTGTTCGCTATATAAATACATATTTTATGTAAATCTTATTTTATTAAATACTCATTATTAAACTATATTTACATTGAAATTTCGAAAAAAATATAGCTATAACGATAATTTTTCATTTTTATATTAGAAGCTTATTTATTTAATAAAATATTTATTTATGTTAATGACGTATTAATACAAATAATATAAAAAATTTATTAAATTGTTGAATTACAAAATAATTGTTTACAACATTGTTTCATTAAATAAATAAGTACAATTCCTTTTCACCTAAACATAAAAGTGATATTTCATATTCCACGTTAATTTTACGTCTATTTAAAACCAAATTTCTTATATACATATTTCGCGTAAAATACGGAATGCATTTTTAACAATGTACACAAATCGTTTTAGAAATATAGAAATAAATACGGTTATGGAATATAAAAAACACGGTTCGAAATTTCATGTAAGTTATCACTTATTCAATCATAAAAAAGAGAGTTTGGTATATCAATTAATTTACAAAATAAAATGAAGAAGAAAAGAAAGTGCCCTACTCTCCTTTATACTGTGACAAAGCTGCATTTATGTTACCCATTTGTATGCTCGAAAATTGTACCAAAACAGGCAATAACGTAAAATCAAACTGGTAAGAGTATCTAAGTAATACATATAAATGAAATGTGCCTTTATTATTAATCAACAATTTTAGCGCGTGCACCGCAAGAATACATATTGTATAAATAAACTGTATTCAATATGCAGATAATAAATAAATCAGCTGCATGCACAAATAACGACTGCGCATTTCTATAATCAAAAAAGACGTCGCAGATTCGAAAACAAAAAGGTAAACAAACACAACACGCTGGCGCCGGTGCACTGTTATTCGCAGACGCTACAAATACTTACATACCGTATGTAAACAAACTTGTATGCTGCTGATTCGCTCTTTAAAAAAACGACTTTTATTGTGCAATCTAAAATCAGTATAATTATAAACGTTTTGTACTTACACATTAATATTATGCGAAGGAAATCTATGGAAAGTCAAGTCCCCATTTTTGGCTTTTGTGTTCCTACAATTTTTGTAGGCACAGACGTCTTTCGGCATATTGAAAACGCAGTAGCATCAACAAACAGTTTATAAGAGCTACTATTTAATATTGATTGTTACAAACTAACATTTGAAACACATACAGTTCTGTGCATGCACAAAAGAATTGTCAAACAAGCGTAGATTATTAGCTACAAAAATTGTTTTTTTTTTTGCCAGCAATCCTACTAATATTCACACTAATATTAACCAACACCAGCTAATGCTTTTAATGAAGTAATAAAACACTCAATACAATAACTAATTAAATACTCAATACAATCAGTTACTAAGTTACAGTATATGCAAACGGTTTTCCATGTGCTTAATGAAAAAAGTGACCGGCGAATACTGGTAGCTCTTCGCGTCTTGTGCTTTGAGCGCGCGCATATACATGCACGCGGAAAACCGCGTTTTTTAATATTTAAAAACTTATATTCAATTAATATTAATCTACTAAGACTCTAACTTTAAATGTATGACGTATCTTAATTTATAATTGAGTAAATTGCATTATAGACAACAGAATAGTTTCCATATTTTCGTAATATGACTTAAATTCATATTAGAAAGTGAAACGTAAAACATGCAATATATATATATATTTACTTACCTTTAACAATAATAAAATATTCACTTCGTATAATAAAATGTAACAATGAATATTTTGCTTTAACAGATCTTAAATTTCAATTGAAGAAAATTTTTTATTTACTTATATAGATAGAGCAGTTTTTTAATTAAGACTGTTCGGATTTTGGTTTAACCAATTTGTTTATTAAAAGTGGCATTGGTGGGGTATTTTGTTTTAACAATCGAAGTTTGTAATAAACGCATTTTATTTTATAAGAACAAATTTATACATGGGTTATTTAGCTTTAAGTGCTACATTTTAGGTAAAAGCTATTTGTTTATTAAACTAAAATACGTGGTGTATTTCACTTTAAAAGTTTAGGGTATTTAGTATATATTTATAATAATTTTTTACAATACTTTTCTACGTGGAATATTCAGCTGTAAGTATATTTTACATTCGAAATACGTTAAACCCGCGCGATTCATTTCAGCTCCGTTGAGCGCGCCATCCATCTTATGGGGGGCCGAACTAAACAGTCGGCCCCCCGAGCTTTAGCTTCAGCAAAACTCCGGGATCCGGCCTTCTATATGTACACTAGCATTCTATATTCTCTGCCACCATCGCCGGGTTGCTATTCGGCGGACCTTTGGCACGGACGTCTCTCTACGGTCTGTCTACTGACTCCAAAGGGCCCATCAGTGTTGTCTATGCTGGGGCGGAGTAAACGCGTTCCCAATCGTGTTAGTGCGGAGTAAACACGCCTCTAATCACTACACAGACTAGACACTGGCTGCTCACCAGAGAGGACAGGCTCTGCCGTACTACCGATCCGTTCTGTCACCAAAGGCACTGCGTGGATTGGCTCCAGGGTTTTTAAAGCCTTGGTGCCGATGCAAGGAGTTTTGTAATTAAGAAGTTAAAGATGACTATCGTCCAATCGACATTTGCCACCAAAAGGATTAAGGCGTATAAGTTGACCTAATTCGCGCGCGCGGAGTGCTGACATGCAGGTCAGTGTGCGGCTCTGGTTTTCGGCGCTCGGTTTCGTAATGTCCTTGTAAGCAGTTTGTGGATGAAGGCGTTCAATCATATACAAGTACATTTATATACTTATACATACACATATATTCGCACTCATACTCGTATATACATACATATATATTTATCTATATGAACGTGGGACATTACAATGTTGACACGGAATGTAGTAGTAGTACAATATCTACAGAAAACATTAGTTTTGAAACTGAAATGTACAAAAGAACTTTAAATGAGTCTTTGGTTGAAGAAAATACAAGTTGTGAAACAGAAGGTGTCAGTGGTCCGTTCATAGAAGCGCAAAATTTTCAAAAACATAACGAACACAGTAACAAATGTAGTGATGATGATATTTTTTATGAAAGAGTAGATAGTTTATCCGAAAATGAATCTGAATTCGATGATGTTAACGATCTCAATATTTCAGATTATTTTGAGATGTTTACAGATACTAATGAATCATTCAATAAAGACAAAAGGATTATGTTTCCTGCTAGTAACTTAACCGTTTCTGATGTGGTGCTTATGCTAAAAGGGATTACAATCAAATTTAGTTTGTCACAGACACAGGCGATTGATTTAATAGATTTTATTAAATGTTTAGCTGGGCTCTAATTTAGTACATGGAATTTTCCCCTATATAAACTTGATAAGTTCGTTCCGACACCTACAGACAATACGAAAAAGCATTATTTCTGTGATGAGTGTTGCCAAACATTGATAGAAGTTCTAGTTTCAAATCAAAAAACTATTACTACGCAATGTAGTAATTGTGAAAAAAATTGTAATTACTAGTACAAGTGAAAATTATTTCATATACTTCAATATCAGCTATCAAATACAACTACTAGTTAATGATAAAAATAATCAATAATCAATGTTTTATTTTACTAAAGAAACATGAATGACCAAAGATAATGTTATCATTGACATAAGAGATTCACAATTGTATAAAAAAAATTGTTGCACACCGAATACTATTTCTTTCAACTTTGCAGATTCATCTTAATTGTTAACAATGCAGATTCATCTTAATTGTTTTTTAGGAGAAACTCTTTTTAAAAATCCTATGCTAGTCGGATTGTATCAAATCAAAAAAGAACCAACGCCAAAATTTGTGAATTTATTTTTGTCTGTTTTGAAAAAACAATGTGATATACTAGTTCAGGACAGAATACAGCTAACAGATTACTGGGCAAAAGAAAATTTTACTTTGAAACTGATACCATTTTGTGTATGTGTAGATACAGTTGCAAGGCCTTTACTACAAAATAGTATTCAGTTTAACGGCTTTTTTGGTTGTAGTTGGTGTTATCACCATGGACTGTATTACAAAAATGCAATGAAATTTCCGATGCAAAATGATGATTCAGATTTCAGGTAGTACTATGGCTAGGAGATTGACGGTTCAGAAATTGATAAAATTTTGAGTATAGGTAGATTCTACTTTAATTAAGACTCCGTTAAAATTTGGTGAAGGTTCGGAGCCTGGGAAAAACGTTATAAGCATTTTAATTTTCATAAATCAGCACCTTCGCTTTAACTCGTAATTGTATAAAACTGACGGTTCAGAATTGATTGAAATTTTGCAGGGCGATAATTTAAGTAATAACGATTAGTTTAAGCCCTTAAAGGCAAAGATTGGGTGCCTGTGAAAGAACTAATAAAGAAATGAAAATACTTTTTGCAGGTAAACAGCGGTTTACACATAACGCACGATATCGATGTGGCAACGTCGCAAGGGAGGTTAGAATGCGCTCGATTTTCAAATCGCCACGTACTTCTTTGACTGTAGGAGTAAGGTTAACAGGAATACTTTTAATGTTAAAATAACAATATTAAAAAGTCCATGAACACGTTTTAGTGTTCTCGATATTTCTGTTTGTTGTCTCCTTTTCTTAAAAATGTTTTCATTGACTCTCTTATTTTTCCAAAAAAAAACACTTTGGTTTTCTCTTTTTCTCCTGAATTACGCATTTTGGCATGTAGGTTATACTCGAATGTATACACAAACAGCAGACGAGCAAAATCTATATTAAGTATACCTATATATATGTATACACCTCGTAACCTACTACGCGACGTTGCCAGATGTACGGACTATCGAAATCAAATGCATCTCAACATTCGCTTGACTAGCTACCTACCCATAGTACTACCTTAAGAACTCACGAAGCGCACTTAAATCATGTATCGGATGTGATATCATCGAATAGGCAGACAGAATTTGGTGTTAAGGGCTACTGGATCCTTCTAGACTTTTCCAATTTTTATATTGTTTGGAACTTGTCACCCGACTATATGCATCAAACATTGTTAGGGGTAATTAAACAATTGTTTAACGTTTGGAAATCAATTTTGAAATCAGATGATCTTAAAAACATAAAAAAAAGAATGGCAAACATGAAGCTGATTCGTGATTTGCAGCGTAATTTACGGTCCTTAGATTTTGCTCATAAGTACAAAGTTCTGGAATGGAAAATATGGTTATTATTTGTAAGTGTACCGTTTTTACATGGAATTTGACCAGATGAAATGTTCCATTTCTATTTAGGTTTGGTCCATTGGCTTTATACGTATTTACAAGAATCGATAACTAAAGAAGAAATAAATGACTGTGAAAGGCTAATGTTGCAGTTTGTTGGATAATCTGAAATCATATATGATACAGAAATAATGACTTTCAATTTACACGGTCACTTGCAATATGCTGAAATTATTCGCAAAGTAGGTCCACTATGAGCTAATTCTGTGTTCCCCTTCGAAAATGCTATTTGAAAATTTTTAAATAAAATAAACGCTCTAAATAAATCTAGAAAACAAATTGCTTGTAAGTGGTTAAGAAGATGTACTTTTAAAAGTTATATTGAAAATAATCAAAGCTCATCAGAAGAAGCAATACGATACTGCAAATCTTTATTCTGTAACGTCCCATGTTCATAAAAGATAATTATATGTACGAATATACTGCATACAGAATGATGTATGACGGCGTGTATGTGTACAGGCGCAGGTATACGACGATAATCACAATGTAAGCATTTCCGCAACCGCGTTTACGACATCAAACGCGTCCTACTAATTAAACCAACTGACTCCCAAGTCAGCAATCCCAAAACCTACTTATTCTGCACCATCACCAACTTATATTGTAAGACACTTTCGGTGGCGATCAGTGATTGGTTATTACCCTAACATTGAGATCATCCGCCAAGCCTTATAAGCACCGCACTCAGTCCTCATATTGCCTTTAGTGAAGTCTCTTTTTACAAGGACAACGAGTGTTGTACTTGCTGGACCTGGTGTGTGAATACGAGTGCCGTTTAGTCCTTCGCGTCGTCTATTGGGTGCTTAGAAACCACTCAAACTCCGTGGAAGCTAACCGGTGAAATTCTTCATACTCTGGACGTGAGTTGGTACAGTACGAGGCTTAAGGACCGTCAACCTATCTGGCGTTAGCTTCGGCAGCTTAGTTAAGGAACTTACTCTCAACACGCCACGGAACCATCCGTGTAGGATAATACTAAACACCGCCCAGTCATCGACCGTGCAATCTACTAGTAGTGTCCGAACGGGATTGTAAGTCGAACCAATATAGAAATAAGTAAATACGTAACATTAAGAACAAACATAAAGATTAGATTAAAACATCTGTGTAACATCTGTATCAAAGCATTGGGCCTTCGTCTGAATAAAGTCATAACAAAGAAGTACCATAAAGAGACAGTTTATTAGAATCATAACCTACTTAATAGTAACAGAAGACTCTCGAGTCAAGGCTAGTTCACCTATACTCAAATAAATAATTATTTGTATATAGAATTACTGCGCGGTTCAGCATAGTAAATCAGAACCTTACAAATGGCATCCCTTGTGGGGAACTAAGCCATTGTTACTAAAGTACCAACTGTCTCGTTTAGAATTTTTATAATTAAGAAGAAATTTAGAGTTAGTATTTTTGAAACTTTTAGACGAATTAAACCATAATGGCGTTTAATCAAACTAGAGAGGAAATCTTAAGATTACCCAACTTAGAACAAAGAATCAATGCTTTAGATCAATTTTATAGATTTAAAGAGGCAGAAAGAGAAGAACAATTATTAGAATTTTCACGTAGTATATTAGAGTCAAATAATTTTCGGGCAGTGGAAAGAGCAACTCAACATCTTGCAGATTACGATGGAACGAATATGAATCTAAAAGAATTCTTACAAGATGTTGATAACTGTTTTACCATGATTTCTACAGATTCAGAAGCACACTTTTTAAGAATCGTTATATCAAAATTAAGGGGTAAAGCCAGACAAGCCTTGGAAGGTAGCACATTTAAAACTTGGAATGATTTAAAATCGCATTTAAAAGACTGCTTTGCACCGCCCCGCACATATAGTTATTACTTACACGAAATTCAATCATCTTCCATGAGGCAGGGAGAGAATATTCGACAGTTTTACGGTCGAATAAACGCGCTAGTTAATGCCGCAATTAACGCCGCGTTGGAAGTACTGGGAAATAACGTACAGCGAGATCATTTAAAACCTCAGATCGAAATCATCGCCTTAGAATCATTTATTAATGGATTACCAGATGGTTGGAGAACCCGAATTATCGAGTTAGCACCAGAAAAACTGGATGACGCGTTCGCGTTAGCATCGAAATATGAACGGGGTAAAGTAACCATGTATAATAATCATTACTCCAATCCACGTATTCATCAAGTAAGTCATACACAAGATCGAAGTCCACATGGTTCACGGGATTCACCCCATGGTTCAGGAGAAATATATGAAAGTATACATCAAGTAAGAACATTGAATAATGAGGAAGGAGATAGAGGAGGGCAAAGAAGAGTGAATTTTCATGATTCTACGCATAATAGAAATGAGATTTCTTATTCAATAGACCGGGATGACACCTATTTCCCAAAAATGACTTTTGAAGGAGGCAAGATACACGCACCACCACAATTGAGTTATAAAAAGCCAGTACCCGAGCCTATCAAACATCCAAGTATACTCCAGAGGGAATATACTGAGAATACTATGGTGCCAGTAAGACCACCAGTACAAAGACATGTTATACCACCAGAGGCACCATTATATCTGGATTACAGACCCTGTAACTGTGCTGCATGTTATATATACTTTCAAAATCAACAGAGAGCCGGATATTGGTACCCACCTCAAAATGGAGGCTACCAACATCAAAATCCACCAACGTGTACGCACAGACCAGTCCCAATGCAGGAACCATGTCACCATCAAGAATCCGCAAATAACAGAAATCAAGACTATTACGGAGAAAAGCCGAAGTCGCCAATCCCGTTTCGCAGTGGAAATAAAAATCATTTAAACTGGGACAACGCTCACTGGAAGAACGCACCAGTGAGCGGGACGACTCCACAGCGTTCAACCAGTCCCGGCCCCACAGCCAAGTCGGGAAACCAGCCCAAGTTATTCGACTCACATCAAGAGTCGAATCCTCGCCCACAATAAAATTAAAAATAGAACAATTGGCAGTTCCAGAAGCCTTATGTGTAGTGGATACCGGAGCCCAAATCAATGCAGTAAAAGAAAATGCATTGGGTCCTAATGCTATAGTAGACCAAAATGACGTGATCTCTATACTAGGTATTTCTCCACAGGAGGTAAGGACTCTAGGAACTGTAAAATTAAATATCTTAGGAAAGGACCATTTATTCCACGTGTTACCATCTAGCACGCCACTATCAGAGGAACTTATATTGGGTAACCCTTTTCTACTTGTAGAAAAAGTAAACATCATGTTTGGAGAGGGAGTACTAGTAACGGAAAGTCATCCGATAACACCCGTTCCCTTCGTTCATAAACTAATACCAGAAACTAGTGAAGATAAACATCCAGAGGAAGCATATCGAAACACGGAAGTAAAAAGAGTTCAGATTGAACCTGAGTTTGAATTTCCATATGCCGAACGCGAGATAGAACCGGAATCTATAGATACAGTAAATTGGAATTTTAATTCTAAAGGTTTTAAATCCAATGGTAAAACTGTATTTAAGTTACCGGCCAGAGCAAAAGTTCCTATAAGAATTCCCGCAACTAAACATTCAGCTAAGGGCCAAGCCTACTTAAGACGAATAAATACCGTCCCAGGAGTTTTTATAGGAGAAGCCGCCGTTAAAAATAACAAAGGCTACTGTTATGTAATGGCCACTAATACTCTACCTGACCCAGTCGAAATAGAAATTACTCCACAGCCATTGGAAGCATTTGATTTTTACGATGACTTGGAGGACGACTACGAGTTTCCGTTAGAAGGGGAACCACCAAAAGACGAAGAAGACCGCGTAAAAACAATCCTGGAAAAAGTTTTAACCAACTATCACACAAGACCAGAAAGAACGCAGATTAAGAAAATGGTAAAAGAATATTCTCATCTGTTTTATTTGCCAGGAGATCCGCCACCAAGAACATCATGTGTTAAGCATAAGATTAGGACAACCGATGAAGAACCCGTCAAAGTTAAGTACAAGAGAGGACCAACAGGACTAGATGACGAGCTTTTTAACCAAATACAAAAACTTTTGGAAGCCGGTATAATCAGGCATTCAAAGAGCCCATCTTGCAGTCCTATTCGAATCGTACCTAAGAAACCAGGACCAGACGGAAAGAAAAAGTACAGGTTGGTAATTGACTACCGAAAGTTAAACGCGAAAACCATCAAGGACGCATATCCACTACCTAACATCATGGAAATCCTTGAGCAGATTGGAAGAGCAAAATATTTCTCAGTTTTTGACCTCGCCATGGGCTTTCATCAAATAGAGATTGACCCTAGGGATGTTGAGAAAACTGCCTTTAACACCAAATACGGCCATTTTGAGTACCTATGTATGCCCTTCGGCCTTACCAACGCGCCTGCAACCTTCCAAAGGCTCATGGATTGCGTCCTAACAGGTCTACAAGGATCAGAAATGTATGTCTTTTTAGATGATATAGTGATTTATGCAAATTCTCTCGAAGAACATGAGGAGAAAATCGCTAAATTGTTTGAAAGGTTGTCAGCGGTAGGCTTAAGACTACAAATGGATAAATGCCAATTCCTTGTACCAGAAATTAATTATTTAGGTCATATCATCGACAGTAATGGAGTAAGACCGGACCCTAAGAAGTTAGAAGCCGTTAAAAACTACCCGCGGCCGACTAACCAAACTGAAATCCGACAGTTCTTAGGATTAGCTGGTTATTACAGAAGGTTTATTGAAAACTTCTCAGAGAAAGCAGGGCCCATCAACGCCCTATTAGCCAAAAACGTAAAATGGAAGTGGGAATTAGAACAAGAACAAAGTTTTAAGATCTTAAAAAAAGCACTTTGTGAAGCCCCTGTACTAACAACAGTGGATGAGAGTAAGCCTTTCATTCTAACTACGGATGCAAGTGATGGAGCTATAGGTGCAGTCCTAAGTCAAGGTGAACCAGGTCAAGAACATCCAATCGCCTATATGTCCAGATCTCTCAACAAATGCGAACGAAATTATTCTACCACAGAAAAAGAATGTTTAGCCGTAGTAAATGCCATAGAGTATTTTAGCCACTACCTTTACGGTAAGCATTTCACCGTCTACGGAGATCACGAACCATTGACATGGATTGAATCATTAAAAGATCCAGTCAGTAGGTTAAATCGTTGGAGAATGAGATTACGAGGTTATTACTATACTTTCAAGTATAAACCTGGTCGTCTAAATGTTAACGCAGACGCCCTTTCCCGCAATCCAGTTGATAGAGACCAACTAATTAAAGAAGATGAACAAGAACAGGGGGGGGAGGTACGAGTACTGCCTATCCTACCTAAGCCGACTAAAACTTCTTTAGCCAGACAGAATCGTACTCAACTACAAAGCGAAAACGAAACTTCTAAAGAAGGAGTTAAACATCGAAAGAAACCGGGTCGTAAAGAAGGAATCAAGCTTGATAACCCCACTATCCCTTTAGGTATGGAGGGAGGGCAAGCCGACCTAGAAGCAAGTACAATCGCGAAGAGACTTAGAATGAGGAAAAACGAACCAGCCACTACAGAAAAGAAAACAGTAGTTTTTGCAGAACCCATAGTTTCCGAACCACCATCAATGAGTGAAACAGATAACTCAGAAATAACCAACTCAATCGAGAGTAGTATTGCAGAATCTTCCGATGCTCCACCAATACCACTAAGCAACAAATCTTTGCTTCCTAGCCTGTTGAATCAAGATACAGAGTCAGAAGAGGAAACTGATTCTACTATGGTCAAGTCAAACGAGGATCCAGGTGAAAGTGAATTTGATGAAATAATATTGAATAAACCCCACATGAACAAGAGTAAAAATCCCAACAACAAAAAGAATACTAATTCTAGACAAACTAGTCCGGAAATTGAAACAAAATTTAGAGATTCTTCATCATCAAGTGATGACAAAGAATTAATAAACCCAAATTTACAATCTACTATGAGACGATCAATGCCAGGTCAACTCATGGATAATTCAGAACTACAAGAATTATCTAGCATTGAATTAAACAAAAGTGCAAAGGAAAAAGAGATTAATCCTAATGGAAACTCAAGCGAGACTACAAATAACCAACCACTCTCGATGTGCTGGGATAATTTCTTAGAGCTCTATTATGAAACTCCAACTGAGAACTGGGACCTCATGAAAGATATTGAAAGCTCATCACCCTTACAACAAGGAGAGAAAGCGAGTTCAGAACCACCTACGTTACTAGGAGAAGCTTCACAGGCAGTAGTCCCCAGCAGCACTGTGAGAGAATGGATTCTAGAATACGCAGATAGTCAGTCTAATCCAATTCGTTTCAAGTCACCTATAAAACAACCTAGAGCATCTTCTACTGCTTGGACTGAAGAGATGGCCGAAAACACCAATTGGCATCACCTTTCCACAATAGAACAAGAGGATAGTGAAGAAGAATCGGAGGATGAGATTAACGAAGAATTAAGAAAAAAATTATCTAAACCCAAAAAAACAAAATAATCCACCTAAAACGACAAAAACAATAATAACACCCACAAGCGGAACACTTACCAACAACCATAATACTTCTTATATAAATAGTAAACCGAAGGAAGACAGTACAGCTCCAAGATTAGGAAATACATCAACATCTGTATTTTTCGACTATGTAGATTCAGATTTGAACTCGAGTGAATCATTAAAATTTTTAAAAACTAGAGAATGTATAACCTATCTAAAAGATAATATAGTACATTTTATTTCAAAAGATTTAAGT
This sequence comes from Muscidifurax raptorellus, assembly GCA_020010945.3. Taxonomy (NCBI): domain Eukaryota; kingdom Metazoa; phylum Arthropoda; class Insecta; order Hymenoptera; family Pteromalidae; genus Muscidifurax; species Muscidifurax raptorellus. The sequence goes on from JAHUUD020000030.1 coordinate 607,818, forward strand.
TTATCATATGGAACTAACAAATTACTTATTGACGTAGAAGCTATTTATCGCGATGAATTATCGAAGGCCAAGATAACCATCGGTGATGTAATAGTTACCCAAAATAGAAAAAGATTCATTTTCAGTTTAGTTATTTCGGATAAAGAAAAAGACGAAATTACACCAGATAATTTATCGAAATGTTTAAGCACATTAGCAAACGAAATTAAGAATAAAAAGTTAAAGTCTTTTAGATTAGCTAGAAGCGGAGAGCTAACTGACACTCTTCCACGAGGGGTATTATTAAATAAAATTAAGGAAAAACTGAAAAATTTACAAATAGCAGTAACGATATGTTACGGTGAGTGTAAGATACTAGCTCCTGAATACAAGTTAGTAGTTCTGAACGATTACCATAATAGCTTGTTTGGAGGACATCGTGGTATGGGAAAAACCTATAGAAGAATAAGAGAACGATACTATTGGAAAGGAATGAAAGAAGATATACATGATTTCGTACGCAAATGTGAAATCTGCCAAGAACAAAAGCTGGTTAGAGTAAAGACAAGAGAACCAATGGTAATAACGGATACACCAAGTGAAGTTTTCTATAAAGTAGCCATAGATACAGTTGGACCTTTATGCAAATCTACGCAAGGTAACGTGCATATACTAACTATGCAGTGTCAGTTTTCAAAATTTTGTATAGCAGTACCAGTGCCCAACATCAAAGCAGTTACAATCGCAGACGCTTTGACCCGACACCTTTTTGTACATTTTGGAGTACCTAGAATAATTCTAAGCGACCGAGGACGCAGTTTTCAAAACAATCTATTGTCACAGTTATCCGAAATTTATAATTTTAAATTAAATACTACGACTGCATACCATCCACAGTCTAATGGATCCTTAGAAAGAAGTCACGCTGTCTTAGCAGACTTTCTAAGAAATAAATCATCAAGCAAACAAGATTGGGATAAAGTAATTCCTTTTGCTATTCATGAGTATAATACATCCGTACATACATCAACGGGTTACACTCCTCATGAATTAGTATACGGCAAACCAGCCCGTACACCCAATCGTTTGCCGAACGAATTCGAATTAGAAACTTACAACGATTACATACAAGAACTAACTGAATGTTTGAGAGATGCACAAACAGTAGCCAGGAATAATCTCATACAATCAAAACATAAGAACAAGGAGTACTATGATAAAAAGGCAAGACCTTTACAGATTTCTGTCGGAGACGAAGTGAGAGTATTAAAGGAACCCAGATATGGGAAATTAGATAAATTTTATAATGGAAAATTTTTTGTAAAAGAAATTAAAGACAATAGTAATGTCATAGTAGAATCATCTAATGGAAAACTTATAGTAAAGCATAAAGATAAGTTAGAGAAATTTTATCGCTGAGTAGACCAGACAAGACCACTATAAATTCAAGACACGGTATTTTAAACTTACCGATGTCCATATTATTCGCCTTCTTTCGACTAAATGATTTTGGTAATAATTAATTTTTACGCAAAAGGAAGCAGCATAGGATCGTGGGTTCAATGTAATTACTAGAATAAAACTCTATTTTTTAAAGGAATTTTTTTTTTTCACTTAAAGATTAATTTTAAATAAAATTTATTATCTTAGAAAACGTAACAACAAATACTTAAGATTAGGCAAACAAAACAAGAAAATAAGCAGTTCATTTTCGGCCTATTGTCTATCTCTATCTATTGTCAGCGAACTTAGCATTGCGGCTACTACCATCCGAAGCCAATGCACTCGCGCTCACGTGTTGTCAGCTCGCGCCGAAACTTACACAGCACGCGCGTATATGTAGGCGTGACGAAAGCACGAGTTCGCGCCAAAGCGCGGTAACGCCTGCCACCGAGCGGATACTTGAAGAATCAAAAAGACCCATCCAGGAATGCGACCCACCGAGGAATGCAGTACGTCACACTCGCAGTCAATACTATACCTATATATATACAGCGAGTATATATATAACGTATGGACATGCGAGTATATATATCAGTATACATAAAGACGGGTAAGAATATATATAAGTATACATAAGACCAGTTATACTTGCATACAGGCTTATACCTACACACTTGCACTTTCCAATCTAGCGGACTTACAATAAGACCACATAAGGGTTCATATTATACAAATACTAAACATGCGGAATAAACAATTTAGCAACAATTGGCATTATTTAACAAAATAATAATAATTTCGGACTTTTAGCACTCGACCGCACATTAGGAAGTCAAAATACACTCAAAAATAAGTAGCAACAATCAAATGTTTATCGGCCTGTAACTCAAAAAATTACAGTACGAAAATTGTTATTTTTGTACCTAATTTGTTAGTTAAGGATACTCTATCGACCCACGAAAAAAAAAAGAGGGGAAAAATATAAATAAATAAATAAATAAAAATTATGGTCGGATTCGAACCAAAACTTTTTGTAATTTTGCAATTAAGAGTCTCCGAACTAATAATGTAATAAAAGTTAGATAAATTGTTTATATTTACATTGTTATCCTGTAAATAAAGTTCGAAAAATCGCAATTATGATCGGATCAAAACAAAAATTTTACAACTAGGATTAGAGATCAAAATACCGAAAATTTCTTTTTAATCACTTATTAATCTTCCGAGATAATGCATATATCAGCATTATATTATTAACTTTATGAAAATTTCTTAAACAACATACTTATGTAACAACATATTGTGAATGAACATCGCACGTTTTTTTTTTTTTTTTTCTTTTTGCACCAGCACCCATTGCTGGGGACAGCAATACTCTGGGGGGGGAGGTGTAACGTCCCATGTTCATAAAAGATAATTATATGTACGAATATACTGCATACAGAATGATGTATGACGGCGTGTATGTGTACAGGCGCAGGTATACGACGATAATCACAATGTAAGCATTTCCGCAACCGCGTTTACGACATCAAACGCGTCCTACTAATTAAACCAACTGACTCCCAAGTCAGCAATCCCAAAACCTACTTATTCTGCACCATCACCAACTTATATTGTAAGACACTTTCGGTGGCGATCAGTGATTGGTTATTACCCTAACATTGAGATCATCCGCCAAGCCTTATAAGCACCGCACTCAGTCCTCATATTGCCTTTAGTGAAGTCTCTTTTTACAAGGACAACGAGTGTTGTACTTGCTGGACCTGGTGTGTGAATACGAGTGCCGTTTAGTCCTTCGCGTCGTCTATTGGGTGCTTAGAAACCACTCAAACTCCGTGGAAGCTAACCGGTGAAATTCTTCATACTCTGGACGTGAGTTGGTACAGTACGAGGCTTAAGGACCGTCAACCTATCTGGCGTTAGCTTCGGCAGCTTAGTTAAGGAACTTACTCTCAACACGCCACGGAACCATCCGTGTAGGATAATACTAAACACCGCCCAGTCATCGACCGTGCAATCTACTAGTAGTGTCCGAACGGGATTGTAAGTCGAACCAATATAGAAATAAGTAAATACGTAACATTAAGAACAAACATAAAGATTAGATTAAAACATCTGTGTAACATCTGTATCAAAGCATTGGGCCTTCGTCTGAATAAAGTCATAACAAAGAAGTACCATAAAGAGACAGTTTATTAGAATCATAACCTACTTAATAGTAACAGAAGACTCTCGAGTCAAGGCTAGTTCACCTATACTCAAATAAATAATTATTTGTATATAGAATTACTGCGCGGTTCAGCATAGTAAATCAGAACCTTACAATTCAATTCTAAATTTTGTTTACAAAATTGTATGCGTCTGAATAATGTTATTATGATTAGAAGTGGTTATGAAAAAGTAAAAAAAATTGTAGAAGATTTTCTTCAACGCAAACCTCATAGTATTACCTTTTATGACAAATGCATTTACAAATCATCCATTTTTCATACAATTAAATATGTACGAGCAACTAAACCGAATAATTCTGTGATTGAGACTATTTGCGGTAAAATTGTTGAACTGCATTACTTTATAAAGGTAGATAATGATAGTTATAACTGCGGTTGTCAGTAGTTAACTGGAAAAAATGAGTTTAATGGAACTGATAAACCTACTGTTAAACACATAATGAAGGTTATAGGAAAACAATCGAGTCAAGTTATTTCCAAGATAGATAATATTAACCGCAAAGCCATTGTGATAAATAATACGATTCATGACTATATATCATTCTTACCAAACAGTTATGAATGTCATTAAACATATAATACTTAGTAAGTGATATGTTAGCGAAATAGTATTTTATCCCATTCTCGACCGAAAGGCTCCATTAATAATCGCTTGTGCAAAATTTTAATTTACTTTTGCCCCACTAATTTTACTTTTGGCCCGCAAATTTTACTTTTACCCCGCTAATTTTACTTTGCCCCGCTAAATTGTATATGCTACTTTTGCCCCGTTTTTCAGGGATAAAAGGAGACCATTTGGGTGGGGGATGGAATAAAATAAGTTTACATTAAATTTTGTCAAATATTTTATAATATAAAAATAAAAATCTAGAATCTAACTTTTAAACATTTTCTTTAAAGGCATTTTATAATCTATAATGTAGCAAGTCCATTAAGGAACTACAATGCAATAATAGGGTGTACCTGCGCGTCTAAAGAAATAATCACTTCACTAATAATGCCTTTCATTAACTTATTTTATAATAATTACAATTAAGTAACTTCAAGAAAATAAGTGCTTTTCGTGAATGCCTAATTTGTTCTTATTTCACTCTTGACAAATAATACTGTCGTTCTTTTTTTATTTGTATTTGAGAGAAAAGGCTTTTCTTTGGTTTTCAACAGCACAAAGTGCAGAATTTTATGTCTATTGTGTAACCAATATGCTCTACATTGTATAGCGAAAAACTTTTGTTTAGCAATAGCATAGTATTTTTGCACTTTTTTTACCGGATGAATAATCAGACATTTCGATAACAGCAGAAGAATATGATTTAAGCTGTGTATGATGTTTGCGCACGAGTTAAATGAGTAATCTTTTTTTATAAATTATTTCATGTTAGTTACAAAAGCAATTGATTTTTTTTTGTTTTTATATGAATTGTTTGTAAAATGCTAAAGAATACAAATGCATCTAATATTTTTCTATGCAGTACAGTGACAACTTTAATAATATTTCAATTATTTCAGTGTCGAAATATGCAGGGTACAGATACTCTAAAGTCTACTGATAAGCCTAGAAAATGCATAAAGAAAAGAAAGATTTCTGATGGCTATGCTGATGAAAAAGAGAGAAAAAAAAGAAAGCAGAAATCCTTATACAATGAGATTCAAAAGAAGAAAGGTAAGCTAGGAAAATTGTAAATATAGAAATTTGTGGCTTAATGGTATAACGATACTATTTTAATTTCAGAAAGCAAAAACAGCCTTCAAAAAATGAGTACGACTACTCAAAAAGTACGACCATCAAAAAGTGTAACTACTATGCCATTGGAACTTACGGTTCCTATTATACAAGTTGATACTACATCAGCCGAATTACTAGTAAATAATAGTAGTTCATTAAAAATTCAAACTCCTACTTGGTCAGCTACGCCAACAGAAGTTAGTACTTCTATTTCTACACAAGTTAATCCTGCTACGTTAATAGAAGTTCATTCTATTGTATACCACAAGTTGACAATGCTATGCCAATAGAAGTTGATTCTATTATTTCTGAAATTCATAGCGAGACGTCAGCAAAAGTTAATGACAGTATACATTTTGCAGAAATAATAACAGTATTAAAAAAGAATCACGCAGTAAATGTAAGTATTTGAAAAAATCGCTGCTAATTCATTAACACCAAACTCTTTTTAATATGCTCTTGTTTTTATTTACCTACAGACTATTACAAACGAAACCCAACATGACAACAAAACCCCAAGTACCCAACATGATGGCAAATTATCTGATACTCAAATTGCGTCAACTTCAAAAGCCTCTATTCTCGGAAAGTCTGCAAGTATTCAAAAAGATAATAACAAAGAAAATAACAAATTTGAAAAAAAAATCGCAGAAACCTAATGATAAAACCCCAAGTACCCAACATGATGGCAGATTATCTGATCCTCAAAATGCGTCAACTTCAAAAGCCTCTATTCTTGGAAAGTCTGCCAGTATTCAAAAAGAAAATAACAGTTTTGAAAAGAAATCGCAGAAACCTAAAGATAAGGGCACAAAAAATATAAAAAAAAAACATGAAAATCAAGATGCAGATGAAATAAGGATTTTGAAAAGAAGTAATTTCTGTCAATAAACAAAAAGAGATGCAGAAATGGCAGGATCTTAACGCCCAACTTCAAACTAAAATTTGTGAAAAGCTGGATGAATATGGTCAATATATTGCATTTCATTATTTGTTGCTGCACTACCTCTTGTAACAATATTAAATAATAAATGATTTTCTAATGAATAGCCAGTCGAGATGTCAATCCATTTGAACATATTGACAAGGGAGATGCGGATGTAGGGTACATAAGACAGACTGATATTACGGTAAGTTAATGTTTTGCCTTATATTGTCAAAAGACATATCTTATACACATACTTTACATGCTTGACATACTTTGTTTTATTCTTAGATACACTGTGGAAATAATGTTTATATTTCAAAAATTGACTATGATAATGCAAAGAACAAACTGTATACATACAGTAAGAAAGATAAGAAAGAGTCAAAATATTCCGGTTTTATACTCCACATATCGGAAACTATTTATAGAACTGAAACGTTAAAAAACAGTTCAGCAAATAAAATAAAAACTTAAAATTAATCATGAGTAGAGATTCATACGTATTTGCTCGTGCGCACGTGAGTAAAATTATATATTTATATATTTTTTAACGCGTGATATAATATTCTTCAACAATTATATTCATTACAAAATGTATTAAAACTAACGTAATTGTAGGTATTTTTCAATATTATTTGGCAGTGGAAATCAAACTAGATCCAGTAAGAGTTGCGCAAGAAGTAAAATCGACAGGTGAGCATATCGATAGCAAAATAGCTGATATGAATCGTAAAAGAAAAACGAAAGTTAACGAACCAGAAGTGACAACCGAGAATATAACTGAAGATATTGAGGCGCAAATAAATCTCAATTTAGATGATGACAATCAACTAGCGAAAATTCCAGAAAATGACGAGGATGATAAGAGCAACGATGAGGATGGTGGGGATGAGAAGTGCAACGATGAGGACGATGGGGATGATAAGAGCAACGATGAGGATTATAAAGATGATGAGGATGATGAAGATGATGAGGATGACAAAGGTGGTAAGAATGATAAAATGGTCGAGGATGATCAAGAAAAAAGCGACAGCGAGGACACTACTGCGAGCGGTACTAAATCCGAAACGGATAATGAGTAAAATAATTTAATCATTTTTTTCTCATAAGTAAGATATGATGTACCTTTCTAAAATTATTATTAATTTAATTTAAATTTAAATTATTGTAGCGTGCGCAAACGCGATTTTTAATATCTAAATAAATAATATTACTGTCTTAAAATAATATGATTCAGCGCCTATTATAATTTATATCTAAGCTAAGAATAGCAAGTAAGAAAAACAACCAGCGTCGGATTATCGCGAATCAAGTCAGAATTTTAAAACAAGCGCGGTTCACAAGCCGAAATTGATACACGAGACAAAACTTATGGCGACTGAAAAATTCGCCGCCTCGTGAATCGAAAACGTATCTCGGTGTTCTGCGAGCCCGTATCTACGTCCGTACGTGCGAGGTTTCTCGAACTTATAGCCGATTAGATTCGAGAAGATTCTCGACGTCTTTGTATTTTTCGAGTGCGTTTAATTTAATTTTACTATTTATAGTTCCAAATGTAAAGCGATGCCAGAGGTTCGCGGGAATAGCGTGTACGTATCTGCGCTCCAAACCGTTGCTGAAAAATATGCCGTGTTGTGCCGGGAAAATCCGAGATTTTCCGTGAACTGGAAAACTCACCTTCACGAGAGCCACCGTGTCGTGCCGGAAAAACTTGGTTTTCGAAAGCTATAATCTCGTGAGGGTGGTTTTCCGGGCGGAAAATCTGGGGTTTTCGAAAGAAGGAAAAATTGAGGATATAAGAAAATCCGCCCTCTGACGGTCAGGATTCGGGCCGAAAGGCTGCGAGAAAAAGCGCGGTTTGAAGAAGCAAAGCACGGCGATATCGAGGGTTTCTCCGAAGTATGATTGAGTAGAGGGGCGACAGTTGAGCGAGCAATTAAAAGGGCAGTGCGACAGGCGCTCGGGCGACCTCTGGCCCTGCTGCTGCAAAGGTAATCTTCGTTATAATTTTCTAAATCCAATAAAGTGACTTTTCTTTAAAACACCTGAATTTATTTTGAACCCAGCTTTAGTCAAATACAATTATAATATTTTATTAATATTCCTCTCTTTCAAATAATGATAAAAAGACTATTTTGATAACATTGATTTTTTCCGTTTGGTAATAATAAGGCAAAATCGCTGTATAAGAATTGTAAGTATAATCAGTATAAATACCATATAAATTTTATTCGTTTCTTCTGATAAATACCTATAAACTCCAATTAAAAATATTAATCTTGGAATAACTTTTTCCGATGAAAACCATTGAAATGGAACTGCTCGTAGCAAAAAAAAGCAGTATTACTAATAGAACGGATGATGGAAAATATCCGCAGTCATTCTTATAAAATAGAATCATATATATACTCCTTAATTCTCTTAAATACAGCAAAAAAAACCCATGAACCAAAATATTAGTGATATATTTTTAACTGTTTGATACTGATAAGAACTGATATTAATTTAAGTGATTTTAAGTATAATCTGTAAAAATACCATATAAATTTTATTTGTTTCTTCTGATAAATACTTATGAAATCATAACAGGTGTAGTTATCATTAGTCATTTGTTAAATCTACTGAATTCTAATTAAAATCGTTACTTTTTCACATTTTAAAAACAGTATAGGTTTTATATGATAACTTACGATATTATATTTCTGATAAAAAGTATATTGTCTCAAATTTGTATACTTTATTAGTAGATCAAAATGAATACTGATAAAAAATGTATCGTAAATTGAATATAAATTTCAATTATTGCAGATATTGTTTGGGTTTTCATATGTTTTTGCTGGTGCAAAAACTTATTTATTTATTTTTTATTTATTATTACCATTACATATGCCTAACAGAAAAAGGCATCCTATAGAGGCAAACAGAGTTGCCTGTACATAGGGATGGTACACAACTTACAACTAACTTAAAACTAAATAATGTCTAAGATAAAATTTTCTTAACAACCTTTAAGGAGGTCCATCCAAAGATTAAGTAACAGTGTGATAACAACGTTTCTTCTTTATAATACATATTTTTCTCTTATATAATTTTTTAGTCTTTTCTTTATTGCAGATTTGCTGTATACTAACTTTTTGAGATCATTTATCAAATTATTGTATATATTAACGGCTACGAAATAGCTGTTTTTTTTACTTACAGTCTTACCTATTCTTGGCAATTGTATACTCTTATTTCTAGTATTGCTAGTTCTTGATGTATATATTTTTCTTAATGTATCATAATGGAAAGAAATAGCTTTTAATTGGAATAATTGCCTGACTGTAAGAGGTAGGTCTAGTGTTGGAAAGTGTTTATTATTTATAATTTTTAGTACTTTCTTTTTAATTCTTTGAATTGAACTTAGACAGTTATTGTATGCTCCTCCCCAGGCAATTATACCATAGTTAACTAAACTCTGAAAAAATGCATAATATACCATCAATAATGTTTTGTGACGATCCATTCCATTTTTAATTTTAGCAAAAATGAAAATTAAATACCTAGTTTTTTTTACAATATAATCAGTATGTTTATCCCATTTCATATTCAAGTCGAAAATTAATCCTAGATATTTGTGGCTTTCTATTCTTTTTATTATATTATTGCCTATTTCAATTTGTAAATTATCCGGAACGCTGCCACAGTAGCTGCCATAAGCTATGTAAACTGTTTTGCTAACATTTAATGACAATTTGTTCAAAGTAAGCCACTTCGCGACTTTACTTAGATACTTATTCATCTTGTCCTGTGCAGATGACCACGTGTTATCGCTAGCTACTATAACAGTGTCATCAGCATAAGACATAATAGTGTTGTTTTGCATATCTCTCAGTAGATCGTTCACATAAAGAATGAAAAATAAAGGTCCTAAAATGGTCCCTTGTGGTACACCAATGGATATTTCTTTGTATTCGCTTTTACACTCTTGTATTTTAACACATTGTTTTCTACCTGAGAGATAGCTAGTTACTAAATTTATGGCGCTGCCTCTTATTCCGTATCTTTCCAATTTATCTAATAGTATTTTATGGTTCACAGTTTCGAAAGCTTTTGCTAAGTCCAGGAAGGTAGTGATAATAGGTTTACATTTGCCTAAATTTTTATAAATAATGTTCGAAATATAGTTTAACGCGTCCACAGTTCCTCTATTCCTTACAAACCCATATTGTTTGTCAGATATAATTTCACACTCCGTCAAAAACATGTACAATCTATTGTATATGATTTTCTAAAAAATTTTTGCTATGTTTGATACAAGCGAGATTGGTATGTAATTCGCCATACAGGACCTATCACCTGCTTAATGTATTAGAACTATGTCAGCATTTTTTAGTGCCTTAGGCCACGTGGATTGCTGGATACACAGATTAAAAATGTGTTCTAACGGTTTAGCTATAAAAGTTGCTATTATTTTGATCGTTTTTGCATTGATATTATCAACACCTCCAGTTTTTTTTTTCAATGAATCTATGATTTTTAGAATTTCAAAACTATTAGATGGGTAGATAAAAATAGATTTATTATTTCTTTCTGGAAGTTTTAGTTGATCATTATCCAAATTTGGAATTTGGTTACTTAGATCAAATGCCCACTTTACAAAAATAATCATTCATTGTGTTCGCTATAGTTAGTTTGTCTTCAATTTTTTGGTTGTTTACAACTAGATAGTCAAGTGCGTTGCTTTTTTGGTTGTTTTTGCCTAGCTTAGTATTGATGATATTCCAAAGCTGTCTTGGATTGTCAATATTTCGTTTTATTTCATTATTTTCAAATTTGTATTTCGCGTCTTTTATGACTCTATTTAAAATTTTTTCGTAATTTTTGTATTCGTTTTTCAGTGCTGAATTAGTTGGGTTATCTTTCCACAGTTTATACAAATTTTCTTTAGTATTACAAGACACTTGTATTGCTCTAGTTATCCAATTTTTTCTTAGCAATGAATTATTATTCTTTCTATTTAATTTTGTATCACACGTGGCTCTCTCGACACAGTTTTGTATCATTTTTACTAGTTTGTTTAAAGCTTCATTGGAGTCTTGTATTGCCAGCAATGACTGCCATTCAAGCTTTTTAGCTATATTTTTTAATTTACTATAGTTTAAGTATGCTATAACAATTTCACTAACTTTCTGCAATCTAAGCTGGTCCATGTTTATGAACAATGGATAATGGTCATTAAAAGCAATCCTTTGTCTGATGTTTTTTCTACTGTACCGACATATCTTGGTAATATTGGTTGTACGGTATAATCGGTAAGGTCGATATACTTCCTTATCTTGGCCTTGAGAATTTCGCATTCGTGGCTATCTGTCGCCACGTGTTCTATGTTAAACTTTGTTTTATATCTGCTATTACTAAAAGCACAATTTGTGCAATTCATTTTATTAACTTGACATTCCCTTGTTTTATGTTCTCCGGCACATTTTAGACAGATAGAGTTATTTTTACATTTAGTACCATTGTGGCCAAACCTGATACAATTGAAACATGGTCTGACATTACAGTAATCATACACCTTACAATTTTGATATCCCACGAAGATTCTGTTATTACTCTCTCTGACGTGTTCGTATGCGTCAGCAGGCATCTCTAATATCACCGTCTGCAGTTGAGTCTTGCTATTCTTGTAGGAGTGCAACAAGACGCATTTCTTTTTAAAACTGCTGAAATTCCTCTCATTGATGTCCTTTTCAATATTTCTGTCATCCATATTTTCAAAATTATCTATTCCCACTATTTTTACTTTCGGATTCACTACTTGCTCTCCGTTTACTTCACATGTATCTGCTAGTTTTAACTTTAACACGTTATGTACTTTACGGACACTTTCCTCGTTTAAACAGTTTATAATTATTTCATTTTTCTTCTTGATAACTCTTTTTGTTTGGATTGTTTTGTCTTTGATCAAATAGTGCGACACCATTTGATTCACTTTTTCAATGGTTTGATCTTCAGCAGTTTTATTTATTATAATTTTAGGTACACGTTTATAATACCTTATTTAATATTTTTTTATTGGATTGTATTGGTTACTTTCAATTGGGATGCTGTGATTCATCGTAATTTTGTGTTTATTCTTTGTTATATGCAAATTAATTACTTTTGTCGTCTGTTATTATGTAGCGAAATCCGAATTTGCATTGACCCGCTTAATGCATGTTTTGCATGAATAATTTAGCTCATTAATAAATATTTCAGATCCTTATAAAAGATCAATGAGATCTAATGAGGCATCGTTGATAATTTTAATTTGATCTATATTATTTACTTTTAATAAGAAACTATTTCCTAGAAAAGAAATATAATAATTATTGTAATATAATTTCTAAAATATTCATATAATATACCATTTTCCTGTAGATCACCCATGACTTCAATTTCGAATCCCAGTTTAAAATTGATCGCTTCATCTTTAGATTTCAGTAACAAAATATCTAATTTATTTTTTTTATTGGTAATCGATTCATAATATTCATTTAAATTATTTTCATTACGTAGAACAAATTCATTATAGATGAATCCTAAGAGCTCTATCAAAAAATTAATATATTAAAGAATAAATTAAAAAATACCAACTAAGTGAAAATAATGATTTTACATTATGTTTTTACTTACTCACGTAATCTTTTTTATCGGAATATCATCAAACTTAATATGTTTAATTTGAGAATCTTTCCACTTAAATTCTCCCAAACTTGTGATTGTAGAATATGTTTGTAAGGTAATTTCGAAAGATAGATTGCCCATGAACAAATGTGTGTATATAAATATGGCTTATAATTAAAAGTCTTGTTACAAATGTTGCATGGGAAACTTTTAATCTTTAAATGTTTATTTATATCTGATTCTAGCTGATTTTTTCTGATAAAACCTTTATCACAATAATCACAAATAAAGTTTTTTGTCCTGAATGTGCATTTTCATGGTTTTTTAGTTGCGATTTAGTAATAAAAGATTTTTCACACGATGAACATAAATAGTTTTTTAAGTTTTGATGTAATATTTTGTGTACATTCAAATTACCACCTTGTGAAAACTTGTTGTTGCAAACATCGCAGGTAAAATCTTTTGTTTTTGAATGAACTTTGTAATACATGAATAAAAGACTCTTGTTTTTGAATATTTTGTCGCAAGAAGCACGTTCGTACTCCATTGTATATCTATAAAAATATGAACACTTTGAAAAAACATTATTAATTTATTATAAAGTAATAAAGTAATAAAAAACTTACAATAATACTATAAAATATTGTAGGTTAGAATAAGTTTAAGGTTAAATAATAAGACGTTATCTTGATATAGGTTTACTAAACAATCGTACGAGATTCTATAGATCTCATCTACAAACAGAATAAACAATTCATAAATATTAGTATATAATAAAATAAACACAAACAAAACTTACGATGTTGATTTCCACTTTGATTAAGATTGATACTGTAACGTTGTATTTACACATCATAACTCGCGAGTTATTGCTCAGCACTTGGGTATACATTTAAAGTACTAAAGGCGGTTTTTGACGATCTTGACGTCACTAAGTGCAGCCAGAACTTACCGCGCAAGTTTGAATTTTATGATTTGAAAATGAATAAATATATTTTTTAGTATAGTTTTTAGTGTTTAGGTGTGAAAATCATTCGAAGGCGGTGTCTAGGTGTACAGAGTGGCAGTGACGAGGGCTAGGTAGTGTGCTATGTAGTTTTCTGTGTCTAGATAAATAAATCATATGAGAGCAGCATCTAGGTAAACAAGGTGGCTGATAACGAAGTATAGGTAGTTCGCACCGTTGTTTTTAGTATCTAAATGAAAAATCATCCAAAGGCAGTGTCTTAGTGTACGGGGTGGCCGATAACGAGGTCTAGGTAGTTTGCACCATAGTTTTTAGTATCTAAGTGTAAAAATAATTCAAAGGCAGTGTCTTAGTGTCCGATGAGGCCGATAACGGGATCTAGGTGGTACGCTTCGTGATTTTTTATTTTGAATAAATGATATTTTACTTACGATTCAATACTTTTCTTGGATTAATCTTTGATACTCTGTCACCGAAATGTTTGTTTGCACAATATAGTAAATCGTATGAAGTCGATCATTTGTGTGGCAAAAAGATTTAGAGCAATAGAAATGACTAAAAGAATTAAAATAAATTTATAATATATATAAATTGAAATGATAAATTTATAAGGCTTCAGATAAAAAAAGGAAAAAAAAACATTAAAAAGGACTATTTAAAATGCCATTTTAACAGTAGATGTTAAACAGTACTTTTACTTCCAGTAATAAATTTTCTTTTTGTTTTCTTAATTTCAGTAAACATTAAATCTTTTTTTATAATCTATAAATTGCATATAGAATAAATTTTAAAATAAATCTCACAGAAACTGAAATGGGGGGTTGGCGAGCGGAGCAAGCAGGCGGAACCCCCCTAGTATATATATATATATATATATATATATTTATACTGATTAGACAAGTTTCTTGATTTCCCCACAAATAGGATTGTACCGAACGATGAGATCGTGTAAGATCAAGCAGTAAGCTGAAGTGTTAGCTAGAAAATCTTTTTTAGCCTGAAACTCTAGACGTACATCGACAGGAGAACTCTTGAGAGATTCGTTTTGTCGTAAACAGTCAATAACTACAAGTGGTGCAAAGCTGAGAAACGAGGATTTTGCCAGCAGTCGTTGCGGATTTCAAACTGATTCTTACATATTTCGAGATTTATATTGTTGCATGGATAATATTGTGAATTCAAGAAAAGTTTCACATTACTATTGCCACAATGATCAAGTAAACTGGAGTTTCGATAATTTTCTAGCGTATGCTCAAGACACTGTTGGCCAATATCACACTCGAACACTCCGAAATCCTCCCATTCCTTGATAAGCTTAATCATTTTTCATTTTATACCGTTAAGAGGATTCACCTTAAGTGGAGTGTAATATTTGTTATCTGACAGTTGTTGTATTCTAAATAATTCTGTTACTATTTGTTTAACTTGACTATTGTAGGAGTTATTGACTAAATTGGTTAGGTGGCTGATATTATGGTATTTCTTTTTCAGTAGAAGTTTAAGTTGCGAATCCTCAAAAGACGGGGGTGTGATAGTTGTTTGTGAGTGCGAATGTGTATATGTTTGTGTTTGGTTCGTCGCCAGGTTCGTTGACCTGTCGAAGAGCTGTGTTTCTCCATTTACGGTGTCTTCCTTGTTGTGTTCATTTGTTGGGTCAGTGTACTGACCGTTAGAATTTGTCCGTTCTGGTTTGTTGACTGCTTCATCTTCCTTCGTATCAATCTGGATGTTCTTTCTATTAGTTTTTTTATCCTCACTCTGGGTTGTTTTCCGTTGTCTTTTAGGTGTAAGACTAATGGCATCTGTTGGTCTGGTATTGCATCTTTTTGATTGTGCTCTTGTAGTAGGCAGTTCATTTGATCAAATGTCGAAGTAATTAATTTTAATTGTGATTCTAATACTCGTTTTGTTTGGTTTAAGTGAGGTATAAAAATAATCACTACGAGTAGTTAGTTGTTTGTTCGCCCGACATTTCGGTAAGCAGCTACTGGTAAACACATAGACACGGTTGCTACGCAAAATATCTCCTGTCATCTCAGCAACATTAGAACTGACAATAAATCCTTCTCTGGAAAACTCATTTTAATAATTTGGACTATACACAACTTTTAATAATTGACAAGCATAGCTTTTATTATCAGACACACATAACGTAAGTTTCTTTAAAAATCAAATTATTGTACAACAGTGCTTTTGTAAATATTTTTTATCAATAAATTTTAGTGACCTTAAAGAGGGAGGATGATAAACCTCCGAAATGACGGCCGAACAAACAACTACTCGTAGTGATTATTTCTACACCTCACTGAATACATAAAAGTTTCGGTAGTTTCTATCTGTGTCAATCATTTGCTCATATAGAAAAACATCTCATTAGGGATAATGTTAATTTGTTAGTAATTTATCGTCAAGACGATGTGAATCTTAAACATATGTACGAAGATCATGTGAATACCTATTTAACTTTTAATGAATTTCGAAATCTTTGTTCTGAATGTTGCAAGAATGATAAGCACTGATTTATTGTTATTGACAGCGATAGAGCGATGCATGAGGGCATTGTGGTTGATGACAGTTATTATCAGGACGTACTATTACGATATCGATTGAACCTGCCTCAGCTAATTTCTTCCTTTCGGCTTCTGGTGATTTGTCCGAAAATTGCATTTTTTTCAATGCGCTTATTTCTTCTTCGATTATTGCTTCTTTATATTCCATACATCTTGCCGAGCGAGAGTTACTTTTTTCGGTTAACCATATTTGCCTCACAAATATTGTTTGGGGTGATGCTTTTCGTACACAATTTTCGCAGATTTCTTTCCTTTTTTTCCAGTTTTCCTAACGATGAGCGGCGTTATATTAACTTGTCCGTATTTTTTCCACAGGTAACCGCGGGTTTGATATTTACCAAGATTCTTTTGCGGGCTGCACAAATTGAGTAGGGATCAGCTGGCTTTCCTATTGTGTGGAGATCTCTTATGATAATTACTGACTCTACGCTTGCGTAATAGTAAGGATTGTAGCACAAATTATACAGGATTAATTTGTGTGTTTATCCGACGTAGATGCAATTTACTCCGTCTCTGAATTGGACGCACTTGAAATGCAATAATGCGTGATAAACTCGTGGATGTTCCATTGGAATCACTCCATCGAATGGCTGGTCCTCCTGCATGATTACCTTAGGACATTATTATTCGTATTGATATCTTTTTAGTTGTTAACATTCTATTTTTCACACCTGTTGACCTTTTTTATTTATAAAATTTTGTTGTTCTTAACTACATTTTGTTAGTAATCTCAAACGTTACACATTTATTGTTAGTGAATCTTACCCTATATATGCATACATATATGTGCTTTTATATTGAGTCGGGTCTTTGATTTTGATATATTAGAACTTCGGCATATCCCGGTTCTAGGGAGCAAGTGGGGGTCTCATACGCCGGCTCACTTTTCCCTTTTTGTGTCTTCTCCTTTATTTTATTGGCTCTTTTATCTTTTTTGTCTATTTGTTGTCGTCTCAAATGTAATAGTAACTGGGCAACAGAATTCCAAATTTCCCCAAGCAAATGTATCGAAAATCCATATAAACTGTATATAGCATACCCGTGAATAATTGTATCTATTAATAATTTAATAAGTCTACAAAGCATGATAATTCCAATTAATCCCGCGCTCGCGGTACCGAAAGCTAGAAAGCTTGACCACATTCTATCCCATGTACTTTTAGCCATCATTTCGATTGCTTGTTCGTCAAACATATTCGCTATTGTAATTCCTTCTTGATTTCCTCTTTTACCGGTCATTTCCGAAGTCTGTTTAGATCTTTTTCCCCATAGATTCCGCCGATTGCTAGCGTTTCCGGGCTCACATATTTCCAGGTTTCGATTATGGTTTTAGTATTTCCGGTTCCTCTCCGACTATTGACATGGGTAATATCTTATACTAGTATTGATGTAATTTATACATTACAGGCATTCTACTATCGTAAATAATGTGTGTGCCGGTTCTAGCCAGTATCCGTGTTCTGGGAGCTAAGAAGAGCTCTTCATCTGCGCGACGTACGGGTAATTGTTCATAGCATTCCAAAGATATGGCGTTAAGGGCTTTTCTTTCTAATTCACATTTTTGTTGCAAGATTTTATAGTACATA
The DNA here is from genome assembly GCA_020010945.3 of Muscidifurax raptorellus. Taxonomy (NCBI): domain Eukaryota; kingdom Metazoa; phylum Arthropoda; class Insecta; order Hymenoptera; family Pteromalidae; genus Muscidifurax; species Muscidifurax raptorellus. The sequence continues at coordinate 625,899 of JAHUUD020000030.1, forward strand.
TCTTTAAATTGTCTTCTCACGTGTTTTTCGATGTATAAAAATTTTGAATTCACATCCCGCGTGTGTATCTTCCAGTATAAATAATTTTGGATGTTCTGTACCGAAAAATACGTATCCGCATTTATGTAATTTAATTGTTTTCCACAATGCGAAGGTTATATCCTCTGATTCTAAAGAATACATAACTCTTTTTGCCTCTTCGTCATAAATTTTATTTAAGTATCTCTCGTAAAGCACCGAGTATCTATTTAATCCGTAAAAATCCTCGGGAATCGTTACCCAGAATAAATTTGCGCCATCGTGATCTACACACTGTCTTTCCAAAAAGGTACACTAAACACCGGTTTTAAGAATAATTTTGTTGGAGTCTAAATGTACTGAGGTAGAGTAATCTTGAAGCGAAACTTTGATCCAACCCGCGACATAGTATACGTCGTCCCATCTTCCGTATGAATCTGAGTATGAACCTCCCGTACACTTGGCGTCACCATCGCTCCTACCGGAAAAACTATCTACCTATAAAGGGTATTGTTTCCTATTATACCTATCATTCAGGTTTCCCCGATTTGAAAATATCTGGTTTGCTGCATTAAGTCACATTCGTGCGCCGATATTTCCTTATAATAACTAATTTCCCCTCCCGATACTCTCGATGCATGAGAATGTATTCTGCAATGCGTGATCATGCGCGTTATCTTAACAGAATATTTGTAGACTTGTGTTGACGAATATTCATTGAATTGACAATTCAACAGTTGAGCGTACGTTCGTGAGACATTTACGGCTGGTGTTCTGACATCGCAATCTCCAATATACAGGGTGTCCCATTTTAATTTACCACCCCCTAAAACTGGTTAATAATTTGCTCTGAGAAAAAAATGTTTCAAATAAAATTTGTTGGGTTCGAAGGGATGCATCTTTTGGCTATTTTAGCTGCGACCTTGAACATGACCTTCAAGGTCATTTGAAAGTCAAGACCAAATTTTCATATGAAATGTGCATATTTTTATGGCGGATTCGGATTCTACTAAAAAAGAGAAACACTTTTTGTTCGAATCATTTTTTGAAAAAATCCCAAATTTTTGTTGTAAACGGCTTTAAAAAAGTTGAAAAAATCACTAGATATCTCTTATTGCCCCACCCTTTAAAAGAAGTTAAAAATTTTACATTTTATCCGAGGAATTAGAAACGTACACAATTTTACAAATTTAAGTCCAAGTATGACCTTAGCCATGAACTTGTCCTTAACCAACAAGGTCATTCGAAGGTCAGTCAATTTATTTAACGGTAATCCTCGATTTTTATTCCGGCAATTGAAGCTTGGCTATGACCTTGACCTCGAACCTTAAATTCATTTTAAGAAAGAACCATCACTTTAATGGAAAATACTCTCTTTTTCAAAGAAATGAAATTACCAAAAAATTTATCAACAGAACCAAAGTTCATTAGAACGCTAATCTGATTCATTTTTTATCACATGAGGGAAGTTTGCAATCTTCGGGGTATGTTTGACATTCTCTGGGGCAAGTTTCCAATCTTCGGGGTATGTTTGACATTCTCTGGGGCAAGTTTGCAATCTTCGGGGTATGTTTAACATTCTCTGGGGCAAGTTTTACGTCATCTGCGGAAAATTTGACATCATCTGGGGCAAGTTTACGGTCACAACTGGGACAAGTTTGACATCATCTGGGGCAAGTTTGAGCAGTAAGGGGCATGTTTTCAACTGAGAATCAAAATCAAGCTTAGTTTTTTTAATGAAAATTGTACATATTTTAAATCATATTCAGATTCTCTGATAAAGTAAAATTGTACATATTTTAAATCATATTCAGATTCTCTGATAAAGTAAAATTGTACATATTTTAAATCATATTCAGATTCTCTGATAAAGTAAAATTGTACATATTTTAAATCATATTCAGATTCTCTGATAAAGTACGCATCTTTTTAAGAAATATTTTTCTCGTAAATGCTTTATTTCTCGCTAAAAGACATTTTTTTGCTTCGTTATCGTTCTATTGGTAAAGCTTGTAAATTCTTACAGCTCCTCAAAGCTTCTCATCGTTAGGTTTTCATTGACTTTCTGAATTTCAGAGCAGAAAAATACTTATAATAAATTATTTCTAGTAAGATTAAATATTCCCTAAAAAATCGACCTACAACAGATAATGGCTGACTACACGCCAGTAGAGATAGTCAACATGATCAAGATTCTGGGAGAATGTCACGACAATTACAAGGCTGCAGCGAGGCTGTACGCTGAAAGGTATCCGGACGCTCGTCATCCTAGTAGGAGGAATATTAAACTTCTAACGATAAGAGCTTAAGGAGGTAACTTAAGAAGGAAGAGGCGACGGACGGGCCCAAGAGAGCATATTGCGCTTGGGGTTCGTGCTGTAATTGCCGAGGATCCTCATATTTCGACGCGACAAATTCAGCGAATGCATGGAGTACCCAAATCAACAGTTTCCCGTGTATTGCGTCATTTTAGATTTCATCCATATCACTTGCACCTTACACATGCCATTGAGCCTGGTGATCCTGCCAGGCGACTTAGATTCTGTCAATGGGCGGAAACACGAATGCGCATAGATCCATTTTTCTTTGATCGGACTCTCTTTACAGACGAGGCAAAGTTCGACAATATGGGAGGAGTTAATCTTCATAACGCGCATTATTATGCAGAAGAAAATCCACATTGGCAGCGAGATCACCGTACACAAAGACGGTGGTCAATTAATGTTTGGGCGGGCATAGTTGGGGAATACGTTGTGGGTCCAATTTTTTATGACCGTAATTTAAACGGCGAGCTTTATTTAGATATTCCCGAGAACCAAATTCCACCTCTTGTAGAAAACATTCCGCTAGAAATAAGGCGAGACATGTGGTTCCAGCAAGATGGTGCTCCCGCTCATCGTAGACTACTTGTCAGGAGATTTCTGAACGCGACATACCCAAATAGTTGGATTGGAATTGGTAGTCCAATCTGTGAATTCCCTGCGCGATCGCCAGATTTGACCCCATTGGACTTCTTTCTGTGGGGGGCCGTGAAGCAGAGAGTTTACGCGGAAGCCCCGACGACGGCACAAAATATGATGGAGAGAATTGTTGCAGCATTCCGGGCGTTCACCCCACAAACATTAATAGATGTCCAAAGAAGTTTTCGGCAGAGAATACAAATGTGCATTCAACAAAATGAGCAATTGATAGAGCACTTGAGACGTTGAAATTTCCGTGACTAGCTGAACGAAGGGGTCTTGCCTTGGCTGGACGTGAAGGTCTTGCCTTAAGTGGCTGGATAGGGTCTTGCCTTAAGTGGTTGGACGGGGTCTTGCCTTAAGTGGCTGGACGTGAAGGTCTTGCCTTAAGTGGCTGGATAGGGTCTTGCCTTAAGTGGTTGGACGGGGTCTTGCCTTAAGTGGCTTGACGGGGTCTTGCCTTAAGTGGCTGGACGTGAAGGTCTTGCTTTAAGTGATCCAAAGGATACCTCTGTCTTTGTTTGAAGCTAGTCACATTCATCTAAAACAGCTTATTTCTAGTACAAATTTTCTTTTCAGTTAAAGGGAGAGCTACCTATTGATGATCAAAAAATGGTTAAGACAAAAAGTGTTACTTTTTTAGTAGAACCCGAATCTGTGATAAATCTTATTCAAATGACCTTGAAGGTCATGTTCAAGGTCACAGCTGGAATAGCCAAAAGATGCCCCCCTTCTAACCCAACAAATTTTATTTGAAACATTTTTTTCTCAGAGCAAATTTTTAACTTCTTTTAAAGGGTGGGGCAATAAGAGATATTAGTAATTTTTTCAACTTTTTTAAAGCCGTTTACAACAAAAATTTAGGATTATTTCAAAAAATGATTCGGACAAAAAGTGTTTCTCTTTTTTAGTAGAATCCGAATCCGCCATAAAAATATGCACATTTCATATGAAAATTTGGTCTTGACTTTCAAATGACCTTGAAGGTCATGTTCAAGGTCGCAGCTAAAATAGCCAAAAGCCCCCCTTCGAACCCAACAAATTTTATTTGAAACATTTTTTTCTCAGAGCAAATTATTAACCAGTTTTAGGGGGTGGTAAATTAAAATGGGACACCCTGTATAACAGTGATATAGTTGTCAGATTCGAGAGATGATCCCCACAGTCGTACCCGTATAATCCATTCACCGTGCGTAAGGTACTTAATAGGAGTAAGTGAACCCATGATAAAGCCACTCTCTTTTATTCATTTTCAACATGTGTATACTTAATTTTTATTTTATCTCTAAATATCATTTTTTTATCATTTTGTTTGTTTCTCTTTAGTAATAATTTGAACTCAGGAATATAATTTATACAATACGATATATATATATATATATATATATATATATATATATATGGGTATTATTATCGCTATGTGTTTTTAGGCTGATTTAATTCTTTCACCCTCCTGATAACTACCGCTGTTTACATCATCTTCAACCGTGTCATATATATATTTGATGTAAATAATAATTGCTGATGTTATAAATACAGCTATGAACATAAGCACTATAATTATTGAATATGAGACAAGACCTGTGCTATATATAGATTGTAAATATCTATCTTCTGCAATTTCTTGAACCTCTCTTTCCATCCCCCAGAAATAATGCTTCCCGTCCTCTCGACTCAGAGCTTCAAATATCTCTCTTTGGTCTTTCAAAAATTTATGTGAGTTTCTGAACCTCGAGAGTTTTTATTGGTAAAATTAATTGATGATTTGGGTCGGTTTCAAATGAGGACCCTTGTATATTCATCCCTCGAAATTCTACATTACATCCTGCCTTAATTTTTAATAATCCGGTTCCATTTAAGTAAATTTTTCCTTGAGTTCCTGGGCATCGATATGCTAATACATTTGGTTTGCTGAATGTATGTAAAACGTTACTCGTTGATCTGATTAAGATTATGTAATCTTGATGTTCCTTTTTATATACTATGATTAACTTACGGCCATGTTTACATTCCTGCAACATGTTTTGGCCTGAAACAGGTGTAAAAGATTTTTCTTTCTTTTCATTGTTTTTACAAACCCTTTTTTTATATTTTTTTTGTTTTTATACTTGTTCAGGTTCTATATATGAAACTCTAAGTCTATTGTCATTAACAGTTTTAATTTTCTTATTTTTCATTCTAATTTTTACATTTTGCTGATTGTTAAATACATCTAGTTTGTACTGTTTTCCCCCTTTTAATAACCAAACTATATCCCCTATTTTAAGTTCCTTTGGATTTATTTTTTTATCATAATAATATTTTGATCGAATTTTTGACTCAATTAGTTTTTCGCGTGCGATTTTTTGGAGATCGTTTAATCGTTTACTAAGATTAATTACATAACCGTTGTATGTGGGGATTAGATCTTCGGGCTCAAGTGGCTTGTTTGAAGGAACACGTGCTAGGCGTCCAAAAACTAACTCATATGGTGTAAACTGATGCCCCTCGTGTGGCACAGTGTTGTAACAAAATGTAGCTAGTTCCAAAATTTCGTCCCAAGTTTCGTTATCTAAAGCCATTTTAATATATTCGGTTAGTGAATGATGTGATCTTTCTAAAGAACCGTTAGATTGCGGATGATAAGCAGTAGTTTTTACTTGTTTGAGGCGGAATTTCTTAGCCACTCGTCTCATTAGACTTGACATGAAATTACTACCTTGATCTGTAAGAATCGTAAGTGGTGCGCCAAAAATACAAATAAATCGTTTGATTAACGCGTCGGCTACTGATTCCGCGGTGGCGTCTTCCCACGGTATCGCTAAACAATATTTAGCAAAATTACATTGAATTGTTAATATATTATTATAACCATTTTTGGATACAGGAAACGGTCCTACGATATCGAGACTAATCTTTTCCATAGGTGACTGTGGTGTATCAGTAATCTGCATCGGTTGCTTCGTTTTAACTCGAACTAATTATTTAATTCACACGTGAAACATTTTCGTATGAAATTTTGTACATCTTCTTTAATATTTTCCCAATAATACCTTTGTTTAATCCGTTTATAAGTTTTAGTTACTCCTTCATGACCTTCTATAGCTGTATTATGTAACTCTTCCATAATTCGAACTCTATCTTTTTCAGCAATATACTTTATTAAACTCAAACAAATTATGACTTACACTGATACTCCCTTTAATATTTGTCTTAATTTAACTAATATATCGTCCCATAATACGTTTTCAATATCTTTGCTCATAGCCATGCTAATAGAGCGTATATTCTTTTTTATGATGAGTAATTTCAATTCGTCGTCACATGGAGTACCGTCTATGGCTATAAAATATATATAATTGTCTTTCGCATGAATAATTGTTCTTTATATTCTACAAATAATTTTCCAAATTTTCTTTCTTTATCTACGATTGTATTAGTTTCTTGTATATTTTTATTTTCTATATTTGATTCTTTTGGAACTTCTAATTGATTATCATGCAAACTTATTAGAACATCGTTCGGTTCTTCGGTAATCTCGATATTTCCAATGTTATCGATTTCAGGACGGTGGTCGTTTTGCTCTTTATTACGTAAATTGTTAGCGCGCTTTGGTCATTTTTCTCGATAATTGGGAATTTGTATTTTTCCCGCCCTGGCGCGTGTCTCTACCACAAGTATAGGCTCTTCCGTTTGCGCCTCCTCGCTCGACGGGGTTCCGAGAGAGCATCTGCGTTCACGTTAGCTTTCCCACACTTATAGACGATATCGTAGTCATATGTATTTAATTTAGTTCTCCATCTACTTACTTTCGACATTTGGTCTGTTGAATTTTTGAACCAAATTAAAGATTTGCAATCAGTAACAATCGTAAAATGTCTGCCAAGTAAATATGGCCTGAATTGTGATACGGAATATAATATTGCCAAGGCTTCTCGCGAGTATGATCATAACCGCGGTCTGTCTTCCCTCCTTCACTCAGATCGCTTCTTACTCGGGTATTTTTAGATTCACTTATTACACTCTTTTCTGATTTCGTATCTATTGGTTCTCTTTCCGTAGGATACTTTTCAAAAGGAATTATTTGTCCATTAACTTCAATATGATTTTCAAACTAAATAAAAGTCGGTTGGCACATTATTAAAATCGACCGCCACTTTTCCAAGGGTTGAAAGATATTGTGTGCATCTTAATCTTATTATCTCTTGTGTGTTAACGTCAGTGTAGGGCGATATCTCCGATTTACGCACTAGACTGACAGAGGCTCCGGTGTCAAGCATAAAATGTAAGCGTTTGTTAAGTTCTCCAATATCAACACGAATAGTAGGTACTGAACTGGCTTTACTCAAATTTATTGTTTCGATACGGATTGAGAAGTGCTCCTTTCATTGGAATCGGTCGGACGCGTGCCAGCTGTCATTTCTCTCCGTGCGCCCCCTAAGAGAGAGATTCGGCGTTTCTCTGCGCTGTATTTCCCGAGCGCATCTCTCGCTGTAGTCTAAAACACTCGCGTTGCGTGTGTCCTCTTTTTCCGCAATGATAACATGTAGGTACGAATGAGCTTTGGTTATTCGAAGGATTGTTGCGATTATAATTGTTATAATTGTTGGGTCTTGAATTATTTTCATTGTCAGATTGTCTCCGATTTTCAAAACTCCTTTGGTTATAATTATTATTACGACGATCGCGATTATACTCATTGTTACGATTCGGTACAAATTCTACACGTCGTCTATTATCAGCGTTCCATCTTCCGAAGTTCGTACTATTCAGTCGATTGTCATTTCGAAAATTTTGATTATTACGCGGTGGGGGTCTCCAACCTTTTGGAAGCCGCGCGCGTCGGTTTCTTTCGACAGATGTTGGAGGACTAGTTGTTGACAGTTTAGAGCCACGTGTCCCATTTTCCCGCAGAAACCGCACTTCATTACATTTTGTTCAAAATCAACTAAATGTACTTTTTGCGTATCTTTGTGTTTTGCCTTTATGTCCATCTGTTCGTCGTCATCCATCGCGCAACCCGCGTATTCGCGTTCTATTTCTATCGCTTGCTCACCAGCTTCTTTGAGTGTCTCGGGTGTACCCATGTGCCCGCAAATTTCCCATCGCAACCCTCTCTTCAAAAATTTTATACAACATCTTTCAATTTCTTTTAAAAATTCTTGACTGTTACCAATCCGTCCTTCCCGCTGAGCCGCTTCAATAATTTCTTTTTCAACATCTCTTATTCTATTTAAAAACACAATCACTGATTCATTACTTTTCTGTTTCATTTTTGCTAAGTCGCCAGACCAATCGTGATAAGTTTTTGCTGAACCGTAAATGTTATCAAAGAATTCTATAACTTCGTTTACCGATGCAAAAGTCTGCCCGCGGGTGCTATTTAGTGCATTTCCATATAGACACATTCGAATGAATTTGGCTAGTTCTCCTTCGAGTGTACTGGGTAGCAATTCCTTAGCTTCCCTGCACCCATCGAGAAAAAGTGATAGCGATACATTTTGTCCATTAAATCGCGGAATTAAATCTAACCCATTCGATATGGACATTCCACGGACTTGGATTGTTTCTGCCATTTTGATTGGTTTTTTATTTATAATAGATGCTTTAAATTTAAATTTAAATCATTGGGCTGACTGCAGCAGAAGATATGTATGACGTATACAAATATTTTTCTCTCTTTTGCGCCGCAATTTCAGAAAATTTATTTTCTAATTACTGAAGTGTAATAGCATCCTTGCTTTCTGCCCATCGCCTGACTTGCTGTTTTTCTGTATTTGTAATCTCGTGAATCCCCTCCGGATTTTCGTAACTTCTCATTAAGTTGGTCGTCGAAAAGTTCAGGTTGAAGGGCAACCCTGGGCTATACAAGTAAGTTTCGTTAGTTTGTATAATATTTACGCCGTACAGTATATTCCGGCTCGTGTGGCCGTAGCACTGCCCGCGTAATGTAAAAATTCCCGTTCCTTTTATCATTAACTCGGCCTTACGTTCCTCGTTACACATTATACGCATTTGAATTGGTTCCGCGATCGAACACAACCATTCATCAATACTGCTAAGTTTACTCCAGTAAGGTTGTAGGTTTCGATGATATGGCTAGCTTACAAGTTCTCAACGTACTTGACGTCGGTCTTGCTAACAGTGCAAACTCACATGGGCTATCCTCGTGGTCTAACTGAAATGGTAATGACGGTGGACACATAAAAACATTTTGGTAGCTTTTACAAGTGCATACGTATTTACTTGTAGCTAGCAGGTAATTTTGCATATCGTGTGACACGATCAAATGAGTATTCTGTGGCACTAAAGTCACGTATGCTGTAGAATTCGCAACAATCTCTTGTGTAATTGGTAGTGGATGTATTGTATAAACCTGCAATAGGTCAAGATGTATACAGTCAACGGGGAGTTCATGAAGAGGGTATACAACCAGTGATGATTGTGATACAGGGAGCATCAGTCTTCCTCGGCTCCCCGCATCACCCATCTACCCAATAAATTCCCGTACCACCCTACCGTCTAAAGGAAAATATAACCCACCCAATCACATACTACGGAAAATCCCTCCCATATCGCATAATTATGGTCCTAGCGTCCAAGGAAAAATATAATCCACCAAAGCCGTACCAAAAAATGCCTCCCGTAGCGAATATCGAGAAGAAATCACTTCAGTACCGAACGCCATAGGAATACTACCCTACACTGAAAATAAAAATGGTCATAGGCGCATATTCCATGTGTGGAGTTAGTCGAGTTCAGTAAGCACTGTAACGAAAACAAACCAACCGCGGTAGTTCGGTGCTGCGGTAGTGGCGTCTCTCCGATACAAGATTCGTGGTAGTTTTCGTTACAGTGTTTACTGAACTTGACTATCTCCACACATGGAATATGCGCCTATGACCATTTTTTTCAGTATATCGCACTTAATGTAAAAACTGTATATAATTAATGTTAAGCCACATGTATAGCAAGGAAATCGTATACGTCTGCACAGTAGATATAAAATTTTCTGAAACATCGCACGGGGAGAGAGATTTTTTTAAATACTCCGTGTACGAGTCGTAGACATTTCAGAAAATTTACACACAATATTAAGTGTTACTTACTATCTGTATTATTTTAGTTTTTATACGAAAATTGTTGCGAATAGGATTTTTTTTGTAATAGTTTTAAGAATCTTTTAGATTTCAATAGTTTTTAGTATCAATAGACTTAAGATTGTTGCGCCAAAGACCTCCAATGAAGGAAGATATGCCAAAGCCGAAATCGACGGAGGAGGAAAGGAGTCCAGCCATGGAAATTCCAGAAAAACTATGAAGAGCAGATATAAGAAAAAAGGAATTTTGTAATATAAGTTGAATGTATTATTGTACTTTTTTTCGTGTACAGGCGGAATTACTTATTAAGCTAGGATAGACAAGCGTTGTTCTAATTACATCACATTAGAATAGGCATAGGTTTAAGATAGAATTTGTTCACATGGCGTATTCGGTGACTTCATCAGTACTGGAAGTATTTTATTACTTAAGATTTGGGATATAAAAAATCTGGAAATAACAAAGATAATTGAAACTCTACTACTGAGTGAATTTAGGCAATCTAAGGTCTGTTATTTCGTATTTAGAAACTTACCGCTGTTCCTAAAATTTCAAAAAGCAGCACCTACATGCAATCTTTCTTTTATGCCAAAGTAGGAAGTTGCACTCTGGTTGCATTATAAAGAACCTTCAATTATACCGTTACCATCATTCAAAGTCGCTGTCCACATGAATGATTGCGATGCTATTACTTTAGTTGTACACACGCAAGGAAGGTATCCTTATTTATGGCACTAAGCATGAATAATGGATTGACAATAGTTATAATCATCCATTGCATTAAAATAATTAATTTTCTTTATCGGTAATACGGGATGTGTTAATATTATTGATAATAACAATGATTTTGGGATCGAAAATAAAACTAAAATAATCTTAAAACTTACCAGTTCAAGCAATTGTTTAATGAGGCCATTCCATTGTTTAGTTATAGTGTTTACTGAACCATAATTTCCATCTGGAACAATTTCAAATTCACATCGAATTCCTAGTAGTTCTTCAATTTTTCCAATAAGATCGATGCAGTACCCTTCATACCTTTTATCACCTATTGATCTACCTTTCGTTTCATCTTCTGCTTGCATTACATATGGGGGTCCCTTAAAAAAAGAAATTGAATGTTTAGTAGGTGTGAGAGCATATTATTGGATTTGGTATTAATTATAATTAAGGGCTATAAACTTTAATTGAAGTAAAAGAAATCTTAATTACGGTTAACTGCAATAAACTAAGAAAATAATTCAGAAAATTAATTTTTTGTCAAAAAGCAATAATGCCTTAAAGTATAGGGCTACAGAAAATACCCTGAGTAATTTTTGAAGTTCTGATAATCTACTTATATGAAAAAATAAGAAAAAACTGCTCCATATATGGAAAAACCTTTGAAAATCCCGTTCAAACCATGGTTTTTTGAAATTTTATGACTATTTCTCCTTAAACATAAGTATAGCGAAAATTAGGACAAAATGTATACCAGATTATTAAATTAGAGAAAGAGAACCTTGAATTTGATCTGTTGCCACGGACGAGTCAAAGAGAGAGCCGGTGCCCGGAGTCTCCTTGGACAGAAGTGCAGCGTATGCACTCCTGCACACGAAACCGCTCGCCATCGACGAGTCATGTCAACGGTGGAGCGGGAAAATCACAAACGACTACCAAACTGAGCGGATCTCTAGCTTTGGTGAATAAACTGGGCATTATCTCACAGAGCAGGACTAAACCTACCATTCATCCGTGACACTATATTAAAAATGTTCTGAGTACTACGGAATATAAGTTACAATCAAAGAGAACAAAAAGGAGAAGGGACAGATAAGGAAACTAAAAGAGAAAACAAATTGGAGAATATAGATGAGACTATTCGACACAATGGTCAGAAGCGTGATGGAATACGGGGCAGAGATATGGGGATGGAACGCGCAGGAGTAGTTGGAGAAGGTACAAAGAAGGTATATAAAGTGGGTGTTGAAGCTGAACAAAATGAGACCAGAAAACGTCATGTTGTGAGAAACGAAGAGTGACAGGATAGCAAAAGAAGAGGGATACCACATGAGAGGAGAAGTAGAAAGTACGGAGAGGGACTTGCAATGGCTGAGCTGGAGTATGAAAACAAGAGAGCCTAGATACGCAGAGGAGATAAAGGAGGTGAGGAAGGAATAAGCGGCAAGATTTATTGCAAGATTACAAGGAGAAGGGAAGAGGAAAGGAGATGCAGGTTATGTAGAGGCAAGTGATAAACGCTGGAACACATATTTGAGAAGTGCAGGGTGACAAGAGAGGACGGAAAAAGGTGGAAGCAGATAGAGGATGGTAGGAGACCAAAAATAGAATGCCTAAAGAGGGTTGATAAGCGAGAAAGGAACAAGAAAAGGAGAAAAAAAAGAAGAAGTAATTACCGAGAAGATTAACGAAGGAAAAGTCGGAAAAATGTATAGACTTTATAAGGGAAAAGAGGGAACCATAAAAGATCATCAAAGAAACCACTAGCAAGAAAGAACTAGAAAAGAAACTAGGATCTTGGGAGAAACTAAGGAGGAACGTGGAACCAGGGAACAGAGGAAAGCAGAGCAGACAGAAGAGAGCATATGGCAAAAAAGATTAGCCGAATACAGAGGTACGAGGAAAAAAAGAGAAAAAGAAAGAGAAGTGAGAACAGGAGATAAAGAAAAAGAAAATGGTGAAGAGAGGAGAGAAGAAGATGAGGGATCTGAGAGTGGAAGCAAAAAGCTAAAAGATTAAGATTGAGGTGCAGAGAGAAAAAGGATGGTGGAGAGAACAATATAGGACGTAGAAGGGGACGAAATGGGAGATTGAGGAAACAAGGAATAAAGACACGAAGAAGGTAATATTCACGACAGGGTGAGAGATGGAAAGGATCTAGAAGAAAAGGGAAGAGATCAACGAGGACACGCACAAAAAAATGAAAATAAAATGTAAAAATGTATTAAAAAATAGAGTCATAATGTAAAGAAAGCTAGCTTTTAGAACTGAATATTTTTAAACAATGTATGGTAGAAAAAATAAAAGTATTATTATCATATTATTATTATTGTTTACTTTTGGTCTGGTAGAAAAACGTCGCTACGGTCACTGTGTCCTCTTACATATTGATACTGACCTACCCTACTGGTGGCGCGCAATATTTGAATTTGAGTAAATGTTTCTGTAGGCCCCACGCCAGGTGGCGGCACATCCGACCGCGGAGAGAGAGAGAGAGCAGCCATGCTGCGAGCGAGCGCCGACGCCGCCGCTCAGTTCCGCTCTGACTAGCCCACGAGTCAGACGTCTGGAGAGACACAGCAACCTAGTGAATAAAGGTAGTTGAGACAACAAGGTCTAGCTTACTCAGCCATCCCGACCCGCCATCTCCTACATTGGTGACCGGAACATCCCAGGAGCAGCAACGAGCAGCTCAGCAATCTCTCCGGCAGCGGCAGAACGACGCTTTCCAGTGCGTCTTGGCGCGCAGCAACAGGTCTGCGCCAGCCGCCATCTTTCCTTTGTGAGCGTGCAGGCACGCCGGCGCACACAAAGAGCATCATCATCATCATCGCCGCACACTTTCCTCACGCCTACCCTCGAGGAGGTGCGAGACGATTCGAGAAGGAAATCCTCCTTTCTCGTATTTTTCCATACGCGTGCAGGCACGCCGGCGCGTATGTGAACAAAGCAACGCTCCGTTGCGCAACGTGGAAGCCGTCGCCGCGAGAATCAGCCTTGCGCGAAGCCATCGTCACCGGCGCCTTATTGCATCATCTGCAGCAACAACGAGCTTCGGCGCCTAGCGGCATCATCATCATCATCAGCAACTCTAAGTTGCTCAACGTGGAAGCCTTCGCCGCGGGAGAATGACCTAGCGCGAAGCCACCGACACCGGCGCCGTTCATCGCATCATCAAGTGCAACGAGGACTTTTGCGCGAAGCCTCCGTCACCGGCGCCTTATCAACGATCCGGCACGTCCACAACGGCAGAGTCAACGGATCCTTCGCAGCGTCATGCGGATCGAGCTACAAAAATTCGAGGTAACAGTGAAACCGCGAGGACAGAAATAACGAGCAGCGGCTCGTTCGCGCAAACAAACGCATTCGCGGAAAAGCACGCGCGCGCCAACTGCCACGCCGCCATCTTGCTTGCGGCGCCGACTCACAGCGCGACCGATCGTTCCGAGAATAGTCAGAGCGAGCAGTAAACAGTTCCGCGAACCGACACGCATACGTTGCGACACGTTGGGTTTCGGAAAAGCGACAATCATACGCGTTCGCGCAATCATCGACCTCGAGCTCGCAACAAGCTTGAGCTCGCAAAGCCCGAGCTCGCATCAAGGCTCGAGCTCGCAATAAGGCTCGAGCTCGCCAAGCTCGAGCTCGCAAAACTCGAGCTCACAAACCTGTGCTCGCCAAGCTCGAGCTCGCAAAGCCCGAGCTCGCATCAAGGCTCGAGCTCGCAATAAGCTTCGAGCTCGCGCAACCTCGAGCTCGCACAGTCTCGAGCTCGCAATAAGCTTCGAGCTCGCGCAACCTCGAGCTCGCGCAGTCTCGAGCTCGCAATAAGGCTCGAGCTAGCACCGAACCTCGAGCTCGTAACAAAGCTCGAGCTTGCAACGAGGCTCGAGCTCGCAACAAGCTTCGAGCTCGAATTAACGCTTGAGCTCGCAGCACAACCCGAGCCCACTACAAGCTCGAGCTCGCATCAAAGCTCGAGCTCGCGATCAACCCGATCTCACGACAGACCTCGAGCTCGTGGCTCGACCTCACCTTTTTCTTCAAACCCGTCAGTCCTCACGCGGGCTTGCCCCATGTGAGCTTGAAGGGTTTTTCTTAGCTTAGCTTAGTGCGCGAGTCAGACAGACATTGCTTTGCTCATGTATGTACCTGCGAGTACATTTTCACCATTACAACAATTTTGTATGTCTTGTCTGAATTTAAGATTAGATTAGTTGCTGCTCCTCGCGGCACATGAGCGATCGCAAATCCGGCTTAACACTACGATCGGGCAGACAGGTTCCTTCCTCAACCTCTCCTACCAACTCCCTGAGAAAAACAAGGAAACCCAAAATGTCGGTGACGCGCACGCCTACTAAAAACGTAAATGCAAATAGTGCGGATGGGGGTAACGAGACTAATCAGGTTACCACGGCTAGCGACGTCCAATTCAGTCAGAACCTTTCACTGACAACAACCGCAAACTCGGAGCTACCTCCTAGCACGTCATCGCCCCCAACGTTGAGTTTTGGAAACACAGGCACCACTACGACAGGGTTCGGCTGGACACCACCTACAAACACAACACCGCAATTCACATTCGGTTATCATCCAATGAATCACGCGACAATGTGGCCTACTGAGCAAAACGGCGCTCTAGATAATGCCTTTCGTTTTGGCATGAGGCAGGCATTCGATAAACCGACTGGTAATTCTAATTTCGGCAGAAACAATCACTTCTCGACGACATCCTCGGCGACCACGACAACGAGTACAACTTACTCTACAGCGGGTGGTCACACAGGCGCCAGACCAAAAGATACACAGCAATTACGGGAGGACGGTTCCCAGGAGCTGCGCGAGGATGTGGACACGATCAAGGAACAAATTGAGCGTCTCACTCGCTTAGTTACCACCTGTCTTATACCACAGTCGACGCAGCAACCTCCACAGTCAGGTCACGTCGATTCAACACATAACCTTTTCAACTCGTCACGGTTCCCACTTGGCAGCAGTTCAGCCCTCAGCTGTCGGCAGCGGCAGAAACTTTTTCGCCCACTCAGCCAAATGTAATCACAACCGCAAGCACAAACGCCTCGCCACCGAACGCGTCCCAAGAAAACACTCTGTTTGAACAACAAAACACCAACGTATTCGCAAGCACCAAGAACCTTAAGTTTTGGAACTTTTACAAGTACGATCCTCAAGGCTGGTTCAAACAACTTGAAGATTTGTTTGCGGCGAACAATGTCAACGAAGATGAAGCTAAATTCAACTTCGTAGGCACGCATCTTCCGCTGGACATTCATCATGACCTGCAATACCAATTGAACACTCTTGTCAGAAGCCAGAAGTATCAGGAGCTTAAGAGAATCCTGACAGACCGCTATGCTGAAACGCCACAGCAACAGCTAGACAAGCTCTTCAAAGGGCTCGAGATTGGCTCGAAGAAGCCATCAGACTTCTTCGCCGAGATGATGAGCTTGGCACAGAATCAAGTGCCCAGAAGCACCATCATCTCCATTTGGAAAAAACGCCTTCCTCCACAGATCCAAACAATGATTTGGAATTACAAAGAGGAGGAAGAGCTCATCAAGACTGCGGATCTGGCTTACGAGCTAGTAAACCAGCCCAGCAATGTCAATTCATTTAGAACAGACACATATCCTGCCTCTGCATCGCAGGATGCAATTGATCAGCTGGTAGCAGCAGTCCAAAAGTCATTAGGAAACTCAACGCCAAATGACCGCTCAAGGCCTCGAAATTCACAAAACAAATCTCGAGCCAACTCCCAGAACAGACGTGACTCGACGCCTGCTAGATCAAAATCCAGGGTTCGCAACAGCAAAAAATGGCCACGCTGCTGGTTCCACTGGAAATACGGCGCAGCTGCGAAGAACTGCATCCTCCCCTGTGATTGGAAGCGCGGACCGGGAGAATCTTACAAGGTTAAGAACCCGGATCAATCCGGCAACCAGGGAAACTAGAAGATCCTGCTGTTACGGAGACTGACAGCCGGTCACACCTAGCCGCACGTCTCCACGTGAAAGATAGCCTCTCTAATGAACTCTTCCTAATAGACACTGGTGCGGACATCTCGGTCATTCCAAAACCAACCAACTGGGAAGGCAAGTCAGCCAGATTCAAACTCTATGCAGTCAACGGATCGACCATAGATGTTTATGGCGTCACACGTCGCGACTTGGATGTAGGTCTGCCTTACAAGCTTTCGTGGAATTTCACCATCGCAGATGTCCCGCACTCGATCATAGGAGCTGATCTCCTATCGCACTACCATCTCCTACCAGATCTCAAACTCAAGAGACTGGTAGATGGCAACCAATTAACGTATGCACCTGCCTTTGTCAAGGCAGTGCAACCAATAGAGATTTCGTTCTTGGCACCGAATCACAAATATGCCCACATCGTCAACAAATACCCGCAAGTTTTTGGTCCTGATCAATTTAGATCAGTCAAAAAACGCGGTGTATTTCACCACATACTTACCAAAGGCCCTCCGGTTTCACAGAGAGCTCGTCCTCTTGCTCCAGCTAAGCTCAAAGCAGCCAAGCAAGAATTTCGCAAATGGTGTGAGCTGGGCATCTGCCGCCCTTCAGACAGTTCTTGGGCCAGCCCACTCCTCATGGTGCCCAAGAAAGACAAAAAATGGCGTCCTTGCGGTGATTATCGGAAACTGAATTTAATCACAGTCCCAGATCGCTATCCGATCCCACACATGCACGACTGCATGACCTTCTGCCACGGCAAGAAGATTTTTACCGCACTAGACTTACGCCAAGCGTACCACCAGATACCGGTAGCACCAGAGGACGTGCCCAAAACAGCAATCATCACTCCATTCGGACTCTACGAGTTCCCAGTGATGACTTTCGGCTTTCGCAACGCCTCACAAACCTTCCAGCGTTACATTCATTCAGCGCTGGGAGACTTAGATTTTGTCTTCGTCTACTTAGATGACATTCTCATCGCCTCAACGTCTGAGGAAGAGCACCAAAAGCACGTGGACATAGTGCTCAATCGCCTCAACGAGTACGAGCTGCAAGTCAATTTAGAGAAATGCAGTCTCGGCGTCTCTGAACTGATTTTTCTGGGTCATCTGTTCACGCCCAATGGCTTCAAGCCAAACCCAGAGAAAGTCAAGGGGTTCAAGAATTCCCATTACCACAGACCATCGAGGAACTACGTCGATTCCTAGGTCTTGTGAACAGTTACAGGCGTTTACTCGCGCATGCTGCCGAGACACAACGACCTCTCAACGAATTCTTGAAAGGTGCTAAGAAAAGGGACAAACGTCCAGTTCCTTGGACCCCAGAAGCAGAGGCAGCATTTCAAAAATGCAAAGACGATCTCGTCAACCCCTCATTCACCGCATTTCCAAGCGAAAATGCAGAGCTGCGTCTCATTACCGACGCATCTGACACTGCCATGGGAGCAGCCCTCGAGCAACGCTCGGGCGACGCCTGGCAACCTTTAGCTTTCTTTTCGCAGAAGTTCTCACCTTCGCAAAAGAAATACGCTACTTACGACAGAGAGCTCACAGCCATCTACGAAGCCATTCGATACTTCCATTACTATCTCGAAGGCGTAGAATTCAAGACCTTCACGGATCACAAACCGCTGATCTATGCTCTACAACAAAACCACGACAAGATGCCAGCTATTCGCTCACGCAGACTGTCTTACATCGCCCAGTACAATACGGAGATTCTTTACCTCCCAGGAGAAGAGAATGACGTTGCAGACGCACTGTCTCGAATCAACGCTTTCACATCTCCTGCTCTCTTCAACTGGAGCGATCCTCAATTGCTAGCTGATCCACAAGTTAGAAAAATCCTAGCAAACATCAACGCGTTCAAGCTACCGACGCTATTCGACGCGAAACAGCTGAGCGAAGAGCAAGAGAATGACGTTCAGCTCAAGGAGATCCTCGACAACGCGGACCATCCGCTCAAGCTTCGCAAGCTTACCTGGGGCTCCGAACACGCAGCGTTTTACTGCGACATTCGCGAAGACGTCATTCGACCTTACTTACCAAAGAAACTGAGGAGGATAGTTTTCGATAACTTCCACTCACCCTCGCATCCTGGAGCCAGAGTCACAACTCGACTCATCCACCAACAATACGTGTGGCCTGATATGAGTCGCGACATAGCCACTTGGTGCAAAACGTGCGCAGCTTGTCAACAATCCAAAGTGACCAAGCACAACAAGTTTTTGCCCAAGCATTTTGTTACTCCAGATGCAAGATTCGATCACGTCCACTTGGACATTGTAGGACCTTTCGCCTACAGTCACGGCTACACACATCTCCTCACCATCATCGATCGTTACTCGAGATGGCCTGAGGCTATTCCCATTGCTGATACTACCGCAGCAACAGTAGCTCGTGCCTTTTACAACGATTGGATTTGCCGCTACGGCGCACCGACAACGATCACCACGGATCAAGGTGCCCAGTTCGAATCCAAACTATTCTTCGAACTCCTTTCGATCCTCGGGATAAACAGGATTCGCACCACGTCCTACCATCCTGCTTCCAACGGCATGGTGGAGCGCCTCCACCGGGAGATCAAGACAGCTCTCAGGTGCAACGGAAACAACCAGGATTGGTTTCGCCTACTGCCCACAGTCATGCTTGGATTACGCTCACGCATCCGGCTAGACACAGACGCTAGCCCAGCTGACTTAGTGTTCGGCAAGTCAATGAGAATTCCTGGTGATTTCTCACCTCTTACAGGCGAAGAACCGGACATTCGCGTGTTCTATAACGAATTCCGAGATTTTATGCGACAACTGAGACCAGTTCCAGTTACCCATAAAACGGCTATTAAGCCATTCACACATCGAGGTTTAGATACCTGCACTCACGTCTGGTTACAGGAAAAGCCTATCAAAACAGCGTTGACACGGCCTTACACTGGCCCGCACAAGGTCATTTCGCGCAACAGCGGAAACCACACATTCGTCATAGACGTTAATGGCAACCAGAAGACCGCGTCCATCGAACGTGTGAAATCAGCGTTCTTCCTCCAAGATGATCCTGACGGCACTAAGGAAAATCCTACTCCTGAACCGATCAGGATTCCCAAACCTTCGGATGCCAACCGCGCTCAACCAACAACCGGTACATCCAAATCCACACAGCTTCCAACTAACGATGCACCTCCCGCACCTCCCAGTCCTCCTACCATCGATCCTCCGAATCCACCTCCCGTACCCAAGCGTACGAAGTTCGTTCCGAACATTCTTAAAAGAAATCGGAAAGCTGATTCGATTCAGTCACGTAGCGAGGTACCCAAGAAGCGAGTCTCATTTGCGGCGAGGCCGAGTGTCAAGACATTCATATCCGATGACACTGATGAAACTGAGTCAACACGTAGAGCGAACTTAATCTACCTTTTAAATATATTAAAAAAGCTACGTCCAAACAAAGCTCAGTGAAGCTAACTTTTTTTTCTTTTCGCGCTTAACTTAGACTTAAAGATTCAATTCATATCACGGAGTCAGATGGACCGAAACCATCGAGTCAAACCGAGTATTATTTCTCGTTACAAGAAAACACTTGTACAATCAAAAATTGTGATTCTAACTACGACTAGATTTTAAGCGTCAGATCTCAAATATGTACAAAACGACTAGTTTTAAGCATAATCTTTTACAATCATTCATTTTTGTAAACACTCTCCAGTCACTGACATCTCTTATTACGCTAAAATAACTCAAATTTTGTAATCTCTCATCTCTCACAATTTCGTGTAGTTTTCACCAATCAAAAAAAAAAAAAATGCTTCTCATTTTTTTTTCCTTCGGGGGGAGTACTGTAGGCCCCACGCCAGGTGGTGGCACATCCGACCGCGGAGAGAGAGAGAGAGCAGCCATGCTGCGAGCGAGCGCCGACGCCGCCGCTCAGTTCCGCTCTGACTAGCCCACGAGTCAGACGTCTGGAGAGACACAGCAACCTAGTGAATAAAGGTAGTTGAGACAACAAGGTCTAGCTTACTCAGCCATCCCGACCCGCCATCTCCTACATTTCTATGATTTGATCGGAGCTAGGTAGGATAATCGTGAAAAATTATAAATATTTGGAAGCATATTTTAAGGAAAATTTCTTAATAAAATAAATAGTAAAAAATCGATTTTTTAAGTATGATATTAATAACTAATTAACAATTAGTGATTTTGTATCCCGCTCCCTTCCTCAGAAGTTGTAATGACGTTCTCACTAGCACAAAATCAATTTCCTTTTGTCGGTTCATGTACAAATATTTGAATCATTAAGATACAATTTGGACGTAACAATTGGAAGCAAATGTATATAACAGTAGTTACAAATAACCGCTGCCGATTCATTGGCAAGTAGCTTCTTCAAAGTGTATTTATCTATATTCAATTCGTGAGGAATAACGCTCGATCTCGGAATCCGATTCAAGAATGCGCTATCTTGGGATTCAGTTCGAGAACGCCCTATTTCGAAGCGAGCTTAATTTGCAGACTTTTCTATGTAATTTCTATTGTATGTACCATTAATTTGGTATCATTTTGGTATGGTAGTCCTGTATAGTTTTTCAAAACACACAGGAGTGACGTAACAAAAAATAATAGATCGTTTCAAAGATCAATGTCGCCTTTATCAAAAAACTGTCAAAGATGTGTTTATTTAAATATATGATTTTAATAGGCACGAAAAATTTGTTGCCGTCAAGTGATAATTATGAAGTTGTCGTCAATGGATAGTTTCAAATTAGAGGCGACACTTCCTATCCCGGCGGTAAGGGACATGGGAGAAGGTGTGTCTCTCTGAGCTGCTTGATTAGAAATTCACGCGAGCCCGCATGAGAGAGAGAGAGAGAGAGAGAGAGAGAGAGAGAGAGAGAGAGAGAGAGACTCTGACCGCCTTTGTTAAAATTTTTTATATCAACGTCATACATATGACTCATGCTATTGTTTTCGTTTAAGGTGGTGTATCAGATGTGTTCATACAGTATTTAACTGCTGTGTAGCTTCTTTCTTATATATCCCGTTTTCATGTAAATTTATAAGTGGCAAATCGGAAATAAGTCTTTTGTTTTTGTTCGTTTCATTGATCTTAATATAAAAATTTTCAAGGTGAAAATTATGATTAAACTTTTATTTCGTCAATTTGAATGTACACATTTCTTTTTATTTGTTCTACATACTTAGCACAGTAATTATTACGTTCTAATGTATAAACAACATTGCTTTCTAGTTTTTTGTCTTTTTTATCTTTACCTTTTGTAATCATGTTCCGTATTTGTCTGTTAACTTTCGGTACTGTTCCGATATTATTTGCTTTGAATGCATATCTGGTCTGATTATAAAAATAGTTAATATAAGGTAGGAAAACATTTTTATATTTATATTTATAATTATGTATAATATTTTTATATTTATAATCTTTCGGTTATCATTATTTCTGGTTTGTTGTCTCTAAGGTGCGTATGATTTTATCATATCATCTTGTGTATTTATTGACAAGACAGTTGAATAACTGTTGTCCCTAGTAATTTTTTGATGTTACATATGTTCTTCTTATGGAATTTTTTGTATCGAGAATATTCTACACCATGGCGATTTTTGAGAGACCCGATATTGTGAAATATAATTTATAAATCTGCTAGTAAAGGATGATGTGTATACTAGTCAGTGATTATATTATCTGTATCTATTATCGATATCTAGAAAGCTTATGGAGTTAGTGATGTCTATTTCATAGGAAACATTTACTATTATTAATATCGTTAATATATTGGTAAAAGAAATTGGTTAAAATATAGTTTTCATAAGTAATCAGTTTTCAGGTCATCTACGGCAATATCGACAAATAATCCCGAATTCGGAGAGTCCGTTGGTATACCGAACAGTTGTTTGCAAAATATTCCATTTAATGTAAAAAATGTATTCTCCATAAAGAAAATTTGTCCTTTTGTAAGATTTTTGAAAAGGCTTTTCGACAACAAATAAGTAGATGAACCTATTATGGGAAGTCAGTGTCTCTATGTGTAACTTTTATTCTACAGTATTGTTTTTCCGATTGTTTATACAATTTTTAACTTTACTTTTTCTTATACAGGTTTTTTTGCAATTTCTGTATATGTATTTATGTATGTATATATATTGTGACGAGAACGATAGCTCTCGTCTAACCCAGCATGCTCCTGTAGGTTAAGTTCTACATGTGTTTACAGGAGAGACAGCGGAGACGAGCGACAGGTGAATAGAGTAGGGAGAGAGGGAGCAACGCGATACGCGACTAGAGCGACAGATACGTTTCGACTAGCTCATGAGCGAGACCTTTGAAGAATATATTTTGTCAAGCGCGCTAATAGTGATTTTGTGCGAATTCGCGGAGGATTTTCGTGGAACCGACTCGACGACTGCTGCCTGCGTTTCCCGCCTGCTGCACGTGCCAGTCCCTGCCTTTTGTTGCGGTTACGATTTGTAAGTACCTGCTCTCCTTCTCTCGCCTGCTCACTCACTAGCGCTTTCGCGCTCTCGCTGACCCTGCGCGAGCTCATCACACGTACACGCTTTTCACGCAGCTTACACGCTTTTCACGCAGCTTACACGCGTGCCACGCTGCTGTAAATATTCGTCTTTTCACTGAATAAACTGTATGTTGTAAAGTCAATTATCGCTTTTACTTATTTTATACATTTTGCATGCGTTCATGCCACCTTTCTTGCCACTTCGCGTATTTCTGCAACCCAGCCGCCTCCGCGGACACGCATTTCGCTTCTCGAAGTTCGTGCGACCTGACTAGCCGTCGCTTCTACGGGACCTGGTGCAGAGATCCCAAACCGCTCGCCTCTGCGAGCAAACGAGTACGCCCGTCGGTTACTCGATTATAACGAGGATCAGCGGTCGCAGTGCACTCACCTGATGACTGCGCGACCGCGACGTAATTAACATCGCGTTCATCCCGTTATAATATATATAATCTTCTTCTTGTATCGCAAGAGTTATAATGCCTTTGTGAGCTAAAGTGAATATAATGTTTTCCAGACCTCCTTAACAATGACAGCGAGTTCAAGCTTGTCCCCAGCTGCGCGTACAGCAAAGGGAGTTCTTCTCATTCCCGTCATGGGAAACTTGACAATATAAAAATAAACAATTCGAGCGCATTATAGGCGCGAGAGTTGCATTTATATTGCTGGGAGACAGCACGTTGCACCCATCGATAGTATATGGAGAAATCCACAAAACTTTTCATATTAGAAAAATAAAATCTAATTTTTTAAACTTGCGTGTACTATTTTTCCGTTAGTACACATATTCAGGTGACTACTAGTACTGATAATCCATTCATTTATAGTAAATGGCATCAACGTTACATAATATATTAGATTACATAATTATTACAAAATTCACTATACTATTCACTTTTATAATAATAATACCTAAATTATACACTTCTTAATTTTATACAGGAGAAAGGGGTATAGATTTAAATAAAAAAATAATTTGTTTTAGGTAAGTGTAATATTTGTTTAGTTTATTTAGAAATTAAAAATATGAATGATATATATATATATATATATATATATATATATATATATATATATATATACAATGCTTCATTTTTCATCAAATAAATTCTATCAAACAAATACCGAAATATTTAATTTTTACTTCTCGCTTCTTCGATTCCTCTTTTAAATTATTATATTTTTCTTCATATTCGATGAGTATGGCATTTACCTTTGCCGGTAAAAAGATATCAAAGGATTTGTCGACTTGCAGTACAACTTTAGAACCATATTTGGTTAAAAATTTCTGTACACCTGTTATAACATATGTCTTCTCCAAGTCCCGCAATTTCTTCGTTGAAAGATAACTTGGAGTTATACCAGCTTTATTTGATGCCTCCATAATACTGATGATAATCTGAAAAAATACAAAAAAATAATTATAAAAAGATATTTTTATTCATCACAGGTATAAAACAAGAATTCACTGCACTCACGGAAGAGATGTAACTGCACCGGTGATCTACAGCTACCTTTATAGGCAGAGATCAAGGCCGATCCCACCAATTCGCGAATTTTGTGCGCGCGCAGTCAAGGTAGCGAAACTATCCCTCTCTCTCTCCCTCTCCCTCTTTCTCTCTCTCTATCTCTCTCTCTCTCTCTCTCTCTCTCTTCTAACTCTCTTCCGGTCTCACGTGAGTACACTAGCTGCCTATTTACATGCTCCTGCTTTTAACTACTTTTTCTGGCGCAATTTGCCTCCGGGCACTTTTGCTTACAATTTGTTGCACGCTCCTCATGGAAGAGAGAAGGAGAAGCAACTTAGTACCCAGAAACTGGGACGACTTTTCCTCCAGAGATAGCGAGACCACCGAACCCTCGCTGGTTTCAGCGCCATCTATTGAGAGCCTAACAATTTGAAAATATATAGTTCTTACTGATAAAACTTACAACCCCTTGTCGTTTTTTCAACAGCCATGCACTTTACAAAATAGCTATCATACACAATCTTTATAATTTGTTTATTTATAATGTACATTCAATTATTTATCAATAGTAATTGTTTCTAACATCCCTAGTAATAGCTGCACATACAAAATTATTATCCCAGCGAATTGCAGTAGTCGGTAACAGTAAAATAGGGAAGCTTCTGTCTTCCGCCCATCGGATGGCGCTATAACCAGTGAGGTTACGGCTCGATCTCTGGCGAAAACTGCGACCCGCGTTTGCTCGCCGGCCTATGTAGTTGCTTCTCCTTCTCTCTTCCTTCATGACGCTCCTTAATGCAACCGTCAAGCTGACATATTATTCTGCTGGAGGCTGCATTTTGCTATACTGCGTCTACTCTTTCAAACTTCTCTTCGGCAACATAACCTGCAAACTATTTGGTATCGCTCTCTCTTCCTTGGCCTGCTTTTTGCTTTCCTGGACAACCACGTGGCGACATCTCACGAGACAATGGAACATCATCTTAGCACAGTCTCTCACAGGTTGGTGCGCTTCTTTTCTACTCATACTATTGGAACCATCTGACGACGAGATCGATAAGCTCATTTGCTCTGTCGGTAAGTCAACATCATAGGGTAACCTCCCGCGTACTCCATATTATCGACTGCCAGTAAGTTGCCGACAAAAATGAGTATTAGTAGAGAGAAGTGCGCTGAAGCCTTTACAACCATCGGCAAGGCCTATGACAAAACCATCCAGACAAAAGATCCTAAAAAGTGCGAGATTTGCAATAATTATTTCCACACAAGATGCATCTCCTTTAGGTCTGTGATGGTGAGAGCCGTTGCTACGTTGGCTTGCTCTGTCTGTGCAGGTGTTTACGTTACAAAAAAAACTGGTGTCTTCTCTTAACGGCAGCAATATGTAATCCAGAGCCCGCGTCAAGGCCAGACAAGAATGCCATGAAGGTACAGGGCTGTAGGACCTACGTGGTGGACGGGAAGATCTTCATCCGTGCTGCCGAAGACGGAGGAAAGGCCACAATCATCAATAGCGAAGAGGATCTAGCAAGTTTTTTAGCCAAGAGACCTCCGTGCAACAGCAGCAACGGCCCCTAAAAATCGTTCACCTCATACCACCCACATCACCATCATCCACATCTTCAACCGTTTTTAAGGCAACTCTGTCCGATGGTTTAAGGGTCTGTCACTTCAATGCTAACTCCCTTACGGGCCACATTGAGGCGGTGTGGCTCTTCTTGTCCGCTCGTCCCCTCTATGACGTGATAGCTGTAAGTGAAACCTGGCTGGATGACAAGATAAAAACCATACCCTTATTCGACAACTAAACACTTTTCAGAAGAGACAAAAACAAACGGTGGAAGTCTGGCCCTCTACATACATTATTCACTTTCAGCTAAAGTTCTGACATCGTACGATGGTGTCTGGTCGGGCAAGCCAGGAAAGCCAAAGTATCTTTTCTGAGAGATCTCTGCAAAAGGAGTTTCACCCATTTTTGTTGGTGTTGTGTATCGTCCACGCCATGCCCCTTTCATTCAAGGCAATGATTTGATTGAAAAGTTTACAACACACATACACATCTATCCCACAAAGATAATCATGGGTGACTTCAATGCAGACACCTGGCTTGACCTCTGCTTAATCGATGAACAGGATCACCTGCTGTCGCACTGGAAGACTGACACACCCTTTAGAAACAGACATGACCTTATCACGGCCACTCTCGACGTATAGATACCATGTTACGAACGTTTACTTATCAAAAATATAAAGGAATCTGTGCCGAGAGACTAAAGGTTTATCTCGGCGCATGTGACTGGTCATTGCTCGACACCTCATCACTTGACGTTTGCTTCACCACTCTCAACACTAACTTGACTAACGCCATTAACCGTCTCGCCCCATTATGTACAGTGACTCTTGGACCAAAACTACACCCGTGGTTTAGCACGGCTCTTTGTGACCTTTTGAAAGAACGGAACAGACTCTACAGATGGTTTCGCAGATCACGTCTCCCGCTGGATCTGTATTTTTATAGACTAGCGAGAGACGATGCTCATAGACAGGTCGAGAATACCAGGCTGAACTATTATCATTCACGCTTGTCCTCCCTGTCTGATGTCGGCGAGATCTGGAGAGAGCTTGAGAGACTTGGAGTTACCACCTCCAAAGGAAAACCACCCTCTCGCTTCTCCATAAAAGACATCATCGCACACTTCAGCGGAATCTCCAACGATCCGGTGGCCCCTGCCGTCGAGGAATATCTGCACACCCTGAAGGTTATGAATATCCTCGAATATTTCAATTTCAGGGAGATAACGGAATCTGACGTTTTAGCTGCAGTGATGCACGTTGACTCCCAGGCCAGAGGCAGTTACGGCATCCCACAGGATGTCATTTTCAAAGCCCTGCCGGTAGTCGCTCCATTTCTACGTCGTATTTTCAACCTATCCTTGAGCAAGTCATGCTTCCCCTCGGACTGGAAAAAGTCACTAGTGCATGCACTGAATAAAGTCAGTTCACCAACAACACTGACTATCGATCGATCTCTCTCCTATGTTTCCTGTCCAAGGCGCTGGAGTGGATAGCACACAGACAAACTTCTGAGTATCTCGAATTAAGAATCTTCCTTGATGACCTACAAACTGGTTTCCGCAATGACCACAGCACACAGTCCGGCTTGATCAAGTTGACTGATGATGTCAGGCTTGGGATAAACAAAAAGAAGGTAACTCTTCTACTTCTCTTTAATTTTAGCAAGGCGTTTGATACGATGTGTCAAGTCAGGCTACTCAGAAAGCTAACTTCTTTTGGCTTCTCTAAGCAGGTTATCCGCTGGTTCGCCTCCTACCTCACTGGTAGAATGCAGGCTGTTATTTGTGACAATAATGAACTCTCCACCTTTCAACCGTCAAACATGGGAGTACCACAGGGGTCTGTACTAGGCCCACTGTTGTTCGCATTGTACATCAATGCTATCAGCTTCTGTCTAGACACCGACGTATCCCACCACATTTATGCGGATGACTTGAAAATTTATAGCCAATGCCACCTTGAGGAGCTTGATTCTTGATCCGTGAGGATGAGTGCTAACGCCGAAAGGATCATAGGTTGGGCTGGGAAAAATCACCTAAATCTAAAAGTTCTCAAAACGCAGGCGATCATCTTGGGTTCCTCCTATTATATAAATGCTTTACCTTCTACGGCTAATACCTACATTAACGTAGGAGGAGTCAGGGTTAAATATTAGTCGTCTGTACGTGGTCTGGAACTGGTGCTTGATTCTAAGCTCACTTAAAAGGGCACGTTACACAACTGTGTAAGCGTGCACACTCACTTATGTACAGATTATACTTTTTTAGAAAGAGCACCAGTTTCGAGCTGCGCAAACATCTTATGCAAGCCCCATTTTTTCCTATTATCGACTATTACTCATTAGTTTACTGTGATCTGACACAAGAACTGGACATTAAGCTGCAGAGACTGATGCATACGGGAATTCGTTACATCTATGGCGTAAGGAGGGACGAGCACATCAGCTCCTACAGGCGTGAATTGCAATGGCTCACCACCGCCGGTTGTAGGAAGTTCTTTATGGCCTGTTTCCTTAGAAAACTTTTTAACACCGCTGTTTTATCTTACATCATGACTTTTTTTGCATTCCAACTCGCACTCAGCCGCGTGAGCGATGAGGTGACCCCTCTGGACATCCCCACCTTCGCCACAGAGACGCTGAGGAATTCATTCTATATAAGCGCCTCATATCTCTGGAACAAATTGCCCATTCATTTTTGCGACAATAGATCATTATCACTTTTCAAGCGTCAAGCAAAGCAATACTTCATCAGTCTAGAAAATACATAAACATTATATAATCATTTTCATTTCTCAATCTCATCAATTATTATCTCACATTATCTCTCATAATACTACTTGTATTTTCATCTGCAAAATGTTTAATGTATTGTTTTATGGTGTTTCTGGTAATGTATTTTTTTTGTACAACAAAATGTTTTGTACAACGGCAATAAAAAAAAATAATTTAATAGTAGTATACCCCGGACTATAGCGCGTCAAAAATGTCCACGTAGCTCCTTCCTCCCGGCGCCTTAATGATAAGAGCGTCCGGTCTGGTCGGTCTTGCCCGCTGTGTTTTGTCCCTACTGGTCCTACTCTGGTTGTTAACGCCAGGAGCCTTGTTGTTCTCCTTACTTAACTGTTTCTCCTTTTTTTTGCCTTTCTTGTAACGACCTCTTGCCAAGTTGCCTCTTTAAGTCTGTTACTCTCTTTCTCCTCTTTGTTACTCCTATCCTACGGAATATTTAAGGCCTCCCTTGGTTTAGCCGCCTTTTTCGGTTTCAGACTTGGTGTTGTCTGAGTTTCCTTGCCTTCCGTCCCTGGACGTTGGTACTGTAGCAGGTCATCCTCCGCGCTGCACAAACTTTTATACATGACACTAATGCTTCGTGCCATGTCCTTGATAGTTTTATGGACGTTATTTTTGTCCCTTATAAACTCTCTTAGTTCCTGGATCTTTTCTCCTAGACGCTCCAGCTGGTCATTTCTTCTTTCCAGGTTGTAGTCCCAGTTTGAGTTACTGCCTCCTTGATTTACCTGCTCTTGTTCCGTCCGTATTGTCCTTTCGGAAATAGTCTTTATTGGACTACACTCCATGGCAATCGTTTCTCTACTGAGACTGCTGTTATCGTCCGATCTCTGGGTAGGGGACCCAGTTTCTAAGACACTTTTTGGGGTATCCGAAGTCCCCAAGTTTGATTTCTTTGATGTACTATGCATTTTTATTTTTGTTTATCCTCCTCTTCCAACTTTAGTCACCTACCTTCCACTGAGCTCTCTCCGCGAAGCTATGCTTCACAGGTGTGAATTCTGGCCTCATGCCCCCGCGCAAGTCTTCCTCAGAAAGCCTCCGGGAAAGGGTAACGAGGCCCCCCCTCTGACCACAATAGGGCCCGTTCCGGGCGCCACCCGGCACTATTGAGATCATTAGGATTTTCGCCGGATGATAGGGCAGCTAGGGCGTGTCGGCAAAACATCCCCGGGACCCTGTACTTTCCGGCAGCCTGGGAGTGTCAGAACACAGTTTGTCTCGTATCCTTTCCCTTCAGCAGCTGAAGTCGAGTCGGACTGCGGCAATCGGCGAGCGCCTGCTTAGTCATAACCCTAAGATCAAACCTTGTTTCCGGTAGTGACAGATCTTCAATAAGCTGCTTGGTCCGCGGGAGATATTTTATTTCTCTCCTACCTTCTGTTTGCAGCACTACGTACGTAGTACTATGCGCTTACAGCGAGCGTTCCTCTATCCGCCACCCGAGGACGCGCCACATGGGGTACAGCTCCCCCTCGTGGAGTGTGTGTGTGTGTGTTTTTTTTTTTTTTTTTATTAATTGGAGAAAGAGGTTGGAGGGAAAAATCTTAATAGACCATGACATGGCCTGAGCCACCGTGTGTTGGATTCTCACCAACTAAAACCCTTCGTTTTGCGACCGAATATAGAATCCAATTGCAACCCGAATCCTCTTCGCTCTCCTTACCGATTTGTCGGTGAGGAGTGCCAGGCTCCGTCTTCAGTGCCGTTTTTCCCCCGCGGTACCACGGTCAAGTATTACTTCGCGGGGGGGCATAGGGACATTACCCTTGTCTCCTTGATGTGATTGTCATTCCTTATAACCTTCATTATAGGCTGCCGTCTACTTCTTACCGCATCGTCCGGTCGTCAGCTTCTTGCAGCATCTCTCGTCTTCTTCTCTCTTCGTTACCCCTCACTTTCTTGAGGATGACCGCGGCGTAGTTACTAACCACGTGCCAGCGCTCAGCAGTGGCGAACATAGCTACCATAATAGACTCAGGAGTTGCTCTGGTCTGGAGGTAGCGTTCAAACTCTTCACGCTCCTGCTGATAACGCGAGCAGTAGCAAAAAACGTGCTCAGCGTCCTCGCACATGTCCAGACATGCTGGGCAGTCTGGACAGTCTTCTAAATTAAATCTACACAGGTATGCTCGATAGCATCCATGTCCCGTCAAAAATTGCGTGAGGTAGTAGTTTACTTCCCCGTGTCTTCTTTTGATCCAGTCTTCAATCTTTGGTATAAGTCGGTGCGTCCAGCGCCCTTTCAGGCTACTGTTCCATCTTCTCTGCCACTCAGCTACTGTTTGTTCTCTGGCAGCGTTCCAGATTTCTGCCTTCGTTCTATCGCTGTTCTCCTGTTTTGCCATGTATATGGCCTTCCTCTCTAGTGCTAAGAGGTCGATGGGTGACATGCTTGCCACGACGCTTATTGCATCGTCCGATACCGTGCGGTAAGCAGACGCTACTCTTAGCGCACTCCGTCTATACACGGATGACAGGTTTCGCGCATAGGCTTTTATTGCCATTGCATCTGCCCAAATTGGTGCCCCGTACAGCATAATCGATGTACTGACACTTGTTTACAGCTTCTTTTTCTTCTCAGTAGCTCCACCGACATTCGGCATGAGCCGAGAAAGAGCAGCAGTCGTTCTTGCCGCTTTTTTACCTGCTAATTCAAGGTGCTGTTTAAACGTCAACTTTTCGTCTATAGTAACGCCCAAATACTTGATAGTCGATTTAGAGGTTATCTCATGGCCGTCTATCATTAGGGCGATCGTCTCCATTTTCTTCCTGCTAGATATCAGAATCGCCTCGGTCTTGTGTCCAGCGAGTTCAAGTCCCGTTTCTCTCAGCCACCTCTGGATGGTGGTGATCGCTTCATTGGTGATTTCAGCGACGTCTTCTTTTTCCTTCCCTACTACTACAAGAGCTATGTCGTCTGCGAATCCTACTACCATAGCCTCCCGCGGGAGTTGTAGTCTCAGCACTCCGTCATACATAATGTTCCACAATGGCGGGCCCAGTACTGATCCCTGTGGAACACCTGCCGTGACCTTGTAGGTTTCAATGCCGCAATCCGTTTCGTACAGTAAAGTTCTGTCCTTCAGATAGTCGGCCATCATCCTCCTGATGTAGGTGGGCACCTTAAGCTTTTCAAGCGCTTCATGTATCTTCGTCCAATTTGCAGAGTTAAATGCGTTTTTGACATCCAAAGTAATAACTGCACAGTACTTCTTTGTTCCGCCCTTCCACCGTTTTCCACTGATGGCTGCTCGGGCTGTGTTTACCACTAGGCCGATCGCGTCCAAAGTAGATCGGCATTTCCGAAAGCCATATTGGTGCTCGGCAAGCCCCTTGGTCTCTTCGATTATGCACTCCATCCTGCTGCTGATAATGCGCTCCAGTATTTTTCCTTGAGTGTCCATCATACATAATGGTCTGTACGATGTCTCCCCTCCGGGCGCTTTGTTACCCTTAGGTAGCAACACAAGTCGCTGCTTTTTCCAGTTCGTCGAAAATCTCCCTTCTGCTAGGCATGCATTGTAGAGGCCAACAAATTCTTCAGGTTTAGCCTCTAGGTTAGCATATGGTGCGTCCGGTTGACTTGGAAAAAGTGTTGTCACTACCCTCTTTAGTACCTCTGGGCACTTTGGTGGGGGTATATAGCTTCCTTTGAGTGTCTTCATAACTGTTTTGTAGGGCCTGCCCCATGGATCTTTATTGACCTCTTCTAGCAGCTCCTTATGACATCTCTGCTTGCTTTCACTGATGCACTTCTTGAGGGTGCACTTGGCTTCTTTCATTCTTCTGCTGCATTCTTCTACAGCTTCGCTTCCAATACCGGTTCGGTAAAACTTTTTCCTTGCCCGTTGCTCAAGCCTTTGTGCTCGGTGGCAGGCGGAGCGCGCTGATCTAATCTTCTCGTTCCACCAATATACTGGTGCCCATCTTTGATTGGGCACTTTTCTTGGCATAACTGCGTCACAGGCTCGGGTGAGCCATTTTGTCATTTGTTCAGCCTTATGTTCTGCTGATCCCGTCAATTGGATATTTCCTATCATCATCAGAAATAGTTCCTTGTCGTACTCCTTGGCTTTCCATTCCATTTTCGTACTTATAGGGTTAGTACAGTGTACCATGTTTTGTGTGCCCAGCTCCATTATAATGGCGTGGTGATCACTATTAGTGAAGTGATCGCTTACGGTCTATTTACTCACCTCTTTTACCAGAGATCTACTAACAAATGTTAAGTCGATCACTGATTCAGCGTCCACCTTTTTATAGGTTGGTACGTTGCCTTCGTTCACCAGCACCAAGTTCAGAAGTGTGAATGCCTCTAGTAGGGCCTGTCCTCTTCTATTGGTTTTTCAGTTAAAGTCCCCAGCTATAATAGCTGGTTTTTTAGCCCTGACATCACGTACTAGCCGGTCCAAGAACTGCTGAAACTGATCTATTGGCGCACTGGGTGGGGCATAACAGCTGTATACCTGTATACCCTCAATCTTTGCGCTGGCAAAACCTGCTTCTTTGACTTTCATCCTACTTTGAAAGGTAAGGTCTCTGCACGCCCAAACAGCTGCTTTACCGGAGCCATCGGATTCCCACCTTTGGCTGTTCAAGATCTCTGTACTGCTCACTGATTATAGCAACATCAATCTTCTGCTCGCGGACGTACTGACAGAGAAGGTCCTGAGCTATCTCACAGTGGTTCAGGTTTAACTGTACTATTCTCATCTTCTTTGTTTTGTGGCTTTCACTGCCGCTTGGTACGCTGGGCAATTATAGCTACCTGCGGCATGGTCGCTTTTCTCTACGTCGTCCTTTCCTCTGCAGAGAATGCAGCTGGGCTGGTTTGTGCAGTCTTTCGCTACATGTCCCGCTGAGCCACATTTGTAGCAGCAGCGGCTTCTGTCGTGCTGCTCAATGCAGCTTGCAGCAGTATGGCCGAAGCCCAAGCATTTATAGCACCTGAGCGGGCGGGTGCCTCGCTTTATTGCCTTTATTCGGCAGATAACCCACCCTATCTTTATCTTCTCACCCTTGATAAACTTCTGGGCTATCTGGGCAGGTAGCTGTACTATTGCTTTCTGCGTATCTCCATAAGCTTTACGAAGCGACTTAACAGCCGTAGGTTCGAAATTATGTCCTTCCTCGTTATTTTTGCGTAGTGCGTCCACTATGTCCTCCTTAGTGGTCAGCATCTCAAGATCTTTAATCTCGAAGGCCTCTTCATGATGCAGCGCCCTGATTGTAGCAGTTTCCACTAGTACTGCTTTCACCGCTTCCTGGAGCTCAGCTGTTTCCACCTCCTTGGAACGTCGTAGTTCGAGTAGCAGATCTCCTGCTGTTGTTTTGCGTATTCTATGTACGCTGTTTCCTAACTTTTGTAGGCTAGGCTCTGCCTTCATTTTCTTTAAGATTTCGGCGTAGCCTTTTCCACCCTCGGCCTTGATGACTAAGGCGTCAGGTCTAGGAGGTCTTGCTCTTGCCGTCCTACTTTTTCTGGTGCCTTTTTGGTCTTGGCCACGAGCACCAGTGTTATCCTTCCTGTTTACGCTTTTTTCTTTTTTCTTCTTTGCCTTCCTTGTCACCACCTCTTGCCACGAGTCTTTCTCCCTCTGGCGGACATTGTCGTCGGCTACTCTTCTTGCAGAGGTCGCGCTTTCTGCTCGCTTGTCGCCATCTGCGTCTACCTCCATATTCTCTGCCTTCTTTCCTGTAGCATTACCATTGCCTTCCCGTGCCAGGTTACCTACAACGGGGCTGGTTGTGTTGTACGGGGCTGGTTGTGTGACGGCAGGATTAGTAATGCCTGCCTGGGTACTCATATGTTTGAGAACGCTTCTTGATTGATTGTCCTTGCCACCCTAAATACCTGATGTTTCGGTAATTCTAAGCAGTGCTGGGGTGCCGAGGACTTTCGTGGCAGCACCGTTAGCTCCTGTACCCTAGGAAGGGGCCCTTTAACAAAGTGCTAGCATCCGGGCCAGATGCACCTTGGATTTTTAAGCGAGGTTGTTACTCCTCCCCCTCCTCCTTCCCCACCTCTTGGGTAGTGGGGCCCCGGGCTTAGGACCGGTGTAGCGGAGTTGTGTGTGTGTTTTTTTTTTTTTTTTTTTTCCTTATAGAGTGAGAGGTTAAGGGCAAATCCATTATGGACGATATGGCACCGTCTGGTACCACCTGTGTGGGACTCTCACCCACTAAACCCTTCGTTTACCGTTAGCTTTTGAGTTCCAACAGCAACCGAATCCTCTCCGTCCTCCTTACCGACCCTAAGTAAGTTGGACCTGGCTCTTTCTCCAATAAGCCCCCCCGCGGTAACACCGTTCGAGTATTGCTTCGCGGGGGAACTTTGGGCTACCGCCCTCGTCTGTTGATGTGGTCGTCATCACGTTTTCCGCTGCCGTCTACTTCTTACCGCATCGTCCGGTCGTCTGTTTCTTGCTGCATCTCACGTCTTCTTCTTCTTTTTTCTTCGTCCTTTCGGACCTTCTTAAGGATGTCTGCAACAAAATTGTTTATTGCGCTCCATCCGTCGGCCGAAGTCATCATGGCTACCATAATAGACTCAGGCGTTACTCTGGTCTGTAGGTAGCACTCAAGTTCTTCTCGTTCCTGTTCATAGCGTGGACATTGACTGAACACATGCTCAGCGTCCTCGATTACATTCAAGCACGTCGGGCAATCCGGGCAATCCTCCAATTTAAATCGGTGCAGATACGCCCGGTAGCATCCATGTCCACTCAGAAACTGCGTTAGGTAGAAATTTATTTCCCCATGTCTTCTTTTTGTCCAGTCTTCTACACTTGGTATGAGGCGGTGTGTCCACCGACCCTTACTACTAGAGTCCCATCGCTTTTGCCACTCCGTCATTGTTACTTTCCTAGCGGCATCCCAAATTTCTATCTTGGTTTTGCCGCTGTCTCGTCTTTTTCCTTCGTCGATTGATTTTCTCTCCCTTGCTAGTAGGTCTATTGGCGGGAGACCGGCAATAACGCAGACCGCCTCGTCCGATACCGTACGGTAAGCAGACGCGACCCTAAGTGCATTTCGCCTGTGCACTGAGGAGAGCTTTCGTCTATATGCCTTCACCAGTACAGCGTCTGCCCATATCGGGGCTCCATACAACATGATTGATGTACTAACGCTTGCCAGTAGCGTTCTGCGATTCTGTGTGGGACCACCCACATTTGGCATCAGCCGCGCCAACACTGCGGTAGTTTTTGCGGCTTTCTCTCCTGCTGCTTCCAAGTGCTGTTTAAAGGTCAGCTTTGCGTCTAACGTTATACCTAAATATTTAATAGTCGGTTTAGAAGTAATTTCATGACCGCCTATTCTCAAGGTGATTGTCTCCGTCTTCTTTCTGCTAGATATTAGGATAGCCTCCGTTTTATGGCTTGCAAGCTCCAGATTCGCATTATTTAGCCACTTCTGTATTTTAATGATAGCTTCACTAGCAATTTCAGCTACCTCTTCTTTCTCTTTTGCTACCAACACCAAAGCTATGTCGTCTGCAAATCCTACGATCATTGCTCCTTCTGGTAATTTTAGCTTGAGTACGCCATCGTACATAATGTTCCACAACGATGGGCCCAGTACAGACCCCTGTGGAACTCCCCCGGTAACCTTATAATTCACCGTGCCCTCCTCGGTCTCGTATAAGAGAGTTCTGTCCTTGAGGTAGTCAGACATTATTCTTCTTATATACGGAGGAACTCCTAGTCTCACTAGTGCTTCGTGAATTTTGCATCAATTTGCAGAGTTAAATGCATTTTTAACGTCAAGTGTAACCACCGCGCAGTACTTTTTCGTCCCGCCTTTCCATCTTTTCCCGCTTATGGCTGTCTGTGCTGTATTCACCACTAAGCCGATAGCGTCTAATGTTGAGCGGCACTTACGGAAACCATACTGGTGTTCCGCAAGCCCCTCTGGCCCCTCGGTTTTGTCTTCCATCCTAACGAAGATTATGCGCTCTAATACTTTGCCCTGTGTATCGAGCATGCAGAGCGGTCTGTATGACGACCCTTCTCCAGGTGGTTTGCTACCCTTTGGTAGCAACACAAGCCTTTGCTTTTTCCAGTTTCGTGGAAACGTTCCTTCTGTGAGACAAGTGTTGTACAAGTCTATAAACTCTGCTGGGTGAGCCTGGATGGCATGTTTCAATGCAATATTGGGTATGCCATCAAGTCCTGGAGCCTTATTGTTTCCAACCCTCCTGCAGGCTGATAGTAGCTCCTCCTCCGTAATTAAGGGTATATTATCTACATCTATTTCTTCTACCATAGCACATGGAATGTCCGGCTGATTTGGGAAGAGTGTTGTTACCACCCTTCTTAGTACCTCTGGGCACTTTGGTGGGGGTATGTAACTTCCCTTGATCTTCTTCATGACAATTTTATAAGGTCGGCCCCAAGGGTCTTTATTGACCTCATCTTGCAGCTCTCTTAAACATCTTTGTTTACTCTCTCTTATACACCTTTTAAGGTTGCGCTTTGCTTCTTTCATTTTTTCGTTGAAGTTCTCCACCGTATCCATTCCTCTACCGGTTCGGTAGAACTTCTTCCTTGCCCGTTGTTCCAATCTTCTAGCTCGATGGCAAACGCTGCGCGCTTGTTTGATCTTGTCATTCCACTAATATGCTGGTAGCCATCTTTGACTGGACACTTTTCTCGGCATTACCGCGTCGCACGCTTTGGTGAGCTGGCCCGTCATTTGTGCAGCCTTGTCGTCTGCTGATCCCGTCAATTGAATATTGTCAAACATCGTCAAGAATAACTCTTTGTCATACTCTTTGGTTTTCCATTCAGTTCTTGTACTACTGGGATTTGTACAGAATTTCCTGTTTGGTCCGCCTAGCTCCATTATTATAGCTAGGTGGTCACTATTTGTGTAGTGATCACTCACGATCCATTTGCTTACCTGCCTTACGAGGCAGTTACTGACAAATGTCAAGTCTATGAATGACTCTGCATCTCGTTTTTTGAACGTCGGGGTGTCGCCTTGGTTCAGCAGAACCAAGTCTAGTAGCGTGAATGCCTCCAGTAGCACTCGTCCCCGTTTATTGGTTCTGCTACTGCCCCACTCGATCGCCCATGCGTTAAAATCTCCTGCTATTATAGCTGGTTTTTTATTCGTAGCGTCTTGCACCAGCCGGTCCAGTAGTTGTTGAAACTGCTCTATTGATGCGCTAGGCGGGACGTAACAACTGTATACATGTATGCCGCCTATTTTCGCTCTTACGAAGCCATTTTCCTTGTTTACCATCTTGCCCTGGAAGGTAAAGTCTTTGCAAGCCCAGATTGCGGCTTTACCTGAGGCGTCAGATTCCCAGGATGGTTCATTCAAATCTTTGTACTGCTCACTGACGAGAGCGACATCGAACTTGTGTTCTCGTACAAACTGACAGAGAAGGTCTTGCGCAGTCTCACAATGGTTGAGATTTAGCTGGACTATTCTCATTACCCTTTCCTGATTTTTTTAACCGCTGCTTGGTAGGCTGGGCACAAGTAGCTACCAGTGACATGGTTCGTCGGCATGTTGTCGCCTTTTTTTCGGCACAGTAAACAACACGGTTCATTACGGCAGATATTTGCTTTATGCCCCGTCTTACCGCATTTGTAGCAGCATTTGCTGCTATCCTGCGGATCAGTACACTTGATAGCGACGTGGCCGAAACCAAGGCATTTATAACATCTAAGCGGCCCCTTACTGCGGTTCGATGTACGGATCCTACAGTTGACCCATCCAATTTTAATTTTCTCTAGCTTTGTGAACTTGGTCGCTATTTCTTTCGACACTTGCACAACAGCTATTTGCGTATCTCCGTGCGCTTTTCTCAGCGATTTTACGGCAGTGATCTCAATCACATCTCTTTCTCCTATTTCCCTTTGCAAGGCCTCCAGTACCTCCTCTTTTGAAGTAAGTATGTCGAGGTCCCTTATTTCAAAGGTCTCCTCTTGCTGCAGTGTTTTTATTGTGGTTCCTTCCACTAGTACTGCTTTAACCGCTTCTTGGAAGTCTGCGGTTTTAACTTCTTTTGTGCGTTTAAGCTCTATGAGGAGATCTCCCGCCACCGTTTTGCGTATTTTGTTCACGCTATCTCCTATGGCATTCAGTGAAGGAGCAGTTCTCAATGTTGACAAAATGTCCACGTAGCTCCTTCCTTCCGGCGCCTTAATGATAAGAGCGTCCGGTCTGGTCGGTCTTGCCCGCTGTGTTTTGTCTCTACTGGTCCTACTCTGGTTGTTAACGCCAGGAGCCTTGTTGTTCTCCTTACTTAACTGTTTCTCCTTTTTTTTTGCCTTTCTTGTAACGACCTC
The DNA here is from genome assembly GCA_020010945.3 of Muscidifurax raptorellus. NCBI lineage: Eukaryota > Metazoa > Arthropoda > Insecta > Hymenoptera > Pteromalidae > Muscidifurax > Muscidifurax raptorellus. Next base: position 665,324 of record JAHUUD020000030.1, read on the forward strand.
TTGCCAAGTTGCCTCTTTAAGTCTTTTACTCTCTTTCTCCTCTTTGTTACTCCTATCCTGCGGAGTATTTAAGGCCTCCCTTGGTTTATCCGCCTTTTTCGGTTTCAGACTTGGTGTTGTCTGAGTTGTGTGTGTGTGTGTGTGTGTGTGTGTGTGTGTGTGTTCATGGTGCGAGTGAGGGTTATAGTGCTCGTGACGTGGGGGGATGTCCAGGACCAAGAGGACGGGAGCAGGGACAAGGACGAGGCCTGGAGCATGGTCGCCTACACAAGTGACGTCGAGGTCGGTGTTGACATGCTGCTTTTCCTCTTCTTCCTCCCAGTGTCATTGTAGGTTAGGATGCCGCTGGAGTTGGTGTTGCTTCCAACAACTGCTACAGTTGCTGGCGAAGCTGATGTCAGGTAGAGTCTGGCTCGTTTCAGGTATCTCCGAGAGGTACCTGGCAGTAATCTGTTCTATCCTTTGACAGCTGCAGCTTATGGGCACTTCGTCGACCAGCTTCCTCCCGGTTTGGTGGTGCTAGACGTCTTCAGCGCGTGGTAGCGTTGTTGGTGTGGACCGCATTCAGGATTCAGGGAGACTTGATGTTTATTGTCTTTTTCTCCCTAGGTGCTGCTCTCGACAAGGGATGTTCCGGATATTGGTAAGGTCTAAGTATGCCGAATGTTTGGGAAGGATGTGGGTTATGCTCTGTGTGTGTGAGAGTAGTTTCTAATTGTATTTATGTTTCAGGTATTTGGATCTTCAGCTGCTCGTCTTTTTCTTCACCTTTAGCGCAGGGACTTGTATCTTATACACGCAGTAGGGATTAGTATGTGAGAGGTTAGCGTAGCTAGGGTGATTTGGACGTTTTCAAGGCTGCACAGAGCCTATTCTTCAATCTGTGCTTCCATATTTTTACCTAGTTTTCTAACTTAGTCAGTAGCAACTACGCCAGCTGCTCTGACTACATACATGTCAGCTACGGCATGTTACAAACTCTCCCCTCCTAAACCGAAGCGCGCCAGAGCAATTCCGGGTTTACCTCGTCGAGAGACACGAGATATTCGATTATTAACTGATTGGCGCATTACGATAAAAAGACGAAGAGATTTCGATTAAACGATACGACGGTGATCTGTTGGGTACGCATACAACTTATGACTAGCTAATTCTACCTATACTCGCAACTAACCCTGCTTTACGCATTATTTAGATTATTTACACAGCGACGTATATCGCGTTTACACTGTTATTTATTACAAAGTTATGAAGCGATTTCTTTCGGAGCTGTATCGTTCGATGGTGGTTATCCTTCTGCTTAAGTCATCCTTCAATGTTTGGTTGGTGGTTGAATTCGGTCCGCATGGAAGGTACGAGAGGTGGCGAAAAGTTGCACGCAATGAATATAATCGGTGATAACAAAAAAAAATAAATAAAAAATTCGACGGTAATATACTTTCGGCGCTCGAAGTACAGAGTTACTGTCGTGTCTATGATCAGTGATCTCCTTAGAAGCGTTTTCTTTGTGGGTCATCTCATCTCTTTCTTTATGAAACTACTTACTCTGTGTGAGATTCCAGGCTTAGTTACGAGTTACTATTTACATCACGAATATCGAGGGTTATTTACAAAATGCAATTTAGCGAGTTTTATATACATTGCTTGTGCTTGCGAGTTTTTCGAAGGTTATGGTGTGCTTAATAAGGTATGTATTTGTGTGTGTGCAGTAGGGTTAACGACAAAAGTGTAGGACTGACTATAAAAGCCTATGTGAGCGATAGGGTAAACGGTATGTGTGGGTGTGCGATAGAAGCAACGGTACGTGTGTGTGAGCGATAGGGTGAATGGTGCGTGTGTGTGCGATATAAATAACGGTATGTGTGTGTGTGAGCGATAGGGTTAACGGTATGAGTGCGTATGCGATAGGGTGAACGGTACGTGTGAGAGCGATGGGATTAACGGTACGTATGTGTGAGCGATAGGGTGAGCGGTACGTGAGTGAGCGATAGGATTAACGGTATGTGTGTGTGTGTGTGTGAGCGATAGGGTGAACGGTGATGATGTGTGTGTGATATAGTTAACGGTATGTGTGTGTGAGCGATAGGGTGAGCGGTACATGTGAGCGCGATAGGATTAACGGTACGTGTGTGTGAGCGATTGGGTGAGCGGTACGTGCGTGAGCGATAGGGTGAACGTTACGTGTGTGGGAGGTGTGCGGCCGGCCCAGGGCTGTCTCCTAAAAACATCGTGGCTCCTGCCATCATGATGACTACCGGTTGCACAGGTGACCCGATATTAGGCATGGGAAGAGCCACTGTTTCAGGGGTCACGGGTACTGGTGAAGTTGGTGATGGTTGTGGAGTGGGTAGGTAGGTCTTGGGGTTGGTGGGGTGATGTTGGGTATGGGAGGCAGAGGTGATGAGGCTGCGCCGCTCGTGGGCGTCGGGAGGAGCGTTCTCCTTGGTGGGGCCGTGGAACACACAGGACATGTTTTTGTGTCCACGCATTTCCTGCCACATCTGAAACAGAACCGCTTCCTCTTGACGCTGCACTGAGCATAGCGATGCCCTTCTACACAATCCCAACATCCCTCTTGAGGTGGTGATGGTGCTCGAGGAGGTGGGTGCATGGGTGTTTGGAGGAATGGCGGTATTTTCGCCGGTGGAGGGGGATTCGCCCGGGCGACGCTCTTTGCTCCCGAAGCGGGCGGTGGTTCGAGTTTCAGATCCATGAGGGCTGGGATCATCGATGTGCCTGCGGTGGCCGTTGGAATTTTACTTCCAACTCTAAACCTTATGGGCCCTGCAGGTATACTCAACGTTCTCCCGCCCTCACTTTTCCTCTGCTCTGCTGTCTGCGTCAAAGTCGTCCGGGTGAATGTTATCTCAGCCCCTCGGTGCAGTCTACCTCGTGCACCCGAGGGGGCTTTGATCATTTTGATAATCGCTGGTGGTTGGAGGTTTTGGTGCTCTGGGCCGGCGCGGTTTGGGACTAGTGTCAGGTAGAGCACGCTCTTTCGGGATCGGACACGGGGGAACGCGGATTAGATGGTTTCGTTCCTCGTACTCCCTCTCGCGCCTTGCTTCCCTTTCCATCTCCTCTCTTCTCCTCCGTCTTCTGTCGGAGGACGGCTCCCAGGAGGGTTGCCTGAGCTGGATTGGGTGGTCGCAAGGGGAGAAGGGGCATGGCCCTATGATCCCGTACGCGGCTTTCGAAATGGCTCCCTTCGACCGGTCTACGGGGTTATAACGCCATGCCACAGGGTCGTAGAGATATTCTACGTTCGGGGGCGCGTCGAGAACCTTTTTGGGGTCTTTGGGAGCATCTGGCTCTTCGTCACGGCGACGATCCGGCGATGGTGAAGCCGCGTACGACGAGGTAGAGGATGTCGAAGACCATGAATGGCGGCGGGTGCCAAGGACTCCTTAGGTGGTGTTCCCCTTTTCTTATATCTCGGAAACGGCCCTCGGTAGAGTTGGGCAGGGATCACCTTTCCCAGGGCGCCGTCTGGTCCATTCAGCGCGGGTCCGGCCTCTTATGATGCCTTGGGGGGCCGTCTTCTGCCTTCCTCGTTTGCTGCTCTGGGGTCGGGTAAAATGACGGGGGCCTGGCTTCTGGAGCGCCAGGATCTTCTGGCGCTCTGCTGCGGAGATGGTAACGCGGCCTCGGTCGACTTGGGAAGCGGCTGGTGGTGGAGTTGGTTGCGCTCCAGGTCGACGCTCTTCTTCTCCTCTTGTCTTCTTGTCTCCCCTTCATACAGAGCGACATGTCCCTTACCTGTGAATTGTAACTTTGGTTTAGAAGGAGGTTCGAATGGCTTCAGATCTCAAACGTGTACTTTTGCTTTCTTTTGACTAGCCGTATCTTCGACCTCATACACGACAGGTGATAGTACTTGGACTATCTTACAAGGATCCGTGTATTTCGGGGCCAGTTTTGCGGCAAAATTATCTGTACCAGACGACAGCACGTGATTTTTTTGAAGAACTAAGTTATTGACTTTAAACCGAACATCTCTTCGGTTCTTATTGTAATATCTGGCTTGTCGTTGGTTGGCTGCTTCGATATTCTTTTTAACTATGTCGTGTATGAGTGCGAGGCGTTTGAGTCTCTCCGCCCACGCTACAGTGTGTGTTGTGTCTGAGTTGTGTATGTCTGGTTGGGGTGGGGTTGCGGGTTTTCGAGGGTTTCTACCGTAGTTCAGAAATGCTGGACTCAATTGACTCGACGCGTGTACTGCGGTATTAATGGCAAACGTAAGTTCATTCAAATAAATATCCCAGTTTTGATGATCTTCTTTAACAAAAATCGAGATCATCTGCTTCAATGAGCGGTTACATCGCTCTACCGGGTTAGCTTGCGCATGGTATGGTGCTATCGTTGTTTGGATGATTTTGTATTCTTCCATTTTCGAGGACACCAATTTATATGAAAATTCAGTACCATTATCAGTGATAAAGTATTTAGGACAGCCCCATCGAAAGACTATCAGTTCTTTAAAAGCTGTAACGATACTTTTAGCTGTAGCTTTCCTTAGAGGTCTTACTTCGATGAATTTCATGAAAAGATCTTGAAATATGACTATGTAGCGATGCTGACCTTTACTCGGGGGTAGTGGTCCCATTACATCAGCTGCTACATTGGTCCAAGGACCTTCGAATTTGCGTTGTCCCATGAGTCCAGCTGGTGACTTCAGAGGCACTTTATACAGCTGGCATTCGGGGCAACGTTTTATGTACTTAATCACCTCCTTTTTTATTTTGGGCTAGTAATTCGAGTAGGTTTTTAATAGTCGATGTAGCGTTTTCTCGACTCCCATATGCCCAGAGTGAGGCATGTTATGGCATTCGAACAGAGCGCGTTCGCGATCCGGCTCTGGTACCACGAGTTTCCAACTATCGAAGTCGGAAATCGTGTTTTCGATACGAGGGTTGGGGCTATGTTTGTAGAGGCGGGTGCCTTCTATTTTCCGATTCGGATATTTTTCTGATTTTTCGCTAACGGCCCGTATTCGGTCGTTATACCAGTTATGCGTATCGACTAACCCCGTTGAGGCTAATAAGCACTCATTTTCGAACATACGAGAAAGCGCGTCCGGAACTTTATGCAGAGTACCTTTTCGGTGTACTATGTGCATATTGTAACCTTGGAGCAGGGTTGCCCATCTGGTTAATCTGCCTGCTGGGTTTTTCAAGTTGTGTAGCCAAGTTAGACTACTGTGGTCAGTGATGACCGTAAATTCCTCCCCTAGCGAGTAACCTCTGAACTTCTCTACTGACCATAGAACTGCAAGATATTCTTTTTCGGTTACTGTGTAGTTGCGTTCCGCCTTGGTTAGAGTGCTCGCGTACGCTATGGGATGTTCCTCTCCATTTAAATTTTAGGTGAGGACCGCTTAGGTTAGTAGGAGTAGGAGGGTTTCAAAGGCTTTCTGCTGTTCTTCTCCCCATGTCCACACTATGTTTTTCTTTAAGAGGTAGGTGAGTAGAATTTTAATTTCCGCGAGGTATTTAATAATGCGCGCGTACCACCAATCATTCCTAAAAATCTTCCAAGTTGTTTCAAGTTTCGGGGAGGGGGATATGCTAGTATAGGTGCTACCTTGTCTGGATCAGCATGCAACCCGTTTTTATCAATTACATAACCTAAGTATTTGACTTCTGGGCAACAGAATTCCGATTTTTCCTGGTTGATTTGTAAATTCGCGTTGCGTAATGTTTTCAGTACTATTTTCTGGTATTTTATATGTTCGTTAAAAGTTTACGTTGCTATAATAATGTCATCCATATACACAAATATATTTGGCTAATATTTTGCGCCGAATAACCTGTCCATTACGGACTGAAAACTAGCTGGTGCGTTGGTAAGGCCGTAGGGTAGTCTCGTGAACTGAAATAATCCTCTTCCCGGGATTGCGAAAGCGGTGATACCTTTGATTTTTTCAGCGAGCGGTATCTGGTGGTATGCTTGACTAAGATCTATTTTCGATAGGAATTTACAGTTCCTTAAATTGTCAAGTAGCATATCCATTTGTGGCAGTGGGTATGCGTTTTTCTTAGTCACTGCATTGACATCTCTATAATCTATGCAAAACCTAATTTTATCATCCGGATTGGGTACTGTCACCGGGCAACTACTCCATCCGCTCGTCGAAGGCTCGATTATCTTCTCTTTCAACATTCGATCTATTTCTATGTATACGAGTTTCAATAGTTTAGGCGATATAGATCTCATCCTTTGTTTAATAGGACGGTGACCTGACACTTTGATTTCGTGGGGAATTATTTTGGCTGGGCCGAGGATGTAATTTTTGGGGGTACGACTGAGGGTGGTGACAAGTTTTTCCAGCTGTGGCCTCTGTTTCGGTTCTAGGTCTATTACTCCTCCTATTGCTGCTGAGGGTAATATTCTTCTAGGATCTTGATCTTACGGATAGAATTTTCGAATTATTCCCGTGTCGGTGTGCCATGTTCTTTCGGCGAGGTTGATGGTCATGTTGAGCTTAGGTAGGACATCCATACCCAAGATGAAGTCATAATCTACTATTCTTGGTACTTTAATATAGGTGTGTATTTCTTTTCCTTCCAACTTGAATACTATTTTCATTGATCCTAAGATGTTCTCTACTTCGCCATTCGGCATCAGCATGTGTCCTTTTTCCGGAATTATTTCAGCACCTAGTTGTTTTACTTCTTTTTCTCCGATAAATGATGCTACTGCTCCTGGGTCTACCAAAGCGGGGAATATTTTTCCAGCAATTTCGATGTTTAAGTATAGTCGATTGTTACACGTTCCAACAGGGCCAGCTGGAAAGGGAATGTGGTCACCATATCCTGTTTCAACTAGTGTTAATGTTTGTCTAGTCTTCGTTTTCACTGACGACGGGGGTGCTGGGGGTCGCATTGGGATAGGGGTTTGTTTTTCGGTATGTGTTTCGATAGGTGTTTCGGTATTGTGTTTCGAGAGGTGTTAACTGGAGTTGGTGTGATGTTGTTATGTGTTTTGATAGGTTTGAGTGTTATAGGGTTCTGTAGTGTATCGTGTGTACCGTTTGAGGACCTTGATAGTTTCGAATGGGCCTTATTTTCGATGGAGGTCAATCCAGCCTCTTGATTTTGCCTCCTTGTCCGTTTCCCGATTTTGGATTGCATCTTGGGCACGTACGAATCGTTCTTCCTCTGTAGCCACACTTGTAACATATGTTTCCATTTTTCTTGGGACATTCCGCTGCCCAGTGTCCCGTCTCTGTGCAGATCCAGCACGGATAAAGACTTTTCGAGTCAGGTCCTTCTTTACTCTTCTCCTTATTCTGTGTTCTTTGCGTGTTTCTGTTTGTGTTCTGTTATGTGTTGTTGTGGGGTGTTTGGGGTTGTTTGTTGTCGTTTGAGTCTCTGCCTTTACTCCTGCTGTTCTTCCGATCTTTCTTCGGTTGAACTTGTTCGTTATACGTGGCTGCGACTCCTATCGTTTCTTCTTCATCTGAAGATACGTAGTGTTGTGCTGTTTTGACTGCTGCTATTCGATTCTTCTTTGTACTCGATTGGCGAGAGGCAAGTTCTGGGCAGAGTGTCTTTTCTGGAGGTATGAGGGTTTATAGCTTTCGATTCTCTCCTTTCTTTTTTCTTTTTTCTTACCTAGTGAGAGGAGTTGTTCAAATGTTTCGAATTCTTCCCTCTCGAATTTTGAGTATGAGGGATGTAAGTTTCTATATGCCCTGTTTAATTGTGCCTCCAGCGGCCATGGCGGTTCGCATTTATCCATAGGATCCTTAATGTAGCGATATATGTTCCTATTGGTTCGCTTGGTCCTTGTGTTCTAGCTATTATTTCATCTTCGATTTTAATCTGATAGTTCGGGCTTCTGTATTGTCTGTTGAGAGCTTCTATCACATTCTCAATAGATGTCCACTCCTGACGCTGTGACCTTGCCCAACACAGTGCTTGGCCTTTCAACTACAGATTGAAGTACTGGAGTATGTCATCATCCAAGATTTTCTGTACATCTCGGCATTTCCGCATTCTACAGATAAATTCGTCTAGATCGTCTTCTGGTTCGCCTGAGTATGTGATCATTAACTTCTGTAGGAGGTTTAATACTCTTGTTTCTCGTTGGTATATTGTATCATTCCCAAAGCTTCTGTTATTTGTGGTCGGATGTAGTGTTGTGTTTTCTTGTTGAATTTGCGGTTGTATATTCAAAGGATTCAAGTAGTTATTATATGGTAATGGACCTAACTAGTATGGATTCATCCAATAAGGATTCATCATTGCTGGTGGCTGAGCCATTGGGTTCATAATTGGTGGCCCGTAAAAATTAAACGGGATTCGCGACATGTTCTGAGGTTGTGTATTTTGTGGTGTCATTGTGGCGTGGGGTTCAAGGGGTTCGATGGGTTCGGGGGATTCGAAGATGTCGAGGGGTTTGAGGGGTTCATACGATTATTTACGGCATTATTCGAAACCGTGTTTTAAAGGTTTCTACTAGCGTTCTTATTCGAGGAATCGCTATTTAATCTATTCGAAGGTCCAGTCGCCGGAACCTGTTATCTATTAGTTTCTATTGCGTCATCTGTTCGATGCGTCCTGGTTTTTGCGCCTGTAGATGTTGGAGTCGAGGTTCTTTGGTTTGGATCTTCCGGATTGTCTTGTAAGTCCGCTATAGCGTTATTTATTATATTCGTTAAGTCGCTAAAACTTAACGGTGGCCTATTAAATGCAGGTAATCCCGGTTGTGAAAGTCTTTCCTGTTGCCGATATGTAACCCTCGTAGCGGTTTTATTCGAAAGATTGCTATTATTTAACGCTCGATCTGCGATGGCTAATCCAGGAGTTTGTGTTCGCGATTGTCTCGATTGTATCGTCTCATTCACGTTCGTCGATTCATCTAGTGTCTTGTTGGCTTCATTGATGTTTGGTTTTTCCGGAATTACCTCAACTCGTTCTTCCTCCATTGTTGATCCTCTTCCGAATATTTTTGCCAACTCGAATTATACTGCTCTTTCTATGCAGTCTGCTTTATAGCCTCTTGCATCAAGATTGTTTGCCGATAGAAGTTATTTGATTCCTATTACTGTCCGTTTTTCGAACGACTGTTTTATCCTCATGCGTTCTCGTTCCCTTTCTTCTAACTGTGGGTCCATTCTATCCTTACTCTATAGTTTTGGAGGATCAGGTTACGGTTCGTAGAGGTGCAAATTCAATAGCTCACTTTGTTTGCTCAATTTGTTTATGCGTCTAAATTGTTATCAAGGTAAGATTTTACTTTATTTTATCTATTATTCAATATTAATACTAAGCAAGAGCATGCGAGAGAGCAAATTAAAAATAGGAAAAAAAAATTTAATTTTTGCCGTTAAAAAAAAGAGAAAAAATTTGTATCACTCTAAAAAAATTTATTACTACTTTTAAAACTACTATTGAAATTGAAATATATAGGAAAGAAGGGAACTCAATAAGAGAATGTAAGTTTACTAAAAAAAAATGTGCAAGCAAAAACTTTATTCCAAACCAAGCAATTAAATAGCAAACACAGTGTCAAATACTACAGCGCAGCAGGCTGACAAGCGGGGTGTGAGGGTTAATATTCAAGGTGTATTGGGTATTGTGCGCGATAAGCAGTGTATGAGGGGTAAAGTGTAAAAAAAATATATACTGTGGGTAAAAATTAGCAATATTTTGTTTTGAGCAAAAAGAACGTAAACTTTGCTCGGGGTATTATCGCAATATAAATATTTTTGAAGGGTGGATCGAGCTATTGGGGTTGTGTGGATGGTTGATGTTATCGCTCGTAAATGTTCTTATTTATCATTCGATTAATGAGAGATACGGATATACTGTAAGGTGTATGTATTTAGAAAAAGAAAATCTAGGTTACCCTTCAGTTATTCACTCCTTTATCAAAAAATATTCGAAAAGAGCCAAAAAAAAATTCGAATATGCGATCAATTTAGTAAAAGATTGTTGCTTTACGAAGAGATGAAAATAAAAGATTTTCCAATAAACATAAGTTTGTTGTAAAAAAATTTTTAAGTATTACTGTTATCATAAAAAGTATTTTTAAAATTATTTTTCAAAAGTATACACTATTGTTTTGCAAAATTTTTAATAATTTTGTCACTTTATTTATTTTTACTACTAATGTTTATCTTTTACTGATCCTGTATAAAAACTTTGGTTTTCCCTCTCCTAGGGGGGTGAAATATTTGTAGTTTATTTAACAATATCGAAAATCTTTTACTATAACACAGGTGCGTAAATAAAAAAAATTCGCTCAGAAAAAGTACGAAATAAAAGTTTTAATGTAACAAAATTTTCCTGTATATATTTGTTATAAACAAAGGTTGTTATAAACAAATTGCGCTATTCAGTATCTAATTTTTCTTTCGGATGTAGTGCGAGAAAAAGAAAAAAAAGTTTTGAACGGTTATTGGAGAATAAGAAGAAGAAAAAAAAATCCGTATTGCAAGAAAAATAATTTGTTGCTATCTTAAAATATTAATAATGTAACCAAATATTGAGAGTATTTATTTGATGTTCTATTATTCGAACGAATAGATACTGTTGGTTCGGCTATAGCAGTTTATGTTTACGCCGTGAAGTTACTGTAAACACGCGATGCTAGCAACTTTCCTCGTTGTCTTCTCGGAATTTTCGTTCACTGACTATTATGTATGGCTTGACGATTTAAAACTTTTCACTTTTATTCCTTAGCAAAAAAAATTTTTGGGTTGTTGTGTAAATTGTGTGTGTGTAATGTAGCGGTAGGCGGAGTCGTGTAAAAGCACACGCAAGCAAAAGCAAAAATTTCAAACACTTAAAAAGGATTTTTGCAAAAAAAATATATAAATAAATAATACAAATAAATTTAATAATATTCATAAAATTTAAGCAGAATGTTACCTTTTGTTATCCAGTGTACACGATTTTTCGAAAGTAACTATTCAATTGTATTTCACGTAAAAGGGGGAAAAATTGTGGGAAAAAGTGTGTGTTCATAGCGCGAGTGAGGGTTATAGTGCTCGTGACGTGGGGGGATGTCCAGGATAAAGAGGACGGGAGCAGGGACAAGGACGAGGCCTGGAGCATAGTCCCCAACACAAGTGATGTCGAGTCGCTGGAGTTGGTGTTGCTTCCAACAACTGCTACAGTTGCTGGCGAAGCTGATGTTAGGTAGAGTCTGGCTCGTTTCAGGTATCTCCGTGAGGTACCTGGCAGTAATCTGTTCTCTCCTTTGACAGGTGCAGCTTATGGGCACTTCGTCGACCAGCTTCCTCCCGGTTTGGTGGTGCTAGACCTCTTCAGCGAGTGGCAGCGTTGTTGGAGTGGACCGCATTCCGGATTCAGGGAGATTACATCAAGGTAAGTGTTTTTTCATATATCCATATTGTTGACTTGGTGTTTATTGTCTTTTTCTCCCTAGGTGCTGCTCTCGACAAGGGATGTTCCGGATATGGGTAAAGTCTAAGTATGCCAAAGGTTTGGGAAGGATGTGGGTTATGCTCTGTGTGTGTGAGAGTAGTTTCTAATTGTATTTATGTTTCAGGTATTTGGATCTTCAGCTGCCCGTCTTTTTCTTCACCTTCAGCGCAGGGACTTGTATCTTATCCACGCAGTAGGAATTAGTATGTGAGGGGTTAGCGTAGCTAGGGTGATTTGGTCATTTTCAAGGCTACACAGAGCCTATTCTTCAATCTGTCTTTTCATATTTTTACCTAGTTTTCTAAATTAGTCAGGAGTAGCTACGCCAGCTGCTCTGACTACATACATGTCAGCTACTGGCATGTTACAATATATATATATATATATATATATATATATATATATATATATATTCACATATTTATATTTATAATATAATTAAGAAAATAAAAAAATACCTTTGAATCCCGATATTGGAAGACAGTCTTGAACTGCCTTTCCTTGACCCTTAAATCCGTGGTCTGAAGAATGGTCCACGTTGTCACACTGATATAAATCACCAGGCACTTTGGTCTGCGTTTAGACTTCAACTTTGGCGTCATGATATGTTTTTGACGCCAAATCAATTTTTTTCCGCCGGCAATTTGAATAAACTTTCGGCTCTTTCAAATGGCATCCGGTGCAGTCGATATAGCCGATAGTAATCGGGCCACATTAACAGTTCAAGAAAGCGAAAGTTGAGATTCCATAACAGAGTGTTTGGGATGTCATAATCTAGCCGCGCACGAGCTATTAACTGCTGACGAAGTATATCGGGAAGCGGCCTCACTACAGTACTGGATACCTGCTGCTCGACCTGCTCTTCAGGTAGATTCGCCTCTAGAGCAGCGGTAGCACTTGTAGCATCATCCGGGAGCATATTTTTTTTTTGTACGCATACATAAACACAAAAAAAAAACACTAAATTATTAATTATTGTCTTATTTTATTATTTATTTATAAATTACACTTAATTATTAATTTTGTATTTAAAAGTAAACTCCAGTACAATTATTAATTGTTCACTTCATTTATTCTTACTGCACTTGACTGTTAATTTTTTTATTTATTTTTATTTTATTAAGTTTTTCTTTAATAACTCCCTCTTCTTGATGATACATCGCGGACAAATCCATGTTTTAAACTTAAATTCCTGATTTTTTCCTGGAGATGATAATTAATGTTGCACAAAATAGCACCTGTCACTTTGGCTGATTTTCTTCATGCTACTGTACACTCCTTTACAAATAGACCCCTCAGTAAATTCGTATATACAGTCGCGCATTGTAATTACCCCCCGGCGAGAGTTAAACCATTACTGATGGGTGCTCTCTCTTCCAGAGGAGTGATACTGCGACACTCACATCTTACTCATCCTCTTTTTGCTGATGCTTCAAAATTCGGGAGCAATGTCTTTCACCAGCTCCCAAGACATTTGCACGTGCATTAGAGTCCGTACCATGCAGCTGCATCTGCTTAGTCATGTTTTTTCTCGCTATAACAGCGCAGCTGCATTATCATACTCATACTTTTTTCTTTGAATATTAAAAACAAAAAGAAATTCGGCAACGACACGGTTAGAGACCCCGGACATCCATACGTGTGTCTAGTATAATCATGCAGCTGCATTATGAGTCATTATTCTGAAAAAAATAAAAGCACTTGTGTCAAGCTTTTTCTACATAATATTATTTAAATAACGATTTAAACTATATATTGACAATGGCTATGGGTATTATACCCCTATAACCGCTTCTCGTAAGAAATCTTATCCGCTGAACCTCCCGCTCAATCGTCGCCATGATTTAATTTCAGAACTACCAGCGACAACTTTTTCCTCGTCTTTTTTACACTTCCCTGACCAGTTGCTGCTGCTGCTATTTTTTTCCGTGTTTGTACCCGCGCTGCTATTCCACCGTTGCTTTCTTTTCCTTCACTGGTGTCAGAGGTGCTGGCGTCGGCAGCAGCCTGACGTGGCGATTGGAATGGACCACCAATGCTACCTGGTATAAAATTCTGGCGTGGAATGGCACCGGTGGCACCACCTGGCGGTGGTGATGGTAGTGTATTCCCAGGCGGGGCAGCACGGCTAGGCGTGCTGGCTACTATAGTATTCCAACATGCTTGCTACCGATATATTCGCGCGGTATGAACGATTCTCGAAGAGCAACAGCAAATTGTGCATGTCCAGGTGGTGGAGAGCCTTTTCTACCTCTAATAATATCATTCACCAGGTCGATCATGTTGGCTCCGTGTATACGCACGCCACCGATTTTCACAGTACCATTAGCATCCCAGACGATATTTCCAGTAACACGTAATTTACCTAATACTTGTCCAGCCTTTCGCCTATACTTTGCAGGCACACTCTCCATGATGCTCGCATCGATCCGGTCCTCTTCTTCAGCCTGCTGCACCTCGTCATTGTAATTGTCGTCATTGTCATCATCATCGTTGTTTTGCATTTGATCCTGATCTTTGCTATCTTTCTCCTCGATTTTTTTCTAGTCTTATCATAGCTATCGACATCCTTGAATTGTAGATAACGTTGCAGTACAGAACGATATTGAGCCCATTTTTCATGCTCACTTTTGCAAAAAGATGAATTCAGGATATTGTTTATTTCAGCATCCAATCTAGTCATGACGGTGCCCGGTGTTTGAACAGTCTTTAATATATTAACACCATTATTACAACCGGCATTTGCTAGCACACTCTGGAGGCATTCAACGTTCTCATGCGGCACAAGTACCATCTTTCTAGCGTGTTCCATGTCGTCTACTTGCTAATGATACTAGCCAACAGTGTGCCAATAATAGGAGCCAATAATGCATTGTACAATGATTTTTTTCTTTTTCGACAGACTCACACAAGGTTCGGCTAACTTCCGCAGATTTTGGCATGCCTGCGTAAGCGGGACTTGTGAGACTTCTCCAGCGGTACCTTACCGATCAATAGATTCAAAGCACACTCACAAATATGACGCACTAATTTCGAATCAGCCGTCTGCAAGAGAGCTTTTCGTTGTTTATTGTTCAAATGGAACAAAGCCTTCAAAATGACAGCATCCTTACGTGCAAAGGGATGACGTGTCTTAGGTGAACCCATCACAAGGAGGCGAGCGGTACGAGATTCGATGTGTCGCCACTATTTATCTTTTTATTACGTGACACGTATACAAAGTGCAATTCGTCGTCCGGGAAGATACAAGTGCGAAATCAGCAGTTGTCCAGTGTAATCTTTTTTAAATCCAGCAGTAGGTATCCATATGGTCTCGATGTGGCGTCCCAGTACTCCTCTTGTAAAAATCGTGGCTCCTCCGGACACAGTTCATACGACAGATGTACCTGAGATCTGTCTCGCAAATTTCTAAACACGACGATGTATTGAGCGTTCAGAGATATGTCCCGCTGTCCTCTACCCTGATGAAAGAGAGTGATGGTGGGAGGCCTTTGAGAAAATGTCGACTATACTTCCACTCGACAACAATACTCGCCTTAAGTCGTCAATGATCACGAGTTTATACCTGGAATCACGGGCCCAGTCACTAGTCTGTGGCAGGCCCTCACGAAATTCAACCTTCTTGCCTTGAAGATCCTTGTAGCTTAGCTGCAACTCTGCGTAATAGATAATGACGCGTTCGATTTGGGTATTGCACATAGGTTCAAGATCATTTAGGAACTTTTTCACAAACACCGTTTTACCACATCCTGTTGGACCGCACATCATGGAGGTAAACGGATGTTTCCATCCCGTATCCATAACTGCTACTGGCACATTCATGTGACCAACACTTCAGTTTATCCCTCCCATATCGTAAGCGCAACCAACCAATCAGGTTACGATGGGGTGATAATCGACCAATCACCTTTAACGTAGCACAGTGCCATCTATCATTACAACTCTTTAATTTTATACTACTACTAAAATGTTTTTCGGTTGCATGCATGAGGATTGGGTATGGTATATAAGATTAATAAATTTAAAGACACAATGTAAGTTAAAAAAATACGTTTATTCAGAAAAAATTATAAGTACAAACATTTCGTTATATAATAGACAATTTGTCGAGTTTTTTTAAAAGCGCCGCCGTAATAATACTACTAGTTCTCTAAATCCTTATTCGAAAACGTTCTCGATCACGGGCTATTTGTTCCCATTCTCTACGACGTGCTTTTTTATATGCATACATCCATACACACATTGAATAAACTACTGATTTCTCTTAAAATCGTACCCGCTTTTTCATATTTATAGTCTTTATTCACAAAAGATTTACACTGTACTAAACTGAATAGCGTTATTACCTTTATAATCTAAAAAAAGTTGTAATTTGTTGGCTTCATCACTCAGACTGTCAAGCATGTTAGTATTTTTCGTCAGTGCAGAAGATACTCGAGAATGAACTAAATACTTGACTTCTTTTAATGCTGTCACCATGTGATGGCGGTCAACCTCCAGCTCGGATACCTTCTTCGTAGGAAGGTAGCCACCACTAGCAATCTTGTTTAGACCATCTAAATCCATCCAAACATATAATGTACAACATCATTTCATTATTATTATTTCAATGATAATAATAATTATAATTGATATACATACTTTTTATTGAAATAGGTGAAAACGCCGTGTACTTCCTCTTCAACGCTGTGTCGTATAACTAGTTAAATACTGATGATTTGCAGAGACAGGTGATATGCAGAGTGAACGCGCATGCTTGAATATAGACATGTCTTACGAATATACATTATTCGTAAGACATGTAAAACATTACCATAAGTTTCACTAACATATTGCGTGCCGTCATAGATTGGTGGGTTTCCACGACCAAATGTTGAAAAATTATAAACTGTGATGGCCGTACCGCGAGTAGCTCGTGATCTATGTACCAGGACCCTTATGGGCTAACTCATCTGTCAAATTACCCAATGACGTACCAATTGGTAATTCGTACTCACCGCTTCCCCCTTTGCTAGCATAAAAAACTTAATCAGTGTCGTAATAGAGGGCTCGAGGACCCAAAGCATGTAGATATTCGAACAGTTTGAGACGTGCGTGTGCCGTTGTAAAAGCAGTGAGGACCACGTTTGTCATTGAAGATGAGAGCGAAGGTGTCCGAGCCTCGTCTCTGTAGCACCAATTAACGTAGAGGGTCTCGTTATTGACAGATAAGATACCGTTAACCTAAACCTCTGCACTGGTAAGTAAATTTATCAAAGTCTCTCGATTGTTTACAACAAGTGTTCTTGTTAAGTTTTCGCGTTGACCGAACTTTCCCCACAGAGAATTTAGACAGAGTTTTGCCACAGATCGTAAAACGGCATTCAAACGTATGTCATCTTTATTTAATGTTATACCTTCGTTGCGTTCCTGATCTTTGACATAGTGGTCCCTGTCTTCCTCTGTGGTGCAATCTGGTGGATATCCCGACGCTGCAACCTTTTGAGTAAAACTCATTGATATATCCGGCAAAAATACCACCTTTCCGTTCTTCATGATCATACTGTGTCATCTCGTATTGCCAAATTTTATTAACAGACTTCACAACGTAATCCAATATCACAGCCACTTTCACTTCCTTCGACACCCAAGTTCCTCGCAATACACGCTCTTCAGGATCTTCATGAGGACAGTCATCTTGTATCAATTGTTCGCAACATGATCGGCATAATGAGAATATCTCATATAAAGTATATAATTTACCGTGCATCTTTACTGATAACAAAGGGTGATATAAATTTTGCGGTGGTAGTATATCGCATGCAATCAACTCATTTACTTGTGAAATATCATTGTGGATACCTATCAACTGTGCACACTCCTCTTGACCGACATAAATCTTTGGATGACCAACAGGATACTTGCTGTACTTACAGATGAACGGATAGAGATAACACACATCGACATAGTTGATCTTTTCTTAACCCTCACAATCAAACACCTTGACGGTGTTACCTGTGGGTCCACCGAAAAATGCATCTCAGGGATCAAGCATTGTTCATCGTACGTTCGCCGAATTTTTACGAATGAAGCGACAGATTTCCTCATTTTGTGTTACCACTCGCCAATTTTGTATCTCTATTTATTCTATAGCATCAGGGGCATCCATGCCAGAAACATCCATGAAACTGAAGCACTATACCGCGGTGGTTCTCTTCGTCTCGCGGTGCACTATAATCATCAACCACGATATTTTCTGGCAACCTTCTTTCCTGACCACGTCCCACATGTTCAATGTATCGGTGAATAACTTGTTGCTCCATCCAGGCGAGCCAATGTATAGCAGCTTCAGACTGATTATCTGTCATTCTATAACCACAAGGTGGTATAATACCAA
The DNA here is from genome assembly GCA_020010945.3 of Muscidifurax raptorellus. Classification (NCBI taxonomy): domain Eukaryota; kingdom Metazoa; phylum Arthropoda; class Insecta; order Hymenoptera; family Pteromalidae; genus Muscidifurax; species Muscidifurax raptorellus. The sequence continues at coordinate 683,099 of JAHUUD020000030.1, forward strand.
TTTGATCCTTTTTCAAGAATGTCTTTCTGAATACAGGCATGCAAGGAAAGGCTACGGTTGTACCTGCGGTAAAAGGATCGATAGCAAATTTCATAAATGTTTTGCGAAAAGCTAAGCATTCTAATCTCAAAATGACCACATCTTGTTTACAGTATTTTAGGATTTCTGTCTGGAAATTGAACACGTATCCATCTTGCACTTGTTTATCGTACCATTGTAAAAATTTCTCTTGTTCCTTGACACTCATCTTATCTGGGGCATACGAATGGAGAGGATGCAGAGGTCCTTCGTAAGTTTGGTTTTCCACAGTGTTAAATAAATGTGGAAAAACACCTTTCTCCACTTCGAGTAACCAGGAGGCTTTAGGTAAGCTACTGAGAGGCATGTGAGAATAACTCAAACTGTCAATAAACTTTGTCCGTAGAACCTCCATTAAAATTATTTTAGATCCATTCATGACTACCGATGGTACGACTCGATCTTGATTCAATTTTTCCAAAATATATTTAAATATGAATTGTGCGTCGAATCCCTGTAAATTATGGGCTAAGTATATGACCTGCTGAAATTGCTTTCTTGGTGCTAATTCAAGATCAACGAGCTATTTTATCGGTTCATGATTGAACACATATTCACGTATACCACACATCTCATATTCAATTGAAATATCTTCGATCTCTATACAGTCTGTACATACTTGCTGCACAACGCACAAATTCGAAACATGCACTTTTTTTCTTGATCACCCAACACAGGGAGAGATTGCTGTGTTTCAAAGTCATAAAATAGGAATAAGATTGGTTTTGAGCATTAAGTGTTTAATCGGCTGTATGTAACATAGATGTCTAACAGATATTCGTAATTTACATGTGGTACAAAAAGATACACCACATTCTTGTGGTTTATTCCCTTTAATTATTTTAAAACAAGTCTGACAAAGTTTTATTCTAATACATATATTGCTGCTTTTATTGTATGATCCTATTTTGGCATCATTATTCAAACAAATATCGCCGAAAAATAATGATAAACCAATATTGCATTTTATGAGATCTTCCGTCAAACTACATGGCGACGTAGAAAAGCATTTGTAGCACTTGTTGGAACATCTATGCTCCTCAATTCGCCAATACGCTTTATTGCATGGTATCCAATAACCGTCAGTACCGCATGATCCGATCAGATTTAATATCGGTTCATAGTGACTCGATTGTTCGTAATACATCATTCGTAAGACATGTAAAACATTACCATAAGTCTCACTAACATATGGCGTGCCGTCATAGATTGGTGGGTTTCCACGACCAAATGTTGAAAAATTATAAACTGTGATAGCTGTACCGCAAGTAGCAAAGAAATCTTGAAACTTATGAATTTCGGCGAAGTCGACATCCCTCGTCTGGTACTTGAACATTCGCTAAATTCACAAGTTCTGTGGCAGCCTTTTTCCGTATTCTTCCTCGTGTTTGACGAATCTCATTCCAATACATGTGAAGCGCACCAGAGCGTATCTGTCCTCTGATAGTATATGCATAGGCAGCAGCTAAACTTCGAGGTAAACAAAGATTGTCGTTGTTGCTAATTGTCAATATAGATTTTTTTTGCACTGATTCCAAGGTTAAACGCGCTTGTCCATATCCAACTACACCTTCGACAATAGCACAATTAACAGATAATATCTCGTTCACATTTCATTCTTTCACACTTTGCACAGCACTTTTCAATAAACTCCACAAATCTTCGATCAGGAAGTTTTGGATAAGTCTAAATGACAGCCAGATGAGGCCGTGGCTGAAGTGCACTGAGTTGATAGTAACACCAGCATAGTCGATTAATCTACCTCTCTCGCAAAGATTTTGATAAAGTTCTCGTACACAACCCTCTAACCAGTCGTAGAAGTCTGCATTGGCTGGTGGCTGTGGTATAAATCCACGAATCTCTCTTCCCTCGTATCCAAAGTATTGATAAAAGCGTATAGCCTCGCTCTCAATCACAAATGGAGGATACTCCCCTCCTTCGCCGTTCTGTAAATAAGCACCGATAAATTGATCAAAATAATTTAGAATTAGGTGAATGTAACAAGAGTTTGAACAATTTATTGGTCTTACCTTCTTCAGCTGTATCAGTGCAGCTACTACTACTGGCACTGCTGGTACTCGTAGAACTACTAGTGCTACTAGTGTTAGTGGCGCTACTGCCACTACTAATACCACTGGCACTACTGGTACTACTGGTACTATTGTTATGTCTTCTACGTTTGCGACTACTATTTAGCGATGACTCTAAAACTGAAGTATTAGGCTTTCCATTATAATGTAGAAAAAAATAATAGATTGAAATTATTTTGACAAGCTTAATACTTACGAGTATTTCCATTTGATGGTTGGTGGTTTTCGAAAGTAGATAAATCAGCTTCTGAGAGAACTGGAGAGTGGGGCATGTGTCATAATTGAACAATTAGAGATGAAGAAAATGTTTGTCTATATCGCATATACACCACTCACCATTAGATGTACCATCTACTTGATAATTATGTTGTTGCTGTTGAATTGTTGCTCCTTGAGTTGACTTTGAAACTAAGTATTGAGACAACCAAATGTGCAATTAAAAAGAAAAAATTAATTTTTTATTGTAATCGACTCAATACTTACAATTAACATCATTTGTTGCCGAAGATTGCAACTCCTGCTGCTGCTGCTGCTGCTGTGGCTCGTCGCACGCCATTATGACTGCATTGCCAACGGTATCCCTCAACATCTCGTTGATTACTGCAGAAAAAATATAATTAAGTAAGGCCAATGAATGATTGAGAATAATAAACGATAATAATTAATACTTACGTTGACGGCGAAAGATTATGCGGGCTAATGAATGCTCATCATCGTTGCCCCGGCGTATAGCTTCCAGAGCAATCGTTAGAACATCCGGATTACGGAATAGACAAGCGGTAAACATGCGGTATACCGTGATTATTCTACAATGCAACAGGAGAAAATGCAGCTTTCTGCATAAATTATCTAAAGGGTGTTGCTGAAGAAGAACTGAAGCCCACACTGTACCGCACATTGTACTGATGTACGGATCTAAAACTTTCGCAATACTCAACGCTTGCACGAATCATCGCGTCAAAGATATGTTTTGACTATCCAAAGGATTTGCTGATATTGCTGATAGAGACGACTTTTGACTCACATGCATGTGACATATACTGTTTCGAGATTTGACAAGTACAGGTTTCTTAGAATGGCAGCAGCAACGATGCCGAATAGAAGATATTATATTTACAGAGAGCATATTGCGAAAAAATTTGACGGACAAAAAAGTTGAAAGCCAAAACTTCGTAGAAAAACAACTAGCGAGTGCTTCTCTTAAAAATTGACTGTAATTTGATGACCAGCGCCCATGCAAGCTGCGTACGAAATTCAGGCAAAAAGAAATGGTAAATTTTGATGCAATTAATTTTTTTTCAACTGCAATCGATAGAGCGCATTAAGATACGTCTACAGTCCAAAAATCGTCGCTCTGGGATGAAAGTGAATTTTTAAAAATTAGGAAAAAACTGAAATTTAGCTATATCTCCGTAAATATTGGAGATATCGAAAAAATAACAGTGACATAAAGACACGTCATCCCTTTGAAGGGGTTTCATTTAAACAATAAACAGCGAAAAGCTCTCTTGCAGACGCGTCATATTTGTGAGTGTGCTTTGAATCTGTTGATCGGTAACGTACCGCTGGAGAAGTCTCACGAGTCCCGCTTACGCAGGCATGCCAAAATTTGCGGAAGTTAGCCGCGCGTATACCGCGCGAATATATCGGTAGCAAGCATGTTGGAATACTATAGTAGCCAGCACGCCTAGCCGTGCTGCCCCGCCTGGGAATACACTACCATCACCACCGCCAGGTGGTGCCACCGGTGCCATTCCACGCCAGAATTTTATACCAGGTAGCATTGGTGGTCCATTCCAATCGCCACGTCAGGCTGCTGCCGACGCCAGCACCTCTGACACCAGTGAAGGAAAAGAAAGCAACGGTGGAATAGCAGCGCGGGTAGAAACACGGAAAAAAATAGCAGCAGCAGCAACTGGTCAGGGAAGTGTAAAAAAGACGAGGAAAAAGTTGTCGCTGGTAGTTCTGAAATTAAATCATGGCGACGATTGAGCGGGAGGTCCAGCCCGGACAAGAGACCAAAATCACCGACGAAGAAGAAAAAGAAGTGCAAGAACGAATGAAAGGGAAAAATAATGCACTGGATGAATTGATCGAGTTGCTACCATTTGAAATGCATGTACCCGGATATAGATTTTCTGGCTCGGGTACAAAACTAGGGGAACGTAGCGAACGTGGTGCAGTCGGTATCAATTCGTTGGACGAGGCGTGTCGTCAGCATGATCTAGTCTACCATGACAAGCAAGGCAACCGGCGCAAAGCTGATCGAGTTTTAGCTGCATACGCATTTTCGCGATTGCTCGCGGATGAAACAGCCGGAGACGAAAGAACACTGGCGATGATGACAGCCTGCTGTATGGTGAGCAACATAACCTTTGAAAAAATTTGTTCACGGATCAAGAAAGCACTGAAGAAGAAGAAGAAGAAGAAGGAGAATAAGAAAATAGAGCAAAAGAAATCCAAAGACAGCAGTAGCAGCAGCAAAGTTGATGAATCTGCGAAAAAAGAGCTAGCAACCAACCAAAAGAACGTAAAGGGGCCAACAAAATTAAAGAAGTGACGAAACAATCGATGCACGATGAGTAGAGAAAGAAGAACATTCCAGAACATTTATTACGCGCCTCTACATCTGGCAGCCTACGCTGGTATTGATAAACTTTATCAAGCTACGCGTAGGAGAAGCAGAAAAAGTGATAAAAAAGAAAAAATCCATCGTGAGAGTGTTATAGAGTGGCTTGAGAATCAAGATGCGTATAATCTACATCGACCCGTTAGACAACGATATCCGAGACGTAGTTAAAATGTGCGAAATTTGGATGATGTTTGGGAGGCTGATCTCATGGATTTGAGATCTTTGGAAACTTACAACGATGGATATAGTTATATTTTGATAATTATCGATGTTGTCAGTAAATATAGCTGGCTGGAGCCGATCAAGCAAAAAACTGCCAGAAACGTCGCTGAGGCTTTCTTACGTATGTTTTCGAGAAACAGTGGGCGTAAACCAATGTGTCTCCAGACCGATAAGGGTAAAGAATTCCTCGGTAGAGACACAGCGAGTTTTGCGCGACAATGACGTCAATCACCGAGTGACACGCAGTCCGGATACAAAAGCCGCCATCGCAGAAAGACTTCGAACTATTAAGGAGCGAATTTGGCGATATTCCACTCACAAAAATACACGGAGGTACATCGATGTGCTGCAGAATATTATCGAGGCGTACAAGCATAGCAAACACTCAGCGATAAAGATGACACCTGCATATGTGACAATGTACAACGTTGGCAAAGCACGAGAGAATTTACAGCGTCGATATAATAACAATACGTGTAAACTTAACCATAAGTTCAAAGTCGGTGAGCTAGTTCGCGCCAGTCGTACACGAACCGTCTTTGACAAAGGATACGAGAGCGGCTGGACGCTAGAGTTATTTAAAATTGTACGGATTTCTCTTACGCGTCCACCACCTGTCTACATTTGCAAGATCTGGCAGGTGAGGTCATAGACGGTTTTTTCTACGAAGAGGAATTGAGTAGAGTCCGAAAAGATCTGGTCACGGAATCATTCGAAATAGAAAAAATTTTACATAGCAGAGGTAAGGAACGCTCAAAGGAGTATTTCGTCTGCTGGAAAGGCTATCCAGAAAAGTTTGTTTCCTGGGTCAAGGCTAACCAACTTTCGCAAATATGAGGGATCAAGTTTCCATTATTATGCGTACCAACAGCAGTATGAATTATTTCACGGAAAACAGTACAACGCATTATGTTACACAACTGTCACAACAGATCAGATTACAAGGTTCATGGGTGGTTGCGCTCACAGAGGTTCAAATTCCGCTGACGTTTCAGCACGTGTCAGCCGACAAAGAAGAAAGAAAAATTTCCCTAAAACGAATTCCCCCCACAAGGCTTGAGACAAATGAGTTGAGAGTGGAAAATTTTACAATCACAGAATCGCTAATTCGTCCAGGAGATTACAAAGACACTCACACTCTCGTTGAGGAGATAAATAACTTAGAATGTATTAGTGGTCATTTGCGGCTGATAGTTGAACGTGGTGGTTATGCGACAGTCAGCAGAGTCTGTGGAAAGGATAACTGCTCTCAGTTCAGTCACGAGCTTTGCTTATCGGAAAAAATGCGAAAAATTCTCGGATTTGAGAAGGATAGGAGAGTAACGTTCCGCGAGAGATTTCGGATATTACTGACTGACGCTTGCCCTTTGCTCCCGGGCTTTATATACTCGCATATCCCCTTGTTTTTCTCGGGCTAGTGATTTCCATATTGGGTCACCTCACTATTTGTATTTTCCTCTCTCAATTTTAAGGGAATCGTAGCAGGTCAAGTCATAAACATCATAGTTTATGACTACCACTTAAGAATTTGTCTCTTTTAGAACTCTCCCGCGGTCTCTTTTTTTACTGGAGATCGCACACGTGTTTCCAATGGATTTCCAGATCGTCGAATATTGCGCCTCGGTTTCTTTCTCTCCTCGCTAGTCTTTTTCTCATAGTTGTGCTCATTTTTCCGCGGTGGTTTGTCGTCGCATTGCGTGGAAACAGCTCCCCCGTTCTCGTGCTTCGTAATTCATGGCTTTCCGTTTAAAAATACGAATACGCGGTTCTTATGAAGCTATCATTGAATCTAAAATATCCCTTAGCGTTTTTATGACATTTTGAATTTATTGCGTGGTTCGTTGGAATATAGCCTATTTTCGTGAAGGTGCCGCTCGCACGTATGAGCGAATCTCTCTCTCTCTCCCGTTTTTTTCTTCTTGGGTGCCGCTTGTACATATGAGTAAATTTTTCTCTCTCCTGGTTTTTCAGATCCACTTCTTATGTGCCGCTTGCACTTATAAGTGAATCTCTCTCTCTCTCTCTCCTGGTTTTTTTTGTCAGCTCCACTTCTTGAGTGCTGCGATGTCGTGCTAGTAAGTAAGTGTGTGCGTGTGTGTGTGTGTGTGTGTAGATATGATATGTATAGCAATAGTAGTTTTTTGGATGCGTAATGGAATCGGTAATTACATTACAATATATAGTTAATGTTGTAATGCTCTATTTTTAAAACAAATTTTAAAACATAATTATAAAGGTAAAATTAAATCTCTAATTGTTGGACTATTTAAAGTTTACCTATACCTGTAATGTAGTATTATTTACTCAGTAACGATGCATTCTCTTCAGGTATCTCAGCACACGCTCCAAATACCTATGAAATTCAAAAAGAATTAGGTAAATAAGATTGTTTATTTATTATTTATACTATATTATTTATAAAAAATTATTAATACTATACATGCACATACATAATTGATTTTTTTATACTACAGGTGAACCTAGCGGCTCTGGTGTTAATTCTTCTAATAACATAGATTTTGACTGCATTGACAGCGACCGTGATTTTAGTGAATTAAATAAAGAAGATTCTGGCGAATGTTTAATCAGATAATGATATAGATTTAGAGTCGCAGGATAATATTTATCAATTACCTGATAGTCAGATATTTAAAAAAAAAAATGATAAAAAATCCTGACAAAAAATTAGCAAGAAAGTGGATGATAAATCAATCTGAATGGAAAAGTTAGAAAACTAAACGGGAAAAATTGTCAGGTACCGCAGGTATTGTAATTCCTGGATTCACAGTGGCAATTAAATATTTGTTTTGAAGTAATAATAAACATTTCATGATATTACAATTACGTTACAGGTCAAAACAAATGTAAAAAACCAATTGCCCCATCAAAAATGGGTATTGGTTGTGGAGATTGCCGTTTTTCTTGTAAAAAAAAAATTACATTTGACCAACGTAAACCTATTTTTAATGAGTTCTGGAGTGAAATATATATTATTCTTTATTTCAAAACTAATTTTATTTTTATCATTATGAATACAGGAATTACAAATGCCTGGATAAGAACCGTAAACAAAAAAGTTGGTTCGAAAATCTTTTCTGTAGAAGCAGATCAACGAGGGAAACATTCCATTAACAGAAAGAAAGTGACTTCCCCTATTAAAAAAAGTGTAAGGGACCATATTGAGTCATTTTCAGTTGTCGAGTCCCATTATTGTCGCCAAACAACAAAAAAAACGTATTTGGTAAGTGGTGTTTCTATAAAAACAGTGTACGAACAGTACAAAGCATCAATGAAGGATTTGATAAAAGAAAGTGCGTCTGAACATATGTATAGAGAAATTTTCAGTTCTGAAAATAATATTGAGTTCCACAAGCCTAAAAAGGATTGACGTGATGTGTGCAGTGCGTAATTTTTTTTATCAGATGACGCTAAAAATCGTCCAGCTGCTGAGTACACACGGCTTCTTTTGATGCCGAACAAACTTTGACTACTCCACAAGCTCATGCTTCCACAATGTATTATAAACGAAAGATAAATATTTATAATTTTACCATTTATGAACTTGACACACCAAGGATGGTGGTATGTCTGGAATGAAACAGTTGGTGGCAAAGGAGCTAATGAAATTAGCAGCTGTTTATGGAAATTCATAAAGATAGAAGCTGAGTCTGGAATATCTGATTTTCGATTCTACAGCGACAATTGTAGAGCGCAAAACAGGAATAAAATGTTGTACTCTATGTATGTCAGAGCCTCGGCAGCATTTAAAGTTAAAATAATGCATAGGTAAATATTGCTCCTATAGTGGCCGAGCACACTCTCTTGTCAAACACACACACACACACACAGTTTTCCATACAACACTGTGCAGGCAAACACAAACCCTAAAACCGGGTTTTTCCCGAAACTGTTTACGGCCCTCTTTCTCGCTCTAAAGAGCCACATTCCGTAAACGCTTGAGTGCCGGGGTTTTTCTCGAAACCCGTTACGACCCTCATGCTCTCTCGAAAGCGCATCCAAGAGCGTCCGACCGAGGACCATAAAAAAGCTCAAGCGGACCGGCCGGACGGTCTCGGGGGCCCGAGCGTGCGGGCATGCGCACACCGCCACCGAGCGCCCTTTTCCTTACCGCTGATTAGTCAGAGGTAAGGGAGTGGGAGTCAAGAGAACTTTCCCTTGACAACGGAGTGAGCCCGGGACATACACTTCTTCTCGGGACTCGAACAGAGTAACACACGACTAACCGTTTTCTCTATACCTGCCGTACACGCCTATTCTGCTTAAATAAAACTTTTATCCTGAATTCGCCGAGTGTGTCCTTTTTCCTCGACCCACACCCGATAACCAAACTCCTTATATAAGCTTGATATATTCAAGTATGATTTAGCTAGATAGATAAGAGAAAAAAAATTATTGAAAACGATAATGTAATTATAAATATTTGCTTATATTCTAAAGTTAGTATCGAAAATGAAAAAATAATTATGTATAAAAATGTTGCCTGACATTTATGAATTTATGGTTGAATTTCCATATGGTTCTCCTTAAAATAATTTCGATGTCATCACCATTTCAACTCCTTATGTTGTCATATATCAGTGTCAGTGTCCTGGACATGGTTGATTGCTTCACATAGAAATTTCACTGATGAAAATACATTTTTTTTGCCAGCTCGCCAATCTTTTCATAACAGTACAATTTTCATAATTTCAAGCAGCTCTAGATGTGTTGACATTCATGCATTTTTGAATTTTTGGCAAGCCATAATCTTGGAGATTGATAATGTCACGCAATTTACCTGCAGAATAATCAAATTATATTATCAAATGATATTAAATATAAAAACAATCGTACTAAAAAATGCTCATAGCAAAATTAAAAAATGAATGTTTTTATCAAATATAGAAATTCGTACATGACTATAATGATTTCTAATAGAGATTTTTTGTATTTGTTTTTTAGATATTTAGAGAAAGACCATACCTACAATGATGGTGACTCAATGCACACCAGGATAGAAAATTCGTCCAAGATATGCTAGTTTTTACGCAAAGCCAATGGTGCAATATAATGCGAAATGCGAAAAAAATGAAGCATTTTATATTACAAATGAGGTTTTTCAAAATGTTATTTTGAACTTCCGTCCATTGTCTATCAATCAAAATTGGAAGGCAGTGAAAATAAGTAGTTTGAGAGAAATAGTTATTGTACCTGGAGATGAATGCAATGTATTGGTAAAGTACGAATATAATGAATTGGTAAAATAATTCTAATTGCAACGAAAAAGAACGTTGGAAAAACATATCCTTTGGCTTAATTGTGTCAGAGTAAAATCGAGATGGATAAAGAAAAAAAGAAGGATTTACAAAAAATATGCTCAGATGGAGTAATTCCTGAAGGATATCATTCATTTTATCAATCCTTAATTCAATAAATATTTTTGTTTTTATTATTCATCATAAATATTATTTTCACCTGTTTTTATAATAGAAGTATTGAGAACCATAATAATTGATTTCTTGATTGAGCCTCTATGCGTGAATGCATGATTTTAGATATATTAGGTATGCATGTTGTAAATACTATGTACCTGCATCTAATAAATACTGCATCTGAAAAAATAATTTACATCAATTACATAAAATCATATCTACATAATATTAATTTGCTTAAATTTCTGTCCAAAAACGTCTTTTCCAGTTCAATTTATACGAATTCCTCCAATTTGAATTCAAATATTTTTCACTGTTAAGAGAGTTTTAACATCAAAGAACATTCCTATAGTTTTATTTTTTTATTATGCCAATATTGCGATATTTTAATGTAAAGATGAAATTTTGCACTTCCCAGATTTTTTAGGAAATTTTTCTGGAATTCTTGGAATTTGGGTTTTCCTGGAATTTTAACGCTGATAATATAATTATGGCTATAAACGAGATTCTTTTGTGGTAAAACTTGGTGTAATTTTGAAGGTAGCACCATATATAATTTATCATAATTATGATGGGTTAACTTCAGGTTCATCCTGACACCTGGACATCATTTACTGGAACTGAAATTTTTTTTTTTGGCACATTTGTTGTATATTTAGTGTTTTAAATCATAGACCACGTCTTGCCATCCGGAAGGTGATTTTGACACCTGGACATGGTTTGCAGGAAATAATCGATTTTTCTCCCGTATATTGGTTGTATACGTCAAATTGGTATAGTAGTCAATGTGTGATTAGATCTGCTAGACATTGTAATGTAATTAGGAAGGTGATTTCGTGTGTTTATGTACTCACATGCGTGTGTGTGAGTGTGTTTGTGTGTGCCTGTAAGTGTGTGTATGTGTTTGTGTGTGACTTTATGCATGTGTGTGAGTGTGTTTGTGTGTGTCTGTGTTTGTGTATGTGTGTGTAGTTAGTGTGGATGTAGACCTAAAAAAAACATTTGGCTTCAATTTATTCCGAATAATACACTCTGCGTTTAACAGGGTTGAAACTGTCATTCTTTCGATATAACAATGAGTAAATTAATATAATTACCTAAAAACTGTTATCAAACCCAGTTTAATTGTTAAGTTATTAAAATATAAGTAGAATAAAATATTATTCTAATAAATTTAATAATCAAGTATAAATTATATTAAATATGCAAGAATTTAAAGTGAAGAGTAGTAAATAATTAAAGTAAATAATAAATTAGATTTTAAAATATATGAAATATACATAAAATGTTAATACTATAATACACAATAATCTTAATTTTAAACTACATTAAAAAATTAAATGTCATATCAAAAGAAGCCCGTATTAATATTATTGATAATATATGCCTATATTAAAAAAAATATCATAAGTTTTATATGTTTACTTATTTAATGATATGTATGTACGATTAAATTAATTTAAATAATGTACCCAATGCAAGCGCTACCAAAGAACAAAATTGGTTGCTGTTATTATTATATTTTGATTCATTTAATATTCAAAACTATTAGCATATTTAAAGAACTTATTATTTACCATCGAATAAATGTGATGTATGTTAATTTATAAATTATACATCTTATTTCTTATTAATAAATCCAAAATTCAAATTGTACGTAAAATAAATGAAATATTCATTATAAATTTTCAAATTTTTATATACATATTTTATACTATGCATTTGGTAAATATAGCAAAGAGAGCGCTACTAAATTCAAGATTTAGAAGCAATTTTTATATTAATTTAAAATATATCTCAATTAACTTTACTATTTATATAAAAATAATAATAAACCAGCCCTACCAACGACAATGCAATTGGTTGCTACTATTTTTATATCTTTGATTTTTACTATATAAAATTTTATAATTAGATAATTATATTTTGCTATTTAATTAATTTATTAAATATAAAAATGATAATATACAAGTTCTACCAATAGCAATGGAATTGGTTGCTGCTATTATTATTTCTTCAATATCTACAGTTTAATTATTAGGTAAAACATACTTATAACCGTATTAAACAATTTAATATGTAAAATTAAATTAATATATAATTGGTCTTAACTTTTAGAAATAAATAAAATATTAATTATCGGAAATACTAGAAGATATGTGATCTAAAATTAGCTAGAAATTATCTAATTCAAAAGTTATACGGGAAACAAGATTTTTTATGTAAATTTTCTGATTATCGTTCAAACATTTATTTAAATAATTAATTTTATCATCTTGATTTTCTGTTATTATTGAATCTTCTGCTAATAATATTTAAAATTTCTTTTTCTCGTACTCTAGCTAAAGCAACATATAATTGACCATGACTAAAAATTGAAGGCGGTAAATATAATCCTATATTATCAAACGATTGACCTTGAAATTTATTTATAGTCATTGCGAATCCTAATCTAAATGGAAATTGCCTTCGTATCATGGTAAAGGGAATTTCTTCAGCTGAAGGACTTAAATCAATTCGGGGTTTTAGAATAATATTAGCTTCAGAGGTGCCAGTAATAATTTCAGCTTTAACAACATAGTTATATTGCACGAACCCCCGTCTAAATTTAAATTTCACAATAAAACTACAGTAGCACCAACTTTTAATGTTAATTTATGAAGAGGAAGTCCGTTAGGTGTTAATGAATGGATGAATGCTATTGGTATTGAATTAAACATATCTTCATTCTTTTCAGTGTTTACCGAATCAATACTTAAATATGTATGACTTTCTCCTTCCAATTTATATAATATTTCGTCATTAATTTTTAAAACATCAAACGTAGTTGGTGCTAATATTATTTTTTGATGTAATGATTTATAATTAAAATTAATCTTATTTCCGAAAATTTCATAAATTAAATTTCCTCATGATGATACATCATTGGGTATTAAAGTTACGTGGTTTTGTTTTTCAAATTTAAATTTGCAATTTTGTTCGCCTATATTTAATAACCAAGATTTAAACAATTGATCATTATTTGTAACTCTAATATTCTAAATTAATTTCATAGCTTTGAATTTATTCCATATTGAACTTTTTTTGACACATGATTCAAGAATTTCAGCTCGACTTCCACGTCGCACAACAGGTAATATTTGACGAAAATCTCTCGATAATACGACTACTATACCTCCAAATGGTTTTACTGAATTATGTAAATTAATACTTTTATTTTTCATAAATTTTCCATAACTTGAATTAGGATTTATATTACTAGTTGATAATTCTGATAGATTAAATGGTAATTTAAATGTCGTATGATATGTTTCACCTCCAGGTAACAAATTTACCACTATACCAGTCCAAGCTACAGATATAACTGATCCTCCAGGACCATCCACAAAAATTAATTTTTCATTTTTATCATTAGAATGTATTGCTTTAATAACCTCGTTAAAAATATCATGTTGTCTTTTATTAAGTGAGTTAATAATATTGGAATCATATGAAGATGCTAATGAAGTAGTTTCAAAATCATTGGAGTAATTAAAAATTTGAATAGTTTCATCATTTAAAGGTAAATCATAATTACGTAATGTCATTCTATGTAAAATTAGAATATTGTTCATTTTCATTAAACATGTTTGTTCTGCAAATTTATCATTTGATTTAGGATCATAAAAATACATTTTATATTTATTGAATAGTTCTTTTGCATTGCAAGGATGGTGAAATATTAGAATAAAAGAATATAATTGAATTAATGCATTGGCAAATTGATAATGAATAGCTTCCTGTAAACATTTATCCCAGTAATGACCGCTGATATTAAATGCAAAGCTAATGCTGCTTCATAAAATGTCGATTAAACGATATCTTCTACTGTTCGTATATGCTCAAATGATGCGGCATCTTTTACATGTAACAACAATATACGTAAATAAGATAATTCACGTTTTTTAGGATCAATAAAATATATACGGCTTAAGATAGGTTTATATATTCGTTATCGTGTATTCCAAATTTTCAATTTTTTATCAAATGCATCATGATTTCGAATTTCAATATATAATAAATCTCGTGCCAAGGAATCAATTTTGTTTAATTCAAACCAAACTGTTAATGTAGTATTTACATTACGATCTATTAATTCTTTTTCAGATCCTTATTTAAAATATACATATTTTTCTTTTTCTAAATGAACCGTCAATCGATAAACTATATGGGATTGATCGTATAATTTAAATTCTAGTGATCTATATACATTGCTTCAGGCGGACAAACGTAACTCGTAGCTAAATATTGTTCTATTTCATCATAATTTAAAACGTTTGTGATTTCATTTCAATTATCAGATATAATATTAGACTCATTATTTAAATCATTCTCATTTCTGAACCCTACTAAAACGCAATCAGGACAATTATATAAATATTTAAACAAATATTTAATTGATTTTATAGTGCTACATATCTCGACATTAATGTGAAAATGAGATGTTCGCAATAAATAAGGATTATAAGGGACTACGAATTGATTATTAGCGGTACAATTCAATCCATACTTTATTATTGGTCCATCCTTACATCGACGATATATTGAGTATCCATTTTCTACATTGTAATCGGTAGATGAAGCAAACGCTTTAGGAAACTTTTTAGTATATAATAATATAAATTTTATTTATCCATACATGGCGAAATTTTATTCTGCGATAAGTGACGTTTTGTCACTTACATAAAATAATTTTGTAAGTTCTTCACACGCGCACAACTATACAGCTGTGGGAGAGACTCAACTTACTGAATCGCTCCTGATTGTCACTGCTTTTTATTTCTCTCTCTCTCTCTCTCTCTCTCTCTCTCTCTCTCTCTCTCTCTCTCTCTCTCTCTCTCTCTTTCTCTCTCTCTCTCTCTCTCTCTCTCTCTCTGTAACATAAAAATAAAGATCTCCCTTACCTTGTTGTTGATAGAAAAAAGGTGACTTCTTCTGTTTCGCAAAATACCCTTCTCGTTCTTTGGTCAGGGTCCCCTTTTGAACTTCCTTGGGACTTTGGAATTTGGACGTGAAATTTGAATCAATTTTAAAACCACTTGTGAGGAGTCTATTTATTAATATTACAATTGAACACAATGAAACTAATCTAATCTTTGCAATCGGTGGACAAACAGGTAAAATATAAACCAGAAAAAGAAAAATCAAATTGGAAAAACTGAATTATAAAATTTAATTAAAAATATAGATCCGCTCGAGTCGGAGGTGAGGTAGCATGGCTTGGGGACGCTCGGGAGTATTTCGGGACCTCCCACGTCACTGTTTCGGCACTTGTTGTACTCATAAGGTCTTACGGGATCTAGCATCTGCACAACCCCTTAAACTGCAGCGTAGCTTTGCACGCGCGGTTTTGAGCAGCGGAGGGGAAATTGTTTGGGTTTGCGAGATTCTTGGCTACCTGATACTTTTGTAGCCTTGAGTCTCGCTGCACCTTTTATGTGTGGAACTTTCCCGAGTTTATATTCGAAATAATTTTTTGAATATAATCATGGGGAAGTTGTCACATAACATCCTCTCTCCCTTAAAAACAATTGTTGTCCTCGACAAACTCCGCGGGTTCTGCAGGTCTTACGGTCCAGTTGGTGGTCCATAAGGCGTAAGGTTTAATGATGTGAATATATTACTTAATGAAAAGAAAAATCTAAAGCCTCAAATAAAGAACAAGGGCAAGCATGTTAAAGAGATGATTTGTTATAGTGCATTTTAGTTTCATGAGCATGGAGCTAGTTTGTTTTTATGACACGTAAGCGTGATGGTTCAACAAATCGTTTGTCTTGTTTGCGGGGTGTGCCGTCATAATCTACTTAAGATCTATATGTTTTTTATCTCGGTAGTTTATGCGTTTTCCCCTCTTTTTATGTTTATATATGTGCTTTACGTTCATTTGTCTCTCGCTCGAGTTGGCACGGTTTGTCCCGCACATGATCTATGTGATATTTTTCATGTGCGTGGCATGTGTCCTTTTGAATAAATTTCATTCTGTTGTTTGCACGATGGACTGGGTTTATTGGGTGAGTCATCTCTTTCGTATCTTTGATTTGAGCTGTTTTTAGTGTTGAATGAAAAGAAAATAAAGAAACATCATTGATATCGATTTTGGCAGTCGCCACTAACTTGTTGTCGAATTATTTGGTCCGTGGTCCAGGGTCCTTTGTAATCTATCTTAGTTCCTATTTTGTTAGTATTGTTAGTTTTCTTTATTTAATATATTACTTGTTTTTTTTGTAAATTGTATATACATTGAAATTTTCAAGTATTTTCATTTGTTAGTACTTACTTCTATATCTTAGCCTAAAATTTGAAAATATATGTTTTTTTATTTTGTGATATAGTTGGTGGGGTCTAAAGTTAAATGGTCCGGGTATATTATGAAATTACACAAATGTGTTTTTTTTTATTGCATCATTAGATCTTATAAATACATTGGTCCCTGTTGACGATAAAGAAGGTGGGTTGTTCAAGAGTAGATGATCTACTGCGAGTTATTGGGACAGAGCCCCGTGACTGATGAGGCTTAGTGTCTCAAAGCGGTCCAGTAGGTCTTCATCTTCAGCGTCCACTCTGTCTTCTTTTGTTGTTATCAATGGTTCATTGAGCATCAGATCACCGTCAATGCTATGGTCCAGTAATGGGGTTGGATCTCTCGGTCAAGATGATTTTGACTATGTTTGAACTCTTTTCATTGTGCTGTTGATTTGATGATCCTGGTTCTGGTACGCGTACCGATGGTATGCGTGTTGGTACCAGTTTTTATATATTATTAATTGTCCACATGCTTTGTTTAGCAACTCTGCATTTCCATTTTGGATTTTACAGAACATTTGATATTCCTTTTTCATACTCGTATCAACCAATCGATGATAGATCAGATACACCCTTCTATATGGTTGTTGACCCCTCGCAAGATGTTTCGAGGCGGCCCAGATCTGTCTGTACAGGTGGTTACAATGGTCCATTGCTTTTTTCACATCACTCTGATTAAAATACTGCACGAAGGCTAAATATTTCTTATGAGGCCTATCCTCATCTTGATTTTTCCGTAACAAAAATCTAATGTGGTCCACTGGTCCAAATGTTGCATATACTCTTATTATTAACTCCATGGCTAGGGGTACTTAAGCGCAGAATCTTGGTCCTACAGTATCGTCTAACTGCCGGGTTATGATGTTGGGTCTGGGTATTGGCATCTGGCTGAGTTTCATTGGCACCCGTGCGTTTGATGTGACTTCTTCCGCTTCTTCTGGTTCCAGGGTTCATGGGAGTTGTTCCTGTTTTCCGGTTATGAAATGTATGGCGCTCTCGTTATCTTCAGCATTTTTGTAGGTGGCTAATATCTTGGTATTTCCTTCTTTGTTGGTGTAAACCAGCTCTATCCATATCTGTCCAAACACCTTAAGATCAGCCAATACATCGTGCGTAGGTCCTATTATTGTTATTACCATTGCTTTGTCATTCAGTTTTTTGACATGTATAACTCGTGGCGTCATGTTTTCTATACTATGTTCTTCTGGGTTCGTAATTGATCTATGAATTTTATTTGTGTCTCCTGTGTAAATTGATTTTCAACGATAAAGCCTAAACCTTATCTGTTCGTGCATGGTGTCAGGATCGGGGCTTCAACCATGCCTTGCAGATTTCTTTCCAACCCTTTTCCGCGTTGGTATCCCATCCTCATCATCATTCTCAGGGGTATTGACAAACCAGTTTCCTCTGTAAGTTTTCTTTCTACTGTTGGTATGTTGTAATTTTCTTCGTCATGAGCATCCCTAAATTTCACAGCATCTTCTCTTGCATTCAGGGCTCTATTTTTCTGTTGTTCACTTTCATATATGACCATCAGTAAGTATAAATTTGGTGTTCTCGTGGTCGTACATGTGCTGTTTCAAGGTCCATAATTTTTGAAGAGGTGATTTATGGCCTATTGGTCGCCCTGAGCTTTTGCTAATATGCTCAACTCATCTATCTCAGTGATATCTAATATCACTATGTTGGTGTGGTCCATTTTGCTGGAACAATTCAAGTTGGTTTGAATTAATTTTGGTTCAGGGTTCAATTTAAATATAGTACTTAATGTTTATCATTGTTGGTCATGTAACATTTACTAGGGTATGATATACAGTTTGCGGTCCTTGTGCTTCGTGTCGGTTACGGTATGCACTTCGAATCTCATGTTGGTGCTTCACTTTTTTTCTTTAAAATTTTATGGTATGGGTCTGTAAAGACCGTGCTTGTTAATAAGGACGGGCTGCACGAGTTCTAAACAAATAATTATTTAATTATTTAGGAAACTAGCCGTTGGTGCAAAAACCTTTAGTTACTGAATTAGCGAAATAATAGTTGTGACCTTGTTATTTGTCTGCAGACTTACGTTCTCATCAGCTGACGTGCCCGATATTATGTTTATGTTTTTATCGTATAATGCTCACGAGGCGAGGTTGTCTACCTTTATTATCGCGAGTAGAATGATGCGCGGAATGAGCTGACTTTGCGCGACACACTATCGTCTATGTATCGTATGCGGATGTCTCGCGTTGTAGAATCTCTTCCGTATATGTCTAACAGGTGACGTGATTTTTCTGTCTGATCTATTTTTACTTATTATTAACTTTAAATAATTTCTTCCGATTCTTTATAGAATGTTATGTTGATGTATTGATGATTGGTATTTGATGTAGGTTTCTTGTATAAATAAGTTATTCTGGTTTTATAATTCGTTATTTTTATTACTAATCGAAATGTAAAGAATTCGATTTGGATTACTACAATAAAACCGTTATTTTCTACACAATGTTCTTTAGTAATTCAAAATACAAGTAATATATTTACATTAGATTGTTACGACTAGGTAACAATCCTTGTAATGGATATATATATTTTATTTTGGTATAATAAACTATTGGTTTCTAAGCATCAGTCTATTATAAATGATTTCAGGTTTTTATTAAGCAATAAATATACTAAATTTATATAATATTTGTATAACTTACAACGTTCGTTTACGCACACTCTGGATGTAATACAACTCCTTCTTTGGTGTGTCAGATGGCGCTGTTGAAGTTAATTATGCTCTACATGATTGTATCGTGGCTATAAGGAAATTTAGTTAACAACTGCGGTCGATCCAGTTACGCCGGATGTAACGACGGTCGTTTAGTTGAACTTTATTGCTTAAAAATTGTCATTCGTCAGGCAAGGGCAGCACTTGACTTCTCCAAATATGATAGGAATGGATTGCTTTAACATCCACTACGCGTTACAAAAGTAGATAGGCTATTCGTCTATTTCCGTAGAGATCGGGTTACGATCGTTGTTCTGACCTTTGTCATACCTTTCTTTGGTTCTAATTTTGTTGGTTATTTGGTTTGCCCCTGCTAGAAGCTTCATTTCTTTTAGTCTTAGTACTAGGTCCCGCATATAGATATTATACATTTTTAATTTTTCATCGGAAGGGATTCTCAAAGGGAAACGCGCTATTTTCCCATAAACCAATTCAAAGGGTGCAAAGTTTGTGGCCGCGTGTACACTGGTATTGGATGTGAAAGTTGCAAAGGGTGTTAGGTAGTCCCAATCGTCATATCTCTCAGAATATATTCGGATGAACTCTATGAGTGGAGCATGACTTCTTTCCAATGACCCATTTGTTTCAGGTCTATAGCCTGAGGTTGTCAAATGGTTTATCTTGAATAGTTTCAATAGTGATTTAACTATACTTGACAAGAAATTAGTCCCTCTATCTGAGAGTATGTTTCGTCGTGGCATTGAGGTTTTTGATGGGCATTGTTATTAGTTATTTAGTTAAGTTATACTGCATCGTTAAGAGATGGCAGTTTCCTCTTGGTGTCATCCTTAATTTTCCTACTGTGTTAATTGACACTTTAGCAAAAGCTCCTATCGATGTATCTGTGATTATCATTGGTTCTCTTGTTTTAAACCGCTCTATTTTCTGTTCTTGGCAGTTTGCACATTGTATGCCGTAGTTTTGAATGTCGTTTCTCATTCCTAGCTAGTAGCATCGTTCCCTTAGTTTCTGATACGTCTGGTTGATTCCTTAATGCCTTCCTGTCAAACTGTCATGAAGGTGTCCAATTACTTATGCTTTTCCGTAACACACCGTTACCCTCATTTCACTTTTGTGAAAATATTCATAAAGTATTTCTATGATGGTTGGTGAACCCATCTGGTCAAAAATATCTCCTTTTCGTGTTACTCTGAAACTCTTTATATTTCTGTTAAATAATATTTCTTTTAGGTTCTTGAGTTCTTGTGTACATTCTCCATTTTAATTTTGTTGAAGTACTTGTCTTTCACTATTACAGTGAATATTTGGTACTTCTTGAAAGGAGTGATTAAAACTTGTCCTGGTTTTGGCTTCTTGTTTGTTATCTTCACTAAATCAATGGCTCCTATTTGTACCAGTATTCTTGTAACGGACCATGTATTGTCACAATCTGCTTATAAGAAGTGTACAATATTGTCCCGCGTGTATGTGAGACATTCCATCACTGTTATTAGGTTGTGGGGAATTCGCATGGTTTCTGCAGTAGTACGAGTCAAATCGCTTTCAGATTTTTGCTCGTTTTGTTGTATGTCATGACTTTTATTTAGTGGTTCTAAACATGGCGGTGTGCATAAGAGAAAAGGCATTGTGGGTTCTGGTGGTTTTGAAAATCTTATATCTATAATAGATCCTTCTTCGGCTTCTATCTTACTCAATATTCCTAATTTCTTGTGATTCTTCGAATTGTTTCCCGGCGTACTGTTGGCCGTAGGATTGTCACTTTTTATTGTGGGTGTGACCGATAATGTTTTTCTCACTGGTGGCAATATGAAGTCAGTTACACTTTCGACTCATTTCCTGTGTTCTCTTGACCAAATGCTTCTTGTAACTTCTGTCGTGCTCATTTTATAAGAGTCTGAACACTTTTCCTCCAGACTTTGTCTATGTCAGTTTCTTTCTCAAACCGTGGATCCGATGTGTAGATTGCTTCATGCACATCGTCGGGTACATTGTCGCCGTCAGAGAAGTATGACGGTAAATCTAGTTGTGCAACTATTTCAGTTGTTGACTCATTGATGTCTGTCAATTTCATATTTTCTCATGCTTTCCTCAAATTTCCTACTGGCTTCTTCTACTTCTTGTTTTGTTAGGGTGGTTCTGACTGATAAATTTTCTATTGATCTTTTATTCACATTTTCTTCATTTTGGGAGTCTTCTACAGCGCTGATGACTATTGCGATGTTGCTTATGGTTTTGTTCTAACTGTCTAAACTGTGGTTTCTGAAGAAGATGTTTCGTCTTCTGGTAATTCTTGGGCTTCATCTTCTGTGGTTTCTGAGTTTGGTTGGCGTAATCCGCTGTATTTGGAATCTGGTAATGGTGGTTTATCTAAGTCGCTGTCCTCATTAGCCGTTGACGACAGCCATGATCATCTGGATGGATTGACTCTCATTGAAATGTCCGAATCTATGTCAGATGAACTTCCTGGCATTTCTCTTGGTTTCATGAAAATTGCTTCTGTGACTGGTGTCTCAGTTTTTGTTGGTGTCTCGGATTGTGTGGTCTTCTTTGCACCAATGGGTTTGGACGCCTTGCTTCATCCTCCTTGCTTGATGTATTGTCCTACTGGACTCTTTACTTGAGCACGTTTTGCTCTTGTTCTCTGCGCTACCACCCTATGTTCCAGTTTATGAGCCTCTTTGTTTGTTTTCGCTCCTATAGGTCTACCTCTGCCTCTGGATACTGCGATTTTCTTCGATACTGAATGTGCTCTGTTGCGAAAACTAGTCTTCTGTGATGGTGCTTTAGTTTTGGCCTTATCTTGTTCTTGTTTTGCTTTTTCTTTAAATACTATCACTTTGATCGTTGGTAAGTTTTTATTTATCTTCTCTTCGGTTGTTTCAGGAGGGTTTCTTGAAAGAGCATCAGCGTTTTCGTACAGTTTTCCTGGTTTGTATTTGAAGGTATATTCGTAGCCTGTGAATCTAAACATCCATCTCATTAGTTTGTGTCTAGGATCCTTTCTGCTATGCATCCAATTCAATGGTTCATGGTCAGACACTAATGTGAACTTGCGGCACACTAAATATGGTCTAAACTGATGTATAGTACCGCCAAGCACTCTTTTTCAGTAGTAGACTAATTCCTTTCAGCTTTATTTAAAGCTCTAGACAAGTATTGGACTGGATGATCAAATTCATCCTTCTCTTGACTCAGGAGTGCTCCAATCGCAAAGTCTGATGGATCTGTGGATAAAGTGAATTCCTTATCAAAGTCCGGCAATTGTAAGATGGATTCTTCCATAAGGCATTGCTTGAGTTTTTGAAAACTTTCGTCGCATTGAGGAGTCCATTCGAACTTCACGTTTTTCTTTAGTAGGTCATTCAATGGTTTGGCTATTTTAGCAAAGTCTTTGATATACTTTCGATAGTCTCCAAACATTCCTAATACTTCCCTTATGTTCTTGGCACTCTTGAGTGTGGCTAGTTTGGCTATTGCTGAAACTTTCTCTGGGTTAGGTTCGACTCCCTTTGCGCTAATTATATGTCCTAGGAATCCGACTTCTTTTCAAAGAATTCAATCTTAGCGGGTTGCAAGACTAACTTTGCTTCTCTCAACCTCTCCATAAGGTTTTGGATTTTTCTTTCATGGTCTTTTAAGTTTTTACTGTATACTATGATATCATCCAGGTATGCTAACATTTCAATATTCCGAAGTCCTCTAAGGATTTTTTCCATGAGGCGCTGAAAAGTCTAGTGTCATAGTGTCCATTTATTGTTGTGAATGCTGTCTTATAGCAATCTTCAGGAGCCATCGGTATTTGCTGGAAACCACTGACCAAGTCAAATATCGAAAAGTAGGTTGCTCCTCCCAATTGATCCATTATGTCCGCAATGCTTGATACCGGATATGCATCTCTGATGGTTTTCTTATTTAATTCTCTGAAATCGATCACCATGGGCCATCTCGGATTGCCATGGCTATCTGGTTTCTTGGGTACTATCCAGATGGGTGAATTATAGGGAGCATTGGATTCTCTTATGATTTTATCTTTGAGCTTTTTAGCTACGTTTTCTCTTACAACTTGTTTGTGTTGAGGAGGATGTCTGTATTGCTTAGTGTTTATATGTACATTATTTTCTAAATGCATATGATGCTCGATCATGTCGCTGCGCGGGAGCCTGTCTCCTGGCAATAGGAATCGATCCAAAAAGTCTTTAATTATGTGGTCCACAATTTCTAATTCTTCTCTATTCAAATGGTTTCTTCTAATTGATGCCTTCACTCGTTCTAGTCTTTTGATTTGATCAACAATTGCATCACCGTCAAAGTCACTGTCTGTTTCTTGCAGAAATCCTGGTCCTGTGTCGCAAGGTATTAATTCTTCTGAATCTACTTGTATCATTACATCTTGTTCGCTTGTATTTATGGCTATCATTTTACAGGTATTATTTATATTGTTGACCACACTTTCACCTAAAAATACGCTGTCATTTTCCACATGTATTCTGGGGATGTAGCCTTCCTTCAAGTCACTTTTGATTAAATTGATATGAACTATTTGTCTAGTTCTAGCTTTTATCACGTATTACTTTATCCGATATAGCATTCTTTGCTCTCAGTATTTTGCTCCGTTGACTTAATGTCGTCATCATTCTTTGCTTCTACTTTTAGCACTTCATTTGCTTGTTTACATCTATATTCCTTCTTTAGGTTTCTAGGATTATGCTCTTCTTCATGTATGGGATGCATGACATCATGAGAGCATTCTTGTGGTAAGAGATTACAGCTTCTTCTTTTTTTAGGTGATTCCTTCCCAGCATGCCATCTTACTTTATGGGAAAATCGTCTTCTATTATTTGAAATTTTACTGGGGTTCCTTTTATATCCAAGTACACTGATCCTGCTGTCCACACTGTCTGATCCGTGATGCCTCCTAATTCTCTGGCATCTTCAATGCTTATTGGTAAATCATCGTGTAGAGCTCCGATTTTTATTAGGTTTACGGTTGAACCATTATCTATCATGAAATCTAAGTACGGTCGTTGTGTCCCTTCGGGTATCTCAAAAGATCTCTCCATCTTCCCAATTATAGTTTTCAAGTCCCTTACAGTTCGTGGAACACATCCTTGCGATTTCTGGGGCCTTGTTAGTATCGCCACCACTGGTGCTTTTGCTTGATTTTCATGCAGGCTCCTTTTATTCGAATTTTAATTCTGGTTGAACTCCTGCATTTGTTTTTGATAACTTGTTTGGTTCATATTCCTTGGTGTCAGCTGGTCGCTTTGTCTCGAATAATTCTGGTTTTGGCTCGTGATCTTGGGTTCGTGACGAGCCTATTGGTAGTTTAAATTATCCCTATGATTTTGATTGTCATATCTGGGATCTTCGTTACGCCAACTACTGTTGTTCCGTCTGTTGGGTCGATTCTGTGTATTTTCATATCTTCCGGTTTGAGGGTTGAATATTCTTTGACTCCCTCTGTAGTGTTTTGGGGAAATCCATTTCTATAATTTGTGTTATTGTAACGATTTGCATAGTTTGGATTTCTGTAATTCTTTTCTTGGTAATGGTTTTGTTGGTAACCATTTGTTTGGCGACGGTTGCCAGAATATCCATCGCGTGGTCCATTTTGGGATCTATCTTGTACGTAGGCTATGTATTCAGGTTCCTCATATTTATACCGTTTCTTCATATAAACTGTGTAGTGAGGTTCTCTATGTTGACTATTTCTATATTGATCTTCGTCATCATATTTTCTATTATGTCTATAACTCATTCCAGTTCGTGGTTCACTATATAGTAATGGATTATTGTAGCCATGATTTCTAATTCTAAATATTTTAAATATTTTAATTTTTTGGTTCATGGGTAAATAAGTGTGGATTTTTGTGTCAAAAAAAAATGAATCTGCCGTGCGTTTATTTGTTTTCCTTAAAGCAAACTCCAGAAGTTCATTAAATCTTTTGCTTACATGAGATTGAAAATTTAAATTATCTTCAGGGACTTTACTGTTATTCGCGTTTATACTATTATATAAAATAAAGTTTTTGAGTCTAAGATTGCTTTGATAAATGTTTATCAAAAATTTTAATGAAAATCACCGTTACACTCTTGTTTTGAATTAAATAAAAATTTTGCACCTTCAAATTGAAATAATCCAATTAAGTGTAAATGATCAGAAGAGCGAATTTATTATTTAAATTTTTGGAATAATTATTAATCCATAAATATTCAATTATTGACGCATTAGAGTAATGTCTCTAACGGAAATGATATTCGCAAAAATCGCAAAAACCTTCAATGTATATAAAAATAGAAAGAAACCAATAATATTATTATAATCATTAAGATTCGTTTGTTGTTAATCTACATTTAATAATCTACCGTCACTAAACTGCAGACTTGGATACTCACACGCTTAAATAACAAGAAAAACTTTGTGGTATCTGAATACCACTATAGTTATTTAAAACATTGATCTTTATTTTAATAATATGTAATACATCTTGTTTATAAGAAAATGAAACCAGTAGAGTTTTATTCTTAACATTTAATTCCCCAAGAAAAATTTTATTGTCAAAAAAAATTATTTATTTATCTCTATTATTCCTCTTATGATTTATTTATAATAATTAGTTAATTTTTATTTTCAAACATTATCTACATGTCGACTTTCCATGAATTGTGATTTGAATCTCGCGCGCATTCTCTGTTCTTCAAAAATGGCCGCTGTAATGGTGCCAAGTAACTAGGCCTACACCACTATAGTGTCTGTAGTGTCGCGTCTAGTTCCACACCAGAGCAAACACGAAGCGTCGTCTGCTACATGCTGTATGTCGCCTGTTTAACCTCCTCGCGTGTCGCGTGTTTTCTATTGAAGTGTTTTGTGTAAAACGCGTTATTTGTTGACGAAACCCATAATCTGTAGATTCGCGAGTGTCTTCTCTATCCGTGTGTGTATGTGTTTCAGATTGTTTAATTAACTAAGACTAAAGTTGTATATGAAAATGTTTAAGGATCCAAGCCAATGTATTCCAAGCAGTGCAACCTTTTGCTGCTTGTCAGATAAGTATTCCATTTATAATGCTCTATTTGAATTTTGTCAATTCAGCACAAGAGCAAGTTGCTTTGTGTAAATTGTGTGTCTTTGTTACAGGTGTCAGTAATTTTCATACGCCAGGCCAGTGTACCCGGGGACTATTTTTTGTTCGCGACCACCACTTTATTGGTATGTAAACCATTAAATTATTTATCCTAGTATGGGTGTGAGGCAACGATTGTGAATGGCCTTACCCTTTTGTTGTCGGCCTTTCAATAAAATTGTACCATATATTTTCAAAAATGCCTATTGGTATATTTATGTATAGCCGCAGAGGATCAAGTACGCTCTCCGGGGTCTATCACCTCTATTAAGCACCTGCGTCAGCTACGCCCTGGTTCGACTGTAGTAGAAAAGTGCCAACACAGCTTATGTCTGCTCGTCGACTAGATTTTGGTGAATTCTTTTGAGCGCGTATAAATTTTAATGTTCTCATCTCGCATATGTGAAAAATATCGGATATGCTTATTCTAAATGGGCCCTTCCCTTTTAATTTTACTTCACAATTATTCATAATTTCTTTTAAAATTTTTTTGTCGGGGTGAATACTACTTATATTATCATTATTGGACGTATACAAAATGTTACAGGGATAACCTTTACTAAATTTATTGTTCAACTTCTTATTATGAATCACAGAATATTTAGAATAATCTGGAGCTTTTTTTTGCATCAAGAGAGTTTAAATTCTCATTCCTTTTTTTAAAACAATGTTTATTATACTTACACTGAACCGTGTAGCAAAATTTAGTTTAGATTTATAATTAATTATTATAACTATAAAATTAATATGATGACCAATAATCTAATTTCAAACTTTTTTAAAACTATTTAAACTCTCTTTGTGTTTTTTTCAGATATTCAGTCCTGCGCCTTTGTGTCAAAGCGTGGTTGTGACGTCACCGTACCACGCGACGCCCTGCTTCTACATACGTCTGCTGTTGCCGATAAGGCAACAGCAGACGGATAGCACGCGGCTAGGTAATATGATACCTTTTCTAAATCTTTTGTGTTTATTATCCCGTTCAATATTTATTAACTTTTTTTGCGTCGTTAATTATTCGCGCACTATTTATTATATTACTCTCGATTTTATTTAATTTTTTACATATATTTTTTTCCTTTTTAGGTAACTACAATTTCTACAGACATGCAGTAAAGAGAGAGAAAAACAGCTACAGCTTGACAATCACGAGCGATCTCGGTGGGACCTCCAATTTTGTTAAGTAACGTTTTGTCACTTACATAAAATAATTTTGTAAGTTCTTCACACGCGCACAACTATACAGCTGTGGAAGAGACTCAACTTACTGAATTGCTCCTGATTGTCACTACTTTTTATTTCTCTCTCTCGTGGACAACGAAGTAAAATATAAACCAGAAAAAGAAAAATCAAATTGGAAAAACTGAATTATAAAACTGACTTAAAAAAAATATGGATCCGCTCGGGAGCTTGGCTTGAGTCGGAGACCCGTGAGGTAGTGTGGCTTGGGGACGCTCGGAAGTATTTCCGGACCTCCCAGGCTTTCGTGAGTTTTTCTTTCCCTTAACTACGTCACTGTTTCGGCACTTGTTGCACTCATTAGGTCTTACGGGGCCTAGCAACGCACCTAAATTGCAGCGTAGCTTTGCACGCGCGGTCTCGAGCAGCGGAGGGCAAATTGTTTGGGTCAGCGAGATTCGTAGCTACCTGATTCTTTTGTGGCCTTGAGTCTCGCTGTACCGCTTACGTGTGGAACTTTCCCGAGTTTATATTCGAAATAATTTCTTGAATATAATCATGGGGAAGTTATCACATAACATTCTGGATTCCACATGGTCCGTGTATCATATGATGTTTAACAAGACCATACAGAATAGGATAATTACTTTCATCTGGTATTTCAGCGCTAATAATATTGTCAATTTGATCATAACTATGAAATTTATCTTTAAAATCTAAATATAGAAGTGCATGCATATGAGGTAATCCTCGCTTTTGAAATTCAATTACATAGATGTAACCTATAATTTTACCAAATTTATTTTTTCGGTAATTCATTTCAAAATGCAGCTACTTTAAGATGAAAAACTCGAGTTACAAAATCAGGTCTGTCTAATGCATTTTCATTCTCATTTAAGTTTTCTACAATTTCAATTTATTTAGGATTACAAGTCATAGTAATACATAAATCAGGTTTTCCAAATGTTTGAACGGCCGTCATTGCGTCCACATAATTTTGTTTCAAAGAACACGGACTTCCAATAAATATTGATGGTAAAAAAATCATTTTTCCGATGTTGACATCAATGGATTGAGCTTTATTTGTGACATAATCCATTAATCCGCGATACATTTAAGTTCTTAATTTTGCTTGCTCATTTCTAACATAAAATAATCTCGTTCCTTCAACTTTACACCATGAATCTACTATAAATTGTTGAGTTAATTTACATAAATTTAAGCAAGGATTGAGTTCATTTCCAACACTTAAAAGAAAAGAATAATATTGTAACGCTGTAACTTGGGTTTTATTTTTATTTTCACTTTCATAATTAGGTTGCTATCCTCCTTGTCCAAAAGGAAAAATTAGAGGATATGTTATAGGGTCAACATGTCTTCTTATAATTGGAATTCTTTCAGGTTTTGCAGATTTAGAATAAATACAAAAATCAATATCAACAGGAGGTTCACCTTTCTCACTTACAAAAACCACAGCTAGTTCATTACACAATGGAAGTTCAAAGGTTTTATTGTGGGAATAATTCTGCCGTGTAATAAACATTTTAACTTCTCTAGGTAATTCATTGGCATTTTTTAACATTGAATTATGAGTGGCAGTATGATTGGAAATTCAATCACTCTTATAATCCTTTATTATGCTATCTGAATACGAAAAGGAATATGATTTTATATTAGATTCAAAATGATTCCCTTTTATATTTACACTTTTATAATTAAATAAAAATAAATTTGTTTTTTATGATATTGTTTCCTTGTCAGTTGAATCAATTGTAGACATATCAACATTGAAATTATTAGAAATCTTAGATAATACATTATTTGAATGAATATTTTCTCATAAATCTATAGAATATGCAATTTGAAATTCAGCATGAAAATACACACTAATATTTCGATTATATAATGCTTGATCATTAAACACATAATTTTGATTAGAAATGTGTAATAATAGAATGATTCCCAATTTATTTTGAAGAAAAATTTGCATCAAATGATGCCTCATTTTACTTTCATCTAATAAAAAATTGCATGGACATACTCCATATGCAATACAAGTGGCAAATGCAATGGCATATAATCCACAAGTATATGGTTGTTCTCGTCTTTGATCTTTTTCAAAAATAATATTTATTTTCTCTAAATTAGGAAAGAATCTAGTAATATATAATTTACGATCTTTATGCAATAGTTCACTTAAGCTATCAAAAATTCGTAAGACATATTTGTCATATCAAATACATATCCAATGACCTGATTCAATGGGACCTCGGAATAACATTTGAATAAATTCTTCATCAGGAGAAGAAGCAACGATATAATTTAATGAATACAAAAATATTGTGGGTTGCATTTTAAACTGAGGAATAAATTTAGCAAACTTTAAAATATGTAAATCATTTAACATACTTCTTGGATCATATCCGTTAGTTTCAATTACTTTATAAAACTCACGTGTTTGACTCATATTGACTTAGTCCTCAAATATAAAAAACATAGTTTTATGTTGTCGTAGAATATATTTTAAAAATAATTATTATGAAATTAAACAACCCGTACCTAAATTACCTAAAAAACAGGCACTGTGTTAAAATTGAATCATGAGAAAATAACAATGCTTACTATTGTACGGAAAAAGGAACAAAGTTATTTTATCTTTTGAAATAAAAAAATATACTCGAAGCGAAAAATATAATTAATTAGGATTTCTAATCCTCTATAACAACCTTATTATGAAATTTTACTCAACAAATGAGAAATTTTTCATATGCCTCGAAGTAAAATCTACAATTAAATTAGTTACATAAAACCTAACATTAGAAACTTATTAATAATTAATCTAACAAATATTGATACAACTATCGAATATCTAATAATATTAAGAATTTACATTACATAAAGCTATACATAAAATTTAACTCCAATTTACTGTACTTATTAACATTCACTGTCATCATCTCAATTGATCAAATTTAATATAACGTATAATACTTATTACTGAACTTAAAATAATTAATTTTTTCTTTTTATATGAAATAAGTGTGAAATAGTTATGTACTAACTAAAAATGTGTATAAATCTCTGGTTTATGTATCCTGAATTCATCATATAAAATACACAAAGTCAAGTAACCGTTGTTTAATAACCTAAAAAGTCAAACAAATAAAATTCTATTAATGACTTTAGTCTCGGATACTGTGACGAGAGCGATAGCCCTCGTCTAACCCAGCATGCTCCTGTAGGTTAAGTTCTACATGTGTTTACAGGAGAGACAGCGGAGACGAGCCACAGGTGAGTAGAATAGGGAGAGAGAGAGAGAGCAATACGATACGCGACTAGAGCGGGAGATACGTTTCGACTAGCTCACGAGCGAGACCTTTGAACAATATATTTTGTCAAGCGTGCTAAGAGTGATTTTGTGCGAATTCGCGGAGGATTTTCGTGAAACTGACCCGACGACTACAGCCTGCGTTTCCCGCCTGCTGCACGTGCCAGTTCCTGCCTTTTGTTGCGGCTACGATTTGTAAGTACCTGCTCTCCTTCTCTCGCCTGCTCACTCACCAGTGCTTTCGCGCTCTCGTTGACCACGCTCGAGCTCATCACGCGTACACGCTTTTCACGCAGCTTACTCGCTTGCCACGCTGCTGTAAATTACCGTCTTTTCACTGAATAAACTGTATGTTGTAACGTCAACTATCGCTTTTACTTATTTTATACATTTTGCATGCGTTATCGCCTTTCTTGCCACTTCGCGTATTTCAGCAACCCAGCCGCCTCCGCGAGCACGCATTTCGCTTCTCGAAGTGCGTGCGACCTGACTAGCCGTCGCTTCTGCGGGAGCTGGTGCAGAGGCCCCAAACCGCTCGCCTCCGCGAGCAAACGAGTACGCCCGTCGGCTACTCGATTATAACGAGGATCATCGGTCGCATTGCACGCAGCTGATGACTGCGCGACCGCAACGTAATTAACATCGCGTTCATCCCGTTATAATTATTCCGTTTCAATTAAGACTAATTATTTAATAATATAGATTAATAAATGATATTATAAAAGAAGGAAATATACTTAAAATAAAATATAAAATATATTTAAATTTAAATAAAGATCACAATTAGGATTAATTATATTTAAATTTAAACAATAGCTACGCTAAACTATTAAATTAAAATAATAAATATGATTATAATAACATACACAATTTGCCCAGCCATGCAACCACGCACGCCATGAAACATGGCTCATATTACTAAATGAATATACTTTTTCCTTTAACATTATTTAACTTATAAACTCAAAATAAAATTATTATATTTAATTAAAATTAAAGACTACAATGTATCTAACTTAAATATATTAGTTAATATTAGTTAGTATAATTACTTAATATTAGTTTACAATTAAATTTATTGTATTAAAAATATTATATTATTGTATTAAAACCCCGTGTTCATTCCGAAAACTAAGACAGGATTGTCATAACGTTATATAACATAACATCAGCATCCATCCATATTTATTAATTTACAGTTAAATTTATTGTATTAAACTAATAAATACACTGATCTGACACAGCAAGTTTGAAAAATGCGCTATAATATGGCGACAGATCCCGTTTATATTAATTCAACTCCGAAAACCAAGTTAGGACAGTCATAACGTCATATATTTGTTATCTGACTCTCAGGGTAATCAGAGCAGTACAATTAACATGATATTAACATTCATATTATATCGCGCGTTATTCAAAGTTATTTTGGTTCTTTAGTGTATGTAAACTCATATAGTGCACTTTAATATATAAAATTTCATCCCTTCGTAACTAAACTTAATACATCTCATGGCATCAAAATAAATATATTTTGTCATAATTACATAATATTACTCAATAATAATATATTCTTCGAATTCGATTTAAATTTAAATAATAGTATATTTTTATTTTATTTTTGTTTATATTTTACATTCATATTAATATAAATTTGCGCTTGATATATATTTGAAACTTGAATCAATGTCTAAATTGAACGAGCGAGCGGCAGCGAGCGAGTTTTTAGCTAGTATATATTATAAAGAACGTATTGTACCTGAAAGGTATAGAAGCTATAGACTATCGAAGAACCAGTATTATCGTTGATCAAGCATATGGCGAGTGTCCTTTATCTTACTACTTCCCATGTAGCAGACCATGATATCGGCATTTGTAGTATTATATTTACACGTAGAAAACCAGAAAATATATTAAAAGCTTATACTTACAAAATAATTATTCAATTCACATATCTCATCTGATAAAAGAAGTCATCCATAAATAGAGTATTACTTCCAGAAACTTAAATTCAGATTAGTTCCACCTCCATGTTTGTCTCGGGTCTACACAGCAAAACACAATAAGAACCAATGCAAAATAGCTCCTAGACATACAAAAAAGTATATTATAAAATCATAATCTCAAATAATTATCAAACGATTGAAACTGTTCATCTCCGGATGATAATTTTTCGTTAAGGCAATTTTATAGTTTATAGTTTAGTATGAATATCGTCAAACAACATTTGACAGCCATGCAGTTCATATTTACGTGCAGAAGTTTAGTAGTATATTAATGAATACTGAAAAGGTATCCGCAAGACATAAGAAATATTTGTTTATTCAACTTAGAACAAGCATGCAGCGTCTCAAATTAAAATTTATTGAAAATGCGATATCAATTTAAGATACATCATAAGTCATTGTAACATGTTAAATATTACCTTATGAGATTGCATAAATCCATGGCAATGCAGTCTACTTTAAATGCATTTTTGGCTTCTTCAACCACCTCAAGATCACCCTCAAGCTGATTCACTCTATTTGGTCGTACGCGTTCATGTTTCTGGATACTTTAGTTATGCATAAATCCATCTCGAGATCCGTTAAAAAGTATCCAGCATGATTCCAGCTCCAAGGTCGCCTCGAAGTGGTTTAAGCCAACAGCAATATCAACCAGCACTGCCAGAAACTTGAAATACATGTAGAAGGTTGTGTCCAGGTACTTGAGTATGCTGGAAATGCTAATGAGCACTGCCAGAAAGTTTCAACACAGCTCCAGGATTGCCTCCAGGTGGTTGAGTCAGTCAGAAACTCTAAACAGCATATCATATAACGGAAATTTAAGTCCAGTGTTATGTCCGGGTGCTTTAATAAGTCAAAAACTATATGCAGCATGGCAAGATAACGCAAATTTAACTCAAGAGTTATATTATAGTTATTGAAGTATGCAGAAACATGAACGAGTACCATCAAATAGAGTGAATCAGCTTGAGGGTGATCTTGAGGTGGTTGAAGAAGCCAAAAATATATTTAAATTAGACTGTATTGCCAGCCTACATTTCCCAGACGTTCAAATTAGATATATGGTTCTCTTTGCACGTTCAAATTACTGTTCTCTGATAGCAATGAGAAGAATACTGATTAAAATCTAATAATGTCATATAAACATATAGTCACTTATAACGTTCAAAAAAAAATTCCATTTTTTTGCTGGAGTTACATATTTTCTCATACTGTAACTCCTTGACAGACTGACACTGAAATCTCGCACTGTTGCAGCCATGACGGATGCTTCACTTTTGAATATTTTTAGCACTGTCTTATTAAAAATGATTTGCGTGTAGCCGATTCGAGAACTAGATCTTGATGAGAGACAATGGGATATGCTACATCCTACCGCCAAGTGTACATGACTGCACAACAACAGCACTTCTTATTATAAAAAACTGACACTACATTACACACACTATACCTATACTTATTAGAATATTCTTTTCAATACTTCAAATATACTTTTCGTCCGCTTCAAAACATCTAAACACGCACAGACGTAAGGCGAGAGCACCACAACACAGCTGACGACTGACCGGCGAAAGCCGCAGAATACACCAAAACAAAGTGAAGTTATTGGTTGGTCGAGCAGGGTTAAAACAAAAGAACGGCCGTAACCGTAAGCCCGCGCGTGGCGCGCTAGTTAAGACCTAAATACTGGACGT
Organism: Muscidifurax raptorellus; assembly: GCA_020010945.3. Lineage (NCBI taxonomy): Eukaryota > Metazoa > Arthropoda > Insecta > Hymenoptera > Pteromalidae > Muscidifurax > Muscidifurax raptorellus. The sequence continues at coordinate 717,939 of JAHUUD020000030.1, forward strand.
GAAGTGTTTTACATTCCCCTATGATTGAACACTTGTTTTAAATTGCATACATTTCACAATACTACTGACAGGTTATAATACAACATCAGACAAGTATTTTCACCTGTCAACACCACAGTAGCAGACCGTTGCTCACTATATCTAGAAAGATATACTAGATCGGTAAAATAGTGATTTTACCTTTATCTGAGGCCTTTTCCACCTCAGATATAAGGCGTACTTCGTTAGGTTACATCTGCGCGGCAATTTAAATTTGCTAGATGTTTTTCACCTCGTTTTTACAAACACACACACATATATCTGTAGGTATATCTACAGATATATATACTTAACTGGATTTTTCGCAGGAGTTGTCAGGCAGCGTAAAGAGTGTTCTCGATGCAGGTAATATGAAAATATTTAAGAAAAATGTTCTAAAAGATAAAACTACTACAAAGATAACTAAAAGATAGCACGAATTTTTTCGTTTTTCTAAACCTCGTATATTTTGCAGGAAACGCATTTTAATGAGCGGTTTTTTCGCCGGGCTCTGAATTGTGCGGTTTCTTAGCTAAGCGCTATCTATGCGGTTGTTCCTCTCAGCCGTCGAAATACTGCTAACAAAAAGGAAGCACAAGCTCTCGGTAAAGGTTTATATTTGAATAGTTATGAAGAAACAAGTAGTAAAGAAAAAAAGAAAAGTTGGACAATGAAAAAAAAAAAATTCGTTGAAGTAAAGCTGCCAAAACGTCCACTGACGGATTATGATCTACAAAAATTTGCAAAAAAACTGCAAATATCAAACTTTTGAGGAGTATTTATGAGAAATGCACTACCAGCTAGCGGACCGCTATTCAGAGAAACTGCTATTGTAAATCTTGATGATAATACTGGTCCTGGCACACATTGCCCAACAAAAAAACTATATTTTGTATTATTTGTCGACTATTTTTGCCACTAATTTTTTTGTAAAACAACTTCTACACATTCAAATCAAAATTACATCATTCATATGAGAATGACAGGTGTGTAAAACTTGTAAAAAATGTCAGTTATGAAAGATTTTGAAAAACTTAAAGGAAATTAAGTGATTCTGTGATGGATTGCAAAGTTTGTATTGTATGAAAATTTAATAAGTTACGATTAGACAGAGGGCGACTAAACCTCTGCAAATTGTTCACGCAGACACAATAGGGTCACTGCCTTGAATCTTTCATTAAAAGCTCGAGAAATTTACTAGGATATGACGCTAAATTCTATTATCTTAGATGTAATCAAGGTACAAAATTGACAGGGGGATATACACAAGAAGTTCTTGATAAGTTAGAAGCAGAGCTAAAGTTAGCTAGCCCAGATACACCTCAGCATAACGGGGTGGCTGAACGATTTAATCAGACCATCCAAAAATTAACAATAACTTTAATGTATAATACATGCCTACCTGAGTATATGTAGGCCCCTGCCCTAAATGCAGCCGTCTATTACTATAATAGAATGCCTCACAGCTCGAACGATATGATACCACCCTTGCAAATGTTTAAACCAGATTTTAAACTCAATCTGGAACAATTAAAGCGTTTTGGTTGTATCGCTTATATCAAAGTACAAAGAAAGACAGGACCTAAGTTTGATTAGCTGGGAAAAATGTAGTACTAATAGGCTACAAACCAACTGGATATCTATTCTTGAAACCGGAAGAAGGTAAATACTACGAAAGCAGAGATGTTCGATTTAACGAAAAACTTGTATTTGGAGACAAATGCAATAAATAGAGCATCAAAGACTTATCTAATCCAATAGAAGATATAAATAAGGAGATGTGGCTTGTTAAGTTTGATGAAGAGGATGAAATTTTGATCTCTGAAACGAAGGGAGAAAGACGGCGAAGAGGTAGCCCAAGAAAAGAAAAAGGAGTCGAACTCCCATCAGAATCACATACACTTGAATCTGACTTAAATCTGGTGGAAAGCAATGAACTGAATGCGTTCATTGTAACTGTAGAAAATGATCCAAATTCTTACAGAGAAGCCATGAGTACTAAAAATAAGCTTGATTGGCTAGGAGCCATTAAAAGCGAATTAGACTCAATGGAGAAAAATAAAGTCTGGACAATTGTCGACAGACCTATGATTCAAAGAGGAAAAAGACCTAATATCATTGACTAAGGTGGATCTTAAAAACAAAAGTTGGTTTGAATAATGAAAGCATGTATAAAGCTCGACTTGTGATAAGGGGTTTCAAAGATCAAAATAAATACAAATTAATGGAAACATATGCACCTGTTTCCCGGCTTCCTCTAATCAGATCAGTACTAGTCATAATAAACAAGGTCGATCTTGAAGTAAGACAGCTTGATGTTAAAACAGCTTTTCTGAATGGAACAATCGACAGTGAAATATACATGGAAATACCTGAGGGTATTGATGTTTCACCTGAAATCAGACGAAATAAAGTCTGTAAAATTCATCGTGCTTTGTACGGTTTAAAAATAAGTCCGAAAAGATAGTATGAAAAATTTACAGATGTTGTAATAAAACGAGGACTTAAATCTCAAGTAATCGTTAGCAAGTCGTTTCAGATGTTTTAAAATGCATTTACTTTAGTTTGGCGGCGATTAGTCTATCAAACTATAAGTATTTACTTGTGTGAATTCCCTTCCAATCTTATCCCAAACAACGCATATATTTAAAACAATTGGACAGGTCTGCCTCTATGACACTTAAGCGAATCAGTCCGATAAATCGCACACACACACGCACGCGCGCACACACACAGGCACTCCTAATATGGAAGCCCTACAATCCCCTGGCGGGGCTTGAAGCTGGACTATTCACTGCAAAAATGGAAAGGTGACTAAATTGATTGTCACAGACAGCGAGGAGTAGGTGAGTGATGCTGTAGGAGCAAGCAAACAAAGGCGTGCGTTGACTCTCCTTTATTCGTGGCAGAAGAGAAACTCTGCTTTCATCTGTGGTCGCCGACGCGCTGATGGAGAGCGATCTCACGTGCATACGCTGTATCTTCGGCGCGTGAAAACTCCCAGGCAGCGGTGTTTCCTGCTGACGATGCACCAGAGAACCCATGGCTCGCCGGTATAGGATAAATCATTACACACTACAGTTACACTTTATCATACATAATGCTACACAGTCGCCGCGGGAAGCCCGGTTGATTCCTTGATCCACTATCCGACTTGCCTTCGACTGTTGAGAGTAGAGGTGGTGAGAAAACTGGATTTTGACACTTCCGAGCTGCTGGTAAGTACAGCTTACCTACCCTATAAACCTATAAATAAGGTGGCGCCAGGATAGAACACAGTCGTTGTCAGAGGGAGGCCTTGTTGCTTTTCTTCGGGATGCTGTTGTGGGGTGGGCCAGAGAACATGATTAGGAGGTTAGAGTTCGGGGGAAAAGCAGAATTAAACGTTGGTAGCACGAGTAGAGAAGAGAGAAAAAAAGAATAAATACAACTCCAAAAAGGAACGTAGAGTCTTTGAAAGCCCCAAAAAGTGTCAATGGAAATGGTTCCCCAACCTACAAATCAGACAACGAGAACAGTCTTAAGAACGCGGCAAACAGCAAACATGTTTATATGAGCGCAGACAACGAAGTGCTTGTATACTGGAGTAAAATCCAGAACTCTGAGAAAGAGAAACCGAAAATATGGGAGAAGATTCATGAGAGATTCGACACAATAGATACGGTGGTATCAAATGCGTCCAACATGTATAGAATAGTAAAAAGTGATGTGGCAAAGGTCATGATGCTGGTGAACTGCTTCGAAAAGGGACACGAGACGCTTAGCAAGAAAAAAAGAGTTTTTCGCACATGTTAAAGACGGTGAAAACTCCCAGAAATCAAGAGAAGACTAGAGCGGCGAGCAAGTCTACGCAAACAGCAGGTGTAACAATAAATACACCATATACGCGTAAAGCAACGTCGCCATATCAATGGATGGAACAAGGGATGAAAATCCCAAAAGGAAAAAAAAAGTCAGGAGGAAAAGGCCGTTGCAGGGATGTCAACAGATTTTCCACCAGGACAGGCGCCCGAAAAGAAAACAAATGCACCCTGGCAGACGGTAAAAACGTAGAAGACAAAGAAAAAAGAGGAAAAGGTATGCGGCAAGGGTGGCAGTGATGACTTAAGCCAAAAAGGGAAGAGCAAACAGAAGCCACCACGGTCAAGACTAACCCGACCAGAGGCCTCCATTATAAAGTTTGCCGAAGAACTAAACAAAGAGCCCAGGTGTTACTGGAAGCATTCGCTCTCCTGGATTTGGTACTAGTTGATCAGGGTTGTACCAACACTTTCAATTGAGGTGACACGGGATCTATAATAGATCCGACATATGTTAGCAGTTGTTGGATTGACTCAGTCGACACGTGGATCGTGAGTGAACAACTACATAATAGTGATTACCAGGCCATAATAATGGAGATAGGAAAATTAAAGCAGGATGCCAGCGCAAGTACAAGGACCAATAGAGTCTGTTAGAAAACAAAGGATTATAATAAGGAGATATTTCTGTTGGCACTGGAGGAAATAGAACTCTCTGGGATGGTCGATAGCAAGGCTAAGCAGGTAATGGATAATATCACCCGAGCCTGCGATGCTACTATGGCAAGAAGAGAGTCCAATGATAGATGACCACCAACATACTGGTGGTATAAAGAGATGAAAAGGGCCCATAGCGAGTTCCATCGCACTATGAGACAGGAGAAGCGAGCAAGAAAGAAATACTATAGAACTGGAAGAGACTAGGATATAAGGCTCCAAGCCTAGGTGGTATACCCAATATAGCATTGAAACATGCTATATATATGCTCAACCAGAGGTCTTCATGGACTTGTATAACTCATGTCTGGAAGAGGGTGTATTTCCTATTGTTTAACGAAAGAAACAACGCCTCGTGCTAGAACGCATAATCTGCGTCAGAATGGATCAAGCTATGGAAGGAAAAGGTGGACAGCGGAACATGAGTACGGTTTTCGGAGGAAACGATCAATTCTGAACGCAGTGAGTTTAGTGATTGACACCGCATGCACAGCGATAAAGTGGAAAAGATGGAAAGATGGATCAAAGAAGTACTGAGCTGTCGCCACATTGGACGTCAAAAATGTATTTATCACGGCCAAATAGTGCGAAATACAGGAGGCACTTCGAAAGCGAAGTATCTTTATATATAAGAAGGATGATGTCCTACTACATAAAGGATAGGCTCTTATTATATGAGACGGAGGATGGCACCAACACCTAAGAAGTAACAGGAGGCGTCCCGCAAGGATCCAATAACCCAATAACCCAACACCTAAGAAGTAACATGAGGCGTCCCGCAAGGATCAGAACTTGGCCCACCTACCTGGAACGTCATGTACGATGGGGTACTAAGGCTGCAATTACCCAAAAGGATTCCGTTTCGAATTCGCGGACGATATAGCAGTAGTCGTAGTAGCGAAAAACTTTGTATAAGTAGCAGACATATCTGACTTATTTCTAGTGGAAGAAGAAGGAGAAAATAACACTAATGGTGGATGTGCAAGAGATTGTTTCTCAATTGACCATTAAGTACCTGGGCATTACCATAGATGCAAGACTTATGTACGAGCAGCATCTTAAAACGGTGAGTGATAAAGCAGCAACAGTTATGGCTGCTTTATCAAGTTTAATGTCAAATATAGGAGGACCAACTCAAAGTAGACGGGTACTCTTAGCCAGCGTAATCAGATCAATTATGTTGTACTCAGCTCTAATATGGATAGATGCCATGTTGGTGAAATCCTACGAAAGGAAGCTATCGACTGTATATAGAAGAAGTACATTAGGAGTGGCATCCGCTTACCGTACTGAACGAAGCGGCGGCTAAGTGACAATACTCAGAAGGAAATCTGGGATTCCGCAAGGGAACAGATAATGGCTGGGTAGCAAAAAAGATGGGACGCCAGCGACAAGGGTTGATGAATACATCGCCTCATACCGAGGATAGAAGACTGGATGAAAAGAGGACGCGGGGAAGTCAAATAATACCTCACTTAGTTTTTGACCAGCCATGGGTGCTTCCGACCTTACCTGCACCGGTTCAAACTAGAAGACAGTCCGAACTGCCAGGTATGTTCAGATGCAACGGAGGATGAGGAGTATGTCTTTTGTGACTGCTCACGTTATCAGCAGGAGTGAGAAGAAATCGAGGGATACCTTCAAACGAAAGTAACCCCTGAGTCAATCATGACGGCTATGCTGACTTCGATAAATGGATGGCCTACAGTCAGCAACAATGCAACAGACTTCCTAAAAAAGGTCAGGAAGAACGAATAAGAAAACAGAAGTAGAAGAGGCTGAGTATACGAAAAAGTATAGGCGAATGTGGAATCATCATGAATGAATGGTTACGTGTAAGTGGGCGAGTATGTGTGAAAGTTGAGTGTTGGTGGGTGGGTGCGTTTGCGTAGGTATATATATATTGTAACGTGGCAGTTTGAATGCACGTTACAAAGCGAGCGAGCAACGCCGCGCCGGTAAAAAAGCGACTGGCTCTCGCGGCGGAACGAGCCAGCTCGCCAGTGGCACGAGGAGGGAGTAGTTCGCTCGGGAGGCGCGTGCGGCGCTAACTCACGGGCCTCGAATACCGACCGGCGTGCAGACAATTCGCACTCTTCCTCTTTCATCTCGGCTCTCGTCGGTACAGGTCTTCGTGAGACAGGTCGGGACGGTTGAAGGCAAACCAGAGTTGCGCCGAGGACAGCACCTGAGTCGCCAAGTTACAACTACGAGTAAATACGGTCTCAGTGAGATGTATCGGTTTGCGGGCAATACAGTGCGCGAAATCTTAAGTGCGCGATATTCCACAGCCACGTGCCAGTTGCCATGCCTTTATTCCCAGCTACTGTTCGCGGCCACGTCGTAGTTTTCGCTCCTTTGCTCTCGCTTGTGTTCACTCTCATCCAGTGTCAAGCTATCGTCTCCTTGAATAAGCTATCGTCTCCTTAAATAAGCTATCGTTTCCTCTCAGCTCTCGTGGCAACCTGTAAGCTATGGTCTCCTCATGAGCTATCGCCTTCTCTCCCAAGCTTCCGCCTCATCACAAGCTATCGTTTTCCGTAAATGAAGTATCGGTTTCCTCAGCTATCGTCTCCTCTCATAAGCTAACGCTCCTTCTCACTAGACAACGTCTCCCAGCTCTTGCCAATAAACTCCAGTTCTTATCTACGCTCTCGTTAATATTAGATCACCACCGTGAATTCGTTCTCGCCGTTTGATTCGCTATCGAGTAGATTAGTACTGTAGGCTACTCAGTAATAGAGCATAATTAAACTATTAAAAGATTAATGCGCTGAAGCATTGTTTGTAATTCGTATAGTGTAATTCGTAGGGACAGCGCAAAAAACCATGCAAAGGGTCATGGACTACATCCTTCGCGACCTGCCCTTTGTTAAATGCTATACGGATGACAACTTCATCGCCTCTCAGGATCATCAAGAGCACCTGAGTCACCTTTGTCGTGCTATTCGAGGTTCTAAGATAGGCTAACCTGAAGACCAAAAGAAACAAATGTCACTTCGGACATCCTCAAGTCCTTTACCTAGGCTACACAGTCTCCTCAGGAAGGAATCCAGCCACCAACTGCAAAAATAGAGGCAATATAGCTGTTCCCAGAACCCCCTACAGCAACTGAGCTAAGGAGATTTCTGGGAATAATACACTGCTTCAGACGCTGCATCCCCAGAGCAGCAGGAATGCAAGCTCCTCTACACGATCTACTCAAGGGTCTACCCAAGAAAGGAATCTTCTCCTGGACTCACGCATCAGAGGATGCCTTCAACCGCTGCAAAACCAGAATCACCGAAGCCACGTGCACAACATTCTTCGACTCAAAAGCACCTCTGGCTCTATGGACAGATGCATCTGACACCGGAATCGGTGCAGTCCTGGAGCAGCAAGCTAGCAACGGAATGTGGAGATCACTAGGCTTTTTCTCACAAAAACTAAATAGCACCCAAGAACGCTACTCTACCTATGACAGGGAGCTTCTCTACCTGGCTATCAAACACTTTGAGAGGAACCTGGATGGACGCGAGTTCACCACGTACGCTGACCACAAGCCGCTCACATTCTCAAACACACTCAAAGCCGACAAGGCCTCCCCACGCCAAACCAGACAGCTGTCTGAATACATCTACAGTTCAAAGAATACATCTACAGGTTCAACACAAAGCTGGCATACTCCATGGGAGTAGAGAATGTGGTAGCCGATGCACTCTCAAGAGCCTCAGTCCTAGCAGCACAAATAGACACCACAGAGTGCAACGCCATCACTAACTCATCCACAGCAACAATCTTAATGCCCACAATACTGGATTCAGCAACAATAGCAGAAGCACAAAACAGGGACAACCAGCATCTCCTGGACTCCTCCAGCCTAAATCTTCAGAAGCTAAACATAGACAATCACGAGATCTACTTCGACATCTCTCACAACATTGTCAGACCTTATATCCCCCAGTCACTACGGCGACAAGCTTTCGACACCTGGATGAGTCAGTAAGGTACACCACTGTTCATAACCACTGATAGAGGAGCACAGTTCGAGTCAATCTAGTTGCGAATTGTTCTATACCAATAAATAGTTTTATTACATTGCACTCTGTTTGCTATCTAGGTTTTCTATTTACATGAGCAGGACTCGTGTAAATAGAAGTTCCTTTTTTTTCTTTATATCTGCTCTTCATGGTTTTGCGGGAATTCCCATGGCTGGAATCTTTTCTTCCTCTGTCGATTGCCACATCTTCCTTCATTGGGGGTCTTTGGCGCAACAATCTTAAGTCTATTGATATCTGAAATTCTTAAATCTATTACAAAAAAAAGAATCCTATTCGCAACAATTTTTATATGAAACTAAAACAATGCAAATAGCAAGTAACACTTAATATTGTGTGTAAATTTTCTTAAATGTCTACGACTCGTACACGGAGTATTTTGTTCATCTCTCTCCCAGTGCGGCATTTCAGAAAATTTTTGTTACTTCTGTGTAGGCGTATGCAACTTTCTTGCTATGTGTGTGGCTTATAATTTTAATTATATACAGTTTTTACATTAGGTTCGAAGCTAAGAGTTAATGTTTGGTTGACACTCGAGTAAGTTGTCGAAACTTTAAAAGGGCATTACAACGAGCGATGGGTAGTATTTCTATGGTGTTTGGTATTGGAGTGATTTATTTTTTCGATATTCGGTACGGGAGGGATTATTTGGTACGGTATGGGTGGATTATTTTTTTCCTTGGCCGGTAGGACGATAATTATGCGATACGCAAGAGATTTTTGTAGTATGCGGTATGGGTGGGTTATATTTTCCCTGGATAATAGGACGATAATTATACGATACGGGAGGGATTTTTGTAGTATACAAATATGCGATATGGGTGAGTTATATGCTTGGAAATTAGGACGATAGCTATGCGATACGGGAGGAGTTTTTGTGGTATGCGGTATGGGTGGGTTGTATTTTCCTTGGACGTTAAGATGGTACGGGAATTTACTGGGTAGACGTGTGACGTAGGGAACCGAGGAAGACTCTTGTTCCCTGCATCACGATCATCACCGGTTGTCTAGCCTCTCCATAAACTCCTTGTTGACTGTATATTTCACGATTTATTGCCGGTAGTTGAGTACGAGTTGGTGGTTGAGACTGCTAAGGTTTCGGTCTTACTCTTTGCGTGGTTTCCTCCTCTTCATTTCGCGGGGCTAGGGAAGATTTGGAACATTGCAAGCACATTCGAGTATCAAAGCCACGTTGACCACACTTGTAGCAAAAACGAGACTTCAGCTGTGTACACTTGGAGTACTGATGATCTGTGCCTCCGCAATTCCAACACCTGTCTTCCCGGTTTGGGTCAAGTAGGGTAGTTTTCCAATTCATAGGCTCATAAGTGGTGGTATTAAGGTTTGAGTTTGTGAATCACTATGGGTTTCATTGGGTTTCGGGGATTGTATGGGGACGGGTTTATTAAAACCGGATTTCTCTGTAGCGGACGATCTAGGACAAGGGATCTTGAGATCCATCATTGCAGGTATGCCTTGTAAGGCTGCAAGGTCTGCTGGTGTTCCACCAGATATGAAGCTGATTGGCCCTGCAGCTATGCCGTGTGGGGTTTCTCCCATGCGGCTCTCCCGCTCTGATGGACTCGCCTCCCTAGTCTGGGTGCCAGTATCCTTGACGAATGTGATCTGATCACCTCGGTGAATCCGGATCTGTTCTCCCTTTTTACTACTCACTACCTTAAGTATGGGAGGGGGGGATTTTCCAACTTATGATGTCTACGAATTGGGTGTAGGAAGGTATGGAGCTTAGGTTTGGGTATCGGACACGGGGAAATCCTTATAGGGGAGTGCGTCGGGGATTTCTTATCGTTTTGCCATTCCCTACATCTCTGCCTCCTGCGTGAGGTATCCTCCAAGAATTGTGCATGGTGAGCTAGTGGACCGTCGGCAAGGAACATAGGCTCTTTTTACAGACAGCTCGAGACAATCTACCGCTGATCGGATCGTAGATGTATTAGTCCCGCGGCGATGCTGATCTTAGTAGTAGAGGGGTCGAGTACTATCGGGAGCTGGATCTTCCTCGAAATCTATTATCCGTTGTCCTGGGCGTCTAGGTGGGCGGAGAGATTTTGTTCCCCTGCCTCTTCCACGGCCGAAGGTTGTAGGTTTTCGAGGTAGCTCAACCTCTCCCCACTCCTTTACCTTCTCGAGTTCTTGCTTCACCCAGTTGATCCTCCTGTCTTGGATCTTCTTGGCTCTTCCTTTGCCTTGGACGTCATATATGAACTTTTATTTGTTTTTTCCACTGTCAATGTCCTCAAGCAAATACACCACTGACGAAAACAATTCGATTATTAATTCTAAATTTGGGATTATTTTATGTATACGAGTGTTTGAGATATGTTTATACAATAGGTTATTTTGTTCCTTCCAATTAGGATATTGCTACGTAACACACACAAAGTGTGGCGTTACAATATATATATTGTATTTTTTTATCTTTATGCAAAACACTCATATATATATATATATATATATATATATTGTATTTTTTTATCTTTATGCAAAACAGCCATAATTGATGGGCATATATTTAGCTGATTGTAAGAGAAAACTGTTAATCTGATCTTTGAAAGCAAAAGCAGAAGAAAAGAGCTACAATTTGAGTCCCGGATGATTGCAATTGACCGTTGTGGTCAAAAGTTAATAGGATTAAAAAAAAAAAAGAATAATCGTCGATTTTCGAACAAGTACTTATGATTTCTCGCTATTTTCAAGCCTAGACAACTTTTTCCCTAGGCAATCATTTTTAACTCACAAGTCCTCAAATTGAAGCTCCTGTCTAATACTTTGATCATAGTAATACACATTTTGGATTGCACCTTTATACGCTGAGTGGGTAAAGTTGAATCGTGGCTTCTTTTCGATAATTTTTTCCGGGTTAAATTCCCATATGAGAATTTAAATTGCCCTTAATAAAAATAGGTATTTTTCAATCTTGGGAACGCAAGGACTTTTGGGTTCTATATGACCTAAAGAACGGAAAAAAAGTAATCGGCTAGGTATGCAAAAAAATTTCAAATTTGCACATATCTGCTTGCTAATGTATGATTAGCGATTTTTGATACATAATTTAATATAATTTTTGGATGGTTCATTGTTCAAAAGTTTTTAGATGCCTCTGTTTTATTATTATAGAATACGAATACCGTCGTCAATTTTTTGTTCACAGAATTTCACACATATTTACATGTGTTTCAAACTAACCTAACTGTGACGTCAGAATTATTATTTAATTATAAATCCTCGTACTGTTTAAATTTTTTAACTTTCCTAGTCACGGAAAATTGAATGTTGCTTTTTTTAGCCTGGTGTTTCCACCAATAGCTGGGATGAGCTCTATTTCTAGGTGATCGTTTTTTCGTTGTGTTTTTTTAGAAGGAAGAAAAAGAAGTAGGCAAAGCGATAGACAATTAATTTTAACTAAATAATATATTCAAAAAAAATAAATCTAGTCTGAAATTTTTATTTTTCCTTTGTTTATTATTCTATTATATTTGGGGTCCCTGTCTTACAAGCTCATTGGCCTGAATCGGGATCTGCAAATATAATTTAATTGGTAGCCCTAGTGATTTTACACGCGATGATTTTACTTGAATATTAACCAGAAAATTCAGCGTACAGGTTTCTCAGAGCATAAACTTCCTGATTTACATTTGTAACGGGGCGTTTATGCCGATGCGACGGCTCCAACGCTGCGCCGGAGGCTCGACTCCGGCGAGAAGATTCTCTTCTTCCCGTTTAACGGAGAGATACTCTCCTTGATGCGACGGCGATTACCTGCGCCGTCGCTCGTGCAGCCTACCGCTGCCGTGCCGCCGTGGCACTCTGCTCGACTAGTCAGTTTCTGCAAATCGCGAAACACGCGATTTACCTGCGTAGGCTGTCGGGGTACTCGGGAATATAAGGACGTTAGGAGCCAACGAAATGTAAACACTCTGGTACAAGCGAATGTTTGTTTATTCCAAGTTCAAATTACACGAGCTAACAACCGTTACATACGCGCGACGCGAGAAGGCAGATTACGCACGCCGATAATAACTCGCTCGCGGCGAGTTCGATCGCAATAATAATTGAAGCGCGACAAAAGATGATTGTACTTACAATCTCGCAAAGCGCCGCTCCTGCGTGGTGCGGCGCGCGCAAAATGGCGGGAGCGTCCTCCCTCAGGTACGCTGAGTGGTCTGCGAGTCGGTGGCGTACCGACTGGTTCGTCGCTGGCTCGCTGGATGAGTCCGCTCGCATACTCGCCTTCGCTCGCTGCTCCACGGATACACTCGCGCACGGTGGAGGCACAGTAGGTCGCGTTCGCGCGGTATCACAAAGGTCTGTATCTAGACCACGTGTTGCTTCTCTCGTGGCCGGAATCTATCTCGCTATCGCGCTCGCGTCGCGTCCCGAGCGCCGCACGCAGCGCTTGCGCGCCTGATCGCTTACGACCCCCCCCCCTAGAATCGGCTAATCGTCCCGATGTCGATTCTATACACGGCGTCGACGCGTATCGTTCGTGGGGATGGGTGTGGGCTTCGGGTCTCGTATTGAATACGCGTAGGTATTCTCCTTTATCTTTTTATTACCAAAAATAAATTATCTCAAAAGGTAACAAAAAAAAACGGCTACTTTTTGTAGCGCCAGTGTTCGTGAGCGCGAGGGCACTTGTTCGATCTGGAGACCCCCGGGAGTCCGCAGAGGAAACAGCTCCTCTGCGACTCGCCGTGCGGGCTGTGGGGGTTCTCCTGCCCCTTCTTGATCGCGCCGGTGGCACTGCGCGGGCGTGACGCGCTTCTCGCGCGGGATGGCCTAGCTGTCTCGCCGGGGATTGCGCCGCGCATCCGTGCGCGCGCCTTGGCGCGTTTGAGCGCCTCCTGCGCCCGGCGTACCTCCAGGAGAGCCTCCTCCTTCTTTCTTTCTTCTTCGGCGGCCTTTTGTTCGGCGCGCTGCCGCCGGGTCCTCTCGTCATGGCGCGCGCGCTCTGCCGCGCGGTGTGCTGCGCGCTCCTCGGCGAGCAGTCGCTCCCAGTCTCCCGCGCGCCGGCGGTACTCTTCGCCGTGCGCTTTGATACCGGCGCTGTAGCGCTTGCACGCCTCGCGCGCGGCGCTTGTTGCGTGGAGTGATATCTCGATCGCGTCCATGATGAAGGCGCGATCTCGCTTCCACGCGGTGTCAGCCACCCCTTCAGGCGTCGGAGTCTTGGGTTTCGGCGCGGTGCCCGACGCATCCGACCAGGAAACTGTGGGTGCCGCCTTGGCACTCTTCTCGACGTTTTCCTGGGCGTGCTGAGGTGTGACCCCTGTCACCTCTTCCTGCGGCGCCTGCACCGTCGCAGGCGGCGCGTGGGGGCGCCTTAGCGCGATGGCGCTTCGCGCCTCGCCTCGGCCGGTTCCGGGTGTCGGGGCTGCCCACGGGACCAGGGCCGCCGCACCCTCGGCGCTCGGTGGCGCCAGGTCTTCGGGCTCGTCCGCCCAAGGGGTCTTCCCCTTCGATGACCTCGCGGATCAGCGCCGAGGAGGTTCCCTCCTCTTGGCGCAGCCGCGCGATACACGCGAGGATCATTGCCTCGAACGTCTGCGGATCCATCTGTATGGGAGACATAAGAATAGGCATTACTCCGCGTTCGCTTTTTTCGTTCCGCGCGTTCGTAACGGGGATGTCGAAGTCGCGGGGTTCGTTTTCGGCCTATTCTTCGAGCCTTTCGGGCGACCGCGTTTTCTTTTTTCGGGGCACGCCTGCTCATTGCCCGCTGCCCTTGTACGCCTAACCGTGTACACCGCTTTGCGTGGGCGTCCTCGCTTCTTCGCGGGTTTGGGGTCGGGAGGGATTACGCGGCTCGCGTTACGCGTGTCTACGCCGGTATCTATCGTCGACGCATGCTGTCCGCTGACAGCGTCTCGCTCGCGTGGAGTAGCGTCGCGTACTACTCCGTCGTCGCTGTCTCGAGCGCTGTCGTCTTCTTCTTCGCCTTCTTCGCCTTCCTGACGCGACGAGTGGAAGGACTTCAGTTGCGTGGCGGCGACCAGGTCTACTTCTTGCCCCAGTTCGTCGACTAAGCGGTAGATGTTGGTCCCTCGCTCCTCTATAATCTTATATGGGCTAACATAAGGCGGCGCTAGCTTTGCAGAGCGGTGCTCAGCGCCGGAGGATAACACGTGATTCCTCTTCATCACGAGGTCTCCTACCTTATACAGCGCGGGCCTATGGCGCTTGTTGTAGCGCAGTGCTTGGGCCTTCTGCGCCTCCCTACTGCTTTCGTACGCTCCGTCACGCAGGCGTTGCAGGTCGGCCATTCGATCCTGCCAGTCGTTCAGCGCCTGCTCTTGTAGCGCCTCCTCGGCGGCGAGCTCTTGCTCGCGTCGCGCCGCGAGGGGCGGCCTTGGCTGATTTCCATACATCAGCAAGGCTGGACTTCGACCCGTGGACGCGTGTGGTTCGGTGTTGTATCCAAACACGATCTCGTTCAGCTTATCGTCCCATTCCGTGTGCTTCTCCTCGATAAGCGAACGGATCATCACCGTGAGCGTACGGTTCACCCTCTCGACGGGGTTGGCCTGAGGGTGATACGGCGGCGTGACTTCGTGCCGTACACCGCGCCTCGCGAGGTATTCGTCAACGGCCTGGTTCTTGAACTCAGGCCCGTTGTCGGAGAGGAATACCTCTGGCGCGCCATAGCGCAAGAATATGCGCTCCTGCAGGTACTTGAGGATCGTCTTGGCGTTCGCTTTCTTGATAGCGACACACTCTATCCATCGAGCGAAGAGATCCTCGAATACTAGGATGTATTCGATGCCATGGACGCTCTTGAGCTTCGGACCCATGATGTCGGCGGCGACGACTTGCCACGGGCGCGTGATGATGCGCCGCCCCATCAGTCCAGTCGGAGGGCGTTGTTCGACTTTGCACTGCTGACAGACGAAGCATTGTCGAACGTACCTCTCAACGTCGGCGTACATTCCGGGCCAATAATATATCGCAGCGACGCGGGCGTAGGTCTTTTCGCGTCCTAAATGACCGGCTGTGGAGGTGTCGTGACACTCCTGCAGGATTCCCTCTTTCTTTTCGCGAGGAACTACCAGCTTCCAGGCGTCGTCATGCTGCATCGCTGGCGGCAGTTCCTCGTCTGGGCGATAATAGTACAGATTACCCCCAATGTACTTAAACGAGGGATGGTTGGTGGGGTTCTTCTGTACTTCACGGACCTTCTTCAGGTACCACTCGTCGCTAGTGCCCTCTGTCCACCCCAGGGCACTGACTGGCGCTTCCTCGTCCTCGTACATGCGAGACAGCGCGTCGGGAACGGCGTTTAGTGCGCCTCTCCGGTGTTCGACGGTGTACTGGTGGCCTTGCATTTCCAACGCCCATCTTGCTAGGCGACCGGTCGGATTATGCAAGTTGCAAAGCCACCGCAGGCTACTGTGGTCCGTGACTACTTTAAATTCGTAGCCTTCGATGTACGGACGGAACTTCCGTATCGCCCAGATAACAGCTAAGCACTCGCGTTCGGTGACACTATAATTACGTTCAGCCTGCGACATCGTGCGGCTGGCGAACTCGGGCACGCGTTCCTTGCCGTTCACTATTTGATGGAGAACGGCGCCGAGCCCTGTGTCACTGGCGTCAGTTTGTAGCACGAACTGCGCCTCGCGATCCGGGCGATGGAGGACAGGCGCCGACGCCATAAGCGCCTTGACCTGCTCAAAGGCCAACTGCTGCTCCTCCTTCCACTCATATCTGCGACCCTTCTTGGTCAGCTGGTGGAGTGGTTCGGCGATCGTGGCGAATTCTTGGAGGAATTTACGATACCACGACGCCATGCCCAGAAATCGCCGTAGCTGTTTTAAGTTCTTCGGCGCTGGATACGCCATAATAGGCGCTATCTTCGCCGGGTCTGGCCTAAATCCGTCATGATTAACCAGGACGCCGAGATATTTCACTTCTTCGCTGCAGAAGACGCTTTTTTCCCGGTTAATCGTCAACCCTGCCTCGTTGATGCGCGCCAGCACGCGGCCCAAGTACTCGACGTGCTCTTCAAACGTCTCCGTTGCGACGATAACATCGTCTAGGTAGGAGTAGGCGTAGGGTTGTAGTTCAGGGCCGATGACTTCGTCAATCATGCGCTGGAACGTAGCGCCTGCGTATGCCAACCCGAATGGCATACGCTTGAACTGAAACAGTCCGAGCCCCGGCACCGTGAACGCTGTCAGCGGTCTGGCTTCAGGCTTCAGCGGGATTTGGTGATAGGCGCTGCTGAGATCCAGCGTAGAGATATACCTCGCCTTCCGGAGTTTGCGAAGGATATCGTCCATGTTGGGCAGTGGATACGCGTCTGATCTCTACAGCGCGTTGACTCGTCGGAAGTCGACGCAAAAGCGGTATTGGCCGTTCGCTTTGCGCACCATCACCACTGGGCTTGACCAGCCACTGTGTGAGTACTCGATCACACCGGCCTCGAGTAACTCACGCACCTGTCGGTGCATCTCCTCTTCTATTTTCAGGGAAACCGGAAAATACTTCTGCTTGACCGGCCTCGCGGATCCTACGTCGATCCCGTGCTCGATAAAGTGGGTGCAGCCGATCTTCTTGTTGGATTTCGGGATCATTTGATCGAGGAGTTATATAGCAAGTTCTCGTTAGGGTCGTGGATCGCGTTGAACAACCGACCGAAGTTCGTGCCCACGAGGCACTCGTTCAACGCGTCGGGCATAATAGCCCCGGTGACTTCGCGTCGCACTCCCGCGACGTCGATCGGGAGATCCACGTACCCGACGATCGGCGACGTCTGGCCGTTGGCGCACTGAGCCTTTCGCCCGTTGCACGGCCGCATCGAGCGACCACAAGCGCTGGCAATCTGGAGCCCCAGTGAACCCATCACTGTCAGTGCCGCGCCCGGATCGTAGAGTGCTCGCACTCTAAATCCTCCGATGCCTAATTGCACCCACCACCGCGACTCGTCGTCATTAGGTGGTGTCTCTGGAGGCTTTGGAGGCGTCTCTAAGATGGCGATCATCTGATCAAAGTCATTGGGTGAGGTCGCGCGCGGTATAGGGTCTTCGCGCGCCGCTTCTAGAGGGGTAGCTACCTCACCTACGTCCCGGTCCTCCCGTTTCCCTGGCCGTTAGGGCAATTAGCAGCGAAATGCCCTAACTGCTGGCAATTAAAGCACTGCGCCTCCGGATACCCGACCGGAGGGTTGCTTGTTCTCGGCTGCGGCTGCTGCGGCGGCGGCTGATACTGCTGCCGCTGCTGTCGTGGGTATCGCTGCTGTTGTTGTGGCGGACGCTGTTGTTGCTGTTGCTGTTGTGGCGGCTGATTACCTCCATTTTGCTGGGGGTAGCCGCGTTTCTGGCCGCCGCCGCGTCCGCCGCGCCGTCCCCGGAAAGCATGGCCGCCTCCTCGGTTCGGCGCTTGACCTTGCTGGCCGTCCCCTTGGCGTCCTCCTCCATTCTGTGCGGGGTTGCTTTTCTTCCCCGCGCCGAAGTTTTTCGTGACGTTGGCCACCTTGCTGTCGATCAGCTTCCCTATCGCAGCAAGGGATAGGGGTTCTTCGGCTGGCGCCGTTTCCACTGCGGCGATCTTCGCCGCTGGCGCCGAACTCTTCCCCTTATACGCCAGTTCGGGGAGCATGGAGGACGCGGGCGCTGGGGGCGCCCGATACGAGGTTTCGCACTCGATGGCGGCCTCGATACCTGCGGCGGCGTCAAGGAGTTCCTCGACCGTCTTAAACTCCGGCCGCTTAAGAACTCGCTTGATCGACGGGAGCATGTTATGATATAACATGTCCAACTGCTGGCTTATGTCGAGCCGAGGAGTCATACGCCGCAGGATCCCCTGCAGGCTGTTAATGTACTCCCGCACCGGCTCGTCTGGGCCTTGTGTACGGGCGTGGGCCTCCGCCTGGAGCCGCTGCTGGTAACCCTTCGTCTTGCCATACCAGCGTTTCAAGCACTCCTTGAAATCGGCCCAGCTGTTCCAGTCGCCTTGGTCTGTAAGGCGATTCTGCAGCCATTCATAGGCGTTTCCCTCGAGCACTTCTTGCAGCGGGGCTAACATCTCATCGTCGGTGAGGTTATCGAGCCTGCGCCGGCCTTCCATCCTCTGGATAAAGTGCTCGACACTTACGGAGCCATCGCCCTTGAATTTTATGCCCCATTTATTTACCGTACTACTGACGGACCGATTGGCCCGACGGTTCATCGAGCCATCGCTGGCGCTCACGCCACTGGGCTCGAGGTTGCGAGGGCCGCTACCCCCCCCCCCCCCCCAGCGCCAGCGTATGGTGGAAATGATTGCGCCGTGTGGTTGGGCATTACTTGTTCACTACGGCGTGCGTTCGAGGCGATATCCTCTGCGAAGCTACTGTGCGTCAGCTGCTGCATGTCGATGTGGTCCTGGAAATTTACCTGCGTCTCTCGTCGCGGATTGACGCTTCTCCCCAGGTCCATTCTGGTGCTCGACGCCATCGTTCCTGGCCATTGGTGAAGGAGCATTTCGATCCTCTGCGTGAGTGCTCTGATCGCCTCCGAGTTCGCCTTCACCTGCGCTCTCAGCTCCGCGTCGTACGTCGGCTGAGGCGCTTGCATTGCCATGTTCGCTTGGCATTGTGGCGCAGTATTCCATCCTTGCGCCATCATTCCTGGATTCACAAGTGGCGCGTTAAATCCCGGGAACTCGGCTCTTCCCGTCAGTCCGCTCCACGACGTCTGTATTGGCGCTGAATGCGACGCCGTCGCGTGCGTGCCGAATACAGTGTTTGCCTGTCCTGCAAACTGCGCCTGTGCAGGCGGTGGCTCATACCGTATCGTCGGTATGTTCTGCTGCCTGAATGTGGAGGAGGCTGGGGCGCGAAAGTGGCTTCTCTGCCCTGTCGCATTTTGCGGCGCTTTCGCGTGCGCCGTGCTAGGCGTTGCGCCTCCTTGCTAGATGCCGAGTGTGTTGCCGAATTGCCACGTCGGCTGCGTTGCCGGCGTTGTCGTTACCGTCGTGGTTGTCGCGGTCGTCGTTGAGGTTACTGGCATTATAACGGCTTCGCCGTTGTCGGTGAGTGGCATTTGCACCTCTAACGGTGCCTCTGCCTGCGCTTCTACCTGCGCCTCTACCTGCGCCTCTACTTCATATTCGACGGCCGAGGCGTCGTGTTGCTGTCGCATGTCCGTTGTGGCCTGCAGCAGCAGCTTCAATGGGTGAGGCGCTGACGTGTCGTAGTCTGGATCCGCCAGCGTTCGTGACGACACGTTTTCTGCCGTCACGTTAAGGTAGGACGCCCTGCATCCTTCTCGCTTTATCCTCACTGCCATTGGGTCTTCTCCGACGCTTTGCTCAAAGTCTGCTTCGGAGTAGTCTCCGAAGAGCCATTTCTGCAGTCGGTAGACCTTTTCTAACCGTCTACCGTCTTTGCGCAGCTCCAGGTGTTCTAGCGCCTCCTGGAGTTCTTCTCCGTCAATGCCTACACACCAATCCTCGACGGCTTTCTCTAATTCGGTATACATCGCGGTATATATGCCTCGCGAGTGCTCTCAGTACAATCCGTGTGCGGGCAGCAGCAGTATTCTCTCACACGCCGAGATAGCTGAAGTTCGCGTATCCGTGCTTCAACGTAAGCTTGCGGATGCGCGGACTTTTCGCACTCACACTTCACTCCTATCACAGGATACAGTACAGGATACAGTAGCGGATTGCGCGCGAGTAAGTGGACCTGTATTCTCTCTCTCAAATTTCTTAAGAATTATTACTGCCGCCACGCTGTGCGTGGATTTATTTTACAGGTGGCTGCAAATATACTTTGTGGCCGTCCTGTTGAAAGAATTTATTGTAGGAAGAACGGTGTACTTTGGCTTTTTTCGCTGCTTGAAATTCGGCGGGCCGACATAACCTCAACTTCTGGCTGTCACCGGGATTTTCCAGCCGTCTGTCTCTCATCTGCACTGTCATCGTCGTCGGGTCTCTCTCTCATCGCCGACATTATCAACGTCGAGCCAAGGAGAAGATCATCGGGGTGGCGGTTCGCTTGTGGTGCAAGACAGAAAATCGTTGAGGTTAGATCTTTTGGGGAGTGCGGGCCTGTTCGAGTGTTGCTGTATGAGTGCGAATAATTTTCGCCACTAGAGCGCGGGTACATCTGCACCGAATTTCTAGTAGGTTGGTTGCACTGTCGACTTCGAGCGTGCGCATCTTTGATCTAAGCGCGGGAATCGTCTTGAGTTTAAATTTAAATTTAAATTTAAATTTCGAATTTTCAATTCTTTGATTTTTAATTGGAATATTTTTTTTTTTTTTTAGAAATTACTTGCAGATTTAACTCGGCGTGAACTGAAGCAGATAGATAAAGTAATAATTAATTAACCAATAATAGCAACAAATTACTGGTGTATTTCTTGTATTTCTTGAATCGTTTAATTTAATTATTAATAATAATTATGGCACCGTTTTCATGTACGAAATGCAAGAAAATAAATCGTCCTAATGCTGTTATTCGAAGATGTAACGACTGCGATAAACCATATCATGATATCTGCCATGTTTGGTCGGTACTTGATAATAAGATAGATGATAATACTGACAATAATACTAGTTACATCTGCCAAGAATGCAATGCGATGGGGTCGACGGTGAAATCAGGTGCTGCTACTGATAGCTTAGGTCGCGAAAAACGCATTTTCGGTGCAGACAAAGCAAATAAGAGTCATATTAATAATAACAGTAATAATAATAGTAATATTAATAGTAGTAACAACGGCGATAACAATAACATTAATAATAAAAAGGTTAGCAATGGCAGTATTAGTATAAATAATAATATTAATAAAATAAATAAAACAGGAAGTAGGGGCTTGGCGTTGAAAAAGACTGTTAATGTTAAAATCAATAATAACAATAGTATCAATAACACAAATCGTAGCAGTAATAAAATACCACCGACTGCTAATGGGAGTAAAACAAAAATTACTCCTATTGGTTGCAACGGTGGTAGTAACAATAATAATGCAAAAATTAAAGTTAAAGAAGATAATGCTATGTCTTTTAAAAGCAATAATAATAGTAATAACAGTTGTAATAGTAATAATAATGAAGTTGACAATAACGCTGTTATCAATTGCAACTCCAGCAGTATAAACATTAACAGCACTGTTAATAACATCGATAATATGAACAATGATGTTACAAGTGCTGAGGTATCCCTTAAGGACAACCTTACAGCCTCAACGCCAGCTGTTGCCTCCAAGAAACCTAACTGCGATAGGAAACAGGTAGCCGGAGATTCGTTGATAGAATTAAGCGCGCTACGTTTTTGCAATTTGCCACCGACCATGCTGGATCTGTTTACATCACAATTTGGTCTACTTGAGACGGCAATGGGTGATCTTAGATCTCTTGTGGAGAGAAAACTTAGTACTGCTAATCAGGGGCCGGCCCCAGCGGTTGAGAAATCGTGTATTATTGACACTCTAGTAGATAAAGTGTCGTCACTTGAAAAAATAATAATAGAGCAAAATACTAAGGTTGATGGTTTGCATAATGATCGCCTGCTCTTGCTTCAGGAAAATAGAGTGCTCAAGGAACAATTAAATAACTTGATGCAAAAAATTGAAAAGATTGTTGATATCACAGCATCAAAGTGCAGTGAGGACAGATCCAGCTCGGATCATGGTGGCACTACAGAGGACATAGGTGTTCGTTGTACTGATGTCTCCCAAGTATTCGTATCGCTCAGGAGCTTGGATACCTCTGCTTATAGTGCGGAAGCTGCCGTCAGAGATACTATTTAAAAAAATTCTAGTAATGTCGCAGGCGCCTCTGCGGATAATGACGTTTCTCTAGGCGACTTCAAAATTTGTAAAAGTCGCCGTCGATTGCGAGGTAGAAACCGAAAAAAGGAGGGTCGCAATCCTTCAAGCGGTCCTTTGACGGTTCGGCTGGATGGTGATGAGAACTTTGCTGAAATTATAGTTTCTAGCATATTCGATGGTACAGAGGATAAGCGTGGTGATGTGGCCCATGCTGTTCTCAGCACCATCTTGCCATCGGTCGCGAGGGCCGATATCGTCTCCACGCGTCTGCTCCGGTCGGAAAGTGTGTGCACAGCAGAGAAGGCTGAACGATTGTCGCCGTGGATAGTTCGCTTATCGAATCGGTTGTTGATGGGAGACATCATGCGTGCGAAGCATCGTTTCACCGGCCTAAATACTAGACATATTAACGTCTCGTCTTTGGACCAGGAAACTAGTAATGGCCTAATTCATAGAAAAATTTTTATAAATGAATTATTACAGAAGGAACTTTTTCTTCAATTTAGAAGCTTCAAAAGCTTGGCTCGTGGACTAGGCTTTAAATATGTTTGGCACAGAGGCGGTCGTTTTATGGTAAAAAGACGAGACGGGGATATTGCTCACGCGTTTAAGACAGCTGCTGACTTGCACGCAATTGCTGCGTCTTATGACAGCGCAACTCGCGCCATTAACCCTGTAAATATAGTGACAGCGGTACAAAACTGTATTTCTGCGAACGATGCAATATCTTCGTGTGACAAAGCGCGGGATACGGCTAATAATGTTTGACTAGACGGAGAAAAGGCTGAGGGGACTGAGCTCGAGGGATTGAGGGCTGGTTTCTTAAATGCAACGTCCTTGAATAAACATATGGAAATGTTTCGCCAATTCATTGTAGGTGCTCGTCCCTTCTATCACTTGTTTGGTGTGGCTGAATCGCGGTTCGGGCTAAATGTTGATGATGTGTTTGCGCAGGTTGATGGATACTCGGTTCTTCGACAGGATAGGAATACCCAGGGGGGTGGAGTGGCTCTTTATATCCATAATAGTTACAAGGCTACTCTGTTGTGTTCATCCTCAACAAAGAGAGATGTTGGCAAACCGGGAATTCGTGAATATCTCATGTGTACAGTACAGAGGGGCCAATTACCCCCTGTTTTTGTTGCTGTAATTTACAGACCACCGGGTATCTCTTTCACTGAGAATTCGGACCTTCTCGATAACTTAAGACTACATGCGGTTGACTTTGATCATCGCATAATAATGGGAGATCTGAACGCAAATATGTTGTCGGCGTCCCAGGATGCAAATTTCATCAGAGAGCTATCTTGTGAGCTGAATCTTCAGCTTGTTGATCATGGCCCGACTCACCATGTTGCGGATTCTCACACCTGGATAGATGTGATGTTTGTTGATGAGGGTGAGACAGTTCTGGATAGGAATAACTTGATGGCGACCTTTCTGAGCAGGCACAACATCATTGACCTAACCATCCCTGCTCCTAGGTCGTCACCTCCTACTTTGAGCTCCTTTTATTTCAGAGATTTTAAATCTGTTAGGCAGGGTGAGCTTCTTTCTCTCCTTGAGACACTTGACTGGTCAACTGTCCTCTGTCCTGCTGAGACATTAGACAAGAAGCTTGAATCTCTCAGCCGAAATGTCGCAGCTGCTATTGATGAACTTGCGCCCTTAAAGCAGTTTAAACCAAAGAGGAAGGGTCTCTCACCATGGATCAACGTCGAGCTTCAAGAACTGTATAATCGACGTGATGCTGTTAGACGTCGGTTTCGTCGTACGCGTGACAATCGCCTGTGGACTGAGTTTCAGTCGCTCGCTGCGGAGGCTGAGCTACGCACGGCAGAGGCGCGGGATGTCTTCATTCAGAATAAAATCTCGGCAATCTTGGGCTGTTAAGTAGGACTAGAGAGGAATTACATGGCTTTTCACCAGATGAATTAAATACTCATTTTGCGGGTGTTTCCATTTCTCAGTCAGAGCGTGAGGAGGACTTGCATGCTGTCCTTGCAACGGCCAGTGAAGATGGTTTTAAGTTTCGTGATGTAACGTTTTCTGATGTTGTTCTGGCTGTTGCACATTTTACATCACAGGCGAAAGGGGTAGACGGTATTCCTCAGGATATCATTGCAAAGTCTCTTCCGGTTCTGGGTCATCATCTGGTTACAATTTTTAACCTTTCTCTGTCAAAGGGAGTTTTTCCTGCAGCATGGAAGAGGGCGCATCTGGTTCCTCTGAAGAAAAGAGCAATTCCATCTACTGCCTCGGACTTCCGTCCAATTGCTCTGCTGTGTTTCCTCGCCAAGGTACTTGAGAAGATCGTTCACGATCAGATCTCGTAATACATCGAATCAAAGAAGCTTCTTGATTCCCGTCAGACGGGCTTTCGCCCGTTCCATAGCACGCAGACGGCGCTTCTAAGCTTGACGGAGGATATCAGAGCGGGCATTAACAGCAAGAAGCAGCTACTGACTATTCTTCTGCTGTTTGATTTTAGCAAGGCGTTTGACACCATTTCTCCCTCTAAACTCCTTAGCAAGCTGATTAGGTTAGGGTTCTCTAAATCGGTGGTTCTGTGGATTGGATCGTATATCACAGGACGTAACCATCGAGTAGTTACCAAAACTAACGGCGAGTCAGATTGGCTCACTACCAATCTTGGAGTACCACAGGGCTCGGTGTTGGGACCTCTGCTTTTCAGTTTGTACATAAATGATCTTCAGGATGTTTTGGCCAATTTTCAGGGGCCTGAGGGTTCACTATCAGACGGTGTTAGGCACTTGCTTTATGCGGATGACCTCCAAACATATACTCAGGTAGCTAGAGACAATCTTGTGGAGGGTGTGCATCGTTTGTCGATGGTGGCGAGAGCTGTGTCGGCGTGGGCGACCGAGAATGCGCTCCGCCTTAACGTTAGCAAGACAAAAGCTGTGATATTTGGTTCGGAATATAACATTAATAAAATACAAAGTCTAGAGCTGCCCGGCATTGAGGTTGAAAGTGGCGTTTTCGTTCCATTTGTTGACGTTGTGACTAACCTTGGTGTTGTGATGGACTCGAGAATGACGTGGAAGCCGCAGGTTGATGCGGTTGGTCGTAAAGTAAATAGGGCTTTATATGGTCTCAGATCTTTCAGATCCTGCACAACGGAGGCGCTTCATAAGCGGTTAGCTAGTGCTCTTGCAATCTCTCATCTGGATTATTGCTCTCTTGTTTATATGGATATCTCAGGGGAGCTTGAGTCTCGACTTCAGAGGCTGCAGAATTCTTGTATAAGGTATATCTGTGGTGTTAGCAAGGATGAGCATATTTCCCCGTACAGAAAGAAATTGGGATGGATAACGGTTCGAGAGAGGAGAGAATATTTTGCCGCGGTCATGCTGTACAAGGCTATAGTTATGAGGCAGCCTCCATATCTTGCTGCTCTTTTTGAGAGAAACCAGTCTAGGACCTCGAGCAGGGACCCCAAAGAACTCGTAGTCCCGATTTCGCGTACTGAGGCTGGAATGAAGTCTTTCAGTTCCCAGGGTGCACGACTCTGGAATTCATTACCGCGCGAATCGAGAAGTCTTCCGTCGCTTAGTAGTTTTAGGACAGCAATACGCCGTTATATGTACCGAGTTGACGATGAATAAAGGTTGCGCATTGTAAAGTTATATCGATGAAATGTATATTGACTAAGATATGACTGATATGTACAAAATGTTTTTGACTTGTGCAAAATAAATTTTTATTCTATTCTATTCTATTCCTATCGGTGGATCGACTTGCGGTGCGTCTTTAGACGTGAAAGGGTGGGTCGCGCCGGCGCGAGTGTCTTTTCCGGCGATTGCTTGAGCGAAAATCACCGTGTACCGAAAATCGCGGTTCGCGTTCTCTCACGCACTCGCGCTCACACACGTCGCTCTTCTTCTTCTGCGGGAAATACTGCTCTCGGTCTCGAGACCGTATGTGCACGCACTGCGTGCTGCTGCCCTCGCTGCGCTTCACTTAATTTCTACGTGCGCGTTGACAGCTGTGCGAAAGTTTGAGTTTACTATCCTCGTCAGACGCCTACTAAGTCCCAACGTGGACGTGACGAGGGTGAGTCTCTCGCGGTCAACCCGACACAGAAAAAAACGATTTTCTTGTCTCGGAGAGCGTGTCTACTATTGCTGTCAGCTCGCAATGCAGCCGCTCCGAGACAATCCGAATTAACTGCGAACAGCACGATCCGCGCCGCTACTCTCCGGCAGGGGTACGCGGCGCTAACCGCACTGTCAACTTTCGCACTGCTCGTTCGAATGTACAATATATTTTCTCAGTGTAAACAGTGAGACCGCTGTTTGCACTGGTCGCCGCTGCCTTCTCGCTCCTTCGAACTTTCGCTGCTCGCGCTGCTACGTCCTAAACCGTCGCGGTACGCGGCGTTTACTTTGACGGCGCGCTCTAAACCGACTCTTGTGTATTCAGGACGTCGGTTCGTGTCCTTTGATTGCGCCTCTTGCGGCGATTCTAAATTTCTTCTTTTTAAAAAAATCTTAGGCGCAATCCTCCCGAAATTACACCACGATATTGGGCGCCAGTTGTAACGGGGCGTTTATGCCGATCGCTGGATCGCTTACACATTATAAAATAAGTTTTTTGTTTTGTTTATTAATCGCAGCACTATTGGTAAAATAATTATACATCAACCGCACTTGATCTCTACACAAACGAAAAAAAGTAGGAGAAAACTTACTCTTTCTGTTAAGGTTTTGTTGTTATTGATTCTGCTGTTCCATACTTGAGGGAGTGAGGTTTTTTGTTGTTAAAATATTGGGATTACTAAAATTATTTTTAAAAAGAATTCTTCTTGAATTTATTTGAAAAATTTCCTTTTTTTACACTCGCAAAACAATAAAATTTTAAATAAACTTAAAACTTGAAGCGTAATGCTTGTAATAAAAGAAATTATAAATTTGAGAGTAATTGTTCTATCCTTCTTAACTAAGAGGAGGGATGATCAAAAAAAGTAGCGAGAGTAAAATGTACAAATGCAAGTGCAAGAGCAAGAGTTTGAGTAAGAGTGAGTAAAAGTGAAAAGGTAGTAGTCAAAAGTGAGAAGTGAGCTTCGAGTGCATCTCTCAAGGTTTTTACAGGCTGTGCGTAGGACACACTTGGGTCATTCTCTGATTGGTGTAAATGAGAGGAATTTTGCAATAGAAACCTTGAAAATTTTCAGAGATGATGCACTCGTCGTCTCCTGCATCCCTACTCCAAGCTGGAGGAAAAGAGGGGGTCGGCGGAGAGCCTGATGAAGTTTTCCGTAGCTTCGATTTTTCAAATATTATTAAGAAGGAATACTTATACAAAAATGTTGTTAATATACATATTTTTGAATGGAGGTATTTTCCTATTTCTTTTATATGCTAAAAAGCAATAGCATAATGTGGAAAAATTTTATAAAACTTTTTGTTTAAAGAATCCTTTGGGATAAAAATTAGAATACTATACTAACAACAGTTTGATATAAGAAAACGCATATTATATTAAGTAGTCAGAAAGATATGTAATTTTATCGCATCTCTCTAAATGCAAAGAAAAAAATGGGAGGCAAATGGGAAGCAGTGGTGAAATCAATAAAATTTCACCTTCGAAGAACTATCAAGGATACACTACTCATTTTGGAAGAATTCCAAATCCAGATGATTTGGAAATACTCACTCCTGGGCACTTTCTCATAGGAAAACCACTCAACTCGATACCATCACCATCATTACTCAATTTGTCAGAATCAAGACTTTCTAGATGGCAATTCATTCAACAACGGATTCAACAATTCTGGAAACAATGGTCTCATACCTATCTGCAACGACTCCAGTCAATCTCAAAATGGTATCACCCTTCTCATCAAATCAAGGTTGGTACTATGGTTCTTCTCACCGACGAAAGACTTCCTCCTAGCCAGTGGCCACTCGCCAGAGTCCTGTCACTCCACCCAGGCAAGGACAATCTGACAAGAGTCGTCACCATCAAGACAGCAACCAGTCAGTTGATTCGGCCTATCTCAAAACTGGCAGTGCTACCCATTCCCACAGGAGATCATAATCAACCTGGCGGTTGATGGCGGGCGGAATGTTTGGGAATTGTGGAGTAAATTTAAATCTCCCGCCGCCTGCACAACACGGTAATACTCAGCGGCGCGGCGGTCAGGAGGGCTAGGTATACTCGTGCCACACAGAGGCCGACGAGAGCGCCAGAGACGGCACATGTGGTCTCTCTCTCTCTCTCTATCGCGGTCTCGCTCACTCTCACGACTAGCATAGGAGGCGCGTGCTGCGGCCATTTTGTTTCCCGGTCAACAATGCGGTTCTCCTGCTCTCTGTTCGTTTTGAACTCGTCTACTCTTTTGCTTTCTCAGCGTGCTTAACGGAAGGTTAAGCAAATTATCCGTTCAACTGCTCTTGGTGTACCTCACAAGGGAAAACTCAACTTCTACCACATAGTGCAGAAATTGGTAAACCTCAACGTCATACGAATCAATAATATTCGTACTGCGGATTCAAGGTAACCTCAAAGCTACCTACTGCCCACGTGGTGAATAACGTGATGTTCAATTAACTCACGTAAGGAACTCATCTACATTAAGGTGCATTTCTCAGTTAATAGGAAATCCTCACCTGCAATTCACACACACACACAACGGTCAAACTCAAGGTGTACACAGGATATAATTAAGGTTAGTCTTGAACTATTGTAATTCTCAGTCAACAATGTAAGCAGTATAAATAAACAATGTATATAGTGTCAAACCCAAACTAAAGTGCAATTCAATTTATTTCACACCACCTCAGAAGCTCTCATCCCATTTTGGTCTTTTCTCAAACAAGATGTATAAAGGGTTAATGGATTATATGTCTAATCGAGCTACTCATGAAAATTCTAAATTTGGAAAGATGGTGATTTTACCATCAACCTACATAGAAAGCCTTAGAGCCATACTACAAAATTATCTGAATTCTATGGCGCAATTACAAGTCGATGGCAATCCAAATATTTTATAAACAATAACTTGTAATCCTAACTGGAAGGAAATTTAAGATAATTTATTGTTCCATGAAACTACTTTAGATTGACCAGATTTGATTTTACGAGTATTTCACGAAAAAATAAAAGTATTAAAAAATGAACTTACAAAAAAAAATATATTTGGTAAAGTCAAAGGTTATGTATATGTTATAAAATTTCAAAAGCGTGGTTTACCACATATTCACAGGTTATTATGGCTACATCCAGATTACAAATTACGAAATAGTCATCAGATTGACAACCTAATAAGCGCTGAAATACCGGATGAAAATAAATATCCCAGACTATATAATATAGTAAAAAATAATATGATTCATGGACCATGTGGTTTACAGAACAGGAATTGCATATGTATGAATGAAGACATAGGTATTGTACTAAAAGGTTTCCAAAACCATTTACCAATGAAATACAATACAATCCTGATGGATACCCTAGTTATCGTCGAAGAAATGATAGAAAAAATATTATTTTTTCAAAACGTAAAATAGCACATAATGGTTATGTTGTACCATATAATCCATATTTGTTATTACTATTAGAGTGTCACATAAATGTGGAAATATGTAGTACAATAAAGGCCATAAAATATTTATTTATATATTTTCATAAATGTCCTGATATTGCTCTAACTGCTCTAGTTAAAGTTACGACCGAGCGTGATGATAAAAATCAAAATAACGAAAATGAAAATGAAAATATATATAATTATGACGAAATAACACAACATGTTTCAACAAGATATGTATGCGCACCTAAGGCTGTGTATCGTATTTTAGAATTTAAATTAAATGAGCAATCTGAAAATTATATATATTGCGACGGGGCAACAGCGTCAGCTGTGTCCCCGACGCCATGACCAGGAAAGCCAGACACTCACACACACATACACGCGCAGAGAGGCCAATCCGGTGGCTGATGGCTGAGTAGCAGCCAATACGCAGGACACTAGACACACACACTCGCGAAGACCCGGTCGCGAGACACTGCAAGGCTGAACACGCCTCCTGGCCACGGCGACGGCCGGGAGGTGGAACGCGCGAGGGAGATGTGACGAGAGCGACCGCGTGGCGCAGAATGACGCGCGCGCACCGCTCTCGCGCAACAGCCGACTAGGCACGCGGTGGGGAGCCGCGCGCGAGAGAGAGATAAGGTGCGCTCGCCTCGCTGCACGCTACAGCGGGTGAGTGCGACTGGCGCGCGTTACCAGCGGTAAGCTGCTGGTCTCGTGACGAGCTCCGGCGGGCGCAATCGATCTTAATGGGGAAATCGATTCTCCCCCGTTTGCTCGTCGCGACGACGGTGCGCGGACGATCGGTCCGCAAGCGTGGCAGGTGAGCAAGCCACTAATATTATCACCGCGAGTTTCGCGTATTTTGTCGTTAGATTCACCGCGACTCCTGAAAATCCTTGGTGATAGTCCTGAGCAGCGACGTGGCGTTATTAGTCCGCCGCTGCTTTTCCTTCCTTTACCTTATCGTGCGACGAGCAGATTTTCTTGCTCACGACGGGAAGACGACGCGGCCTAGAGCCCGTCACCCTCGTTGCGCCGAGTTATTTCGGGTGTGCTGTCCTGTGTAAGTTGTGAGATATCGCGCCGCGCGGATTTCGCGAGTCACCGTAGAGTCGGCGTCGCGCAGCGAACACCTGATTGGATTTTCGCGATTTCAGGCGCGGTTCGCGGCTGGAGATTGCAGATCGTAGTCGCAGAGTCGAGTCGAGCGGACGGGTCTCGCGTCGCTCT
The DNA here is from genome assembly GCA_020010945.3 of Muscidifurax raptorellus. Lineage (NCBI taxonomy): Eukaryota > Metazoa > Arthropoda > Insecta > Hymenoptera > Pteromalidae > Muscidifurax > Muscidifurax raptorellus. The sequence continues at coordinate 749,077 of JAHUUD020000030.1, forward strand.
CGCGTTTTTCACGAGGAAGGAAATTAACTTGCTGGGGAATGTAACCCCCAAGCAGGTTAAGGACAAGAATCCTTTCGACTTCAACCCCGAGGCCACAGTGACGGCTACGGGGATAAACCCGCAAGGTCCGACCCGGTGGCAACCGGCCGACGACGACCCGGTGCAGCGTCAGTTGCAAGACCTGCAGATAGCTTATGACAGGATGGATCTAGGCGATAGACGAAAAGATAGACTGCCGCCGCGGCAGAACCAGAAGCCGGCAGAAATAGATAACGGTGCGCGGCATAACGAGAAGTCGTCGAAATTTCACAAACGATTGAACATTGATCTTCCGGAGACACCGACGACGTCCCAGGAGAAAAGTTCTTCCCGCGGCGGGGGCGCTAGTAACGTGCAACAAGACACAGCACTGGATCCGGCGGTTGCTGGGGCAACGGCGGAAAATGATCTGAATAAGGAACCGTCCGTCTCCAGGGATGCGGACAAAGAGAAGAGCAGGGAAGGACGTAGGGATAGATCTAGGACTAGGTCCAAGGAGCGGTCAAAGAGACGACACTCCACGGACAAGAAAGAAAGTAAAGAGGGACGTAGAGATAGATCTCGAACTAGGTCCAAGCAGCGGTCAAAGAGACGACACTCCACGGACAAAGAGGAGAGTAAAAAGGGACGTATAGATAGATCTCGGTCTAGGTCTAAGGAGCGGTCAAAGAGACGACAATCCGTGGACAAAAGGGAAAGTAGAGAGAGATGTATGGATAGATCTCGGTCTAGGTCTGGGGAACGGTCGAAGAAACGACACTCCGCGGACAGAGAGAAGGGTAGGGAGAGATCCAGTCGCGAGAAAGACAGGTGTCGCCACCACGGAACTAGGTCGACGAGTGGCAGACGCCGAGATAGGCGAGAAGTTAGGAATAAGGAAAAGAGGGATAAAAAGAGAAGACGCAGAAGTGAGAGTAGATCGAGTGAATCAAGTAATTCGAGCAGTTCAGAGCGTAGCATAATCTCGCGGAGGAGTGAGCGAAGCCACCGACGACGCAGTCACTCTAGCCGACGCTCGTCGCGTGGCATGAGCTCGAGAGATGAGTCATTAGAGTCGCGACATAGTCGAAGGTATAGGAGTAGGCCGAGACACCACCGCCACCATCACCGGTACCGCACCTCTAGCTCCGAAAACTCCGGTAGTCTATCAAGTAGGAGCGGCAGAAACGTGTCAGGCGGAGGCAGGCGGTGGACAGGGCTTTCAAAATCGTTACAGACCTGGAGTCAGCGGTTCTCGGGTAGAGAGGGACGGTCCGCGGCGGAAGATTTTATAGAGCGAATGGATGACTGTCGGAAAAGCGAAAGGGTGGACGACCGACAAATGCTCAGAGCCATCGCGTGCATGTTGACAGGCGACGCGGCGAGATGGTATAGAGTTAAACGTCGCGAAGTCCGATCATGGAGAGAATGGAAAAACGCGTTCCGCCACCGGTTTGTGGGAGAGATCAGACAGGCAGACGTGCATGCGGACATGTTGAGACGTACGCAGGGCTCAGGAGAGTCGATCACGGCGTTCATTGACTGTTTCAAATATGTGGTAGACCACTTGAAGCGGCCTCCATCGCGTTGAGAGCAGGTGGAGTTAGTGTACGAGAGAATCAGGCCGGAATATCGTAACTTCATGGCGTCATGGGAAATCCGTTCTCTTGAAGATATAGAGCACTACGGGAGGAAGTACGAACGTCATAGAGAGTTGAACGAGCGTTGGGAGCCACCTCCGGCGAAAGAGAAAATGAAACTTCCGGGGTCGGCATATGTCCCTCCGGAAGGAGCAAAAAAACAAGTGAACGCCGCGGCCGAGGCGAAGGCAGCCGATCAAGGGTCCCGAAATTCGAAACCGGCACCCAAGGCGGTCGTAGCCAGTGAGCCGGCTCCCGCCAAGCAACCGGCGAACGAAGCAACAGCCGTGGTTCCGCGTGCCCAGGGCAACCAAGACGGCGCGATCAGGATCGGGAAGCAGGCGTGGGGGAGTTGCGAAGCAGGCCAACGGCGGAACCCGCATCGAACTATCATCCCGACCGGCAGAACCCATCCGGGGGACTGCCAGGACCGCCGGGAGCGTTCAATGACTCTAACCGCCGAAGAGGCTGTTTCACGTGCGGGAAAGATGGACATTTGGCACATACTTGCCCTTCAAACGCGTGCTTCGCTTGCGGAGAGAACGGGCACCGAGCCGCAGCGTGCCCAAAGAGACAGGCCGCGCGGCGATACTGCCAACTCTGCAATAAAGAAGGGGTGACGGTCCGCGACTGCCCCAACTGCGACATTTTGCGTCGACTAGGGGTGGGAAACGGGGTGGCGGGTGCCCAGTTCGGTTCCCAGCAACCCGCCAACCCTTAGGAAGCGAACCACCATTAGGAAGAGAGACCGCGAGGCAGCCTCCACTGCTGACGCTAGGTGATATACCAGAGCAGAGAATAGAAATAGGGCGTCCGGATACGAAAGTGAGTGAGAAAGTTAACGACCGTTCCCAAGGTACGGTCGGACGTAAGGAAGTAGGAGTAGGGAAGTCGTCCTCGTGGCCGATAGGGGAAGGAAACCTTATCAGAACAGGGCAAAAAGAGAGAAGTTACGAGAGCAGAGATAACAGAGTAAGGGATAGGTTAGACGATGGGTCCACAGGAGTCATCAGAAAAGGGAGAGTGAGAGAGTTAGAAGCAATAGCAGAAGAAGGTCCAGTAACGGACACTAGAGCGAGCAGCGTGAGTAAAACGGCACAACCACTAGGCGAGCCAAGAGAGAGAGATATATCAGTGGGTGGAGAGTTACGTTTAGGGAGGGTGAGTTTAGAATCAGAGAGCGACAGACTGAACAGGCTGATCCGCAAAGCGCTCGGCAAAGAACTCCTCGCGGAAGAGCAGGAAGCAGAGAGTGGGGACGAGAGCACTAGGGAAATGGCTGAGCGCGACTGCCTAGGGCACGCCCTTCCTACCCAGGAATCCGGCGGGGACGAAGTGCGCGAGGTTGACAGCCACTTTCGAACCGTTGGTGTGGGTGATAGAGCGGCATTAGTGGGCACTAATGTTGCTCTAGGGGGGGGGGGGGTGGGCCTGGCCAAGGGCCAGATGTGACCGGAGGCCAACTGTTCGCAGAACCTCCACCATCTGCGGCCGCGGTCACCCATGATAGTAGAACCTTCTGGAAGATCAGACTAGGAGGACAAGACTATATTGCCCTTTTAGATACGGCTGCGCAAGTATCGATAATATGCCACTCGGTAGCAAAAAGATACAGAGATAGGTACCAGCCGATTAAGATGTTACTGCACGCGTATGACGGAGTAGCACAGACGGTGAGAGGCACCCTGAAACTAAACATAGGGGTAGATGGGGTGGAGGAGACGATCCCATTTAAGGTGGTTGATCGGGCGAGTCATGACCTAATACTGGGAGTCGACGCTCTCAAGAAATGGGGAATCCAGTTCGACCTCGAGACGAACAGTTGGAGGATTCCAGGCAGACCGTGGCACGCCTTCGACGATGAGCTGGGAGACCACGCGAAAGGCATAAGTGCCGCCTGCGCGGGTCTCTCAGAACTGAGTCAGGAGGAGCACGATCGGCTCCTGGAGGTGGTAAAACGTTTTCTCCCCGAAGAACCGCCGAAAGAACTAAAGGCCACCTCTCTGACAAAACACAGGATAGTTTGGAAGGGGACGAAACCAGTTAGGCATAAGTTTCGCCGATGGTCGCCACATAAACTCCAGATAGCGTGGAAAGAGATCGATGAGATGAGACGCGCGGGGATAATCGAGGAATCGGACAGCGACTTCGTTAGCGCACCCGTGATCGTGAAGAAGGAGGATGGGGAGGAGAGATTTTGCATCGACTTTAGTGACTTGAACGAATTTACGGTCAAAGATGGGTATCCGTTGCCGCCCATGGACGGGATATTAGACAAACTCAGGAACGCGCGGTATTTTACAAAAATTGACTTGCGGAAAGCGTTCTTCCAGATCGAAATGGAGGAGGAGAGTAAGAAATACACGGCGTTCGCGGTTCCAGGCTCAGGGTTATGGCAATTTAAACGAATGCCCTTCGGGCTGACCAACAGCCCCGCCACCTTCCAGCGACTGGTGGACAAGCTGTTCGGTCCGGAATTTGAACCCTACGTGTTTGGGTATCTAGACGACATTATCGTGGTCACTGAAACGTTCGACGATCACTTGAAGTGGGTAGAAGTAGTGCTCCGTAGAATCACCGAGGCAGGGCTAACGGTAAACCGCAAGAAGTGTGAGTTCGGGTGTTCCCAGGTTCGGTATTTAGGATACCTGTTAGACCGCGAAGGGCTGCGGCCCGACCCTGAGCGGATATCTGCGGTCATTGACTACCCCGCACCCAAAGATGTAAGGCAATTGAGACGCTTCCTAGGGATGGCGGGGTGGTACGGTAGATTTATCCCTCAGGACGCGGAAATTAAGGTTCCCCTGTTGAAGCTGATGAGGAAGGGTTGCGCGTGGCAGTGGGGAGAGGAACAACAAACGGCTTTCGAAGCGTTGAAGGAGGCTCTGACAAGGGCTCCGGTACTGGCGGGGCCCGATTTCAGCCGCCCTTTCACGGTGCAGTGCGACGCATCTGATTACGCGGTTGGAGCGGTGCTCACCCAGGAGCTAGAGGACGGCGAACACCCTATAGTCTACCTAAGCCGGGTCCTTACTCCCGCGGAGAGGAATTATACCACCACCGAGCGGGAGTGTCTAGCGATGTTATTTGCCATCCGGAAACTGCGGCCATACCTGGAAGGGTACCAGTTTACCGTGATTACGGACCATAGCGCCCTACGCTGGTTGCAGAACCTCAAGGACCCGACGGGCCGTCTCGCTCGCTGGGCCCTGGAGATGCAGCAGTGGGACTTCGAGGTCAAACATCGCCCGGGAGCAAGTCACCACGTGCCGGATGCACTCTCGCGTAGCCAAGGGGAAACGGCCGCTGGGGTCAGTGCGTTCGAGACTATCACGGATGCGTGGTGTCTAAAGCGGAGGGACGAGGTCCTCGCTTTTCCCCAGAAGTATCGGGGGTGGAAGGTGGAGGACGACATGCTTTATAAGTACCGCAAGGACCCTTTCCTGGATCCGATCACTAACGCACAGGAGGGGTGGAGGTTAGTCGTGCCAATCGAGTATAAACCTCGCGTGCTGAGCGACCTATATCGCGAAGCATCGTCGGGACACCTGGGAGTTGAGAAAACCTACGATAGGGTAGCTAGGGAATACTATTGGGCGGGTATGTGGTACGACGTCCACCACTACGTGGAGGAGTGTGACGAGTGCCAGCAGTACAAGGTCGCACAGACTGGGAAGGTGGGCCCAATGGGACAACGGTTGATAGAACGGCCGTGGGCGGTAGTCGCGGCGGATTTGATGGAGTTCCCGAAAAGTAAGAGCCAGCACAAGTACCTAATCGTCTTCCAGGACTTGTTCACCCGGTGGGTGGAAGTTAAACCAATAAGGAAGGCAACGGGCCAGGCGGTGGCTAAAGCTTTCGAAGAGCTCATTCTCTTCCGCTGGGAGACCCCGGACTTCCTCTTGACGGATAATGGGCGGGAGTTTATAAACAACACCCTTAAGCAGACGCTGGAGGAGTACGGGGTGAGACATGTGACGACTCCCCCGTACCACCCGCAGGCTAACCCGGTCGAGCGTAGTAACCGGACGTTGAAAACCATAATCGCGACCTTTGTCGGGGCCGATCACCGCACGTGGGACCAGCACTTGCATGAGTTCCGCCATGCGGTGAACACGGCAACCCAGTCTAGTACAAAAGTATCCCCCGCGTTTTTGAATTTTGGGCGACAACCGCAGCCGGTAAAGAGTCTCCGCCGAGAAGTGGAGGTACGCGGCCCGAAGTTCACCCTGGATAAGGTCGAGTGGGAAAATCGGGCAAGGCGGCTCGAGGCCTTGAGGGAATTGGTGGTTCGCCACCTCGACGAGGCGTTTGAGAAGCAGGCGCGCCACTACAACCGCGGGAAGCGGGTGGTGGAGTTCGAAGTAGGGGACATGGTGCGCCGGAAGTTGCACACCTTGTCAAAAGGGGCGGAAGGGAGGTGTAATAAGTTGGACGCGAACTATGGACCTCCGTGCAGGATCCTGAGGAAGCTCTCGCAGCTAATCTACGAGGTAGAAGTTAGTGACAAGCGGCAGAGCGGGAAAGTGCACGTGAGTGAGCTGCGGCGCTACGTGGCGCCGCGGAACCGGCCCGCGAACACGTAAATGTGGTGGCAGTAAGTGTTGCACGTTATCTCCTATGTGTGTTGTCGTTCCCCTTGTTAACAATAAGAGGATATTACAGGATGTCAAGGCAGATGGAAGCACTCGAGGCCATCAACCGGCGGGAGGGGGAGAGACGGCGACATCCGGTAACGGACATGACCGCCGCCGTAAGGCGCAGTGTTTCGCCAACGGAGGTGGGCGGAGAGCCGCACTGGCCGCGGCCAGCATCGGAGGCGCCAACCATCCCGCGCCGTCAGCCACCCGCGAAAGCACCAGCCACTCCGCCCGACGAAGAGGAGGAGAGCGAGGAGGCGGCTAGCCGACGAGCAGTAGCCGAGCTGGAGGCACTGGTGGGAGAAGAACCGGCGTCCCCGCCCGGTCGGTGGATGTCCTTACGCCCCCCGCCCTTGGCCGACTTGCGGGCCAAGTTGGAGAGGAGGGCCCAAGAGGGCCAGGACGAAGAGCGGCCCCGGCTCCGCGGGCCGAACGGCAAAAAACGGCGGTACAACCCGAACCGCCACCTCGAACTCGACGACGTGGAATCGGGCCCATCAAGTCGTCGTCGGGACGACAGTTCCCCCGAGCCCGGCGTTCCGACCTCCCGTTCCGCGGTCGGAGTGGATTTTCGACTCACCCCGTGGACGGAAAGCGGAACCGAGCCGAGCGGAGGAGAGCCTAGCCCTCAGGTGAGAACTCGTCTGGTGCGGCGTAGACAGCACAGACGTGGCCATGATAACAAAGTTTTGTTGCAGGTGGAGATACTAACCTGCACACCGGCCGCTGGAGAGGAGAGAGACGAAGCGCGTGAGGAGCTGGGCCGGAGGATCGGCGCGGTGCCACGCACCCCAGCCTCCGGTGCCTCCGGGTCGCGACGCACCAGGTCGCGGAAAAATGCAGTCCGCTTGGAGGGAGCGATGTTCGGGGGGTTAGCCCCGATCCGGACGGACCACACGGTCGACCCGCCCAAGAGGGCGTGCTTTAATTGTTGGGCCATGGGGCACGGCCGGCGGGCTTGCACTCAACAGGCACGCCAATTCTGCGGCAATTGCGGGAGGAAGGGGGTATCGGTGGAGGATTGTCCACGATGCGAGGCCGCCTACCGTCGGTTCCTGGAGAACCGGACGGACGATGCCCGGGTGGAGCTGGCCCGGAAGAGGGATGCTCGCCGGACCCTGTTTTCAGGTAAGAGGCCCAGAGTGAGTGTTTTTGGGAGATTGGGGCGGCTGTTATAGGGTTTCCTTGTTCCCAGGAGAGGCGGCCCCAATTCCGGCGGAGCCAGCCACCGCTTCCGCCCCGCCAGCCGCCCCGACAGGCTTCTCGAGCCAGTCCGACTGGGACGAGGAGCTGTCAGGCACGGCCGTCGCTGCGGTCGCCCCTGTGATGAGCGGCGAGAGGGTGACCCCGGCCACCAGTGAGCCATCTATGGCCTTGGCTCTGGTGGCCTGGAGGAAGCCATCACCGCCCCCGATGAGAGAGGAGGAGGGAGAGAGACCAGCACCGCTCCCGGCGTTGTTGGCACTGCCACCACCGGGCCTGGAGGAGGCCCTGCCGCCCCGACTTGCCTTGTTGGCGATTATGCCGCCACCGCCACCTTCGCCGGTGCGATTAGACGCGCCGCAGCCACCGTCCCCGCCACCGGGACGTGAGGCGCCGCAACCGGAGGCCCCCACACCGGCACCGCGCCTATGGAGGGGCATCCTTGGAAGGCTCCAGGGCTTATCGTCGCCACATAGAGGACCCCGAGACCTGACGCTAGACCGGTACCGGTTTCCCGTAAGGACGGTCCCTCCGGTGGTTGCGGAGGCCGACTCGACATCCGGGGCTCCGGTCTCTGGTAGCCAGCGGGACAGTGTGTCCCCCCCCCGTGATCGGTAAGACCCCTCCCTACGGGTGAGGTGAGGTAGGGTAGAATATAATGCCATAATGTTGCAGAGTTGGAGGCCCCACCAATACGAGGGCGAGAAAGGGGCTTGCGCCAAGGACCACCGGCCCGGGTTGGAGCCGAGCCACGGGTGGTGTTGGTGGACTTGGTCCATCAGGACCCGGAGCCAGCGTCACCGCCGCGACCAGTGGCACGTTCTCCGTCACGCCGGAGCAGAAGCCGGGAGAGCCGGGCTAGCCGTCGCCGACGCCAGATTGGGGCGGTTAGAAGGCGCAGCAGCAGCAACAGCAGCAGCAGCAGTCGGAGCCGAAGCAGCCGCAGCGACAGTACCGGGGAGAGCGACTCGTCGGGGGATGACTCCCGACCTCCAACCCGGCGAGCGGCGTGCCCCCGATACCAGGCCGTCCTCCGGCAGTTGCGGGGCCAGGAGATGGGGGAGGCCCGCCAGCGAGAGTTGGCTGATGCCTGCTGGGCAATAATGGGTTACCCCAACCCCCTTCGCCAACAACTACTGCGAGCCATGCGAGGGGGAGAGAGGCGCCCCTTGTAAATATAATATTTAGCTAATAATAAAAAAAAAAAAAGAGAGAAAGATGAGAGTGAACCTTCCTTGAACTTCCCTTTCGGAAACCCGTCATCCCGGGGGGTATGTCGAGTTTGGGGGGGGGGGGGGGGTAATGCGACGGGGCAACAGCGTCAGCTGTGTCCCCGACGCCATGACCAGGAAAGCCAGACACTCACACACACATACACGCGCAGAGAGGCCAATCCGGTGGCTGATGGCTGAGTAGCAGCCAATACGCAGGACACTAGACACACACACTCGCGAAGACCCGGTCGCGAGACACTGCGAGGCTGAACACGCCTCCTGGCCACGGCGACGGCCGGGAGGTGGAACGCGCGAGGGAGATGTGACGAGAGCGACCGCGTGGCGCAGAATGACGCGTGCGCACCGCTCTCGCGCAACAGCCGACTAGGCACGCGGTGGGGAGCCGCGCGCGAGAGAGAGATAAGGTGCGCTCGCCTCGCTGCACGCTACAGCGGGTGAGTGCGACTGGCGCGCGTTACCAGCGGTAAGCTGCTGGTCTCGTGACGAGCTCCGGCGGGCGCAATCGATCTTAATGGGGAAATCGATTCTCCCGCGTTTGCTCGTCGCGACGACGGTGCGCGGACGATCGGCGCAGCACCACCAGCGAGGGGGGCGCGCATGAGAGGTCCTGTGGCCTTGCCGAGGTGATTTGATGGGGCGAAAACCCCCACAGCTCACTTCTTCAGCAGCAGCCGCCCAGGATAATCACTTTGTATTTCCCAGACGACTGCGACTTAGGAGAGGAGCCATTTTGGAGCGAGGCGAGAGAGAGCAGTGAGAGATAGCGCGAAAGGTTGAGAGAGAGAGAGAGAGAGAGCGAGACGCCAGAATAAGTCTACACGGGACTAAAGCTTCGAGGTGAGCAAGCCACTAATATTATCACCGCGAGTTTCGCGTATTTTGTCGTTAGATTCACCGCGACTCTTGAAAATCCTTGGTGATAGTCCTGAGCAGCGACGTGGCGTTATTAGTCCGCCGCTGCTTTTCCTTCCTTTACCTTATCGTGCGACGAGCAGATTTTCTTGCTCACGCCGGGAAGACGACGCGGCCTAGAGCCCGTCACCCTCGTTGCGCCGAGTTATTTCGGGTGTGCTGTCCTGTGTAAGTTGTGAGATATCGCGCCGCGCGGATTTCGCGAGTCACCGTAGAGTCGGCGTCGCGCAGCGAACACCTGAGTGGATTTTCGCGATTTCAGTCGCGGTTCGCGGCTGGAGATTGCAGATCGTAGTCGCAAAGTCGAGTCGAGCGGCCGGGTCTCGCGTCTCTCTCGCGTTTTTCAGGTCACAGCACGAAGCAGACTGGAGCAGTAGGGAGACGGCTAAAGTCCGTGCTCCCCGTCATAATAATAAATTGAATAAATTGATTATAATATATATATTTTTGTCTATTTAATTACAACCCGACAGATCCTCGCAGACAATTCCCAAACCGTCCCTCCCGGGATTTAAGAGTCCTGAGGGAGAAGTTGAATAGTTTGCTGATTTGGGAGGCTTACGCTTTAAAATATTCTCCTGAATAATCCCAACATCACAATATTTTGTGGAAGGACAAGAAAATAAGCGAATAAATAACAATGTAGATACGACGTTACAGCTTGGTTTAAATTAAACGAAGATCATGATGATGCATCACAATATTTATATCATGATATTCCACATCATTACGTTTTTAATGAACGACAAAAAAATTAGAATAAAAGGAAAAGATTATTTAGGCCTATTATAAGTAGCATGTATTTTGTGAAAACAAAATATTGCGAAACATTTTTCTTACCTCTTTTATTATTATATGTACGTGATGCAAAATCGTTTAGAGATACATATCAAGAAGCATGTATAACAAGAGGTCTCGTTAGTAATGATGAAGAATGGGATAAATGTTTGAAAGAAGCTGCTTTATTTAAGTTTCCAAAATGAATGGGCCAATTATTTGCATATATATTAGTTTTTTAAAATCCACACAATGCTTTAGAATTATACAATAAATATAAAGTTCATTCCATGGAAACAAAATTAGAAAGTGCTAGAGCTGAAAATAGTGCTTTAAAAAATATCGAAAATGTTTTATTTTTACATGGGTTGACATTAAAGAATTACAACATAACTAATTATAATAAAAATTAAACTGCAGACGAACAGAACAACATATACCATGATAAAAATCAATTTTTTGGAACTGAGTGAATGCCACAGGTAGTAGTGGCAAAAGTTATTTACACAATGTTGTCGTTAAATATTATTTGCCGTTAAGTTTAATATCTTAATAAATGTATCATTCCTATCATTAGCATGATCTTGTAGATTAACGGTAAAACTGTTCATAATACGTTTAAATTACCACTAAACATTAATGAACAAACAACATGTAATATATCTCCAAATTGAAAATATGGAATATTTTTAAAAAATGTTAAAATTATAATTTGGGATAAAATATTAATTGTAAACATGCTTTCGAAGCAATAAATACATTTTTACAAGATTTATGTGGTAATACCAATCGGTGGTAAAATTATCGTCACATCTGGCGATTTCAGACAAACACTTCCTATAGTACGTCATGGTAATCAAACAAAAATAATGTGTAAACAGAAGTATATTATGGTCATCTTTTATAAAATTATCATTAAAAGAGAATTTAAGATAAGAAAATAAATATCATGAATTTAAAAATTTGCTTCTTGATGTAGGAGAGAATAAAAATGCATCAAAATTTGAATTACAAAATAATGTTAGAAAAATTCCACAGGAATTTATTTGTAATGATGATTTAATTACAAAAATTTTTGGATATAAAATTGATCCAAATGACTTATTGTTAAAAAATAAAGTGATATCGCCACCTTTAAATTCTTATATATTAAACATTAATAATAATATTATTGATAGAATTGATGAAAAAACTTTTGTATTTTATAGTGATGATAAAATTGAAAGTGACAATAATGACAATTTAACAAATTCAGTACTAATTGAATTTCTAAATTCGTTAACACCAAACGGATTACTACCACATAAATTAATCTTGAAAATAGCTGCAATATTCAGTTGTCTAAGAAATTTAGACATTAATGGTAGTCTTTATAATGGAACTAGAATGATTATTAAAAATTTGAAACAACATATAATTATAGGAGAAATTATAACTGGTAAATTGTTTTATTACCACGAATTGATTTGAGTCCTTCATTAGATGAAATCCATTTTCATATGGTAAGAAGACAATTTCCAGTAAGATTAAGTTTTGCCATGACTATAAACAAATCACAAGGTCGATCTTTTGACAAGATCGGATTATATTTACATACTCCAGTATTCAGTACTTGTAAATTATATGTTCCCTTGTCTAGTACAACATTAAGAAATAATTTAAGAATATTTTTAAGTAAACAGTTTATTTACGTACATAACAATATTTTAAGACAACAACAAAAGAATAAAAGAAAATAACCATGATATAAGTAACCAATATTTATGAAGATATTAAATAATTTCTTATATATAATAATAATTTTTTAACTGAGTCATCGCCATTGCTCATATATATATATATATATATATATTATAAAGGGCGGTGAGACGCGCATGTCGGCGCGGGTAGCCAAAACGCGGGAAGGCCTATAGAGGGGACTCGCAATTAGAGGGGAAATTCGACTCAGTTAACTTTGGTTCGCGAGAGTGAATAGTAGAGTTTTCAGGAGTGTTTCAAAGGAGTTAGCAGCGACAGCAGCAACATCAGCAACAGCAACCACAATAGCGTAGCAGCAACAGCAACCTCAGCAGCAGAAAGCAGCAACGGCAGCACATCAGCAACTGCAGCAACTGCCCAGCATCAATGGCGAGGTCGAGAGAGCAACTTCCTGGCCAGTGCAAAGGAGGAGGTTCATCGCATCGTAAAAGTAGGGACATACTATTTCATTACGCGCGATCAACTGCGATCATTTGGCCCCAGTCGCGGATCCGGGCTTTATTTTACGGCCTTCTCGCGACGCGAAATCGCGGAACACGCGTATACGCTTTATATTGAATAAACGCTATTCTCTATCTGAATCGGATGTGTGCTTAAGTATATATATGTAAGTATAGTATATGGGCCCGGATAGCGAGACGGGTGGGCGTGGCCAAAGTGGGGGAGGTAGGCGCCACAGTAGCAGTATGTCAACAGTAGCAGTTGTTTATGTAAACAGTAGCTAAATAGATCAATTAGCATGATTTATGACCCCTATAATGAGGTAATTAGCTACTGCTTTTATAAATAAACAATGATAGATGACCGATATAATTATGTAAATAGCTACTGTTTATGTAAATAGCCTCTCAAAGGAATGTAGGTGACCGAGTTAGAAAAATATGTCAACAATTTAATTATTTATTGATATAAACAAATAATAAAACTCAAGTGTAAACATGTGTGTTAGTAGGTAGAGAAAAATGTATGATCTATTAAATTTTTATGTATATATAAATATTAAACTATATAGGTTTCGACAACTGTGCGTCTCTCCCCGTTTAATGCCATAGGGTCCCCTTGAGCTCTCTAAGAGTCTTTCCCCTCCCCCTTTTTACACCATAGTAGCCTCGGACTCTTTTTCCATTGCTTTACGCTATACCAGCCCCGAGTGCTGACATCAGAGGGTGCGTGTCAGTCCGCCCAATACCGCCATTCCGCCCAACGCCAAGAAATCAAGAAGTTCGTCTGCTCGAGAACGGCGTAGAGTAACGGCTCAGAGTGTCACACTGAGCGCGTAAATTTGAAATGGCTGCGTAAAACAACGATGTGTTCGCTTGAATAATTATAAATACACATTATATGAATTTGATAAAGATAATATCTGATAAATGTTTTTTTAATTTATTATGAGAATTAGGAATTGTAAATCAGCAATGCATAGGGAAAAGGTAAAGAAAAAATTGATTCGATTAAACTTATTTTAATCGATTAATCTGGAAAATATTCATAATATAAATCTGAATACGTAGAAACCCGTTTTGAACAAAAATTCAAGTACGCATGACCTGCTCGATGGTAGACTGTCTTCGATAATCCCATAAAATATCTTATTTTACATTTAGATAAAATAGACATGAATACAAAAATTAAACTATGCATATTTTCTACAACTAAAGCACTTAAAAACCCACCTTCCCCACGCACCGCGAAGTTTACTGAAAGAATATTTGTTGTTAAATAGTTAGTTATCTATTTTAATAAATAGGTCGGTACATCCGAGGAAGTAGAGCACAGCGAGAACATTTATCTAAAACCGAGGCGCTTCAAAGCACCTAGTCCACGCGCAGCAAATTTTACTGAAAGAATATTTTTTTAATAAATATCTCGGTACATCGGAGAAATAAAACCAAAGAGCTTAAGGTCACCTAACCCACGCGACGCATATTTTAATAAGAGAATATCCATTCAATAAATACGTTGGCAAATCGGAAAAAGGGGAGCAAAGCGAGAACATTTATCTAAAACCACGTACCCACGCACAGCAAATTTTACTGAAAGAATATTTTTTTAATAAATAGCTCGGCACATCGGAGGAAGTTCAGCAGAGCGAGCACATTTATCTAAAACCGAGGCTATTCCGACATCTGTATCTCGTGATAAGGTTATGTGCAATATTATACACTTTGCAGATCGGCATTTCAGTCGGCTCTATGTTGAGGTAGTGTCCTGTACTTTATTTATTTATTTCATATAATTTAATCTAAAAATAGCCGTAATGTTCGTATGTACGCGGCTGTTATCTCTAATATAACGGCTTTTTGGACGTATAAAAGTTTGGCAATTAAGGCTTTGAATCATTTTATACCAGGCACCGTTGTTTTGAAGCGCAAATAATTTTAATTCAGTTATTAAAAATGTTGCTGAGCTTTCTTACGGATCAACGCGTCTTTTGTAGTCCATGTAATATCTCCAATTACCGTTAAAGCTGAGCAGAAAAACTGATATAAGTAACAAACATAAACTCTCATACATCTCAAGCGAACAAATAATGATTACTTCTATAAGCAAGCGTAAAAATAAACATACAAATAAGCGTGCAAATTATGAGCTTTATAAATAAATTTATTAATACATTCAGAAACTTTTTTGATTCCTTATAAAAACAATGTTGTCAAGTATTGAGCTATAGCCTTGTATGTGATTCAGAACATAAATCCGGTATAAATGTGTCGTAAAATACATAGCAAGTCTACAACAATAACTGCAAGTATGCTAAATACATACTAGTGTGCAGATAATGTACCGATACCTGAGTGGAAGAAGGCCCTATCTCGGCATCGGCTTGAAGAAGGCCCTATCTCAGCCGCGGCTTGAAGAAGGCCCTATCTCGGGGCTTACAGGCGGTCCTATCTCGGCCAAAGCTAGTAATTGAGAATTTTCTACGTCCTTTCTGCCCGCATATGCGATTGAACGTCGACTGTTTGTTCTGCGCCTTTGGCCGCGAAGACTTTATGAGAGGTTGTCTTTCCTCCCAAGCAGAACCGCTGCTTTGTGGCTTGCTCTGTTCCTGACCCATTTTTTTTTTTATTTTGTCTCGTTGGTGGTTGTTCGTAGACTGACTCATATTTGAAGTGTTGCGTACTTTTATACACTATCCCTACTACACGGTGCCGCAAAGCCTACTCTAAATTTCAGCTTTGGGGTTTTTAAGGAATAGGATTATTTACACAGAAATAAAAAAGAGTTGTTTTCTATATACACACAATGAATAATATATTTTAAAAACTTAAAAATTATTACAAATATATTTACAACTTATAACTAATACAATGAAAAAATCTTATAGTGGAAACATTACGTCGTAAAAATCTTTAGCAATTTGGGTTAGTCTGAAAGAATAAATTTCTATTAAAATTACATCTATTACATCGACACTTGCAGTAGCAAAATTTAAACTCGTCTTAACTAATTCGTTTATTCTATATTTATGAAGCGCGTAATACTGTTTAAAAGAATTTACATTTTTCAATATATCTTTACATTTTTCCGAGTCTCCTCTCTTCATTTCATCTTTCATATAGTCCAAGATGCGACCTATAGCACGATTAACAAAACCTGAAAGCTTCTCGAGCTGCTTTAATCTTAAATCTGTATACTCGCTCACCTGTTTTATGTCTATAAACGTTTATTGATGCATTACAATGCTCGGTTGGCTCTCGTATTTTTTTTTGTTTTTTGCACGTTGGTTCCGTTGCTTGCTGCTGTGCTTTCTCGTTACCCTGGGCGTTTTGCGTCGTCCATTCGGGTAGTGATGGAGATGGCTGTTGGTCTCTCGTCGATGCCAATCGCCCTTACTCCAAAGCAGTTTGTAAATGTGACATCGTGGTTAGGCAGCAGGATCTTGGTAGGATGTCCAAAATCTTGGTAGAATGTGAAACAGTTGTTGAGATACGCATCCATTGCTTCCATCTGGTCCTTGAGCACTTTCCAGCTGTGTTTGTCGAGTGTCATATACTTTGCTGGCGATCCGTTGGCACAAAGCTTAAGAACTGCTCTGTAGTAGCCTCCGTAATACTCCAGACCGACCATTGCCCGCTTGCAGTTTGATCTGTTGAGTGCGTACGTTGTCGAGTAAAGTAGATTGCAGGTGATCGGCTTGATCTTTGAAGTATCGGCAATGGAGGACTCCATTGTAACACTTTCTGTCAAGTCTGGCAAGGCCGTCTTAACGAGTAGTGGTGAGCTGCGACTGATGCTGGGAGACTCTGTTCCAAAGGTTTTATATAGTTCACTCAACAAAGAGCGTCAATTGATTTGGTAATATTTACGCCTCATAGAGAAAGGAGGGATCGAGTTTTGTTTATAGTTTGATAAATTAAAAAAAGGCACGTTTCATTCTTTATCGATAAGAATTCAATAGAGTTTTTGTTTTGTTTACATAGAATTAAATTCTCCGGTCACGTCCGAGTTTAACGTCCACTTATTTGTATAAACTTCTTGACTAAGTTAAATATCCGGTCCTAGATGTACATATCTGATTACAAAAGCCTCGGCCTGTTGAGCTCGCACGTTGGAATGCGTTGATTCGACTACGCCGATGACGTAATGCTTTATTTTTCATTCGTTTCACGAGACTTTGATAAAATTTAACGACTAACGCGTCATTTTTGTTATAATCTGATGTAAAATGATGTAGATATTTTCGAAGAGATATGCCACGGCACATGCGATGAAGAAACATAATGCAATGTTCGCCACATACTTTAGAGTTGATGCTCTGCACTTGCTTTTTGTTCCATGCGAATCGATTGCAGTTTTTTCTAAGTCGATCGAGATGGTGCGGTGATACGGGTGCAAGTCCATAGCTGTCAAAGTAAATTCCGGGTCCATTTTTGTCTATGTAAATGGCAACCCATGTGAACCTGGTTTATCGGCTGTGCCGAGATTCGTTACAATGGCAGCAGGTGTGTATAATAATTTTGGTACGTGGTTGGCTGCGTACACATCAGCCTTCAATCCTTCGATGGCACGAATTATTTTACGCGTATTTATTCTGTTGGTGCATCTACGTATTGTTCGTCCGATGCATCGTTTTTTTTCTTCTCCGCCTCCGTTTTAACGCCGTCGACCTCGTCTCTTCCGTGAGCTGATAGTTTTGACTGCGAGCGCTGGCGATCGTAATCTAATAAACCTTGATACAAAACTTGGTTATTTATATTGTACGGGTCGCGTCGAAATTCAGCATTAACGAGTGAGTGAATCCATCTTCTTACCTGATAGGCTTGACGCATCGCACAAAAATCTTTTTTACCGTCGAATTTCTTGACGCCGTGCGTGGCACACACCAATACGTTCGGGAATTCCTTTCCGATATCGTCAAACGATGGTGCGCTTAAATCTTCTAAATTTATAACTCTACGGGCGACCACTTTTTCCAGATACCGGACTTTGTTCTCTCCGCACACGTACGGTAATCGAGCGTTCTTTGCCAAGTTACACAAATTGCGATGCAGATGTTTCAGTGAAATGTGCCCGTCGTACCACTCTATGCCGTGCACTTCGAGAAAACAATAATTATTCGTTGTTTTGATGTCGTTAGGTAAATCAGCAAAAGTGCATGGTGAACGAACAATCCAGTGATCAATGATGCGACTCTGTAAAGATATACTTCCTTTGGAATAAATTTTTATTTATATGTCTGAAGCCTTGAATATCGATCACGCAGTCCGCCATAATGATGGTTACCTATAGCCAAGAACAATGAACCGATCTATGCAGTTTGCTTACTTCTGAGATACGTTGAGACAATAAACCTCTCTCCATTGCACGTATGCTTACAGACACAGGGTAAGCCCTGCCTAGTGTTGATTTGTAACACACTAAGTTTCTTATTTCTTTCTACCGCCGTATAGGCTCAAATTTTTTTTCACAAGTTCGCGCCAGCGCTCAATCTCAAGTATCCAACGTAAACCTATAAATCAGTCACGCCGATACTACGATAGAGTCGTATTCTAATACAGCACAGACCGTTAAGAGGCAAAACAAATGGACCCGTGTTGCATTCTCCCACGCCTTTCCTACAGTGTCGATCCCGACTGCATCAACAGAGTATTTTAAAACAATAACCGTCAGTAAAATTCATCGGTTAAGGAGAACCAAGTCCCCACCCCTACCAGTATATGTCGATTTTTTCTCCACCTAGTCATAAGGTTTACGCTTATGGCCGTTTGCACGAGAACCAGTCTACTCTGAGCGCTAGCAGACAACACACGCGTACAACATGTCACAGCTACAAAAAAATATCAGCAGTTGTCGAAACCTATATAGTTTAATATTTATATATACATAAAAATTTAATAGCTCATAAATTTTTCTCTACCTACTAACACACATGTTTACACTTGAGTTTTATTATTTGTTTATATCAATAAATAATTAAATTGTTGACATATTTTTCTAACTCGGTCACCTACATTCCTTTGAGAGGCTATTTACATAAACAGTAGCTATTTACATAATTATATCGGTCATCTATCATTGTTTATTTATAAAAACAATAGCTAATTCCCTCCTTATGGGGGTTATAAATCATATTAATTGACCTATTTAGCTACTGTTTACATAAACAACTACTACTGTTGACATACTGCCACTGTGGCGCCTACCTCCCCCACTTTGGCCACGCCCACCCGTCTCGCTATCCGGGCCCATATACTACTTGCATATTTAATTAGCATTCCGATTCCTTTTCCTATTCAAATCGCCGAAAACCGCCGCCTCCGCGGGCACTGCACAGGGGTGTAGTACATACTGTGCACTGGAGCATCGTCGCAGGAGAGCGACCACACGAGCGAGGTCAGCATGTCGCAGAAGCAAAGTGCAGGAGTATTTTCCATTTATACGGTGGCCATAGGCATTGATCCGCCTAGAAACAGCCCCGTTACAATATACGAGTATACATATATGATATTAATTAGTTAGCAAAAATATTGAACGAATTCCTATATTATTGGCTGAGTCATCGCCATTGTTATTTTAATATACTAGAGTTTGAAAGCACGCTTTGCGCGCACTAACTTTATTCACGATTTGAAAATTATTATAGTTCGATTTATATCATAAAATGTTAACTAACTACTGTTTTAAAATTTGGAAAAACTATATTGGTATAGCAATATTAAAATTCTGTAAAAAAATAATATCTAAAATAATTAAAATAACCAATTTTAAAATCTTCATGTGTACAATTATTTATAATTTTTAACATTAGTATTTTCCCTTTCATGATCACCAAGATAAACTATAAGGGAATCTCAAGAACAAACTCGAGACATAGCTACATACAGCTGCCCATGATTAAAAACGTTTCTTCGTAAATCTATACCAATTTTATCAAATGTTTGACCTTGTGATTTATTTATTTTCATCGCAAAGGCTAATTTAACTGGAAACTGTCTCCTTTTGAAAGGGAAAGGGTATGTATCCTTGCAATATAAAGTAATCCGATTCAAAAAGATAATAATATTTGCTTTATTACCTGTTAAAATTAAACATTTGAGTAAATGATTAGAAAAATCAACAATCCGTAATCTTGTACCATTGCATAATCCTTCGTTGATGCTAATATTTCTGATTAGTATGACAATGCAGTTTTTCCTCAAACGTAGTTGATACGGTGGTAAAGATGGAGGATTTGAAGTATTCAAATATTCTGGAGTAAGTACCTCGTTCATGATATCGCCATTGTTACAATTTTCAGTACCGTCAATACCAGTATAAATACGTTCTGTATTTGGATCGAGACAATTAGTATTATATTATTTTATATAATATTTTGTGTAAGAGAGTATTTAATGAAATGTTTCCATTGTTCACTATATTTAATAAAAACATCAAATATCTCCGAACGGGTTCCTTTAACTTTAATAGGAAGAAGTTGCCTGAAATCTCCTCCTAAAATTATGATTTTTACCACCAAAGGGTAAATTATTATTCATTATATCTTGTAACGTTCTATTAACTATTTCTAAAGCATATCTTGGCCCCATGGGAGCTTCATCCCAAATAAATACATCAGTTTCTTTAAGAAATTGACTTTCTTTAGATTGAAGTTTAAAACTTGAAGAAGAAACGTTGAACATGGGTACTGGTAAGCCAAACGTTTTATGTACCGTTCGTCCATTAGGAAGCAAGGTAGCTTCAATTCCCGTCAAGGCCATTAAAGAGATTTTCATAATCGATAACAAATAATAGATTGTTGTGTAGATAAAAGTTTTTCCAGATCATCCAGGGTCATCAATATATATACATTTATTTGGTATGTGACAATTAACATCAGCTGCAAGAAGAACGTAATCTACAATTTCTATTTGTTGCTTATTTAATTGTTCATATTGTTGTTTGTCAATGTCTATTGTTTGCACTGTGGTTTCTTCGGGTAAAATAAAATCAATTTCTACTGGCTGTTATATTGTAGGAAAACAGCCAAACTTTGGCCTTCTTTTATTAATAAGGTATTAACATGAGCATACGCCATTTTATGACTAACAGTTATATCATTGTTTTGAGAAAAATCTTCTGACATAGGATCTTTGAATGTACTCCATAATTCTTCTAGGTACATTGGTTGACAATGTATAAGAATACGAACAAATAATCGACGTAGTCCTTAAGGCATCATCCACAAATTTGCTTCTTCCATTGTACGTATTCACTCTTCATCATTATCAGTACTAAAGCTAAACATGTAGCAGAAAATGAAGGCAGATGTTCACCATAAATTGTTTTCAGAGAATTAAAGCTAGTTGCTCCTTTTACATGTAACAATAACGATCGCAAATGAAATAATTCTAATTCTGTTGCACTAACTGAGCATATACGACCAAAAATGTTAAATTTGTTTTTTTGAATTTCCCATGTTGTTTTTTTAGTAACCGTATTGTTTTATAAGTATAATGACAAGGAATATCTTTATATAAATATTGCTTTACATTTTCATCTTCCAAATTTAGTTTGAAGTAATCTAACAACATGCTACTTGACTGATTTAAATTAATTGGATTGTTATTATTGTTATTAGAAATCAGCACGAATTGTTCATCAGGTGAATGTACAGGTAACCGTTCAATAGAATCACTTTTATGTCGTAATACTTTACTTACTACTCTGTGTGC
The DNA here is from genome assembly GCA_020010945.3 of Muscidifurax raptorellus. Classification (NCBI taxonomy): domain Eukaryota; kingdom Metazoa; phylum Arthropoda; class Insecta; order Hymenoptera; family Pteromalidae; genus Muscidifurax; species Muscidifurax raptorellus. The sequence continues at coordinate 770,415 of JAHUUD020000030.1, forward strand.
TGCTTCTGCGGGATCAAAATATCGAGCTTCTACCAAATTTTGACATTCGTCATGCTCAATAACTGCTCGTTCGTTTTGTTCAGTAATTATTACATTCGCTGTAACGTGCCCTTTACAAATATATTTATACATGTATTTTACACCTTTGATACTTGATACTGCTTCTACATTAATATGACAATTAAACATTTCTAAAAATATAGGAGAATATGGAACCACCCATTGATTATCTATAGTTCGACCGTTAGGCTGCCTATAAGTAATGCCATTATCTCTTCTACGATAGTAAGGATATCCATTTTGGTCCATTGTTGTTTTATTTTGAAAATGTTTTGGAAAATGTTTAGGACACTTATTATCAACCATGTACTAATCGCCACATGGTCTATGTATCATATTTTTCATAACAATTTCATGTAGTCGAGGATTATTTACTGCATCAGGTATTTCGGCCGATATGAATTTGTCAACAATATTCAGGAGTATTTGTTTTGAAACGATGCTTTAAAGTAATTAATAAATGCATACGTGGCAGACCTCGTTTTTGAAATTCAATAACATATACGTAAGCTACAACTTCACCAAAATACTTTTTCTTTACAACAAAATCAAGTAAACGTTCTTTTATCAAATCAAAAACTCGAGCACAGAGATTACGCCGATCAACAGTTTGCATTATTGCTTGCAGTTTGGTGATGAAGAATTTTTTTCATATTGCATCTTCTAGGTCTTTGGAGCCTGAGTTTTTTAGAGTGGGGAATTTCATAAGTTTCAAAAGTTTTTACGTCTATTGTCAAAGTATCTTCTAGCTTTACACTTTCACCAATAATTCCTGTCGTACAATCACTGCATTGCCCAAAAAATTTGAATTTCTCATTAGTAAGATAGTCTTTTAAGGTGAAAGGGCATGGTACCTGTCCATCCTTTCTTTTTCTTTTTAGTAATTAAACTTTCTATGACATCATAATTTGGCAATTTTATTTGAAACTCCAATTTCTCACAATTGTAAGGATTTCTTATGTAATTATTCGGTATGTATTTTGGGTCCAAACCTAATGATTTTCTTCTTCCATCCAACTATTCATCTTCCTTATTATTTTGTTTAAAGAGTTGTCTTAATTCATCAATTAATGACTTATTTTTATAGATCAATAAATACAAAACCGAGGCAGCATATGTAACCCCAAGAATTTCTGTAAATCTTTCCAGATTCCGCATGTTTTTCCTTTGAGATATCCACCTTCATCAAAAATGTATACTGTCCTTTTCTTCAACTCAGATGTAAAAATGCTGTAGACAATTCTGGTTTTTTAGCCATTTTATAGTATTTTAAAGCAAAATCGTCTTTTGTAAAAATTGCGATCACAAATTTATTCCGTCTTACATGAAGCGCGCGCGATCACATTTAACAGGCATTTATAGCACGCTAACCTCAAAACGACAATTTTATTGTCGATTTTGAGGTTGTCGTGCTATAAAATATCGTATGAGACTGTTGTGGGAAGTGTTTTTCTATCTTGCTCGATTTTCGCACTCGCTTCGCTCGTGCAAAAAACCTCGAGCAAGGTAGAAAACCATTCCCATAACAGTGTCATAATATACTATTATTTCTAAGACAGACATTTCTACGAAGCGCTCACCGGCTAGATGTTTCAATTGTTTTATCCGCTCGAAGTTTGTACGTCATAATAGATTGTGCAACCGAGGCAGCATATGTAACCCCAAGAATTTCTGTAAATCTTTCCAGATTCCGCATGTTTTTCCTTTGAGATATCCACCTTCATCAAAAATGTATACTGTCCTTTTCTTCAACTCAGATGTAAAAATGCTGTAGACAATTCTGGTTTTTTAGCCATTTTATAGTATTTTAAAGCAAAATCGTCTTTTGTAAAAATTGCGATCACAAATTTATTCCGTCTTACATGAAGCGCGCGCGATCACATTTAACAGGCATTTATAGCACGCTAACCTCAAAACGACAATTTTATTGTCGATTTTGAGGTTGTCGTGCTATAAAATATCGTATGAGACTGTTGTGGGAGGTGTTTTTCTATCTTGCTCGATTTTCGCACTCGCTTCGCTCGTGCAAAAAACCTCGAGCAAGGTAGAAAACCATTCCCATAACAGTGTCATAATATACTATTATTTCTAAGACAGACATTTCTACGAAGCGCTCACCGGCTAGATGTTTCAATTGTTTTATCCGCTCGAAGTTTGTACGTCATAATAGATTGTGCAACCGTGCCAGCAACAGCATATTTCCGATTTCGCAGAAATCTTTTAGGCATTTTATAGATTATAAAGCAAAATCGATATAGTCTTTTGTAAAAATTCCGATCTCAAATTTATGCCGCTTACATGAAGCGCGCGTGATCGCATATTTATAGCAGACATTTGTATGGAGCGCTCACCGGCTACATGTTTCAATTGTTTTGTCATAATAGATAGTACGTAGTGCCAGCAACAGCATATTTCCGACTTCGCTGAGCAGAACTGACAGATAGAATAAAGGTTATAAAAACTGTGATTGTGATGTAATAATTATCTTCGACAATGAGTAAACGACCTAAACCGTCACTGCTGCATGAAAATAAAATGGCGGCATTAAAGAAGTTTAAAGTTTTTTACACTACGAACAAAGTGAAAAAAGTAAGTGACCCAGTGTGGCAGGACATTTGTAGTTTTATTAACAATAAATATATGCTTCCAGATGACAAAAAATTACTGTTTGTAATATCCAGAATTACGTAGCTCAAAATCGTAATGGTGTACTTTTTGATCTGCAAAATGTTTCGCATACAGTATTAGGAAATGGCAACGACATTGATTACAATTTTTCTGAAGTACAGAAGGAGAAACAATATCTTAATGAAGAAAAGGATTTGTTACTTTTGCAAAGCGATATATTGTATAAGCCTATAACTAAAGAAGTTACAACTTATCCATTTAGTATTTTCCACCGGTCAACTGAAGCCATAGATTATGCTAACTCAATAAAAACAACAAATTATTCAGATTTTATTTTTGCACGTTTCGGGGCTTTTTGTAAAAATTTTTAATTTCCCGATGGTACAGAGAGTAAACCTATTAATTTATTCAGTTTTGATACAACGATTATTAATGTATTTATTCCAATCTGTCAACTATCAACGGATGAGAATAGTTCAACAGTATTCTAGAGGATTTTCAACGAGATTGTAAAAAACGATGCACCCGTATCTCAAAAATTAAATGTTGACTACAATTACAATCTCTATGAAGCTGCTAATTCCATTTTTAATGTCAGTTTAACATTGGAGAATTATTTGACTCAATGTTTTTTATATCTGAGTGAAAATGAAAGAAACTTCTTGCCAAAATGCATCATCTTTACAGACATCCGATTTTTAATTGACGCAGCTTTAAATTGGGATTTTATTAGGGATTCTCCATCAAATTATATCAAATATATTTATATTTACTGTATTGCTTTGCTTAGTTATCAAACAACTTGGCACGATTTCGAAATAATACTTGAAAAAGTATTCATATTATCAATTAGTGAATTTCAAAACAAAACTACACAACAATATTTTGAATATATCATGTCAAAAATGAAGAAGTTGAAGATAGATACTGTTTATGACCACAAATGTATTGAAACCATCAAAGATGAATTTAAAAATGTAGATTTTGATAATATTTCAGAAATAAATTATGAGGAGTGTCTACATATTATCAATTATATTGTTAAAATTGTCACAAAAGTGAAACAATCAGCTGCTACTGAAGGCATGGAATGTCAAAGAAACGCTTTTTTCAGTATAAAAATGTGTAAAAATTTAATACATTGCTGTACAGAATTCATCATGTGGACAAAAGTCATGTATCCAACTGATTGCACGAAAAGTCCCTCATCATCATTCCATGAATTGCTAGATATTAATTTCAAAAGTGACTACGAATGTTTTTTAAAGAAGGATATTAGTCATCAGCCTTTAGTTGTAGAATATTTAATGAAAATTATTGAATATTCGGAAAAAATATTGCAAACCGTCAAGGATAATATGCACTCAACTGTAAAATTAACAAAACAACACGATGAACTTGAATATTTATTTTATAGAGAAAATTGGATGGGGCGCAACAAAATAGACTCAGTGAGTGACTTTAGTGATAGCATTTCCGAAAGCTAGTCAGATGATTGAAGTTTCTCAAATTATAGATAACAGGTGGAAAGGGGAAGCTCCTCAAATGAGAGTGATAACTCCCGAAATCTACATATAACATCAATTATTGATTCATTTTGCCATGATAGTTTTAATCAAGAATTTCTAAAAAAATTCTTCGTATAATCTTTTTAATCTCAGTCATCTTTCATTCAATTTACCAAAGCTCATTTTTTATTTCTTAGTAACTCGTGATATGTAGAGATTGACAACATTTTTTCTGGAAAAGAAGTATTTCTCTAATTTTGTCTTGAAAATAGTGTTTTCTCGTTCATTGGTAATTTTTTCGTCGAATATTTTTCAGTAGTTAATTTGTCATTTTTCGCAGTCGTGCATATTTATTATCTGCACATAAACATGCAACGACTTACTGAAAGAGAAAGAATTTCACTTTTGATGATGATAGGCTGGGGTAAACTTAGACGATCTTATGAAGATGCCAAAACTCTCTTCAATGAAACTTTCAGACTTGGCCTTACTCCAATTTCTAAATCTACAGTTTCGAGGGCTGTCAGACGGTTTCATGATACAGGAAGTGTAAAAGATCGTCCTCGTTCTGGAAGACCGTCTACTGCAACAAACGAAGAAAAATCACTAGATATCTTATTGTTACTCACAGAGGATCCCCATACTTCAATACGCAAAATTTCCTAACAATATGAAATAAGCAAGTTTTCTATTCAGAAAATATTAAAAACTTACAAATTCCATCCATTTAAGGTTAATCTTGTGCAAGAGCTGAATGAAGATGATTTTGATAGGAGAGTTGAGTTTGCCAAAGAAATGATTTCTAGGATTGTTGAAGATCCCAATTTTGCCTCCAATATAGTCTTTTCAGATGAAGCTACTTTCCAATCAACTGGTACTATGAATAGGCATAACTGTAGGTATTGGGCTCAGCAAAATCCACACTGGATGCGCGAAGACAAAACCTTATATCCCGAAAAATGAAATGTTTGGGCTGGAATATTGAATAAGCAATTGATTTATCCCTTTTTCATAGAGGGTAATTTAAATGCAGCAAAATATGAGGACTTGTTACGGACGCAAATCTTTCCTAGAATTATAGAGGTTACGGGAGCCAATTTTGAACACACGTGGTTCCAGCAGGATGGTGCAGCAGCTCACTATGGACGCAATGTTCGACAGTATTTGAATAATGTGTTCATTGATCGCTGGATTGGCCGCAGAGGTATTATCGAATGGCCCGCCTGATCACCTGATCTGACTCCTCTAGATTTCTTCCTCTGGGAATACTTAAAAGATCGTGCTTATAAAACTAAGCCACAAAATTTAGATAAATTACGGCAAAGGATAATTTATGAAAGCACTTTGATTTCGCTTGGGTGAGCCGGGGTGAATTGGGGGTGAATTGGCTGAACCCATACCACCCTGGTCTCATACCTACCTGACCCCGTATCCCACCTGGCCTCGTATCCCCCTAGCCGAATACCCATATATCCTCGTACCCACTTGGCCCAGTACTGGTATATCCTCGTAGCCGCCTGGCTCCGAACCCGCCTAGCTCCGAACCCACCTGGCCCCATACCCCCTTAGCTCACCTTGAAGCTGAAGATAATAATCATATAAATTAGACAATTTGATATGATCTGTATAGAAAAATTTTAGGAATTTAAATAGTATTTTTAATTTTTGATGATATTTAAAACCTACCTGGTGTTCTTCCTTGTAGATGATCTCTCCTCAACCAGGGGGTCGTCCTGATAACTGGACATCGTCCACAAGAAGTCAGGTGTTTTATTCGATATATTTTTTATCTACTATTACCGCTGCAGCCTTTTTGGTTCAGTTCGCTGGGGTCTTCCACCACCTATGGGTAAATGTAGTGCTCAATCCTATTTCCTCACTGTTTTGCCTCACGATATCCTATATCTACGTTTTCTCGACACTGGAAGTCTTCTCCGGTGAAGACCATATTTTCAACCACACACTTTGCTAGTTAATTCCTGCATTACCTATGGTCCCTACGACTGCTTCTTATTCGCCCAGGCTTCCACCTGTGAGGCAAGGAAATTCCATATTTCACACTGAAGGAGAATTCCGGGGAAAACCTACCTCGAAACACCCGGTGTCTTGGATACATTTCCCGTTGAAATCAACTCAGAAAAGATCCGACTGGCTGCACCGGGAATCAAAACCACGACACCTTGACCTGACGTGCCTTGGACGGTTAAGGCGTGCGCCTTAGCTAACCGAGTCACAGATTGTCTTGTTTTATTCGGTATATATTTAGTATCTAACTGGTGTTTTCCCTTGTAGAATACGTCTTATACACTATCCATAAGAAGTTACAAGTAATTTTCGGTATTTTTCATGTTCCAGTAGTGCTCTTTCTTATAGATGATATTGCGCTGATAAGAGGACCATCTTGATACCTGGATGCTTCTATCATTAAATATGAAATAAAAATAATTGAAAAATACTCTTATAGTTAAATTCAATTGGATTTTCCCTTGGGTATAATAGTTTCTTTGTAACAATTTATACACAGTCAGTGTCTAAGAACAGTGACTTTAATAAATGTTAAAAAAGCCACTAGAAGACAGCAATTACAAAAAACAGAGAGGCCAAAAAAGCAGTGCTTTAACAGGAATAAAACGTGCGATTAGAAGATGGTAAATTAAAAAAAAACAATGTGCGCATAATACAAATCAGTGAGGGAAAAAAACCCGAAGGTAAAATGTTGACTTTCTCCAAGAGAAAACTTTGTGATGTTCAGAAAAAGTGGTTTTTGAAAAATTATGTCTGTATGTGGTAACGTGACAGATTAATTGCACCTTACAAGCCACACGAACGAGGCCGCGTCGATAAGTGAGCGGCCATCTCTTGCGGCGCCGTGTGGTGCGGACAACGATTACATGTGACGCAGGAGGAAGTGAAGTCATTCAGCTGGAGGGCGTGTGCGGCGCCTATTTTACGGCCTCGTGTAGCCGATCGGCGGAAGTTTTTCGCTCGCGAACTCTCTTCTCAGCCAGCTTTTAAAGCATCCACTCACCGCCAGTAAAATTTATCCAGACAGAGAGGAGAAAAGGAGATCCTTCGGCGTACAAAAGAAAACTCCAGGGGAAGTCTGCAAACTGACTACTATCGAGCTGGAGGGCGATCAACAGATAGAATATAGCCTGTCACCACGTAATAATGTATACGCCTACAGGTTGTACATTGGAACACGGACTGTAGCAAATTACGTACAAACGGCAAAAAATATTGTCCTAATCAGTGTCTTATGGTATGATAATACAGCAGGAATGGATAATACTTATGCAGGAAATGTGAGGTTTCGACGAAACGACAAAAAATCATGATTAGTAATAACCTCGATTTATTAGGATACTTATACGTAGACTTACTTAATATGGACAGACTACTGCTTGGGGGCGTTAAGGTTCGTGTACGTCTTGTGCGCTGACCTGATAGTTTTTGTCTCACAGATCCCACTGTTGTTTATACCACACACACACACATAACCAAGGCACTCCTTGTTGTGCATCATCTTCAGATCAATTCAAGTATTTGATTGCTCATGAAAAAATGTTCTGTGAAGTTACAGCAAAGTATCCACGTACACGTGTTAAGATGAAAAATGTAACTCTAAATAATGGTGAATATGGTCAGATAATATATCAAGTTATACTATGTCAATTGCCATAAAGAATTAATATTGGTTTTATTAAGTATAAAGCTTACAACGGCAATAAATATCTTTATTAATTCAAATTAAAAAATTTTCAATATAAATTTTCTGTGTCTGTTCACAGTTTGCAAGTCCGGCGCATACTTAAATGAACACTATCTTTTATAGTCGATTTTATACCCAACTTCTCGGCTAACAATGATAGGCATTGAGATTTGATTAGAAGAGATAAGAAGAGTGTACAATCGCATAGACAAGTTGTCGTAAACTTTTTGATTTAAGAAAAATGGATTTTTTTAATCAACATAAAGTCGGATGCAATACGGCTTCTATCCCCGCCGCACCACTATGGCTTCTGTCAAGAATTTTCAGCGTGATAGGGAGGGCTAATTTTAAAGACGTGAATCGTTTCGATGATTTCAAATGTTAATATAGACATCGAATCATTTGGCCATCAACTAAGTAGAATACGCATATTTTCGATAATGCAGAAGTGACTCACAATCAGTATAGTATGAGGTAAATCTCGTATGCAAACAGGTTGAAATAAATTAATCATTTAAAATAAATTAATAAATTAAGATTACATTACTTACGACTCTCGTAGTGACCTTAAAAATCTTACTCTTAGCTGCCTCAGTCAATGTATTGTTAATCTCTTTTTCATCACGATTTATTTTCAAATTTTCTTTATCCCATTTTCCTACATTTACAGACCTTCCAGCTTGTATATTAATTATATCTAATTCAAATAAACGTTCACCTTTTGAAGTAAAAGACATATATCCTGTTTTTTTCCCAACTTTAGTTTTCTGTAAAATTAATAAATATATAATTGTACCTGCATGATTTTTCCTGCATCCATAAATCATGCATACATATTATCTGTACAAATATTCTCTACAACTATTTTTAATGCAACTGCTTTAAACTCAATGCTATCCTAAATATCCTACACATTTATTTTCTACACAATAAAATATTTCACGCTTATCTCTACGCTTATGTTCTTTACAATGAAACTAAAAAATTTCAATGTACTCTGCATGTAAGAATGTTACTTCGCACTTCTTCCCGACATGCACACTTCCGCAGGTAGATGCATCGGCACTGTAGATCTATTGAAGCTACAGTGTAGGCTCGTGGCTCATTCGATTTATAGGAATCGAGTGAGTGCCGCTTTTCTCTCTATTAGTCAGTGTGAAATTTGATTTATTAAGGAGAGGCTACATTGACCATGTAGCGCTAAGGCAGGAAAAGTGAAGTATTTTTCTTGTGCTTAGAGGGCCACATATGCGTTGTATCTGGAAGAGGTACATTTGACGAAAGTGGCCTACGTGCATGTATATGAACACTGAAGAGTGCAGTATAAATGTGAAAGTCGTGCTAGTGCGAATGATTTATTGGTTGGCAACGCTCGCGTAGGTTAGTTTATAGTATTTTCCGATTTTTTGTAATTGCTGTTCTCGGCGTGGATTTTCTTGTGTGAGACAAAACGCAAGTTTTTCCTACGTCACAGGCCTCGGCCTGGGCGAATGCGAGAACAGTAAACGCGTTCTTATAATGTCATAACTGCGTTCTCGACTGCGTTCGAGAAAGAGTGTATTGTGTGGAGAGTGCGTGTCACGAGATTCCGCATATTTTCGAGCGGGCCGATTTATTAATTGTCTCTAAGGAGGAAAAAATCGACTCGTATTCGGAACTAGAGAATTCAAACATCTGGCAGCGCGCTGGCAGGCTCGAATGAGCGGACTGTTCGCGGTCGAGTCGTTTGAGTGGCGCGGGATATTTGGACCCGAGCGCGGCGTTTTTATGACGGTACGTACGGATTAACGCAAGGAAAACTTCGACGCAGGAGTCGGGGTTTTCTCAAGGTCGGGTCGCATGTTTCTAGTATAGTTGTTTGATTGTATGCTTGGTAATGGTGAAAGTGGGAAAGGCGGCCATATTTTTAGAAACTGACGGCAGCGGCCGTGCTGTGGAAGCAGGGTCTGACTGAGAGCAGTGCGGTTCGAGACTCGAAGCTGAGAGCTTCGACCATTCAAATTTCTTTCTGATAATAAATTCAAAATATAAGTTCAATTTGCTCGATTTCATATCTTTCTTTACACAATTCCTACATTCGTGGGAGCTTTGGCCTCCTCGCCAGCCAGGCGCCGAGAGTGAGAGGAAGAGAGAGGGACCCAGGGCATCAGGGAAGCCAGCGAGCCTGACGGCAGCGGGGCTTCCTGAGCTTCGTGGGAGAGGAGGGAACCTGTGGCTCGCCCCCCCCCCCCTCGAGAGGTAAGAGTCATCTTTGTTTATGCGAAATCTCCGGCGCGAGCAAGCGTGCCGTCGGAGATTCGTATGTGCATGTGAGAGAGAGAGGGAGAGAGAGAGTGCGAGAGAGAGAGAGAGAGAGTGCGAGAGAGAGAGAGAGAGAGTGCGAGAGAGAGAGAGAATACACGTGAGTTTTCGCGTGCGGTGCCGGGCGCACGAGGACGCGAGCAAGCAGTGCGGGGCTTGCGAAAGTGAGAGAGAGAGAGAGAGAGAGAGAGAGAGAGAGAGAGAGAGAGAGACAGACGGCGAGTGAGTGTACGCGGTACGGCCGGTAGGGCTTTGACCCAGCGCATCGTTGCGCTGAGGAAAAAGCCAACGCGAGTCGGGCGCGCGTTCGTGTGTGAGAGAGAGAGAGATAGAGCGAGTGAGTGCTGCCGGCGACAGCGAGCTGCACGGTCTGGCTCTGCGCTAGATCGGCGCGTATCGTGCGAGGCAGGCAGAGCGCGTGTGTTGAGACAGATTGGCTGGCTGCTTACCAGGTGCTTACGCACCTATATTCCTTTGGGGGTAGCGCTACACAGAGGAGAGATCTGCCAGCTCCGCCGGACCTGGCGAGAGGCCGCAGGTCCAGTTGTACGAGGCAGGTCTCTGAGGAGTCGGAGAGCGAGTGGGAAGTCCCTCACGCGAGTAAACGTCGCGCAAAGAGGGCAAGAGAGAGTGAGAGCGTAAAGAGGGATATGGACGTGAAGGTCTCGCGTGGTAGAAGCCCGAGAGAAAGCGTGAGTCTCCTTAGCAGTGACAGCGAATTCGAGCGTGTCTCGAGCCGCGCGTCCAGCAAGGCGAGCTTTGCACACTCTCGCCGTGATGGCCATGATAATACGGCCCGTATCACCAAGAGGCTTAAGGACTGGGACTTCAAGTTCACAGGGGAAGGCCGTAGTGAAGATGCGGAGGAGTTCATAGATCGGCTGAGCAATTGCCGACGGGAGGCTAAAGGAACTGACGTGGAGTGGCTCAGTGTTCTGCCCTGTATTTTCAAGGGTGATGCTGGACGTTGGTTCCGAGCTAAGCGAGACAGGATTCAAACGTAGAGTGAATTCGGCGGAGGACGCAGCACGAGGGAGAGAAAATTGCGAAATTTATTAGCAAATTCGAATATATTGTGTCGCGCTTCCATCGGCCTCCGTCGGATCGAGAGGTGTTGCGGATAGCATACCGCAACATCCTCCCCGAATACCGTAAAGCTATCGGTGATAAGCTCATCGATAGTATGGAGGATTTGGAGAGTTATGGTCGTCGCTGGAAGAAACAGCGAGACCTGGATAGCTGCTACACACCACCCCCGCCAGACGAGTAAATGCACGTTCCCGGCGCGGCATACAACGGTGGTGCTGCTCGACCGAAAGTCGTAGCAGCAGCGGTGTACGTGAAGGAGGTAGAGGAGCTGGAGGGAGCTTCTAAAAAGGGAAAGAAGGCCAAGGCAAAGAAAGCCACGGTCTCGCCCTCTACCTCCGAGTCAGAGAGGGCTGCGAGTGCGAGCATGCAGTCAAACACTGGCAGAGGCAACTAGCAGGGTAAGAGTGCCTCGCCAAGCCAAAACTCGGCACGTGGACAGAGAGGCGCTGGGTTTCAGCCACGCCCTGGGAATTCAGGTGCGGGGGCGGCCCAGTCGCCGATGAGGGCGACTAACGTGAGAGAGGGTGAGTTTCTGGGGGCATGTTTTACGTGCCACAGAGTAGGATACCGCGCTATAGAGTGTCCTGAAATCGTCTGCTTCCGATGCAGACTGAAGGGCCACACCTCGAGACAGTGCACTCAGCGGGTGAGTGAGCAGGGAGCGACTGTCTCGTGCCAAGGTTGCGGTCGAAAGGGAAGTATAGTGCTCTCGTGCCCCGATTGCAGGGGGTCTGAGGGTGTTGTGGGTGGCGACTTGAATGAAGAGGAGGTAATAGCGGGAGTAAATACAGAGAATAGGAATTTTCTGAGTATAAGTCTTGGTGGGCAGGTTTATCAAGCACTGTTTGATCCTGGGGCAACGCTCTCTTTGATTGGTCCAGAAATCGCGGAGAGGTTTCGGGATCGATTGAAGAAGAGTAGCACCATGTGACGCACCGCCACGGGACATTTAAACAAAATTCTCGGGGAATTAGAGCTAATGCTTGATGTGGGAGGCGAAGCTCAAGCCATATCATTCAAGGCCGCACCGTCGCTCGAACAACCGATAATCCTGGGTATGGATTTCTGCAAAAAGTTCGATTGCGACGTGCGGCTGGGAAGAGGCTTGTGGCGCATAGGCGAGGGAGAGTGGCAGCCATTTGCCGATTTAACTGGCAAAGAGGAAGCTACTGTCTACGCTGAATGTGCAGGCCTAACCACGATCACTGATGAGGAGCGTAAGCGAGTAGAGGAAGTGTTAGAGAGGCTGTTGAAGGACCAAGGCTCCTCGTTGGGGATGACGCCTCTCACCGAGCACCATATCGAGTTGGTTGATTTTACGCCAATTCGACATAAGCCAAGACGTGAGTCTCCAGCGAAGCAGAGAGCTGCAGTCGAGGAAATAGAGCGATTATTCATTGAGGGAATAATCGAGAGGTCAGCCAGTGACTACACGAGTGCACCTGTTATGATTCGTAAATCGGACGGAACATGGAGGTTCTGTGTCGATTACAGAGATCTGAATCGAGTAACCAAAAGGGATGAACATCCGATTCCGAGTATGGACTCGATTACAGACAGGCTGCGCAATGCTCGTTACCTCACAAAAGTCGATTTGAAACAAGCGTATTACCAGATTCCGCTTTCGAAGGAGAGTCGAAAGTATACGGCTTTCTCTGTTTCAGGCTCAGGCCTGTGGCAGTTTAAAAGAATTCCGATCGGATTGTGCAACGCGCCTAGGACTCAGCAGCGGCTAGTCGATTCCCTCTTTGGTCCTGCGTGCGAGCCAGCGGTATTCGCTTACCTCGACGACCTGGTGATTGCCACGGAGACTTTCGAAGAGCCCTTAAAATGGCTCGAGTTTGTCCTGAAGCGACTCACCGAGGCGGGGTTGGTCGTATATCGAGAGAAGTGTGAGTTTTGTTGCTCTCGGATTTCGTATCTAGGTTTTCTACTGGGTAGCGAGGGTTTACGCCCCGATCCTGACAGAGTAGAGCCTGTGCGAAACTTTCCGGCGCTGAGAACTGTGAAACAGCTGAGACGCTTTCTGGGCATGTTGGGCTGGTATTCGCGCTTTATAAAGGGCGAGTCCGAGCTCAAAGTCCCGCTAGTTCGTCGGCTGAGGAAAGATCAAAAGTGGGAGTGGGGTGAAGAGTAGCAAGAGACGTTTGAAGCACTACGGTACGCGCTCATTGTGGCCCCTGTGCTCGCACGGCCCGATTTTTCGAATCCGGTTAAAGTGCAGTGTGACGCCAGTGGCGTGGCTATTGGGGCTGTCTTGACACAAGAGGGGGAAGATAGCGAGCACCCCATAGTGTACATTAGCCGAGTGCTGACGTCGGCGGAGCGAAATTATACGAAGACAGAAAAAGAGTGCTTGGCTGTGATCTGGACTATTAAAAAGCTGAGGCCGTACATTCAGGGGTACAGCTTAAGTGTAATAACCGTGTATTTGCTCTTTCCTGGGGTCAGCAAACCCAAGGAAGAGTCAGCAGGATAGCGTTCAGAGAAAGCTGGACGAGGTGTGAAGCGCGGGAACTGGCGGGCAGCTAGGCAAAACACCTTTTAAACTTCGGATAAATGGAATTGTTTATTTACTTAGACCAATGCTTCCTAATTACTCTAAATACTTTTGCTACTGGCGCGGATTGACGCGCGGGTTGCGGGCGAGATCGGCACCGTCGGAAAACTCGCAATAGCAAGAGAGAAAGCCGATATATATGATCGCGTCGACGGCCCTTGGAGTACAAAAAAAATCCGAGCAGAGGATGCAGAGGAAAATGGCGACGTAGCCTTTAAGCGCCTTTTGCCCTCGGCCGCCAAAAGCCCTGATCCAAAAAGGGCCTATGTAGTCCAATCCAGTACATGAAAACGGCCGAGCTGGTCTAGAGCGAACAGCTGGCAGCGGTCCCATTAATTGCTCCTGCGTTATAGCATTGTAGCGTGTGCACTTGACGCACTGGCGCACGACGCTCCGAATCACATTTCGACCGCGAAGAATCCAGTATTGGCGAGAAAGGTGACTTTGGACGAGAAGTGGGCCGCCATGCAAAGTGTCAAAATGCGCTTGACGTATGAGGAGAGTCGTGACGTGATGTTGTTTCGGTAGAATAAGCGGATATTTCTCCGACTCGCTTAGGTAAGAGTTCTGGAGCCGGCCGCTCACCCGAATCAGTCGCTCGCTATCCAGGTAGGGCATAAGCCTGCGCAACGGACTGTTCAAGGAGACACAGCCCTTAGACGACAGTTCTTCGTATTCTTTTCCAAACGCCTCTCGTTGTACGGCGCGAAGAAGGGCTGCTCTCCCAAGACTCAGCTCGGTTGCAGACAAGAACGACATCCGTCTATTCTTGCGTTCCAATTTAGCGTTGTCTCGCTAGCGATAGATAAAGGCGAGAATTCGAACTGGCTTGTCAACCGACGAAAATTGCGATAGCCAGGAGGAAATGGCTTCCGTCTCTTGCACGAGCAACACACAGCGGGCATCTCTCTTGCGTGCCTCCAAGTCTGTTTCCTTATTCGGGTTGGTTTCACTGGGCCAATTCGTTTCCTGAAGTTTCAGCCACTCCGGTCCGTGCCACCAAATTACGGCATCTCTCAATTCCATCGGCGTGCAGCTGCGTGAGGCAAGATCGGCAGGGTTATCAGCTGAACGCACGTGTCGCCAGGGAGCCTGAGGGAGTGACGTGACAATTTCACTCACTCGGTTGGCGACAAAGGGCTTCCACCTCGAAGGGTGAGAGTGGAGCCTAGCAAGTACAACCTTGGAGTCCGACCAACAGTGAATTCGAGATGGTTGTATCGGTAGTTTGTAAAGTACTCCTGTAATGAGGCGCGATAACAAGACAGCGCCACACAGCTCCAGCTTAGGTAGGCTAACAGTTTTTATGGGTACGACCTTGGATTTGGCGGTGGTGAGATTCGAGTAGGCGTTGTTCTCCGAAGTAAATACGAGATATATAGTGGCAGCAAAGACTCTCTCCGAGGCATCACAAAATCCATGGAGCTGCCAGTCTGTGGTCTTCAACGTTCCGAACCACCGCGGAATCTTAATCGTTTCCACTTCTGGAAGGTTTTTTCTGAAAGTGAGCCAGGCGCGACTTAACGAGGGCGGAACGGGGTCATCACAGTTGACTCCCTGCAGCCAAAGATTCTGCAGCATTAACTTTGCGCAAATTATGACCGGCGCCAACCGTCCTACGGGATCGAAGAGCCTGGCGATCTCCGCGAGTATCGAACGTTTCGAGATTTTCTCCGATAAATCCAATATCGCGACCTTGAACACGAAGCAGTCAGCTGTTGGTAGCCAGCGTAAGCCCAGTGTTGATACCGACTTTGCGTCTTCGAGGCTTCTCTCGTTTAAGGGACATTCGTCGCCGAGGTCGTTCAGCAAGTCGCCGTGATTCGCTGCCCACTTTCCCACTTTCATACCTGCCGTAGCCAGGATTTTTATTAGTTGGTTTCTTGTCTCTAGCGCTTCCTCCAGTGTATCGCCCTCGGCGAAAGAATCATCGGCATATCGATTCTTTCGAAGCACCGCAGCACCCAGTGGGAATCGATGCTCTTCATCGTCGGCCAATTGCAGCATGCACGCATTGGCAAGAAACGGCGCGCACGCAGTGCCGTACGTCACCGTAGTCAGTCGTAGGACTTTTATAGGTTCCTCAGCCTTGAACCGCCACAGAATACGTTGACCATCAGTGTCGTCCGGGTGCACCAGAAATTGCCGGAACATTTTTACAACGTCACAAATAAACACGTACTGCAAAAAATGCCAGCGCAGGATGCAAATGAGGACGTCTTCTTGAAGTTTTGGACCTGTGTGCATAAATTCGTTTAGCGTCTTGCCGACCTTATCTTTCCGCGATGCGTTAAAAACGACACGGATCTTCACAAGGAGTGCTTTAAACACGGGATGATGCACTAAGTAGCAAATAAAGTGCTCCACTACCTCATCATCCGATACTACCTCCATATGACCCAGCTCGAAATACTCAGCCATGAACTTGTGATAGGCCGTGGATAAATCCTCATGTCTTGCAAAGCGCTTCTCTAGCGCGGCAAAACATTGCTCAGCGATCTGCCGTGTGCCGACAAGGGTCGGTGGTTTCACATAAGGGATGCGAACCACGAAGCGTCCTTCATCATTGCGGAAGTGGGTCTTTCGGAAGTGTTCGAAGCACGCCTCCTCCGCCGGGGACCAGCGCACTGTGGTCGTGACCTCCTCTTCCTCCCAGAAGCGGGTGAGCGCCTTCGAAAGTGTCTGATCTACGCCGATATGATGTACCCCGGCCTCTTCTCGGGATTGTCCGTCGTCCGTACCCGTACTGCCCGTCAAGAGCCAGCTTAACACAGAATTTTGGGCGACCGGAGATCCAGGAAGCGGGCCTTTTCTCACCCCGGAGGTGATGACAGCAGCGTGGATTTCAGCGTTCAGGATGCAGTCGATTCGCCCTGGAGTTCCAAAGTTCGGATCAGCAAGTTGGAGGCCTTTCAGATGCGGCCATTCCTTCATGGGAACTTCCCTCCGGGGTAGGACAGCTTCAGGCCGTTTCAGAACCAAGGCTGAAAATTCGAATGAAAAATTAGGATCGAGGCTAGATTTCAAGTTTACTGTGACTCGACTTCGAGCCACCGCAGCTGTGTCTCCGCCAGCACCACAAAGTGCTACGCTAGCTGGTTTCTTGCGCAAAAAAAGGGCTTACGCGACGTGCTCCGAAACGATCGACTCCTCAGCGCAGGGATCGATCAGAGCTCGAGCCGTCATTGAGTCTCCGTTCTCGGCTTCAAGTATCACATAGGCCGTGGCTAGAAGGACTGGTCTCCCCACGGTGTTTAAAGTCTCGTTGGCAGAATCACCCGTTGTCACCGTTACGGCTGCCTTGTGAAGGCTCCTGCTTCTTTGTGAAGTTTCATATGATGACACTCGTTGCACACGAAGCACCGGTTTTTTGACGTGCAGTTGGCCGCGCCATGGCTAGTGCTCAAACAGTTCAGACATAGGCGTGCGGCGACGGCATGCTCCATCCGTTTAACCTGTGGACAGCTAGAGAACGTTTTACAATACCCGATGAAGTGATCGCCTTCGCAATAAGCACACTTTTCACGAGACCCCGACTTGGCATTTTTTTTCATCGTTACATGCACGGAGGATTTCTTCTGTTGATTTTTCTTAGATCCGCCATTCGATGGCCGATTGCCGGAGGTGGCCTGCTGGCTTCCCTCCTTTCTTGCGTCTACGCCCGCGTCCTCCCCGTTTACCACTACCAGGTCCAACGATCGAATTCGATCCTCTAAAAAAGTTCGAAATGATTCGAACGTAGGAAAGGTCGCCGCCTGGTCATCTTTCATTTTCTCCAGCTCCTTTACCCAATCTAGTCGTGTGGCGGGGTCGAGCTTACACTCGATAAAATGTATCAAAACGATATCCCAATGTTTCACCGGTAAACCGAGCGCCCGAAAAGTATTGACACTCTCGTTTGTGGTATTCAGCAACTTACTCAAGTGCGATCCAGATTCCTGTGTCGCTGACGGCAGTGAAGTCAGAGCCTGCATGTGGGTAGAAAATCGAAGAAATCGATTGTCGTAGCGTCGTGCCTGCGTATCCCAAGCTGTTTGAAAATTAGCTCCGATGACCTCAATGCCCTTTAACTTGTCAGCTGCCTCACCTTCCAAGGAATTAAGCAGGTGCTGGAACTTGATAACTACGGGCATCCCGCTATCATTCAGCACAAGTGACTTAAACTTCTCTTTGAACGTTTCCCACGACCGTTGCTTTCCTTCGAAGCGGGGAATTTTCCCTTTCTCGAGTTGAGACTGTACCGAATAAGTGGCCACAGCTTGTGTCGAATTGGCCGATCGCGTTCCAGTATCTCCGGCAGGAGGGGATACAAGGGTTTGCAGCTTGTTCTTGAGCCACCCCTTTGTCTCGAGATAGAAGGTCAAACCCTCATTGTAGAGGTCCTCTTTAAAATACGTGCGTTCCTTCTTGCTCTCTGAAAACGGGCTGAGTCGAATGTCAATTTCCTCGAACGCGGTCCAGTACCTTTCCAGCAGGTCCAATCTCGACTCGCAGTCCGCGGCGGTGAAGGAGGCTTCCTTTTGTCGCTTAGTAGTGTTGGAGATGAAGTTTTGCAGCAATACTACGGCCCTCTTCTGTTGGAGGAAATCAGCCTCGCAGCTTTCGGACATATTGGCGAAGAGTACTCAACGGCCGAGCCAGGAAAGCGAGCGCGAAGGCAAAAGCAATGTAGTAGTGAGTTGCTACGGTTAAAAATCCACCGCTTTGCTAATAATTCAGCACAGAGTCGCCGCGGCGTCGAGCTCGAATCCGAGTAACGAGCGAGAATTCCAGGTAAACAACAAGCGAGAGTCCCACGTAAACAGGAGCAGGTCACCTTCCCGGTTGGTAGTCGATGCGAGCGCTTAGCTCAGACGCTCTATTTGACTGTAGCCGTTTAAAGTCGTGGCGATTTTCTCCTTTTTTCTTTTTTGAGCGTTGAGATTAATACGCTAAAATTAAATGGCAATTTTCGGAGAAAATGCACTCTCGCAATACCAACGCCGAGATCAACGCACTCTCGCACTAACACTGTCCTTGTAGATTAGGCACGAAAAGTGTTCAATCCCTTCTGTCCGATATGTCCGGGTAAGTGTTTGTTCTCCGGCAGAGTCTCAGAGTGACAAACTACTTTAAATTTCAACGTTCGCGCACAGTAGTATTTCACAGCAGTAGATCAGGAAGCAAGAACAGTGGTCACAGGTATCGCATCACAACGATCACCGCCCTTCCCATTCCTCGTCGATCCGGCTCGAAGGACCAAAAATGTATTTGCTCTTTCCTGGGGTCAGCAAACTCAAGGAAGAGTCAGCAGGATAGCGTTCAGAGAAAGCTGGACGAGGTGTGAAGCGCGGGAACTGGCGGGCAGCTAGGCAAAACACCTTTTAAACTTCGGATAAATGGAATTGTTTATTTACTTAGACCAATGCTTCCTAATTACTCTAAATACTTTTGCTACTGGCGCGGATTGACGCGCGGGTTGCGGGCGAGATCGGCACCGTCGGAAAACTCGCAATGGCAAGAGAGAAAGCCGATATATATGATCGCGTCGACGGCCCTTGGAGTACAAAAAAAATCCGAGGAACGGTGCGCACGTAGTCTTTTCCGAAGCGGGAATCAATCACGTGATCAATTTAGCGCTCAGCGCTTCTATGAACGTACGAACGCGGCGAATCTAATCCGGCGCGAAATACAAAATATAAACGGCTCAAACAACCGATCACAAGAGCCTGCAGTGGCTGAGAAATTTGAAAGATCCCAGCGGCCGCCTAGCGAGATGGGCGATTGAGCTGCAACAGTGGGACTTTGAGATTATTTATAGGAAAGGTGAATTGAATCACTGTCCTGAGTCTCCAAGCGAGGACAACGACGAAGATGCCGTGGCCGCTTTCGAAGAGATTACCGACCCAGAATATTGGAAACTGCGAGAGCAAGTTGAAAATTTTCCGGGAAAGTATCCAGGCTGGCGCATCGAAGACGGTGTGTTATATCGTTAGCGCAATGATCCATTACTTGAACCGATTACACATCGAGAGGAGGCGTGGAGGTTGGTAGTGCCTGAGGAGCACAAAGAGAGGGTGATGAGAGATGCGCACTGCACACCTTCCTCGGGTCACTTGGGAATTGAGAAAACATATGACCGAGTGGCTCGAGAATATTACTGGCGAGGAGCGTACCATGATGTGTACAGCTTTGTGCAATCTTGCGAGGAGTGCCAGAAATATAAAACGGTGCAGAGTGGCGCGAAAGGACTCATGGGACGGCGTGTTGTCGAGAGGCCTTGGGCCATCGTAGCAGTTGATATCATGGAGTTTCCGCCGAGCAAGAACAGGTTTAAATATCTTGTCGTGTTTCAAAATTTGTTTACACGATGGATAGAGGTAAAACCGGTGAGAAAGGCAGATGCTAAGTCAGTGGCCAGAGCATTCGAGGAGCTGATCTTATTCAGGTGGTAAACCCCTGAATATTTTCTATCAGATAATGGCAAGGAGTTTGATAACCAACATCTCCGTAAGGTGTTGGAAATCTATGGTGTAAAACACATCACAACTCCGCCTTATCATCCGCAGGCCAACCCAGTGGAGCGTACGAATCGAACGCTGAAGACGATGATAGCGACGTTCATGAAGAACGATCATCGCGAACGAGTTTCGCCGGCTTTTCTTAACTACGGGCGCCATCCCCGTTCTGTGTTGAGTTTACGCCGCGAAATCGAGGCGGACAAGCCGATTGAGAGGCGGGAGCCAGGGGAATGGGAAGAGAGAATGAAGCGATTGGATGCGTTGAGAGACTTAGTGGCGAAATTCGCGAGTCGAACCACGGAGAGGCAGGAGAAAGCGTATAATAAGGGGAGAAAAGACACGCGTTTCCAGATACAAGATAGGGTTATGCGAAAAACCCATGTCCTATCTGATGCGGTGAGTAAGGTGTTGAGAAAGTTGGCTCCGCACTGGGAGGGCCCGTATGAGATAGTCGAGGTAAAATCCCCGATGGTTTACATACTGGGCTACGGTGACGGAAGGTCGCGGCGGTTGACCAACGCTTACGTCAACGAACTTAAGCGCTGGATTCCGCCGCGAGGTGCGAGAAGAAAATAAATTAATATATGTTTTGTTTTTGTTCTAGGGAGGATGGAGCAAAGGAAGGAGGAGGGCGCGGCTAAACCGCCGTCGCCGAGCCAGCCACGAGGGAGCCGCACGCCACCGCGCGCGACTACGCGCAGATGGCTGGTGGAGCATGGCCTCAGCCGGGTTTATCCCCGAGGCCAGCCACGCCAAGGACGACACCACCACCGAGTCCCCTGCGTGGTCAAAGGGGGAGGATGACCAGTTTGAGGATAGGCCTCGTCTCTCCGAGACGACGCCAGACCTCAACTGGTCTATCAAGGCTAAGACCCGCGGGAAAACCGACCGGCAAGCCGAGGCTGGAGCCAGTAGAGGAGGCCGTGGAAAGCCGGGAAGCGTAGAAGGACCTGGAGCGATACGTCGCCGGCTCCCCTGCATGCGAACGGCAAGACCAGACTCCCAGCCCACCGAAGAGACCGCGAGAAGAGCCTATGGACTGGCAGCCAGCGGGAGAGAAGAAGAAGAGGAAGACAAAGAAAAAGAAGAAGGGTGGCATACGTCAGCTAACTCTGGCTGACCACCACGCCCACAACGAGGATGGCCAGTCATCGGAAGGAGAAGCTGGTGCGCCTCTGGGAGGTTACATGGAAACCGCGATTCCGGAAATGAATTCCTTGGTCCGTTACGATGGCTGCTGGCGGGTCGAATACGTAAATTATTTTTTCCGTCAACGCACGTGCTACCTCCTCAGCCGAGGCGTATTTAGTCGGGACGAATACGATATACACTAGTGGAAAAAATTAAAGGATCAAAAAAAAATTCTGAATTTTTAGGGGTTTTTTAAATGGCTGTATTTCTCTTAAAAATGGTCATATCATGATTTTAAAAAAAGCATTTTAAAGCTTGATGTATGTAGTTTTAAGATCTCACAATGATACAATTTTTCAAGCATCACGTACCGCGCAATCCTAAGAAATACTAAAAAAAATTTGTTCTCAAAATTTTTTCGATTCTTTTTTATGGTCCACCAACTTGGAAAAAATTTTTTGAATTTAACCACTATATGTGTCGAATAACTTGTTTATTCAGCTTCAATTTGTTTTTTTTAAACTTCGATTCGACCACTTCTCGCTGAGATATCGAGCTTTGAATGGAAAGATCTTTTTTCTCTTTAATCATCAATATCTCAGCAACCGCTTATTGTACAAGAAAATGAAGGAGGGTTTTGAAATTTTGAATAAAGTTACCACAGAAATCAGCGATAGTTTTTTCAAAAAAAAATTTTCTTTAGTCTTTACATTAATTTGAAAAAGCAAGAAAAAAAATGGCCTTTGGTGGCTTTTCGGATAATCAGGCGTTTAGTTGGAAATATCGCGTAAACCTGTAATGTTAAGTGTGCCTTTTACAGTTCAATATGCCCACAAAAATCTCACAAAGTTTAAATTTGATCCATCAAACCGTTTTTTTGTTTCATTAGATCGAATTTCCAAAAAATTAAAGGATTACGACTTTGACGGTAAATGATCATAATCTTTACCAAAATGAAAAAAAAATGTTTTTTTCGGTCTATGACTGCAGTTTTATGGATAGAAGTGTTCAAATTTATTGAAAAAAAAACATTTCACCAAAAAAAAAATTGTTTTTTTCTTAACTGCAGAAAATTTTAATCAAAAACAACCGCCGGCATTCGCATTACCCTAAGCGTACCACGTGGAGATTGCCCGGTCGGATTTACGCTTCTTGCGTGTGTGTCTGTATGTGTGTTAGTGTGTTTCTTTAGGAGAAATGAGACCCAGAGGCTCGTCAGTTCCTCCGTATTTAATGACTCCAAACTCATTCTCCAAAGAGTGTGTGGGTGTCTGTGTATGTTGACGTCTGTTCTTCTGTCCGTTTGTCCGTATTATTAATAACGGGTATTAGCACCCTTGTTCTCAATTACGGCTGCCAAGCGTTCAGCCATATTGATGCAGCGGGCAATTTGAGGTTGCGGGATAGTGTTCCAAATGCACAGAAGTGCACGCTCTAATGCGGCTAAGTTCTGCAAATTTGGATACTCTCTGCGCAAACGACGACCCATTATGTCCCAAACATGCTCGATGGGGTTAAGATCTGGGCTCATTGGTGGGTGCCGAAGCAGAGAGATGTCATGCCGTTCAAAAAAGCGTCTGGTGATGTTGGCCGTATGTGGACGTGCGTTATCTTGGATTAGAATAAATGCCCTCTGTCGTTGCCGTCTGCGCAGTACAACTGGCCTCAAAATTTGGTCGATATAGCGTATAGCTATTAAGTTTTCACGCACAATCAGCAGAGGTGTTCTCCAATTTCGCGAAACGCCGGCCCAGACCATGACTGATCCACCGCCGTAGGCAACAATCGGACGGACAAAGTTCTGGCGAAATCGTTCTCCACGACGACGCCAAACAAGGGCACGTCGGTAGCTCCCGTGAAGGTTGAACCGGGATTCGTCGGTGAATAAAACGTTTCCCCATTGTCTTAATGTCCAGGCTCGATGTGCGTTTGCATACGCTAAACGAGCTCGGCGATGTCTTGCTGTCAACAGTAGTACACAATTAGGATGGCATGATTTTAACCCAGTTTCACGAAGACGGTTAATGACTGTCCGGGAAGAAATAATACGTAATTGGTGTCGCTGTCGCTGTCGCTGTCTTTGTCGCTGTCGCTGTTGCTGCTGTTGTACCCGATTTGGGAAATTTCTTGCCACGATGTTCACATTGATGAAAGGCTCACGTCGAACTTGTCGGACAATTGCCCGATCATCACGAACAGTCGTGACACGATGACGACCTTGTCCAGAACGACGAGTGTATTGGTTCATCTCCTGGTATCGAGCATTCATTCGGGATAGGACAGATTGACTAACTCCCATCTGATTGGCAACATCACGTTGACTGTAACCCTCTTCAAGCAGAGTGATTAAGCGAGCAACCTCCGGCTCTGTTAAATGCCGTTTTACCATGATAAGAAATCAAAATAAAGTTTTGATTTACGGAAATTTATTAAATTTTTTTTGATGCAAAAGAAGTAGTTTTGAAAAAAACTGTTTTTTTAGCGTTGTAGGAACTCACGAAAATTAACAATAAGCAATTTCTGAAAAACGTGTAGATCGAGTTCGAAATACGATTGGGTATATGAACTTCATTTTAAATTGAATTAAATGTTTGAGTCAATTCAGTTTACAAATCAGAAAAATCATGGAATGCAACAACAGAATCATGTTGAGAATGATAAAATATTGTTCTTTTAAATTATGTGAAATTAAAATAAAAAATTTCAAAAAAAAATTTTTTTATTTTATTTTTGAAAAAAAAAATTTTTTTAATGTTTTTTTCCAATAAATTTGAACACGCCGACATACACAGACACCCACACACTCTTTGGAGAATGAGTTTGGAGTCATTAAATACGGAGGAACTGACGAGCCTCTGGGTCTCATTTCTGCTAAAGAAACACACTAACACACACAGTCATCCACACACTCTTTGGAGAATGAGTTTGGAGTCATTAAATACGAAGGAACTGACGAGCCTCTGGGTCTCATTTCTCCTAAAGAAACACACTAACACACATACAGACACACATACGCAGACGCACACGCAAGAAGCGTAAATCCGACCGGGCAATCTCCACGTGGTACGCTTAGGGTAATGCGAATGCCGGCGGTTGTTTTTGATTAAAATTTTCTGCAGTTAAGAAAAAAACAATTTTTTTTTTGGTGAAATGTTTTTTTTTCAATAAATTTGAACACTTCTATCCATAAAACTGCAGTCATAGACCGAAAAAAACATTTTTTTTTCATTTTGGTAAAGATTATGATCATTTACCGTCAAAGTCGTAATCCTTTAATTTTTTTGAAATTCGATCTAATGAAACAAAAAAACGGTTTGATGGATCAAATTGAAACTTTGTGAGATTTTTGTGGGCATATTGAACTGTAAAAGGCACACTTAACATTACAGGTTTACGCGATATTTCCAACTAAACGCCTGATTATCCGAAAAGCCACCAAAGGCCATTTTTTTTCTTGCTTTTTCAAATTAATGTAAAGACTAAAGAAAATTTTTTTTTGAAAAAACTATCGCTGATTTTTGTGGTAAATTTATTCAAAATTTCAAAACCCTCCTTCATTTTCTTGTACAATAAGCGGTTGCTGAGATATTGATGATTAAAGAGAAAAAAGATCTTTCCATTCAAAGCTCGATATCTCAGCGAGAAGTGGTCGAATCGAAGTTTAAAAAAAAACAAATTGAAGCTGAATAAACAAGTTATTCGACACATATAGTGGTTAAATTCGAAAAATTTTTTCCCAAATTTTTCCCAGTTGGTGGACCATAAAAAAGAATCGAAAAAATTTTGAGAACAAATTTTTTTTAGTATTTCTTAGGATTGCGCGGTACGTGATACTTAAATTGTATCATTATAAGATCTTAAAACTAGATACATCAAGCTTTAAAATGTTTTTTTTAAAATCATGATATGACCATTTTTAAGAGAAATACAGCCATTTAAAAAACCCCTAAAAATTCAGAATTTTTTTTTGATCCTTTAATTTTTTCCACTAGTGTAATATCAGGGTGTTTTCAGTCTTATTAAAATATCACCGTTAATTATTATTTAATAGGTGGCAACGCAACGCCACCTTAAACCGCGATAGCGAGGCCAAAGTGCGGATCTCCTGCGGAATGGACTTCCACAGGCGCATCCCATAAACTCGAAAGGAGTTCAGACCCGCATCGGTCCTTACTCCCGGAACCGCCAAATCCCTGGGCACCCTACCAGAAGTCCTGCACTGGTTCTTCTCTAAGACGGCCGAAATGTACGGCGGCTGACCCATATTAAGTGCCTTGTATATCAAGACCGCCGCGAAATAGGCACGTCTGTTTTTAACATCCAACCAGCCCAGTGTTCCCCTGTAAGGAGTAATGTGCTCGGCCCTCCCAGCGCCCGTTACATACCTCACACATGAATTCTGCAATCGTTGCAGTCTAGTCTGCTGCTCACCCGTCACATCAAGATACACTACGGAACAATAGTCCAAGTGAGAGATAGCGAGAGCGCCTGCCAGCTGCTTCCGCAGTACTTCCGAGGTACCGGATCGAAAAGATCTCAGGCCATAAAGGGCTCTGTTAACCTTTCGGCTAACTGCATCTACCTGCGGTTTCCATGTAAGCCTGGAGTCCATTATCACTCCAAGATTGGTCACCTCATCGACAAAGGGCACGAAAACACCATTTTGAATCTCAACACCAGGCAAGTCCAAATTTTGCAAGTAGTTAATACTATGCTCCGAACCAAAAATTATTGCCTTGGTCTTGCCAGTGTTGAGTCTCAAGGCATTCTCGGACGGTCAAGCCGACACAGCATGCGCCACAGCCGACATTCGCCCCACACCCCCACACAGATCGTCCCTCGTGACCTGAGTGTAGGCTTGCAGATCATCCGCGTAAAGCAAATGCGCAACACTATCAGTCAATTTCCCCTCCATACCCTTAAACTTTGAAAAGACTTCCTGTATATCATTTATATACAAGCTGAACAGAAGAGGCCCCAGTATCGAGCCCTGCAGGATGCCAAGATTGGTCTTTAGCCAATCAGAATCACCGTTATTATTTGTAACCACTCTCTGGTTACGTCCAGTCACAAAAGATCTGACCCACAGAACTACCGACCTAGAGAAGCCCATTCTGATCAGCTTACGAAGCAATTTGGAAGGAGAAATCGTATCAAATGCCTTACTGAAGTCAAACAACAGCAAGATCGTCATAAGGCGCCCGCTACTGTCTATACCCGCCCTTATGTCCTCCGTTAGTTTCAGTAGTGCTGTCTGTGTTGAGTTATGCCTTCGGAAACCAGTCTGGAAAGGATCCAGAGTCTCCAGCGCCCCCAGAAACTCTACAATTTGATCATGCGCCAACTTCTCCAGTACCTTAGAAAGAAAGCACAAAAGGGCAATTGGACGAAAGTCCGAGACGGACGATGGAACTGCCGTCTTTTTGAGTGGCACCAAGTGTGCTCTCTTCCAGGCCGCCGGAAAGACCCCGCTCGATAGTAAAGAGTTAAATAGCGCTACAAGGTGATGGCCAATTATCGGTAACGATTTTGCAACGATGTTTTGAGGTATTCCATCCTCACCCTTTGCTTGAGATGAGAAATGAGCGACCGCGAGCACGACGTCAGCGAAGGTGACCTCACGAAAGAAGAAGCCACCCTCGCTAGCCATCGACACGACATCATCCAAGTCTGCCTCGCACCCAAGGTCGGAGACGGAAACCCCGGCAAAATGATTATTCAACTCGTTTGGGGTAAAACCATGCAGGTCGTTCTTGGCCTTTGGGACAAGACCGAGATTGCGAAGCTCATTCCAAACGTTCTTATTACTACTGAGGGCGTCGAAAACTCTGTCGTTAATGAAGGCATCCCGCGCTCCGGTAGTACGCTCCTCAGCATCGTCTGCTAGAGACTGATACTCCGTCCACAGGTCCGTCCGTTTCGTACGTTTGTATCGTTTGTGTATAGCGTCTCGTCTTCTGTACAAGTCTATGCCAAACGTAGTTAAAGTCTAAGCCGCGCGCAATCTGTTTAAGATTGTTATAACGAACAAAAACCTTTATACTTAGATATTCATTAATAAATATCTTACTCTGAACCATGCTTTCACGCGTTTCCTCAGTAAGTAGAGTTACGTCAATATGCCTTGTGTTGAACGCTGTTAGTCTGCCCTTCAAACGCATGATCTTGTTTAACGTATCGCGGTGAGAGAGTTGGACCACCCACGGCGAACGGCGTTGCGCTGCACCCGAACGAGTCCCCCCATTGTCAGGCCCAGCCCCTGGCCCGAGAAGACGCACCGACACAATGTCATCTTTCGTAAAGGATGGCTCAATCGCAGCGAGGATGGCAAGTACTACGTCTGAGCGCATGGCATCAGATCCATCACAAACATTAGAAATAATCACTTCAGCCAAATCCCCACCGCGACGCGTCCCCTCCTTACGGGAAGTGCCCCCACTAAGTCCCGAAGCAGTAGCCCTTCCGGGCTGGAGACCACGGGATCGACGCCGCCTATGTTGTGTCTGAAACCCTTCGGAGGCATGCTCAACATCACAGGCTTTTATTACATTGTTTTCCGCGTTGTTGTTCTCGTCCTTATTGCTGATCTTACATCTAGTTATTTCTAAACCTAAATCTATGGTTCTGTCAGCCGGAGCTGGAGTCTCAATGTCTCTGAGTGAAACAAGGACCTGAGACTCATTACAGTCAGTCTTTACCGTCTCAGGACTACCAGCAGCACCACGCCCAGCCCGCTCACCAGAAACCAGCGACTGCACATTTAGCATGAGACCGGAGACCTCGGTCAATTTGTTTTGCAGATTTAGATTTTCCTGCACGAGTAGAGCGCGGTCTTTTTGCGCCTCCAAAAGCATAGCATTTTGCTTCTCAATTACGCTCTCTAGCGAGGAAACCCGACCCAGCAGACCTTCAAACTCCCCCTGCCCCGCCGGGGCAGTGTTCGATATCCGGGCGACAGCATCGAGCCTACTCACAAAAAGCGACCGAAGATCGCTAACCGAACTCTCCAGCAGGTCGAACTGGTTCCTGAACAGAGAGAGCATAGATGCCGGCAGTGTACAATAACGAAGCGCACTCAACTCGACCGAAGAATTCAGTGTAGTGCGCTTCTTATCACCGAAAATCTTATTGGTGCAATTATTCGGTGTTGACGCCGCCATGTCATTCCTAATCGACGCCTCCAAGTTCGTAGTATCATTATGCACAATATTAGTTTTACAATAAACAGTATTATTGACAGTATTATTATTATTATTATTACTATTAATCACCCCCACATTAATTTCTCTCTCAGTATTATCTCCAGTATGACCCGCCGCATTATCAATATCTTTAAGTTTGTCCACAGTATTATTACCATTATTATCATTATTGCCAACAGTATCATTTCTATTAACAGTATTATTATTATTGACAGTATTATTAACAGTATTATTAACAGTATTATTAACTTTGGCCTTTAGAGTAGCAATCTCTTTATCCTTTTTAACACCCCTAACTTTATTCTTAAACCTGCTCTTTGAACTGCATGCTTGACAGATGTAAGTTGCCTCTATCAAGTGCCAATTCATGCAAGTACTGTGGAATGTTGCCGTACATTCCTTGCAGTGACGCATTGCTGCGCCTGTACGCAGGATCTTCTTACATTTCTCACAGGAATCACGAACCATTTTGAGAGATGTAAATCACAAACAATTTATCAATAAATAAATAAATAGATACGGCACAAGGATAAAGAGTTTGACAAATGCTTAAACAATTAGAGAATTAGAAGTAAACGTTATATAATAAGATTGCCAACAGATTTATATATATATATATATAAATTAAGAAACGAAATAAATAAATAAATGAACAAATAAACGAATAATAAATAGTCAATATATAGTGTCAAACAATGAGCAAATAAATAAATAAATAAGTAAATAAACGATAGAAAGTAGTCAATTAGTCAGCACATAAATAAATAAATAAACAAATAAATAAATAAATGAATATATAAATATATAAATTATAAGGTCAATAAATAAATAAATAAATAAATAACCGACAAAATAAACAGAAATAATACTGTAAAAGCAATGGGCGACTAGACATAACAACTCAAACGCTATTTTCCCGAGCTTGAGCTGCTATCCGGGCTGCTATCAAGCACTCGTCTGCTGCAGCGGCAGCTTTCGCAGCATTGCCGGTGTGTGCAGCATGGAGCTTCCGCACGGTTTATTTTCCCGAAGCTAAAAGCCCGTTGTTTAGTATCCTTAAAGGGGCTGATCTGCTCGCTAGTGTTATACGCGTTTCCTGTGTTAGGTTTTTCCCCGAAAACTACAAATGACGCATTTCTATCCGAATTTCCCTTACCGTGGTCAGAGGCGGTTCTCTGACTGACACTGTGTATTTATTTTTTTTTTATTTACCAGAGTACAAAATATACAATTAATATTAAATACAATATTGCACATATTAAACGTTACTCTTTACGAGTAACCCAGCAGAGGAAGTATTTCCTGTACGCTGGTCTGGCTCTATACTAAACAAAAACTTAATAAAAACTAAACTTACTAACTAGGTAATGTAAATGTTGCCCCCGACCCAAATCCTAGTAACATCGGTACTAGGTCTAATCGAAAAAACAAAATTATTTTTAGCCTTATTTTATTGTGTTTAGTGCCCTATTATATCTATTGTTATTGTTGATGTTATTATTTTAAGCCGGGTCGCATCATTCACATAAAAACTATCGTATCTAGACATAATTTTCATCTCCAGTATCTTATTAACATAGCACTTGCTTTGATGAAAGTTTCGATTGACGCATTTCATGTTCTTCCGTAGATTTCCTTTTCAGCGTTGTTCAATCTACCTGGACATGTTAAGCCCACTGCACACGTAAACCTGTAGTGTGGGAACATGTCCTTGTGTTGTCAATCAGATGCACATTTGCAATCTGAGGTGAAAACTATACCATCTACTACAATTAAATCTTTGGAACTTGGCTGTTTTGATATTGGTAGCATTGAATTTAAAAATATTTGGCTTCCTCTTATGCCTCTGTCAAAGTATAGTAGTGCTTTGTTACCACCAAGATAATTGATGTCTCCATACGACATCCTAAGTTCGTTTTTTTGTAATATTTTATTTCCCGGTGGATCCGGAATTTTTGTTGCTAATATTTTACTCGAATTTCTGTTTGCTTTTGCATCTATTTTTGAGAAAATTACTTCTATTTTTACATATGGGGGTTTCTTAATTATAATTACATTTTTTTCCGTCTGCTCACTTCTAATAAAATGTGTATGCCTTCGACCTATTAATTTAGGATTCAGACAGTAGACACATCCTGACACTTTCTCTTGAGTGTTTATGTTATTTCTTTTTGACACTTGTTTTTATATTCTAATATTTCATGCGATAGTCTAATTATTTTGTTTATATTATCTTCATTTTTCTGCATTTTTGACCAATTAAATCCAGATATATGATAGTGAGATCTCTTGTAATTCTGTTGACAAAATTCGTGTGTACAGATGTACGTTCTTAAGCTGAGTACAATACAATCTTCAGAACGAAAATCCTTCCCATGGACTTCAGATGTGGAAGGCCTCTTCCTGCTTCCATGCTGCTTCGACTAATTTTTGCAAGATGTTTAAGTATTTGTTTTATTTTACTGCAGTCTATTTTATTATGTACTTTATCTGTAGTTAGTGAATTTCCTTTAACCATTTTTTAGTTTAGATTTTCTGTGATATAATTTCTCGATAATTTTGTCTTCATTCAAGACTTTGTTGAAATAGTTTATGGATCTTATATAGCTTCCTTTATTACTGACCCTTCTATGTGTTACTGGCAAAAGTATAGTCTTGTTTCTTGTTATTGAAGTTGAATTCTTAAAATTTTCCATTAAGTTGTCGTAAAGATACAGTAATGATTCGTAGGTAAAAAGCTGATCCAGATTAAGTGGTTGTTTATCTATTACAAAAGTGTTTTTATTTACTATTTTAAGTATACGGTTTTGCAAGCCTTGAAGTATCCCTCTGTTGTTCAAATATGCACCTCCCCACGCAATAATTCCGTAGGATATTACACTGTGAAAAAGTGCATAATAAATCATTCGACAGTTTGTAGAAAACAAAAGTTGTATATTTTGTTTTATTATATATGTTCATAATGTGTTCTTTCCATTTCATATTACTGTCAAAGATTCCACCCAGATATCTGGTGAAGTCGACTCTCTCAATCTGCTTACTGTTTATGCTGATTATCATATTTTTTGGCGTACTACGAGTATTGCAGTTGTTACCAAATTCTAGATAGATTGTTTTATCCGTATTAAGTGACAGTTTATTTAAAGCAAGCCAGTTTGGTATTTTAAAAAAGAAAGAATTCATTTTTGTTTCCACATCTGGCCAGTCACTGCCTCGAACAATAACTGCCGTGTCATCAGCGTACGATATGATTGATTCGTCAGGAAGTTTATCAAGCATGTCATTGATGTAAATTATGAAGAGCAGAGGTCCTAGGATTGTCCCTTATGGAACTCCTGTACTAACCACTCTAAGTTACTTGATTTGTTGTTAACTTTTACCCTATGTTTTCTGTCAGTTAGGTAGCTTGATATAAGTAAATAGCAATTTCCCAGATTAAACAATTTGTTTAATAGAATGAGATGGTCTACGGTGTCGAAGGCTTTCGAAAAGGCTGGATGTGTACTTTGAAGTCTTTCCTTCTTATCCCTCGAAGACATTTTGCACAAAATTTTGCTGAACTACACACACATATACACACAAATTGTCCAGAAAAAAAAGATAACACACAAATGAATTTTAAAAACGAATTTGTTTGAATTTGTCACCTTTGAAACAAACAAATATCGTATAATTTAAATTTTTTTTAGCAATATCAGCATGTAAATATCAGCTGTGTTTATGAACACGTACCAATAAGCTGTGTGAACATAATCGAATTTGAGCTACGTGAAGGTAGTTCGAAAACTCGTTCGATCTCACCTGCATGCCAGTCGACTTTCGAATCAATTCCTATATATAATTCAAACGTATTATGACCGTCATAACACGTTTACATAAACTTGTCAGTATTTGAACGTTCATAATATGTTTTAAAATCGAATAAAATTATATATAATCAACTGTTTTATAAATCATTATAAACAATAACATATATCTATATAATGGTAAAAATGGCTACTTTTTATATTATTTAACAAAATTTATTTCACATTTGGTCTTAAAAAAGAAAAAATATAACAGAAACATAAAATAGGAAAAAACAAAATTTTATTGACATTCAGTAAAAAGGTGGTATACAAATTTTTTTTTTTTTAATTTGTCTTCAGAATTGTATTTTATGGAAAATTTCCTATAAAAATAAGAAATAAAAATTTAGATTATTTGAAGATTCAAAGGTGGTTTGTCCCCTTAATGCATCTTTAGTGCTATAATCCTTCCTGAAGCCATACTGTTTATCTGAAATGATTTTATATTTGTTGATGAAATTGAGTATTCTGTTGTGGATTACTTTTTCAAAAATCTTCGCAATATTTGATATCAAAGAGATCGGTCTATAATAATTTAGTAAATATTTCTCTTTAGCTTTGTGTATCGGAATAATTTCCGCCTTTTTTAGTTCATTTGGCCAGATTCCTTTTTCTATACTTAAGTTAATTATGCGTACTAGCACTTCACTGATATTTTCTGCTAAAGTTTTAATACATGCTGCGTTTATGCCATCTATGCCACCATTCTTCTTTTTTAAAATAAGTATTATTCTTCTAATTTCATTATTTGTTGTTAGGAATAAGAAGATGCTTTTCTCGTTCATTGGGGGCAGTACAATCTTTTCATTTAGAGGTGGTGTAATCTTAGAACTTAGTTTTTCACCCACAGTAGTGAAGAATTCATTCATGTGTTCCGCTATTGAGCTGGGATCGGTTATATTCTCATTATTGGCCTTAATGTATTTGATTTCATCTTTTTTGCCATTTAGTTTTATTTCATTGATTAATTTCCATAGTCTTTTCCGATTGCCTTGATTACTCTCAATTTGTTTTTTGTCATAGTCCTCTTTGGCTTTATCTATAATTTGGTTAAGTGACTTTACGTAGTTTTGATATACTATTTTTTTAGAGGGGTTATTCGGATCCTTTTTTATACTGTTGTAGAGTTTTTCTTTTGTAGCACATGATGACATTATTGCACTAGTAATCCAAGATTTCCTCGGTACCATATCTCTTTTCTTGCATTTTGTTTTGCTAGTTTCCGCTTCTTTTATGCAGTTTTTTATCTTATGTATTAGACTGTTTACCGCGCTATTCGGGTTACTTATTTCAAGGATTTCAGACTAGTTCTTTGTACTTGTAGCTTTCTTGAGTTTAAAATGATTTACGTGTAAATCTGTTTTAGTTTGAGTCGTATTTTTAATACATTTCATAGACATGAATAAAGGATAATGATCATTAAATAGTATTGTCAGAGTATATGTTTTAAACTTTATTTTGTTTAATTTTATATAGAAATTATCAATACAAGATCCCTTATTGCAGTCTACTGATTCTGGCCTAATAATTTCCTTGAAACCAGGGTAATAACAATTTGCCAGCATAACTTGAAGAAATTCTTGATCAATGATATCATTTCTGTTTATATCCATGTTAAAGTCACCAGCTATTTTTGTGTGATATATTTTCTTCTATAAAGGTTTTTAAATGTAGTGCAAATTCTGTCTTGGTCAAAGTATGATATCTGTATAAAGAAGATATTATAATTTCATTGTTATTCTGCATCGTAATTTTGGTATTTAGTATTTTCAAATTATTTATTTGTACAACTTCCGTTGTTTCAGAAATTTTATTACTGATATATATTACCGCACCATCATTCTGATTTATTTGGCTGTTATTGTAGTAACTTTTATAACCACTTATATTAAAAATTTTATGGTGCTTTAAGTTCCATGTCTCAATGCAGATAATAATTGCTGGTTTAGTTTGAAGACTATCAAGAAAAACAATGAACTTCTTTAAATTTTGATTTAAAATTCTAATATTTATGCACAGTATAAGTTCATTATTATTGTGAATATGTTTATTTAGATCATCTAGTTTGTCCAATCTAATTTCATTATTTTCTATTTCCTCCATTTCTTATATTATTTTGAGACAGCATTGTTCTTGGATATGTTCTCCTGCAATCTAGCCTGAAGTCGCGAAGTACCGGCTATAGTTTGATTTGGTGGATTTCTTACCGTTTGCCTTATAAGTGTTTGTCTGTTAAAATTGTCTTCTACTTTACCAAAAAATTTGTGGTAAGTAGGATGGAAAGGATAATCAGTTGCTTCGATGATTTTCTTTATTTTACTCTGTATAATTGCACTTACTTGGCTGTCAATTGCAGAGTGATTCGTATCATAATTTGTCTTGTAGTGTTTGTTATGATAGTCACAGTTCGGACATTGCACTCGGCCACTTGTGCAGTCAGCAGCTGCGTGGTCACCTGAGCACTTATAACACGTTGCATTATTTTGACAGTTCTTTCCGCCGTGACCGAATCTCGCACACTTATAGCATGGAGTTGTGTTAATGATGTCGAAAACACTACAGTTTTGATAGCCAATGAACACTTTGTTTCTATTTTCATTAATTACTTTATAAACGCTAGCTGTTACTTCTATAATTGCACCAATTTTATTTCTTTGATTTTTGTAGAAAATATGTAGAACTTTGCACTTGCCCTCAATATTGCTAAAATTTCTTTGGTTTAAATCATTCTCTAGGTCTTCTTTATTATCGAACACATTATCTATTCCTATCACTTTCACTATTGTCTTTTTAATCTGTTCTTTTTCTACTTTACAACTTTCCTTTAATATAGTCGCAAGAGTATTTTCTATTTTTTTCACACTTTCCATGTTCATAAAATTTATAATCACCTCTTAATTGTTGTTATAGTATTATGTATAGTATTATGTTTTTTGGTTCAAAGGCTCGAAGAGCGAGATACGCCAGAACTTGCACTGTCGATCGAATGTCTCCGACTATTCGATCTGCTCTGCTCTGCCAAAGCTTCCCTTATCCAAACTTTAGCCCTGGCTTCGCTGATAAACCCCTCGATGTTAGCGGGGGGATTATTATTTATATTTATATTTTGGCGAGTTTCTGCGGCAACTGGGATTACGTTCGCGGTCCGATCGGTACCGTGACCTACCTGCGCCGCGGACTCTGATGTGTCGCCCACCTGAGGCGCGGGAGCTTCAATTTCCGCATTTATCGACTTCGGCGTTTTCCGCGCGATCCCTGCTATGTTTAATAAATTTGAAACGCTCGCCTGACACCTCGCATCGATTTCTACGCATTCTGGGATACTTAACGACAACCCGGCTTCGCCCCAAACGTTTCCCGGTGCGTCAATCGTGTTCAACTCTAGTCCTACCAGTCGACGTTCTAGGCTGGCCATCTCGACCGCTTGGGCGCTGCTTCCCTCCTGTCGCGATTCTGACTGCATTTCTTGCATCGGTGCAATAGCCTCTGGCAATCCGGGGTCGCTTGAGTTGAGAGGCTCGGCGACTGTTCCCACCGGTTTCGCAATGACGTTGTAACGCTTGGACTCTGCTATAATTTTCTAGCAACTTTTTCTGAGCCTTCTCCCAGTTGTCCGCCATTCGAGTTGCCTGGAGGCGACCTTCACTAGAGCTACTCGAAACTAATTTTGGCGGGCAGAGTGTTCGTATGACAGCTCTACGAGACCGCGGTGTCATTTTTCCGTGCAACTTGAATACGGCCCGAGCCTTTTTTTCTGCTTTAGCAGCGCTCTCTTGGTTGCTTCCCGTACCATTCAACTTTTCTTTAGACCGTGCAACGCCTTTGCCCGTGCCGAAAATTCCAGCTTGCAACATTTTGGTTCCCTATATATTTTTCTTTTTTTTTACTATTGCTTCTTTTGCTTGATGATTCTAACACTGAACGCTGACGAATGAAAGCAGTTGTGCGCTAACGTGGTATGCCCTGCGCGACCGGAAGCCAAGCTCGATAGATAACAAAAAAAGGGGAGTTACAGTATGCAGATCTTGATGATGCCGTTCGCACGCATAATTGCTCCAGGACTCGACGCTGATGTTGGTGAATTTCTGGTCGATGCCCATGTGCTGCTTGGTGCTGGTTGCTGTCCGGCTGGCTACTGGTCGCGCGCACCGACGGTTGGTCCGCGACGATGACTGCGTGCGCGTGCTGATTGCTTCTCTCTTTTCGGTGGCCCAGGCGGGTCTGGTTGGCTGCTGGCAGCTTTGTGGGCCCAGATGGACTTTGTGGGAGGGCTCGGTACTTCTTATTGACGAGATACCCGAGTCCCCTTCTGAATACAAATTCCTCCGCTGGACTAGAATGACACTTATAGTTGGAGTGTACGACAAACAAGGCGACAAAAAAAATTTGTGCGAAATTTGACAAAGCTCCCGAATAATGATTCTTCCGTTGTTCCTTGCAACGCGTCCAGATTCCCCAAGGGATGCCAGATGTGATAGATTGGGGGTCGCACCAGGAGGTTCGAGGTAACACACGGTGGCTGGTGATAAACAATTTATTCGGTGCCTGGGAGCTCCGTCCACTGAGCCGGTCAACGGTGATCTGCCCGCTCCTCCGTCGATGTGGCGCAGCGACGGAGAGCGGTCTCACGCTCAAAAGTGCATAGGCTGCATTTTTGCGCGTGTGAGCCCTTGAGCCCAGCGCTTGCTGACGGTTCGCGGAACAAGCCGTCAGTCGGCCTCGCGTCGCCATCGGATAGCTTATGGCTAATCCGTGACACTTGTAATGATATTTCGGAAAATACAATTTTTTACAGCGATTGTAATCCCAGCATGCCAAAACATCCATTCATTGCAAAATAAATAGTATATTTCGATACAAGTGCGTAAAAGTTGATTCTACACTAGTGAATGGTGATAAACTCACGAGTGTAGAATCAATTTTCACACATGTATTGAACGATATTTTTTGATACAGGGAGCACAAATGCGATTTTAAAAAGTTGCGAAGTACGTAAAATCGTATTTTACGCACACTCTATCAAAAAAGTAATTTTATGTTTATTGATTTTAATTATATATCATTTCAAAGTAGCGTATGTACATACAAACAATTTTCTCACTAATTTTATAAACTGCTTAAAAAGGAATAATTTTTTTGTGTGTACTAATAATGCAGGTTGTTTTCATACACATGCAAAATAACGATGATAAGATGTAATCCAGATAAAATGATGCTGGGAAAAATCAAAATATGAAATATTTACATTTGATATGATATATACATATATATATATGTAGTAATATTTTTGAATTTGTTTGAATGTTCCGAGTTATTTCACAACATTTGATAAACACTTGGTGCTCTTCCCTATGGACAACGTCTCGTCGTCCTGGGGGTCATTCTGACACCTAGACATCGTCCACAGGAAGTCACGGTTTTTTTTCAGTATCGTTGACGTCCACTTGGTGCTCTTCCCTATAGACGACGTCTCGTTATAGTTTACTTGTTAACACGTTTATTTTTTCATGACAGACTCATGAAATTAAATCTAGGCGATCTAGAGTCGTTTCATGAGGTAATACATTTTCTTGAATTTCTTTCCAATTTGGATTACAAGTCATTGTCAAAAAAATGTCTGGTTTTCCATCGACTTGCAATTGTGTCATCGAATCTAAATAATTTTGTTGGATAGCTCTAGGACTCCCTATATGCATTGATGATAATATTACCATCCTTCCAATGTTAGAATTTTCAGGATTAGTTTGGTTAGAAACATATTCAATTAATCCTTTATACATTTCCGTGCATAATTGTGCTTGATGACTACGTATATAATATAATAGACAAGCTTCACTTCTTGTCCAAACACCAACAATGAATTGTTGTGATAAATTTTTTTAATTCAAATACGCATTAAATTTATCATGAATACTCAATTCATATGAATAATATTGTAATGTAGATATATTGATACTATCTTCTTTCGAATTTTTCATATTAGGTCTCCATCCCAATTCACCATAAGGAAACATTACAGAATACACCAATGGGTCAAGATGCTTACTAAGAATATTTACCCTTTGTGGTTTATCAGATTTTGGATATATACAAATATCACGATCTACGGGTTGTTCGCTGTCATTAAATACACATATGACAGCGACTTTAATACGTGTTACAAAATATGATTTATTCTTAGTGCAATTAGATCGCGTTAATAACATCATTATTTCTCGAAGTGGAGCATTATTTTTGTTTGCTTTTGCATTTTCTTCATTTTCTACTCTATACATCATTGTATAAGCTTCAGCATAAGGATTATTATTGGATATAAATTTTACTAAATATTCCATTAATTTTAAATCAATTTTATCAGACTTACGATCATTTAACCTATGTTTATTTACTATTTCGTTGTCTATAATATATAACTGAACATATTTTGGATTATCATTATCATTAAAATGTAGCAAATATGACTCATGGTATACTTGACCACATATTTTAAATACTTGCAGTCCAACAGTATTAAAATATGTTAATTTAGATCGGGAACTTTCAAAAGCTAAGGAGTTATTATATATACGTATATTTTTCCTATAATTGATACTTTTTGAATTTTCATTTAATAATAAAGATTTTAATTCAATTGGATAAGCTGATTCAATATTTAAATGAATTTTATTCTTGTGACAACAATGAATATATGTATTATCTTATGATATATCTTTTTGCTTCATTTGCTTTTCAAGTAAATATGATTATATATAATATCGTTCATAATATTGATCGGATTGCTATAATAAAAATGATATTATAGACCTAGTAATCCTTGGCGATAAAAACAGTTAATTTATCACGTAACGAATTGGTGTGATTTTTTACATGAGAAATTCATTTGCGTTTATTTCATTAATCATATTTTTATACGATACTATATCGAAAATATTATTAATAGACAAGTAAGAATTATGAAATGAAATCAAAGATTTAAAAGGTCTTATTAGCTTGGGGTGCGTAGTTGCACGGGTTTTGAGATTCTATATAATACACACACACACTCACCTACACACACATACACACACGCCCGGGGTCACACTACTCAAGAGTGGGAAAGGAGAAGGGGGAGGAAGAGAGCAACCTCGCTTAAAGAACCAAGGTGCATCTGGCACGGATGATAACACCTTTTTGAAGAGCCCCCCAGCACTGTTGAAAATTACCAAAACATCAGGTATTCAGGGTGGCAAGGATAAACAAAAAAGAAGCGTGCTCAAAAAATGAGTACCCCGGCAGGCTTTACTAATCCTGCCGTCGATTCCGATCGGGTACCAGCCCCGGTGGTCGACGCTCGCCTCCTTAGGGATAAACCCCTTAGATCTGGGAGAGGCGAAAGTACGCTATCTTATAACACCATAACCAGCCCCGTTGTAGATAACCTGGCACGGGAAAACAATAATAAAGCATCAGGAAATAAACTAAATATAGATAGTGAGGGTAAAACAACAGTACCCCAAGCGGACATGGTTATACAGCCGAATCCCGCTGTTGATTCCGATCGGGTGAAACCCCAGGTGGCCGACGTTGGCTCCACGGATTTTGGGGAGGGGGGCCAAACTCACGACACCAGATTTGAGGTATCTAGTCTGGAACCAGTATCTACCACTGGATTAGGAGCTGCGTCAGGAGATTCCAACTGGAATAGCTGTTCAACGCAAGCAAGACCAGCTTGATCGCCTGGGCGCAAAAATAGATGAGCTTATCGATTTTGTAAGGGACAAACAACGTCCACAAACATATAAAGGACCTTGCCCGCAACAGTATTAATGAACAGGATTAGAGGGAAAGACTACACATACCACTCCGAGTCTGCGAAGTAGGAAATAACAGGGCGGCTCTAGGGAGGCTCAAATAACCCCTGAACCACAAAAATCCAAAAAGACCCAAATACAGAAACGACAAGCCGCTGGAGGGGCAACAGAACAGGAAGAAAGTACCCAGAAGAGAGGGTCGCAAGAAGGTGAGTGGCGCAAGGTCGCAAACAAGAAGGTAAGGAGTGACAAGACAACTTGCTGACATCTTGAAAAAGATCAAAAGCGACCCGGAGCTCACCAACCTTAAAAAGGAAGTCACCAAAATTAGGAGAAATGTTGGGAGAGTCCTAATATTGGAGCTGGACAGCAAAAGCACGAAGGCGCAGGAATTTGCCCACAATGTGGAGGGAAAGGTGAAGAAGGCATCTGCCACGACAAGGTCCCAGGAAAACACTCCGGAGATCAAGGACATCGACGAAATCACTACAGAGGAAGAGGTCCGTGAGATCTTATTTAAACACATCAAAGAAGGGTTACCTGGGTCGATATCAGTAAGATCCCTTCGACCAGCTTACTGGGGAACGCAGATAGCAATCGTAAGTGCTCCAGTTAATTCGGCAGCAAATCTGATAAGGGAAGACAGAATCCGCATTGGATGGGTGAACTGCCGGCTCCTGAGAAAAATAAAAATAAGGCGCTGTTATAAATGTTGGTGAATCTGCCATACTGCAGCTATATGTGGAGAAACGGACAGATCAAAAGCCTGCAGACGTTGTGGTGGCTCAGACCACGAAGCCATGTCGTCCACGAGGGATCCATGTTGTTTGCTGTGCCAAGAGCCTGGAAAATTCCAGACGAAGCAAGCATCTTACAGTTATACACGCCCGATTACCCAGGAGTACATCTAAAAGTTTAGAGGATGAGAATACTGCAGCTCAACCTAAACCACTGCGAAGTTGCACAGGATCTTCTGAAACAGGCCGCTCGGGAATCTTTTATAGATGTTGCTATCATCTCAGACTAATATAAAGAGAGAAACGCAATACAACAATCATTCGGCGATTGCAGCAGCAGAGCAGCAATCTGGGTTAACGCGCACAATCACATACAGTAATGCCCACACCATCCAAGCGAGCTTTTTACCTGGGTAAAGGTGAGCGGAATATACATTTTCAGTTTGTATGCCCCTCCAAGTCTCACGGAAGAACAGTTTGCAAGGCTTTTCACTAGGTTAAGGAATGGAGCAATCAACAAGAAACCCGTAATTATCGCCGGACACTTCAACGCGTGGTCTACCACATAGGGGAGTACCACAACGAACAACAGAGGTAACATATTCTTTGACGATTTCGCAAGACTGGCGGTCTATCTAATTAACACGGACATCGAGCCTACATTCGTAAGAGGCGCAAACTCTTCAATAATAGACCTGATCTTCGCTAGCGACGATCTTATCTCACGAATTCAAAAGTGGAAGGTAAGTGATCAATATACGCATGGTGACCATAGGGCAATACTATATGAGATAATTGATAGAAAAAAGATCGCGACCAGGCGTAAAAAGTTTAGCACACGCAAATGGAACGCCAAATCACTAGAGAAGCCTTTGCCATCATGATGGAAGACGAAGGGCTTGATAAAGGTACTCCCTACTCCGAGGCCAATTCTCTCCATGACGCGATCTGTACAAGTAAAAAACGGCCATGGCGATACATACTGGTAAACAAGAAAAATCGTAGAGTTGCACAAGAAATGCCATCGAGCGCGAAGACTGGCCAAAAGAGCCAGAAACAATCGAGGACACTGGAGGGTACAATACTGGTTGGAACGAAGAATGCTCCGCAAAGAGATAAAGACAAGCAAAAACGACTGCAACATTTAACTTTGTGAAGAAGTAAACAGGGACTTATGGGGTCGCCCTTATAAAGTGGCTCAAAGGCAAAGTAGTTACGCCAGCGTGTGAGGCAGAATTTTTAAGCCAGATAATAGAAGTACTCTTCTCTGAAGATGACCAATGTGAGGTTCATTGGAAAGCCCCATCACAAGATGGCACCCCACCATTAACCGAAGTTGAACTCGCTAGAGCCTGTGCAAAGACTAGGGCCGCAGCCGCCCCTGGCCTAGACGGGGTCCCAAACCAGGCTATTAAACTAGCAGTAAAGGTTAATCCCAGGGCATCCTTGAGGGTTTTTGAAACCTGTTTCAGAAAAGGCATATTTCCTAAACGTTGGAAACTGCAACAGCTAGTTCTGATACCAAAAGGCGACAAACCACCGAAGAATCCGTCATCCTACAGGCCAATTTGCTTGTTGGATACGCCAGAGAAGATTCTAGAAAGAAGCATAGTCGGACGCCTTGAAGACTTCACCGAGGGATGCTACGGGCTATCTGAGCATCAATTCGATTTCGCAGAGCCAAGTCAACGACGGATGCAATCAATCTGGTAGTAAACACAGCACGCGAGGCAATCAATGGTACTGAGATGGAGGCAAAAAACAAAGAAGTGCTGCGCTATCATTGCCCTGGATGTCAAAAATGCTTTTAATCACGCAGCTGGCCCCAAATGGCTACTTGTGCCCAGCCTACCAAGCAGCGGTTAAAAAAATCAGGAAAGGGTAATGAGAATAGTCCAGCTAAATCTCAACCATTGTGAGACTGCGCAAGACCTTCTCTGTCAGTTTGCAGTACAAAGATTTGAATGAACCATCCTGGGAATCTGACGCCTCAGGTAAAGCCGCAATCTGGGCTTGCAAAGACTTTACCTTCCAGGGCAAGATGGTAAACAAGGAAAATGGCTTCGTAAGAGCGAAAATAGGCGGCATTCATGTATACAGTTGTTACGTCCCGCCTAACGCATCAATAGAGCAGTTTCAACAACTACTGGACCGGCTGGTGCAAGTCGCTACGAATAAAAAACCAGCTATAATAGCAGGAGATTTTAACGCATGGGCGATCGAGTGGGGTAGTAGCAGAACCAATAAACGGGGACTAGTGCTACTGGAGGCATTCACGCTACTAGACTTGGTGTTGCTGAATCAAGGCGACAACCCGACGTTCAAAGAACGAGATGCAGAGTCATTCATAGACTTGACATTTGTCAGTAACTGCCTCGTAAGGCAGGTAAGCAAATGGATCGTGAATGATCACTACACAAATAGTGACCACCTAACTATAACAATGGAGCTAGGCGGACCAAATAGGAAATTCTGTACAAATCCCAGTAGTACAAGAACTGAATGGAAAACCAAAGAGTATGACAAAGAGTTATTCTTGACGATGTTTGACAATATTCAATTGACGGGATCAGCAGACGACAAGGCTGCACAAATGACGGGCCAGCTCACCAAAGCGTGCGACGCGGTAATGCCGAGAAAAGTGTCCAGTCAAAGATGGCTACCAGCATATTGGTGGAATGACAAGATCAAACAAGCGCGCAGCGTTTGCCATCGAGCTAGAAGATTGGAACAACGGGCAAGGAAGAAATTCTACCGAACCGGTAGAGGAATGGATACGGTGGAGAACTGCAACGAAAAAATGAAAGAAGCAAAGCGCAACCTTAAAAGGTGTATAAGAG
This sequence comes from Muscidifurax raptorellus, assembly GCA_020010945.3. Lineage (NCBI taxonomy): Eukaryota > Metazoa > Arthropoda > Insecta > Hymenoptera > Pteromalidae > Muscidifurax > Muscidifurax raptorellus. Next base: position 814,321 of record JAHUUD020000030.1, read on the forward strand.
AGAGTAAACAAAGATGTTTAAGAGAGCTGCAAGATGAGGTCAATGAAGACCCTTGGGGCCGACCTTATAAAATTGTCATGAAGAAGATCAAGGGAAGTTACATACCCCCACCGAAGTGCCCAGAGGTACTAAGCAGGGTGGTAACAACACTCTTCCCAAATCAGCCGGACATTCCATGTCCTATGGTAGAAGAAATAGATGTAGATAATATACCCTTAATTACGGAGGAGGAGCTACTATCAGCCTGCAGGAGGGTTGGAAACAATAAGGCTCCAGGACTTGATGGCATACCCAATATTGCATTGAAACATGCCATCCAGGCTCACCCAGCAGAGTTTATAGACCAAAGGGTAGCAAACCACCCGGAGAAGGGTCGTCATACAGACCGCTCTGCATGCTCGATACACAGTGCAAAGTATTAGAGCGCATAATCTTCGTTAGGATGGAAGATAAAACCGAGGGGCCAGAGGGGCTTGCGGAACACCAGTATGGTTTCCGTAAGTGCCGCTCAACATTAGACGCTATCGGCTTAGTGGTGAATACAGCACGGACAGCCATAAGCGGGAAAAGATGGAAAGGCGGGGCGAAAAAGTACTGCGCGGTGGTTACACTTGATGTTAAAAATGCATTTAACTCTGCAAATTGGTGCAAAATTCACGAAGCACTAGTGAGACTAGGAGTTCCTCCGTATATAAGAAGAATAAAGTCTGACTACCTCAAGGACAGAACTCTCTTATACGAGACCGAGGAGGGCACGGTGAATTATAAGGTTACCGGGAGAGTTCCACAGGGGTCTGTACTGGGCCCATCATTATGGAACATTATGTACGATGGCGTACTCAAGCTAAAATTACCAGAAGGAGCAATGATCGTAGGATTTGCAGACGACATAGCTTTGGTGTTGGTAGCAAAAGAGAACGAAGAGGTAGCTGAAATTGCTAGTGAAGCTATCATTAAAATACAGAAGTGGCTAAATAATGCGAATCTGGAGATTGCAAGCCATAAAACGGAGGCAATCCTAATATCTAGCAGAAAGAAGACGGAGACAATCACCTTGAGAATAGGCGGTCATGAAATTACCTCTAAACCGACTATTAAATATTTAGGTATAACGTTAGACGCAAAGCTGACCTTTAACCCTTTCATGCACACATTTTTCTATTAGAGGAAATGCATTGAAAATTGGTATTTACTAGGTTTTTGGGGTCGCTGATCACGAATCTTCCATCAGAATTTCAAAAATTTTGAATCAAAGATGGCGGATTCAAGATGGCGACCTACGATTTTCTTCATTTCTAATCCTGAGTCAATAAAACTACGTGTACGGGGGTTTTCGGGGTCGCTGATTACGAATCTATCATCAAAATTTTTAAATTCTGTATCCAAGATGGCGGATTCAAGATGACCAACAACTTTTTTCATTTGTAGTCCTAAGCCCATGAAACTGCGACCTACGATTTTCTTCATCTTTCGTTGTAAATCCATGAAACTACGTTTACGGTGGTTTCTGGGGTCGATAACAATGAATCAGGTACTAGGTTTTCTATAATCTTGGATTCAAAATTTTCAAATTTTGATTGCAGATTCGTAATTAGCGACCCCAAAAACCCCCGTAAACGCCGTTTTATTGACTCAGGATCAGAAATGAAGAAAATTGTAGATCGCCATCTTGAATCCGCCATCTTGGATTCAAAATTTTGAAATTCTAATGTCAGATTCGTAATCAGCGATCCCAAAAACCCCCGAATAAGCAGTTTCATTGATTTAGGACTGAAAATAAACAAAATCATTGGTCGCCATCTTGAATCCGCCATCTTGAATTCAAAATTTTGAAATTCTGATATCAGATTCGTAATCAGCGACCCCGAAAACCCTTTTATACTAATTTTCACTACCCTATCATCATTTTTTCTCTTTGACACACATTCTTTGTAAAATAATCATGAAATTTCGACCTTTATTTATTTATATAAATAAACAAATGAGCAACAAACACATGAGAGTCACGGAAATCACATCTCTATAATATATAAGAGCCAATGCAAAAAAAACCGCCTTCATATAACGTGATTTGAGCTCCTAATAAAAAAAAAACTCGATAGAAAAAGGTGTTCCCTATAGGGAACACTATGCCGCAAAGGGTTAAACAGCACTTGGAAGCAGCAGGAGAGAAAGCCGCAAAAACTACCGCAGTGTTGGCGCGGCTGATGCCAAATGTGGGTGGTCCCACACAGAATCGCAGAACACTACTGGCAAGCGTTAGTACATCAATCATGTTGCATGGAGTCCCGATATGGGCAGACGCTGTACTGATGAAGGAATATGGACGAAAGCTCTCCTCAGTGCACAGGCGAAATGCACTTAGGGTCGCGTCTGCTTACCGTATGGTATCGGACGAGGCGGTCTGCGTTATTGCCGGTCTCCCGCCAATAGACCTATTAGCAAGGGAGAGAAAATCAATCGACCAAGGAAAAAGACGAGACAGCGGCAAAACCAAGATAGAAATTTGGGATGCCGCTAGGAAAGTAACAATGACGGAGTGGCAAAAGCGATGGGACTCTAGTAGTAAGGGTCGGTGGACACACCGCCTCATACCAAGTGTAGAAGACTGGACAAAAAGAAGACATGGGGAAGTAAATTTCTACCTAACGCAGTTTCTGAGTGGACATGGATGCTACCGGGCGTATCTGCACCAATTTAAATTGGAGGATTGCCCGGATCGCCCGACGTGCTTGAATGTAATCGAGGACGCTGAGCATGTGTTCAGTGAATGTCCACGCTATGAACAGGAACGAGAAGAACTTGAGTGCTACCTGCAGACCAGAGTAACGTCTGAGTCTATTATGGTAGCTATGATGACTTCGGCCGACGGATGGAGCGCAATAAACAATTTTGCTGCAGACATCCTTAAGAAGGTCCAAAAGGACGAAGAAAAAAGAATAAGAACACGTGAGATGCTGCAAGAAACAGACGACCGGACGATGCGGTAAGTAAGTAGACGGCAGACGACAAAGAAGATTTATGACGAACGGCTGTTCAAGTGACAGAAATAGAGAAAAACGTGATGACGACCACATCAACAGATGAGGGCGGTAGCCCAAAGTCCCCCCGCGAAGCAATACTCAAACGGTGTTACCGCGGGGGTGACTTATTGGAGAAAGAGTCCAACTTACTTAGGGTCGGCAAGGAGGACAGAGAGGATTCTGTTGCCGTTGAAATTCAAAAGCCGACGGTAGCGAAGGGTTTAGTGGGTGAAAATCTCACACAGGTGGTACCAGTCGGTGCCATATCGTCCATAATGGATTTACCCTTAACCTCTCACTCTATAAAGAAAAAAAACACTCACACATACACACATTAGGCTCCAGCACCGTTCGGGATATCACTATTGATAAGAAACGCGCGCGCGATTTTCCGCAAACAAACTTGACCCTACTAAATAATGTATATATATATATATATATATATATATGTATATATTCTCACCGCTTGAAGTAAGCCCTTCGGAAGCTTTTTCTTTTCCCACTCAGACGGTATCTTTTCTTGACTGGCCTACAAACTCCTCTTCTCGCAGAAATATCTTTGATCACTTTCACTACTTCTTTCCGTTTTGCATTTTTAGAAAGTTATAATAAATTATACTGAAAAGAACTTTTTATTATCACAGTAAAAATACGCAGTAAACACTGAATAGCAAAAGAGCGCGGAACATTGCGTAGGTTCACGCCTTCTACATATATTGTGATTAGCTATAATCATTCCTTTCACGGAATATTAATAAGAAAAGTTATATAGATTAGCTGATCATAGAAAATGCATTTGTACTATCTGTGAGTAGCGATAACAGTGTCAAAAGTATAACAAAGTTACAGTGTATGTTTATCATCGCCCGTAACCTGTTAGCCGTGAGTATTGTCATGATTTGAAGTAAATGTGCATTATGCATTTTTACATAACGTTGTAAATAACGTTGTAATTAACATTATTATAATTAACATTATTAATATTTCTTTATTAGAATTTCATCATGGGAAGACGCAGCAAAAGCGGTGGCCTCAATAAGAGGGCAAGGACAGTAGCGTTCGCCGAACGAAAGGCGATGGAGGAGACGGCAAGAGAAAAGGTAAGCTCACACTCGCACAATGAATTGTAGCTAAAATTCGTTATATTGAAACAGTCATTTCTATATATGTAAGTAGTTATAGACTATAGACCCGTATGTCTATAGTCTATAGTTAGACTATAGACATACGGGTTCACACGGATTCTGGAACACCCTCCCTCCTCTTGAAGTGATCCAGAATCCGAAGTGTGTATAAGCCCATAAGGACCCCCCCCCCCTCCTATTGTGAAGTTGCAGTATGTTGGACCTCTCATGTATCAGCACCTTTTTCAAGTGAGACAGAATCCGTAGATAGTTTTTCGTGAGAGAATATTTCCCTTCTATCTCTTATGATAAAGGAAAAGTCTAGGAAAATCTAGTGAATTTTTGAAAAAAGAAGGAAACCAATAGCGTTCTCTACTTTTTGAAAAATGAGGGGAACTGCTAGAGAGCATGTAGCAGCAATTTCCCTCCTCCGTATACTGATGAAGGAAAAGCCTATGACGTTCTCTAGATTTTCTTGTAAAGATAATCGTAAGGATGCAAACAGAGATACTTTATCTGTATTAGTTAGTATAGTGCATCCTCACACACGCACACATATATATATATATATATATATATATATATATATTTATATATATATATATATATGTGAGGTGAGACCAGTTCTCCCTCCATTGGCTGCTATGTTGCAGTTGTATGCAGGGGCAAGCTCTCAACGGGCTTCAGCTTAGGAATGTGGGGAGGAGAGGAGCAATCCACACCGCTCCTCAACAGAGAAAAATAGATCTCGACGATCAGCGCCAGCCAAAAGCAGTAAGCCTAGGCGATCATCCCCGGCTAAAAATAGTCGGCCTAGCTACTTAGCACCAGCTGAAAAAGACCGGTCTAGCTGCTCAGCGCCAGCTAAAAAAAACGGCCTTCCAGTTTAGCAGCAACAGCATGCGAGCAGCCACAAAATCCGACGACAAGAGAGCGATCTCGCCCATCAGAGCCAGCTGCAAGCCCACGGACTCACGAGCAAAGTGAACAGCCGACGAGGGCAAGTTCGCGCTCGAACTCTACCTCGAGTTCTAGCTCGTCCAGCTCATCGTCCGGCTGTAAGTCGCGCAAAAGTATCAAAGGTATCGGAGCAATTCCCAAGATTAAATCATCAAGCAGCATTAACATTGCTGCAAGAAAAAGAAAAATAGAGGGTAAGTTTTTAATTTATTCTAGTTTTATCTTTTTTTATAAACAATGATTTTTTTTCTTTTTTTCTTTTTTTTCAAATGATAATACAAAGGAGGCAAAGAAAAGGACTCTCGTCGAATCATCATCATCACAACCAGATCCGTCTTCGGTGGCTAGAAGTTCGCGTAAGTATAATTAAAAAATAAATAAATAATCTTAATATTAAAATAATAATTTTATAATTTTATCTTTCGGTTTTTAGATATCTCTACTTCTGCAGAACCAGGCCCGTCGTCTGCGTCAATGACTGTATGTAAGTTTTGTAAAAAAAGAAAAGTTGCAAAAATAAATAGTAAAATATTAATTTCATTTTTTTATTTGACATTACAGAAACTTCTAGCTCTCGTCCGGAAAACAGGCCTAGAATATCTTATCCGCTCGGTTTGGGTAAGTTGGGCGCGGCCTCTACTAGTAACTCAGCTGTTCAACAACCAGCATCAGCTAGAGATCTGCAGGTGCTTGACAGGGCATATCAATCTAGCTCCAAGCCGATTATAGAGAAATCGTTTTTAGCGACTAATATAACTTAAATAATATTTTTGTCAATTTTTATTTTTTAAATAATATTTTGTATTTTAAATAATAAATGTATATTTAATCCATAATAAGTATCTATATATCTATGTATAATTTTCCTATTTTAAGTAAATAAATAAAAAAATAAAGAATAAAATAAATAATACTTGAAAATAAATGAAATAAACTAATAAACATATTCATCTTTGATTTCTTTATTTTCCATATATATTATTATTATTATACAATTAGCATTTTCATAATAGTTTCAAATCATACATCCTTATTTTTATATTATATGAAAATAAATTAAATAATTAAATACATGTTCATTTTCAATAAACAAAGTTTTATGTCTTTTTCTTTATTTACAATATAGACAAGAACAGAAATTATTTTTAGTATTTTTATTATCAATTTCATCTTGACTTAGTGAATTGTAATTTAGTAGCCAAGCGCGAATCAATTCAGCATTGTGAACAGCACACGCTGGTCTTCTACGAATGCAGAGGTTGTGATTAAAGCAGAACAAATTTAAAGTTATTTATTATTATTTAAATTAAAATTAAAAACTATTTAAAGAGTAACAAAAAGTAACAAAGTAGTATAAATCAAAACTTACATGTTCGGTAAAATATTTTTCAACCATTGGACTTTTTGTTCTCCCTTGACGAACAATTTCTCAACACCTCGCGTGCAGATTTGTAGAATATCATTCAACCGATGATATGGAATATCTTCAGAGTTCCATGCTATTCCATGATAAGTCTTTTCGAGCCATTGAGTCATAAACTTTTTCTCTTGTCTAAGTTCTTCCCAAGCCGTAGGGGATTTGAATAGGTATACAGCTGGTAGACTTATTTTTCTCAAATTTAGAAAACTTAGTTCTTTAAAAACAAAAGTATTCTCTTCGTAGAGATTCTTTCAAATCCTTGGATATCACAAATATATGCGTTTTCTTCTAGACAATTGAATATAGACAATTTAATATAGAATTTCTGAACAACAAATCAAAGTCGTGAGTTCTAACTATTTGACACTTTGTTTATTGAGAAGTGATCTTGATGAATGAGTACGAAAACGCTATACTCCTTTAGGTTGGGAGTAAATATTTTTGGTGTCACTTAGTACAGATACTTTGCCATAGGGTCATTATAGAATTATGAAGGAACAGATGGCGCAAGCTGCAATGCAAGTGGAGGGAGAATTGGAGGAAAAAATAAATGATAGTGAAAGCCAAGAAAAAAAGAAGGGGATAGTCGTAGAGAGGGGATATGATGTGGCCAATAGTAATGCTGCAATCCGAGAAAGAGAAGGGGAAGGTGAGAGAGGGGATGAAAGTTAACAAATCAGGATTGAATATGATGTAAGGGAAGAGTTTATGCACAACTGGGATCCATAATTGGATGAAAAAAGATATAGCCAAGAAAATCAAAAAGATATCTTGCAGCAGGCAATGGAAGGAGCGGATATTGTGGTGGGAAATGAGCTTTATCTAGGGCGGACCATGACGAGGAGCATATTCAAGCAATCGTAGACCTCGAGAACAATCAACCTCTTGCAAAGAAACCAAGACTCTTCTAATATTGTAAATCAGTTTCACAGTTTGTTGTTAGCAAAATGATTTCTCTGTCAAAATATATTTCTCTAACAAAAATAAATCTTATTTAATTTTTCAGAATGGATCTATCTGCTCTCGACAAGATTGCCGAGCAAGAATTCCTGCCGAGGAAGAAAGTTACGGAGTTGGACATCAGTACACGATGACATCACTTAACGAAGTAAAAACCAGATTCGGTTCGAAGGTAGTTGCTGAGCTCGATGAGAGCTTCCAGATCTTTTTGCCAGGGAAGATTTCATCAGCGATCCTAAAAGATCAAGAATTTTTCCACTAACTTTCCAACACTGCAAATAAGTTTTGTTTATTTATAGTATATCAGTGTACAACTTCTTTTAAGTTCGATACCATTGGTTAAGGGCAAGGAAAATGATTTAATACACACAAATTGCTTTTTATAATTTATTTATTATTTTTATATTAAAACTTGTACATAATAATAGTAATACATGAATAAATGTATAATTAAACATAATATGATCACTTTATCTTTTATTTGCTACCACTATGATTCTTATAATTATATTTTGAAAATACATTGTTAATTTTGTTCATATAGATATAGTTTATTTAAAGAATCTCATTTTTATCAATTCAACTATTATGCCCGTTACTGAAACCTAACCATTTAACATACACGAGTTTACCACTTTTCTTAAACACTTTTTCTACTAAATAAATTTCTGGATGCTTAGTTTTTTTCTGTTTTACAAAACCCGCCAGAGACGGGTTTATCATAATAATCTTTCAGGTGATAAGTTCAGTGAAGAGTATAGGTTTATCTTGTACTTGTTCATGAGTTTCTGAAAGTTTGAATTGTAATCTCTTTTCCTTGGTCAGTTCGTAGATTCGACAGTACTCTGCGGTGTTTTAATATCCATTCCATAGGTGCAGTAACATCATTGCCACTCGTTGACTTGACTGGGACAGCCCATACATACTTTGAAAATATATTTATGTAAGTGAGTAAGTAGTGAAAAACTTTATTCTCTTTAGAGTAAGGAATCATTTTTACATGATCTGCTTGCCAAGTCTCATCTATGCCACGAATGTCATATTTTCTTCTCTTGCATCTACGAGGTGTTTTAATAAAGTTCTCCTGTTTTAATAAAGTATATTTCTTTTTAATAGCCTCACGAGCCCGCAAGGGCTCGCTGAGAATATTCTAATCTATCTTGAAGTCGGACATGTTTATGAGATGATGACTATAACTGTATTGATATAGGTTCGAGTCGCATAATTCCTTCTTTATTGCAAAACAGTCAAATCTATTTCTGTATCTACCCTCATCCATCGCTCTACCTTTGTCAATAACAATGAATCCATAGTCATCCTTCTTCCAACATTCAGAACAAAGATATCGAAATTCATTAAAAGTTAAATCGGTATTCACATGATCTTCATAGATATGTTTAAGATTCACATCGTCTTGATCTATATCTCGATTAATTTCTAATAAATTAACATTATTCCTAATGAGATGTTTTCCTATATGAGCATACGATTGACATAGAAACTATCTACACTTTTATGTCTTCCCATGCAGAAAAATGCTCTGACGTTATCCTGCTTCTCACATGCCACATCATCAAAAATCATAATTGAATTCGGTAGAGCTTCATCTGAGATACTACAGAGTCATGCTCACTAAACGGAAAATATGATACTTCTTTAATCGAATCGAAGACATTTTTGAGAAATTGATACTTTAGTTGATTCAAGGATTTAGAGTATACATACAAATTTTCAAATCTAAGACCATTTGGATGTGGAATTAGAACCAATAAACTATTTGTTTTCCCACAGTTAGATGGTCCAACAGAATACTGCTTATATACTATCTAGCAGTAATTCACCGTGTCGCTTCTTCCTCTTTTCTTTTCCAAAATCAATAGTCGCTACGGGAAGTTCAACGTTCTACTCGATAAAATCCATGTTCACGTGTCAGAGTCAGATTCGACATTAAGCTTTAAAAATAAGATCGCTTATTTTATACTTTGATCGTCAGTTATAGCTCAACACTCGAAGAGAGATGATCATTCACAAATGCAAGAAACAGCAGAAAGGTTATGGATTACTTGATAAAGTAATCAATAACTTACCTGTTGAAATGCATCTTCGTGGATATCAATACTGTGGACACGGAACCAAATTAAATAAGCGTTTGAAAAGAGGTGATCCTGGAATTAATCATCTTAATCAGGCATGCAAAGAACATGACATTACTTACTCTGACAAAAATTGAGATCGTAAAGTAGCTGACAAGAACCTTGCTGATAGAGCTTGGCAACGCCTTAGAGCCAAGGATGCCAGTCTTGCTGAAAAAGCTTATGCTTTTGCTGTTACCAATGCTATGAAAATAAAAGAAAAAACTGGAATGGGAGTACAATTCAGTAAGTTAGTTAATGCAGCTGAAAAATCAATGATATCCAGTAAATGTTCTCGCAAGGTTATTCAATCGGCCTTGAAAGGTGCACGTCAAGCTGTTAGGAGTATAGGCGGAAAGAAAAAAATTATCATTCCACGTGTTCTACCGCTTTCATAAAAAATCGGTGGAGTTCTTCCTTTTCTCATTCCATTGTTCGCAGGACTTAGTGCGACCGGTGCTCTAGCAGGAGGTGCTGCTGGAATAGTTAAAGCAGTTAATAATGCTAATGCTGCGCAAAAAGATCTTGAAGAAAGTAAGAGACATAATAAGACCATGGAAGCCATTGCTTTAGGCAAAGGTCTTCATCTCAAACCATATAAAACTGGGATGGGTTTATTTATGAAACATCATGTCGGTGGTGCTGGTGGTCATCGTGTCAATAGAAAAAAAACTTCGATTTAACTTTGCAAAATCGTCCACTGACTGACTACGATTTAAAAAAATTTGCTCGTATGATGAAAATCTTAGATTTTGGAGTTGTATTTATGAGAAATAATCTGCCCCCCGATGGTCCATGGTATAATGAGTCAGCTGTTGTCAACTTGGATGACTTTCAAACTAGAGCAACTGACTGGGTTTGTTATCGCAAACATGGATCTGATGTACCTTATTTTGATATTGTTGGTGATCTCAAACCTCCCAAAGATATCATGACATATTTTAACTGGAAGAAGTGAAATACAACTATAAGCGATATCAAAATTTTCACTCATTCATATGTATTCATCTTTGTTTTTATTTCTTAGCTGGAAGACTATAAAAGATGTGCTCACAGACGAATGAAATCATTTTCTTCCGATCAGTCATGGAAGATAGCTTTACTCTGAGTCTCTCGGAAACTCATCTGTCTTATAAGTGCAATATTTTCCTTCGATTGTACTACCACAGCATATGACTTTTGTCTTGGGTTTAGTTGAACTTTTAACATTCAACTCTATTCCCAATGTTAACTATTCAAATTATAAACTTCATTTGAACGGTGATATTATTACTATACCTACTGGCAGTGCTAGATTGATGCTAATAATCAATATTTAGAAGAAATTTTAAAATCCAAAGGAATTCAGTTTTCTTTGAAAGCTAACAATAATATTCTCAGAAGTGAAATTATTTGCAGTCATCCTATAGATCTTACACCTCAGAATTCAATCGGCCGTCTCCTTGGCTTCGCTCCTCGTATTCTCAAAGAAAACATTCAACAGAGCGCTGATTTACCTGTGAAAATATTGAGAATCAACGCCCTCAGAGTAGAGTACAACATTACATCTAGTGCTTACATTAATAATAAAAAAGTTCACGCAATCCATGAGTTCTTTCTCAGAATGCCTTCAGGATATAAAATCATAGAAGTTTCGTCTCATGTCATATATCTACCAGTCACTGTCAAGTATATAGATCATCTACAAATTCATATCGTAGAACAGGATGGAAATTTAGTGAATTTTCGAGGAAGGAAATTAGTATTAGACTTCACATCAACTCTATATAATGGGTTCCGATTACAGTTACATATGCCAATATGGCGTTGGGAGGCAACGAGCCTCCCGACCTCGGAGGAGAAGTTTTTTATAAATGCCACCCGAATAAAAAAGTAACTGCAGTCGTTTGCATAATATGTGAAAGTGTTTATCATAGAAGTGATTTTAATAAACTAAAAAACACCATTGCAATCAATGATACGTGCGTAATTTGCCCAGACCCTTCAGGCTTGGATCTAACCTCAAAATCAAGTGATGTGGAGCTTAATGACTCGGCTAAAATTATTCTAGCACAAATAAAATTAAGACAAAGAGAATCGATAAGAGAGGAATATTTAAACTACATAATTAATAAAACCAACAATGTAGATCTAAACGTGTCAAATGAACAACCTGAACTGGAAACACTAAAAATTGAGAATAATCTATTGAAACAGCTGGTTACAGAAATGAAAGATAAAAACCAATTACTAAACAGTGCATTAAATAAAAAGCAAGAAAATGTACCTAAAATACTAAAGTACTCACAAGTAACCGGTAAGGAAATTAACAAGGAGGTTATTAAGCAGAAGAGAATACCTAAACTAATTATAAAAAAGAAGAATACCGACGACAGAAATAATCTAACATACTTAGTCTCTCACTATCTAAACAAAAAGAAATCAGTACAAATAAGGAAAATAATTTTCAAAAATGACAATGAAATAATAATCGACTGTATGAATGAAAATAGTGCCATAGATGCAGAAAAAATTTTGAAAGAAGACCTATCATCAGTTTGTGAAATAAAGAAGGAAAAGATCAACAAACCAAGACTAAAAGTCGTAGGAGTGGATAATTTTGAGAAGATGAGTCTGAAAGATATGGAAGCTGACATCAATGAAAGAAATTTTAAAGATTTGAAAACCAGCTGCACCGCAATTCACCATTTCGAGAATAAGAAAACAAAACAGTTTAGCATCATAATAGAAGTCTCCTCAGAAATCTACAAAAGAATAAAAGATAACAAAAACAGAGTTTTCATTGGGTATCAAAACTGTAGAGTATATGATGACATCAACATAAGGCCTTATTACAACTGTGGAAGGTTTGGTCACAGTGGACATAAATGTGTCAACAATAAAGTGTGCTTAAAATGCGCGGGGTCACACAATTCAATAAACTGTGTGAAAACGACGGAGGTAAAATGTGTAAACTGCATTTTTCATAATAATAGGTACAAAACTCAATACGATATTTAACACGTGGCAAACGATAGCCAGTCGTGTCAAGTGCTTAAGAACAAAATAAGAAAATACGTGGAGACAACTGATTACCCAGTGAGTCCTACAATAACAAGATATATCGGCAACATAGACATCTCGTCCAACAGAACTCATTCGGCAACAAGGATTGGATCGGCTTCGACACTACTATCGTCCCCTTCTACCAGTCAGCATAATCTAAGAAGATAATACACACATGGATAACAACATTGAAGAAATAGAAAGTATACAAAATGAAAATGTCAAGAAAGAAACTGTATTTAGAAATATCAAGGCTTTCAATAATTATCTAAAAACTAACCAAGAAAATATTCTCTATGTCAATATAAGAAGTTTAAATAAAAACTTTGATAAACTACAGATTTTTATAGAAAGGCTTGAGATTAAACCACTAATGATAGTTTGCGTAGAAACTTGGAATCTAGACTATCATAATTATTTTCTATTAACAGGATATAGAATGTATTATAATAATAGTAGAATAAACAGGTCGGATGGGGTAATGGTGTATATTGATGAAAGCCTAACGGAGAGTACTGAAATCGTACGAATAGGAAAACTCAGAGTTATAAATACATGTTTAAAATTAGATAAGGAAAAGAAAATAGAAATATCAAGCTTATATAGATCTCATGACATTTCAAAAATTGATTTCATTAGTAACATTAAGGAATACCTAAACAAGAAACAAAATTCCGAAAATCACCTAGTTATTGGAGACTTTAATATAGATATACTAAAACTAGATAATATTAGTCAGGAATATTTGTATAACTTCTTAGAAAAAGGATATGTGCCAGGTTTCCAAACAATAACTAGACCAGCAACGTCTGATAATACAGGTTCATGCATTGACAATATCTTTATTAAAACTAACTCAATCGAAACTAACGCTTGTAAGTGTTAGTTTCGATACATCTTAAAAATACGTCTTAAAAAAATTAAACTCAGTAATTGGCACGAAAAAATAGAAAGCATAGATCATAGGAAATTAGACAAAATTGCAAACAAAGAAAATTGAAATGAGATATTGTCAATGAATGATCCTAACCAAGCTGTTAATTCACTAATTGGCAAAATAAAAAACTGTACTGCCCAGGCAACAACTACTAAAAATAAAAATAAGAAACTAGGAAAAAATAAGGCTAGGCATAGTTAGATAACAGGTGCAATAATAAACTCTTGTAATAGAAAAGAGCAATTATATAAAACTTGGCAACTAGACCCAAAGAATGAGACTCTAAAGAAAGAGTATAAAAATTATAAGAAGATATTAAATAAAGTCGTCAAAGACGCCAAGCTAAAAAACGACTGTGCCGAGGTTGAGAAAAGCTGCTCTAATCAAAGAGATCTTTGGAGAGTTATAAATAAAAAACTAGGAAAAAGCACAAAAAAAATGCACCAATTACAAAAATTATTGATCCAAATAATCAACACGGGAAAAAAACTCAAAACCCTAAAGAGATAGCTAATTTTATGAATACACACTATAGCAACATAGGCTCAGAACTACAAACTATTCTAAAATAGCTAAAATCATTAAAGATATGCCACTGAAGAGCGGCGGGGTCGATAACATAAATACTAAGACAATAAAAAGTTTGTCTAGACACATAATCGATATACTTGTTCATATATGTAACCTATCGATCGAAAAAGCCATTTGGCCAGATGCTTTGAAAAGTGCAGTCATTATCCCAATTTACAAATCAAAAGACAAAAATTATGTAGAAAATTACAGGCCAATATCATTAATATCAAATATTGCTAAAATCCTGGAAAAATTAATATATAACAGACTAAATAATTTTATCAGTAGTTGTAACATCATCTCAAAAAATCAGTATGGTTTTGTTAAGAATAGGGGTACAAAAGACGCAATACAACACACATCGAACATTATATATAACTGTCTAGATCAAAGCAAACTAATAACGGTTGCTTTCCTAGATTTGGTCAAAGCTTTCGACACGGTTAACCACAGAATTTTACTGCAAAAATTAGAAAGATATGGTATTCGAGGCAAGGCATTAGACCTAATGACTAGTTACTTAAGTAATAGAGAACACAGAGTTAAAATACAAAATATTGTCAGCGATAAAGAAACTGTAAGTACGGGAGTGCCACAGGGCACAATACTGGGCCCTTTACTATTCATAATCTATGTTAACGACATGCTTAAGGATAATGTAGTGTCATATGCGGATGATACTGCGATAATAACATCGGCTGACTCCTGGACCGACGTTGAAGTAAAAATGAATGAAGATCTAAACTGTATTTCAAGCTGGTTAGCCTTGAATAGGCTATCACTAAACATAAGCAAAACTGTATTTATAACTTTTGGAAATTATAAGAACAGTATTCCATATAGTATAGACATAAAAATAAGTCAGGAAAAAATAAACAGAGTGAGCAACTGTAGATATCTAGGATTAATTTTCGATAGCCATATGAAATGGGACGAGCATATAAAGTATATTGTTAGCAAAACCAAATATTTAACCTTTGTGTTCTATAAATTATCAAAACTAATGAATCTAGCAACTTTACGATTAATTTATTACGCGCTATTCAACAGCGTTATAAGCTACGGAATTATAGCCTGGGGAGGGGCTTACTCCAATTCTCTACTACTGTTAAAGAACCTACAGAAAAAACTGCTAAAAATCATTCATATAAATAAGTTTGTAACTCAAGGAAACCCACTTCATCTTGAGAAAATGTACGAACTAGAATCACTATATTTCCATTACGAGACTTTAAAATCAAAACATTTAGCATTAAAAAGCAAAACAAGAAAAAAACTTATATTCCGATCAGAGAGAAAACAGTAAGCAGGAAAAACCGCTACATTATAGCAATAGAATTATGCAATAAACTTCCAAATGAATTAAAAAATTTAACCACGAAAAGTAAGAAAAAGAAATTAAAAAAGTGGATTAGATAAAATATATAGATAAAAAGAAAAGATATTAAAAGAGTGGAATTACAGAAATAAATAAAACGATATCACTGTAACATTAATAATAAGATATTTTCAACGTGCAATGATAAGACTGCGGTTACTAATCTTAAAAGATTAGTTATATAGTTTTAAGATTTAGATGTAAGATAGCAATCAGTCTCGCAAAAAGGTAACTGTGTTTATCTCTGCGGGTATGTAAGTTGCATTGCTAAAATGTAATTTATGTAACTTTACTGATAAATAAATAAATAAATAAATAAATTCTACAGTATATATAAGTCAGCCATCATGGCAATCAAGAATCAGTCGAGCAAAGAAACTCAAACCGTTAATACGCAAGAGCATTTAGTTTCTGAAAACGTTAGGACTAAAAGTTCGTGGAAAAAATTCACGTGTATGTAAACTCATTATGAGCTTCACGTACAGCAACCATACTCGTCATTAAGCTTTGATAATAATGATAAAATTCGCATTTCTATCCAACATCAAGATCTATGTTTCTTACCCTAACGTAGTTCTATCTATATATGTGGAAAATTACAAAAAAAAGAATGCAGGAGGATCGTTAGAAAAAACTAAATTTGTCATGAGATTAATGTGGAGATTGATAAAAGTAAAAATGTTGGTCTGAGCAGTCTTATGAAAGGATGGATTTTATTTAATTCGAATCAGAGTTGTATGCTGGAGAATGCAGGCTGGCTTGGTGTTGAAGAAGATATCAAAACTTTTGTTGATGCTCAGGACTACTTTGACATTTCCCTGCCTCTTAATATGATCTTAGGCTTTGCAGAAGATTATAAAAAATTGTAGTTAATATGAAGGATGAAATTATTCTCACAAGATCGAGAACTGAAGAATGCAATACTTCAAGAAGCTATTACAAGAGACAATACATCTTTTTATGAAGGTTATAAAGTGTCAATATTAAAGATTAAGTGGTTAATGCCATATGTCATTGCATCTGATAAACAAAAAATCCAGTTATTGAATTTCATTTGCAAAGATAACCCCATCTCTATGTGTTTTCGTTCATGGGAGCTATTTGAATATCCTCTTCTTTCGAACACGAATATACACGTCTGGACAGTGAAAACTTCTAACCAATTGGAAAAACCTCGTTTTGTAATTTTTGGACTACAAAGAGAAAATCAACGAGAACTGCAAACGTCAATCCATTTGATCATTGTGACATTAGTAATGTGAAACTTTTTTTGAATTCATAATATTGTCCATACAACAACATGAATCTCGACATGTCTAAAAATCAGTTTGCTATTCTCTATGATATGTACGCTGATTTTCAAAAATCCTACTATGGAATAAATCTGCAACCGCAGCTAACAATGTCCTCGTTTTTGAGCTTTGCACCACTTGTAGTTATTGACTATTCACGACAAAACGAATCTCTCAAGAGCGCTCTTGTTGATGTACGTCTAGAATTTGAGGCTAAAAAAGATTTTCCAGCTAACACTTCAGCTTACTGCTTGATCTTACACGATTGCATCGTTTAGTAGAATCCTATTAGTGGGCATATCAATAAGCTTGTCTAATCAGTATAAATAAAATATTCAGTGTAAGATGGAGTATGCAGTAGACATGACTAGATTCAAGCAAGCGGGAGGAGATTATGTTATAAAGGAATCAGCAATCATTCCGCTCAACGAAAGAAGTGATCCTATTATTCTTTTATTCAAAAACCATTTTTCATAGACAAGACACATAATTATCCTTGAAAAACGGATGAGTCTGACTACTCACAGATAGGAACCGAAATGGTTGCAAAGATTCCAATTTCCTGTTTACGGCATTCAACATGTTCAGTATGCACAAACCATAATCCTATCTATAAGACCACATGTGCGCTTTATACTGTCAAACTCATAAAATTATTCTGGCAATTGCAAAAAAAAATTAAAAAAGAAAAAAGTACTAAAAACACTATAGGTATCCTGGTTCTCTTTTCAGATTCTGGCTCATTTCAAAAGGGTAAGCCAGAACCCGTACGGATTTTGGCTCACTTTGAAAGAGGAGGGGGTGTTCCAGAATCCGTGTGAACCAGTATGCCTATAGCCATGCTGGTATGCCTATAGGCACAGTAGATATACTTATGTGCATGCCCAGATACATAGCGTTCGCAGTTACACGCCAACTAAGCGCATGCGTCTCTCCCGGCAAAATGTCCGTTCGAATAGGCGATATAGATATAGATATATAGTGCGATAAAAAATATAGTAGATATGCGTATCGCTGAGTATATCGTATATACTGTCACTTAAATGTTAAATCACTTGTCACTTAAACTTAAATGTTCCTCCTAGAGGAAGCTTTGTAATAGTAAAATTTTCAGTTTCGCTAAAACTTTATAGAAACGTGTTTTGAGGTATTTGGAGTTCGAATCATGTGTTTTTAGAAAATGTCCGTGCGGATAACTGTGTGTGTATATGTATGTATACCGTCGTATTTCTGGAAATACGTGGTCTATAATAATAAAATTTGTCATACATATGTGTTGTTTGATAATGAATTCAAGAAAAAAAATTTGTTTGATTTTGACCGCTGTAGCCATTTTTTGATTTTTGAAATTTTTTTTTTCATTATTTTTTAAATGATATAATTTATAGAAAAAATTCAGCAATAGTGTTTTTGAAAGAATATAAAATTTCCTACTTTTTCCCACAAGATTTTATAAATTGACCGTTTTGTTCAATTGTGATGACAAAAAAGGTATTTTTTTTTTAAATTCATATCTTCCAAATTAAACTGTCTAATGTTTTGATAAAATTCATGATAACGAAGAATAACAATGTCTATATGTTGTAAAAATTTTAAGTCATTTTGGTAATTAGTTTTTGAGAAAGAAATCGAAAACCTAAAAAAATCGGTTTTCTATGTCGCACGGTTACGGGAATAAAGAAGCTTTAATTAACTTGAAATTTTGGGAAAAGATAGATCTTCTGTTTATATCGGCTAAGTTCTTTGCGCAGCTTATCAAATCCTTTAGAATCGTAGATACGACCAATTCAATTTTTTTTGTTCACCCTGTACCCCCTGTATAATCGTTAATCATTATATTTCATTAAATCTTTTGTTAAAACTTGAATCTATTGTTTAAAATACGAGTACCAATGTAAACTAATTGAAATTTACTTTGGAAAAAGGTAGACTTTCTGTACGTTATGTAAGAGTTTTTTGCACGGCTTTCAGAACCATATGGGCTTCAGAACCGTATGGCGTAAACCCATTAACGCCGAGGTGGTCAGAATTTTTACTAATTTTTCAACGTGTTTATTTATTATGTTATCGGATGGAAAAAATAATGCAATAAATCTATTACTACGCGAAATTTGATGCTCTTTCAGAATCTGAGCTCAAAATTTCGATTAGACACAGACAAAAAAAATAAAGCCGATTTAAACGTAAAAAACAAGAAAATTTTCGAAATAAATTTTTTTTGCATTTTTTAGTTTTAAAAAATATGTTATTAATTGGAACTATAAATTTAGTAAAGGAAGCTACGTGCCAATAAATTGTTAGAGGTTTTTTAGATAAAAACGAAAGAGCAAACGTTGTTCCAGCAGATATAATCATTTATTATCTTAGTTGTCCTCATATACGTTATTTAAATTATAAACTGTTAATGATTCTTAGTTATTGTTGTTAAAGACCGGAAGCGAATGTTTATCTGCAATTGTTTAATGTTGTGAACTGACCATTGGGATATTCCCAAAGGATTTCCCAAAAGGAAAATCCAAAGGGAAACCGCAACAATCAGCCCTTTGGACAACAAGCTACAGGCACCAGCGCAAATGACACGAGGCCAAACCGACCGAGCGCCACCGAATGCGCAAAGGCCAGCAAGAGGCCGTACGGCCGCAGCAGCGCCATATAAATACTCCCGCGGGAGTTTCAAACCTCAGTCTTTACAATCAATGTAACACAATCGCTTCGTAGAAACAAATATATTTAAATAAACCTACACAGATTGTAAATACATTGTAATAATTATCTCCGCACAGTATTTCGCGAAAGTTTACTAAAATAAATTCTTTATTTAATTCATATAACAGTGTGTCACTTAATTCCAAACATCTGTTGAATTCCTAAATAAAGGTGTTTTCCTGTTTGCACATAACAAACAGGTGGCGACCGTAATTGAAGGGTACAAAAAACCATTCGACAATCTAGCACTAACACGGCAGTGCTCACTATCTAAAGGATTGTCTACTTACATGGCGACCGTGACAGGACGACATAGATATTTTTAAAAAGGTTACAAAGAGAATAATATAATCCACAACTTCTTGTTGAGTGAGTGCCACAGACTAAATCCAACCTTGTACGATGGACTCAGGAGAAACCAACCACCAAGAGGATAATTTTAATCTACCCGCAGCAGATGTACTAGGGGTACCTGTCACCGCAAGGGAGGAAAGACAGCGTCGAAGAGCCCAGGTACAAGAAAATCCCAATACACAAGAAGTCAACAACGGAGGACGAGGCAGAGGTGCAAGAAAGAAGATTCCACTCAACCCTCCAGGAAATCCCCTGAATAGTCTGAACCCAGTGTCCGAATCAGAGGAGGAAGCTGCCGGAGGACAATTACCACCTACCCATCCAGGTCAAATTCCACCAATCTCACAAAACTATCAAAATATGATAATGGAGGAGATGAGAAGGCAGTTTGAACAGATACGGATAGAGATGACTAATAGAGATCAACAAACACAAAGGCAAATTGCACAAATGCAGAATGACATTGTGCAATATGGAAGAAGTCAACGAACGAATCCACAACCCAGTCAAAATTATCCAGAAGATGAAGAAATTCGTGCCCAGCTCACCCAACAAATGCAAAGAGGAGGGAACGAGAACCGAAGAACGTTACGTTTAATAAAAGAGACGTCAAGGATAAATAACCTCAAATTTGAAGGCAATGTTGTCAAGACCAACCCCCCAACCTTACTAAGAAACTTTGAAGAAAGTGCTATCAGTGAAGGATTGAATGAACGAGAGAAAATCGCTGCATTCAAACAAATCATGAGGGGCGAAGCCTATACATGGACAAGCACCGTGGAAGCCTATACATATCATCAGTTACGCCAAGAATTTTTAAACAAATATTGGAACCTACGTGTCCAAAGGATGATAGTGGACTACATTCTTGACGGCAAATATAATCCAAGCAAAGATCCCAGTATGGAGGGTTATTTTCGAAAGTGGGCGAACCTGGCACGTAATCTGGACCAACCAAGAGATGAAATCTGGATTGTTGAACATCTCAAACAACATTTCACTGAGAAAATCCAAGACAAGTTCGAGTTGAGGGAACCTCAGACCATTACTGAAGCAGCCACTCTATTACTGAAGCAAGACAAACCCAGTTTTGGCATCGAGGAATTTTCATACAAACGGAATAATGAGTACAAACCATACAACCATAGAGACCAAGCAGAAACCAATACGAAAACTCCTGAAAAAGGGAAAAATACCCAAGAAAAATTTCAACGGAACAATAGTAAAAATAAAAATTGGGATGCTCAAAGGTCAAGTGCAACACCGAAACCAACACAATTGAGAGCTTTAAAAGAAGAGTCTGAATCAGACATAGCCAGTGAAGCAGACGACTGGTATGATGACTACCAACCGGATGAAAGCGAGGAGGAAAAGGATCCACAGGAAGACGAACCAGAGATATGCACATTATTTGAAGAAAGTTCTAATGATGAGAATGAAAATTATGCCGAGACAAATAAAGTCATTTGTCCAGTGATCAATATCGAACTCTATGGCACCAGGATGTATGCTCTCCTCGATACTGGTGCACAGGTCTCCGCAATTTCACAAGCTGTTTTCCAAGATATAAAAATGAACTCCAAGGAAAAGATTCAAGAACTACCCACACTTAGTATCACAATCAAAGGGGCTCTTGGAGAGAAGACAAAAGTTAAACATCAAGTCTACCTGGACGTCAAAATAGCAGACCAAGTTTTTAGTCATCCACATGTGGTGATTAACAAACTCTCAAATCCTATGATTCTAGGATTTGATTTTATAAAGAAGAACAATATTATTATTCAACCCAAATCAAATAATATTATCATGGGAGATAATATTAGGTGTCCACTAGCAACCCGTGAACGAGGAATATGTTCTCTGGAGACCACACCGAATGCTAAAGAACGTCAGAAGGAAGTCGACCAACTATTTATGGACTTTGCTGATATCTTCAATAAAAAAACAGGAAAGATAGTTGGATACAAGCACCATATTAAAATGCATAACAAAAACCCGTTTCGAGGTTATGTTTACCAGCCCACCCAAGGAGAAGCTGAGGCTTTACGAGCAGAATTGTTAAAGTTGGAGAAACAGAAGATTATTAAACGAGCACCAATTCCATATCTAAACCCGTTAAGAGTAGTAAAAAAGAAGAATGGGGAAATGAGACCATGCCTTGATGGCCGATGGGCTAACAGACAGATGGATGCAGACCACGCAAGACCATTATCAATCGATGAACTTCTATCTAAAATACAACATGCTGAATGGTTTACACAACTGGATATAAATAAAGCTTTCTGGACAATAGAATTGGACGAGGAAAGTCAACAATATACGGGTTTTCTCTTTGAAACACAAACCTATGTTTTCCAACGTCTCCCATTTGGGCTTAAAACTTCTGGTGCATCATTCATAAGAGCACTCAGTCAAGTTCTAGGGCCACGCTTAGAAAATATAGTAATCATCTACCTAGATGATATTCTAATATTTGCAAAAGAATGGTCAGAGATGATGAAGACCACCAGAGAAGTCCTCATGCAGTTAAGAAAGGGAGGATTAACTGTCAATAAAGAGAAATCCAGAATCGGAGTGAAAGAAGTCATTTTCTTGGGCCACGTCATCAGTGAACATAAAATTCGCATGACAGAGGAAACAAAAAATGCTATCCTAAATTTTCCCATACCAAAAGGAAAAAAACAACTGCAAGGTTTTCTCGGTTTAGCTAATTGGGACAGAAAATTTATCCCAGGGCTCGCAGAAAAAACAAGGCCACTAGAAAAACTTCTCAAGAAGGACGTCAAGTTCAAGTGGGAAGAAGAGCAACAAGTCGCAATGGAACATATTAAAAAAAGTTTTGCGGAAGCCCCACAACTGTACCTGATGAAACAAGATTCTCAACTGGGAATAGAGACGGATGCATCCTGTGTGGGTCTAGGAGCCTGTATGTTCCAAAAGATTAACAACAACCAAGAGCAGGTTATTGCATATATCAGTCGAGCCTTGAAGCCAGCAGAGAAGAAATACACTGTCACTGAGCTTGAAGGGCTGGCCGTCACTTGGGCTCTCAAAAAATGGCACATGTGGCTAGCAGACAGACATATAATAGTAAGGACCGACCATAAAGCTCTTACTTTTATACAAACGTGCAAGTTAACAAGTAACAGGATAGCACGTTGGATACTGCATATACAGCAGTACGATATCGAGTGGCAACATATAAAAGGAAAAGACAACACACGAGCAGACATCCTTTCAAGAATGATTCCAGGACAGGAGAAAGAAGAAGAACATAACAATCTGCTGCAAATTAGAAAAATTGAGAATTTCGAAAATCAGTGGAAAAAATTAAAAGAAAAAATAAAAAAGGACCAACTGAACGACCCATGGATTAAGGAACTGATAAGAAAGAAAAAACCAGAGGATATAATGATCAACCAACAAGGAATAACACGAGTTCTAGTAAATGACAGATACTTAATACCTATTCCAGTGAACATGGCAAGAGAGACGATTCAACTGTGCCATGAGTTGATTTTACATTTCGGAACAGAAAAACTGCACTACACGATACAAGAAAATTTTATCATAAAAAACTCATATCGTTTGTCCAAGGAAGTTGCACAAACTTGTGAATTGTGTCAAACGACAAAACATTATACACAATTTCAGAAGGAAGACAATACTTTAAACTACCAAGGAATCCAAGAGAAATAGTCGCAGTAGACATATATGGACCACTCCCGGCTGCACAATTTGGGACAAAATACATCATTGTGCTCCTAGATGTATTCACAAAGTTTGTAAAGCTAGTGCTAGCAAAGCAGATCACAGCAACTAGCCTTTGTAAAGGTGTGGAAGAACAGTTCATCAAAAAACATGGAGTTCCAAAGGTGTTATTATCTGATCAAGGAAGACAATTTATCAGCAAGCCATGGGAACAACTTGGAGAAAAATACAAGATTGAAATACGAACAACCTCACCATATAACCCACAAGCGAATCCAGTGGAACGAGTAATGAAAGAGATAGGAAGAATTATACGCACCTATTGCAGTAATAAACAAAATACCTGGGATAAAATAATACCTCAAATGGAGACCTGCCTGAATTCAACAAAACATCGAGCAACCCAGACAACTGCAGCTGATATTGAAAAAATAAAAAAATTAATGATTCCATGCAACCTGGGAGCAATATTTAAAGAACAACAAGAACCAGACATGGATGAAATAAGAAAAAATCTGATAAAAGACGCAGAAAAAAGACATAATAAGAAAAACCTACAAAAAAAATACAAAACATACAAAGTGGGAGACAAAGTTATGAAGAAAAAACATAATTTGTCAAATAAAGCTAAAAAATATAGTGGAAAATTGGACAAAATATACGAAGGACCGTATACAATATCAAAAATCCCACAAGAAAATGCATATGAATTGACAAATAATAAAGGAATTATTAAAGGCATATACAATGCCAGGCAAATAAAGCCATATAAGCAGAGGCAATGACCAGAAATGTAAACAAAACCGTTTGGACCTCAAAACATGCCATTAGGCATAGTCCTATTAGGAAGGACGAATATATAAAAGGGCAGAAAGGGGAAATCAAACAGAATAAGAAAAGTCAGCAAAGCAAAGAGATGGAGACAATCAACGCAAAAATTAAATCTATTAGACAAGAGATACTTCAAGAAAAAAGAAAATTATATTCAGCTCTGGTGAAGCAGAAAGAATTAATCATGTGTGAGAGAAGAACAGTGGAAAAGGAAAATCAAATATACCAAAGAGAAATGGACGAAAACGTCAACCCATGGATAAACGATGAAGCTGAGGAAATATCCAAAATAACACAAGTGAGCGTAGACAAAGAAATCGAGGGATTCATCAACAGCATGATGCAGATATCATCAGAAAACGAGAGGGACGAAGCACAAAACACAATCACAACACTGTCACAATCACAATCACAAGACACGCACGTAACACTTGAGTCAGCACTAATAAACACTCAGTACATGGAGCAGTCGACTAGGCCAGAACAGGAGCTGCTGGAAGATCTGGAGGCTAAGCTGAACGCTTGTCAGGAAACATCCACACCAGCAGAACAGGGCCAGAGAACGCAGCAACCAGATATAAACAAAGAACACCAGGTGATGGCTGATATCCAGATTGATGCAACGCAGTATACATCAAACGAAGGTGGGCAACATTCCATCATCATGCAGCCCATTCAAATTACCATCACTGATGAAGAAAACCAGGATTCAGGAGTAGACTCGCCAACGATGAGCACCTACAAAGAAAAAGAATCAATTAATATAGAAATGTTACCCAGATGGCAACGAGATGAAGAAGGAAAAATAATCAAAATATCTGGCAAACAAAAAGCGATGAGTCAAGCCAAGAGGATGAGACGCAGGAAGCAGAGAGCGAAGTTCATCAAAGAAATTAAGATGAAGAATCCAAACTTCAAAGAGAAGGGCCTGACGCTGGAACAACTGGCACTGGTATTGGTGGGTTATCCGTTCGAAGGAACACCAGATGAAGATGAGGACCTCGATGAATAGCTATAAACCACAAGGAAGCATTAGAATAAAATAGTTAAAGAAAAAGCCTATACATACCACGGTCGCCCAGGAGCCCTAAGGATGAGGTTGCCAACGAAAAACATCCACGGCAACTACCTCCATAACCCAGGATACAGCCGAATTTTCCTCGGCAGGCGGGCGTGTAAAATGAACATTGGGATAACACAACACAGACACAAAGCACGACTAACATAACCTGTATATACCGCGGTTGCCCAGGAGCCCTGAGGATGAGGTTGCCGATGAAAAATGTCCACTGCAACTACCTCCATAACCCAGGATACAGCAGAATTTTCCTCGGCAGGCGGGCGTGTGAACTGACCATTGGGATATTCCCAAAGGATTTCCCAAAAGGAAAATCCAAAGGGAAACCGCAACAATCAGCCCTTTGGACAACAAGCTACAGGCACCAGCGCAAATGACACGAGGCCAAACCGACCGAGCGCCACCGAATGCGCAAAGGCCAGCAAGAGGCCGTACGGCCGCAGCAGCGCCATATAAATACTCCCGCGGGAGTTTCAAACCTCAGTCTTTACAATCAATGTAACACAATCGCTTCGTAGAAACAAATATATTTAAATAAACCTACACAGATTGTAAATACATTGTAATAATTATCTCCGCACAGTATTTCGCGAAAGTTTACTAAAATAAATTCTTTATTTAATTCATATAACAGTGTGTCACTTAATTCCAAACATCTGTTGAATTCCTAAATAAAGGTGTTTTCCTGTTTGCACATAACAAACAGGTGGCGACCGTAATTGAAGGGTACAAAAAACCATTCGACAATCTAGCACTAACACGGCAGTGCTCACTATCTAAAGGATTGTCTACTTACAATGTTGTTTACATCCCTATATACAGCGATTTAGAGAAGAAGGATATCTAACCGGATACATTTATTAAATTTTTTGCATACTGATATTAACTGTGTGTACGAAAATCCATGCCCCTCAAACGTATTCTCAAATGCACGGACCTGTGGTACATGTCATTCCACTTATCATTCAAGTAGTGCGCCATCTAACAGATGCTCTGTTTTATAGACATAACACGTGAAACAGCAAGAATGTTCATTCAAGTAATTTTTCTCGACTAACTAAGACTCGATTTCTCCATTTAGAGATGTAAAAAAACAAATGTGCTTCAGCTTCTTCCGTACGTGGTATGATATCGTTTTAGTACAAATTTCGCCCAGATAATTGACAACTACGCATTTTTTCTTCATCTTCGTTGGTCGCTCGTGTTGCAGAAGCAGGCGACATATCAGCGAAAATTATCGAGATTAATTCTATCGCTTTATAATAATTATTTGAAAAAATATAAACAATTTTTTACAACCATTTATTTATTAGAATGTAGAATAATACATCCGTTGTTAGTCGAGGAAAATACTTCCAGATGAGCTCAAATCCGGCGCTCTGATTGGCTGTTTCAGAGGTATAGAACAGCAGGTCTAATCCGCCTGGACTAAATAGGGACAGAGGCGCGAGGCTTTCCGTCTCTCTCTCTCTCCCTCTCTCCCTCTCTCCCTCTCTCTCTCCCTCTCTCTCTGTCTCTGTCTCTGTCTCTGTCTCTGTCTCTGTCTTTTTTTTTTTTTTTATTGGGGAAAGAGGTTGGAGGGAAAAATCTTAATAGACCATGACATGGCCTGAGCCACCGTGTGTTGGATTCTCACCAACTAAAACCCTGCGTTTTGCGACCGAATATAGAATCCAATTGCAACCCGAATCCTCTTCGCTCTCCTTACCGATTTGTCGGTGAGGAGGGCCAAGCTCCGTCTTCAGTGCCTTTTTTCCCCCGCGGTACCACGGTCAAGTATTACTTCGCGGGGGGACATAGGGACATTACCCTTGTCTCCTTGATGTGATTGTCATTCCTTATGCGCCCATATCTAGTAAATCTACTATCGTACCTTCTTCATTATAGGCTGCCGTCTACTTCTTACCGCATCGTCCGGTCGTCAGCTTCTTGCAGCATCTCTCGTCTTCTTCTCTCTTCGTCACCCCTCACTTTTTTGAGAATGACCGCGGCGTAGTTACTAACCACGTGCCAGCCCTCAGCGGCGGCCAACATAGCTACTATAATAGACTCAGGAGTTGCTCTGGTCTGGAGGTAGCGTTCAAACTCTTCACGCTCCTGCTGGTAACGCGAACAGTAGCAAGAAACATGCTCAGTGTCCTCGCACATGTCCAAACATGCTCGGCAGTCTGGACAGTCTTCTAAATTAAATCTACACAGGTATGCTCAATAGCATCCATGTCCCGTCAAAAATTGCGTGAGGTAGTAGTTTACTTCCCCGTGTCTTCTTTTGATCCAGTCTTCAATCTTTGGTATAAGTCGGTGCGTCCAGCGCCCTTTCAGGCTACTGTCCCATCTTCTCTGCCACTCAGCTACTGTTTGTTCTCTGGCAGCGTTCCAGATTTCTGCCTTCGTTCTATCGCTGTTCTCCTGTTTTGCCATGTATATGGCTTTCCTCTCTAGTGCTAAGAGGTCGATGGGTGGCATGCTTGCCACGACGCTTATTGCATCGTCCGATACCGTGCGGTAAGCAGAAAGCCTCCGGGAAAGGGTAACGAGCCCCCCCCCCCCCTGATCACAATAGGGCCCGTGCCGGGCGCCACCCGGCACTATTCAGATCATTGGGATTTTCGCCGGATGATAGGGCAGCTAGGGCGTGTCGGCGAAACATCCCCGGGCCCCTGTACTTTCCGGCAGCCTGGGAGTGTCAGAACCCAGTTTGTCTCGTATCCTTTCCCTTCAGCAGCCGAAGTCGAGTCGGACTGCGGCAATCGGCGAGCGCCTGCTTAGTCATAACCCTAAGATCAAACCTTGTTTCCGGTAGTGACAGATCTTCAATAAGCTGCTTGATCCGCGGGAGATATTTTATTTCTTTCCTACCCTCTGTTTGCAGCACTACGTACGTAGTACTATGCGCTTACAGCGAGCGTTCCTCTATCCGCCACCCGAGGACGCGCCACATGGGGTACAGCTCCCCCTCGTGGTCTCTGTCTCTGGCCGTGTCTCTGTCTCTGTCTCTGTGTCTGTCTCTGTCTCTGTGTCTGTCTCTGTCTCTGTCTTTTTTTTTTTTTTTTTTTTTTTTTTATTGGAGAAAGAGGTTGGAGGGAAAAATCTTAATAGACCATGACATGGCCTAAGCCACCGTGTGTTGGATTCTCACCAACTAAAACCCTTCGTTTTGCGACCGAATATAAAATCCAATTGCAACCCGAATCCTCCTCGCTCTCCTTACCGACTTGTCGGTGAGGAGGGCCAAGCTCCGTCTTCAGTGCCTTTTTCCCCCGCGGTACCACGGTCAAGTATTACTTCGCGGGGGGGCATAGGGACATTGCCCTTGTCTCCTTGATGTGATTGTCATTCCTTATGCGTCCATATCTAGTAGATCTACTATCGTACCTTCTTCATTATAGGCTGCCGTCTACTTCTTACCGCATCGTCCGGTCGTCAGCTTCTTGCAGCATCTCTCGTCTTCTTCTCTCTTCGTCGCCCCTCACTTTCTTGAGGATGACCGCGGCGTAGTTACTAACCACGTGCCAGCCCTCAGCGGTGGCGAACATAGCTACCATAATAGACTCAGGAGTTGCTCTGGTCTGGAGGTAGCGTTCAAACTCTTCACGCTCCTGCTGGTAACGCGAGCAGTAGCAAAAAACGTGCTCAGCGTCCTCGCACATGCCCAAACATGCTGGGCAGTCTGGACAGTCTTCTAAATTAAATCTACACAGGTATGCTCGATAGCATCCATGTCCCGTCAAAAATTGCGTGAGGTAGTAGTTTACTTCCCCGTGTCTTCTTGTGATCCAGTCTTCAATCTTTGGTATAAGTCGGTGCGTCCAGCGCCCTTTCAGGCTACTGTCCCATCTTCTCTGCCACTCAGCTACTGTTTGTTCTCTGGCAGCGTTCCAGATTTCTGCCTTCGTTCTATCGCTGTTCTCCTGTTTTGCCATGTATATGGCCTTCCTCTCTAGTGCTAAGAGGTCGATGGGTGGCATGCTTGCCACGACGCTTATTGCATCGTCCGATACCGTGCGGTAAGCAGACGCTACTCTTAGCGCACTCCGTCTATACACGGATGACAGGTTCCGCGCATAGGCTTTTATTACCATTGCATCTGCCCAAATTGGTGCCCCGTACAGCATAATCGATGTACTGACACTTGCTAACAGCTTCTTTTTCTTCTGAGTAGCTCCACCGACATTCGGCATGAGCCGAGAAAGAGCAGCAGTCGTTCTTGACGCTTTTTTACCTGCTAATTCAAGGTGCTGTTTAAACGTCAACTTTTCGTCTATAGTAACGCCCAAATACTTGATAGTCGATTTAGAGGTTATCTCATGGCCGTCTACCATTAGGGCGATTGTCTCCATTTTCTTCCTGCTAGATATCAGGATCGCCTCGGTCTTGTGTCCAGCGAGTTCAAGTCCCGTTTCTCTCAGCCACCTCTGGATGGTGGTGATCGCTTCATTGGTGATTTCAGCGACGTCTTCTTTTTCCTTCCCTACTACTACAAGAGCTATGTCGTCTGCGAATCCTACTACCATAGCCTCCCGCGGGAGTTGTAGTCTCAGCACTCCGTCATACATAATGTTCCACAATGGCGGGCCCAGTACTGATCCCTGTGGAACACCTGCCGTGACCTTGTAGGTTTCAGTGCCGCAATCCGTTTCGTACAGTAAAGTTCTGTCCTTCAGATAGTCGGCCATCATCCTCCTGATGTATGTGGGCACCTCAAGCTTTTCAAGCGCTTCATGTATCTTCGTCCAATTTACAGAGTTGAATGCGTTTTTGACATCCAAAGTAATAACTGCACAGTACTTCTTTGTTCCGCCCTTCCACCGTTTTCCACTGATGGCTGCTCGGGCTGTGTTTACCACTAGACCGATCGCGTCCAAAGTAGATCGGCACTTCCGAAAGCCATATTGGTGCTCGGCAAGCCCCTTGGTCTCTTCGATTATGCACTCCATCCTGTTGCTGATAATGCGCTCCAGTATTTTTCCTTGAGTGTCCATCATACATAATGGTCTGTACGATGTCTCCCCTCCGGGCGCTTTGTTACCCTTAGGTAACAACACAAGTCGCTGCTTTTTCCAGTTGGTCGAAAAACTCCCTTCGGCCAGGCATGCATTGTAGAGGCCAACAAATTCTTCAGGTTTAGCCTCGATGGCATGCTTCAGCGCTACATTTGGTATGCCGTCAGGACCGGGAGCCTTATTGTTTCCTACCCTCTTGCTTGCTACAAGTAGCTCCTCAACTGTAATTGGAGGTATATTTTCTTCCCGCACTTCCTCTGCTATAGCATATGGTGCGTCCGGCTGACTTGGAAAAAGTGTTGTCACTACCCTCTTTAGTACCTCTGGGCACTTTGGTGGGGGTATATAGCTTCCTTTGAGTGTCTTCATAACTGTTTTGTAGGGCCTGCCCCATGGATCTTTATTGACCTCTTCTAGCAGCTCCTTATGACATCTCTGCTTGCTTTCACTGATGCACTTCTTGAGGGTGCACTTGGCTTCTTTCATTCTTCTGCTGCATTCTTCTACAGCTTCGCTTCCAATACCGGTTCGGTAAAACTTTTTCCTTGCCCGTTGCTCAAGCCTTCGTGCTCGGTGGCAAGCGGAGCGCGCTGATCTAATCTTCTCATTCCACCAATATACTGGTGCCCATCTTTGATTGGACACTTTTCTTGGCATAACTGCGTCACAGGCTCGGGTGAGCCATTTTGTCATTTGTTCAGCCTTATGTTCTGCTGATCCCGTCAATTGGATATTTCCTAACATCATCAGAAATAGTTCCTTGTCGTACTCCTTGGCTTTCCATTCCATTTTCGTACTTATAGGGTTGTTAGTACAGTGCACCATATTTTGTGTGCCCAGCTCCATTATAATGGCGTGGTGATCACTATTAGTGAAGTGATCGCTTACGGTCCATTTACTCACTCTCTGTCTCTGTCTCTGTCTCTGTCTCTGTCTCTGTCTCTGTCTCTGTCTCTGTCTCTGTCTCTGTCTCTGAGGTTAAGGGCAAATCCCTTATGGACGATATGGCACTGACTGTTGATTTTCCGTCCATTTGGACTACCAATGATTTTATTAGCCAATGACAACACATGAGGAGAATAATCGTCGCTATTTTAATCGCTCGGTCTATTCAGTACAAATAAAATAAAATGAATTATCAGACATCATGAGATATCTGATTGCCGCGATGTGGTTCGGTGAATATAATATAAACAGAGAATATACTTATATTTTATAATAATACAATGAGTCGCAACGTCCAGCTCTCGCCCAGAAACCCGAAACTCCACACAACCAAAATAAATCTGTGATTGTGATAGCTGGCACTCGTTAGTTGTCGATATGGTCAGGAATCGATGTTGATCCTTCGGAGTCCGGCGAGCTAGAGAGAGCGATTGCTTCTAGGCAATCAGCCACTTGCTCGTTGATCAGCAGCGCACAGGGCGTTATATTATACAAACACCGCTCAAATGCGCGCGACATTTAAACGAGATCGTTACACCGCCTCGTCCGATACCGTACGGTAAGCAGACGCCACCCTAAGTGCATTACACCTGTGCACTGAGGAGAGCTTTCGTTCATATGCCTTCACCAGCAAAACGTCTGCCCATATCGGGGCTCCATACAACATGATTGATGTACTAACTCTTGCCAGTAGCGTTCTGCGATTCTGTGTGGGACCACCCACATTTGGCATCAGCCGCGCCAGCGCTGCGGTAGTTTTTGCGGCTTTTTCTCCTGCTGCTTCCAAGTGCTATTTAAAGGTCAGCTTTACGTCTAACGTTATACCTAAATATTTAATAGTCGGTTTAGAAGTAATTTCATGACCGCCTATTCTCAAAGTAATTGTCTCCGTCTTCTTTCTGCTAGATATTATGATTGCCTCCGTTTTATGGCCTATGATAGCTTCACTAGCAATTTCAGCTACCTCTTCTTTCTCTATCGCTACTAATACCAAAGCTATGTCGTCTGCAAATCCTACGATCATTGCTCCTTCTAATAATTCTAGCTTGAGTACGCCATCGTACATAATGTTTAACAACGATGGACCCAGTACTGACCCATGTGGAACTCCCCCGGTAACCTTATAATTCACCGTGCCCTTCTCGGTCTCGTATAAGAGAGTTCTGTCCTTGAGGTAGTCAGACATTATTCTTCTTATATACGGAGGGACTCCTAGTCCCACTAGTGCTTCGTGAATTTTGCACCAATTTGCAGAGTTAAATGCATTTTTAACGTCAAGTGTAACCACCGCGCAGTACTTTTTCGCCCGTCTTTCCATCTTTTCCCTCTTATGGCTGTCCGTGCTGTATTCACCACTAAGCCAGTAGCGTCTAATGTTGAGCGGCACTTACGGAAACCATACTGGTGTTCCGCAAGCCCCTCTGGCCCCTCGGTTTTGTCTTCCATCCTAACGAAGATTATGCGCTCTAATACTTTGCCCTGCGTATCGAGCATGCAGAGCGGTCTGTATGACGACCCTTCTCTCTTTCTCTCTGTCTCTCTGTCTGTCTGTCTGTCTGTCACTCTCTCTCTCTCTCTCTCTCTGTGTCTCTCTGTCTCTCTGTCTCTCTGTCTCCCTTCCTCTCTGCCTCTCTGTCTCTCTGTCTCTCTTCCTCTCTGTCTCTCTGTCTCTCTGTCTCTCTTTTGTTCACTATTATTGGGAAACGATATTGGAAAATACTAATCAAATACGGAAATCGACTTGAATCGACACTAATTTATGGTATCTTAATCCCTTTATTATTAGGAGCTTTAGGAGCGATAAATTAGAAAGCGCTTAATTAGTTCAATGGAAACTACTTATAAATTTACTGGCAAAGGTTTTTGTATGGTCATTGAATATTCTTAAAAAATGACTAATATGCTAAATACTATACCTGAATAAAATTTTTTGTTATATTTATTCCTACTTCATATTTTGCTTCTCCAGTGCACGAAAGAGGTGTCGGTAAAATTTGTTTTATATTTTCACTCGAATCGTAATCCTTGTATGTATTGCTTATGGCATCATTGAAGGCAAACACAGAATCATAAAGCAATGCTGCTTCAACCTGAAATAGAAATAACCATTAAATGACTGTATTTTTATTTTAAAAGAGAGATGAGCCTTATATAGCGCTATATTGCTGAGCATGAAACGTGATTGGTGAATTCAGTTATGGTAGAGTCACATAATGTTAATTTTACCATTTTAAAGGAAATAGAGTTGAATTTACAGGGCTTAGATTTTGAGTTTTTACGTTTTTAGTTTCTCATCAGCCCGCTATTGTAAAATTGTATCCCATTATTGTACGTAAAGCTTGACATTCCCGAAATAAAAAAACATCATCATAACCTATAAGTACTGACTATTACAATAATTTTTGAGGTGTATATTTGATACTGTGTATTTTATATAATTATCATTCAACTTGTTTTGCTTATTACTATATTACTAGCTAAAAACGCTCGCGTATTGCATATTTGGTTTACTATATTTTATTGTGGAATATGTTACAAAACAATAAAATCCTAAAATCTAAATTTTTTTAGATAACAATATTTTAATATAATGATATATTATTTAAATACATTTTTATTACACACGCACATATCCAAGATGGCCGCGGCCAGCAGTGGTTCGCAGCGTAGTCTAAAGGAAAATGTGCTTAAAATTAATTACAAACAAAAAGTTAAGTCAGTGGTGTGTATAGTGTGTGATAAGGTGTATCAAACTAGTGATTTTGAAAAAATAGAAAAAGCCATAAGATTAAGTGCAGCGCTAGGAATCTGTCCTGAACATGAGGAACTCGACCTAACCTCAAAAGACAATACAAAAACGCTAAGTAATGATGCGAGGCTCATAATCGCAAGAGTCAAGGCCTTTGAAAAACAAAAAATAAGAAAGCAAATACTAGAAGAATTCGATAATAATCTACTTAACGAAGGTGAGCAAGAACTAATAGGAGACAACATCAAACGTGAAAATGCTTTACTGAGAGAATTGAATAAAGAATTAAAAGAAAAAAATGATTTATTGAAACAATTACTAGACAAAGAAAGAAATGAACTGCCGATGGTTAAAAGTAAAACGTTTGCTGATGTTATCTCAAATAATAAAAATAATAGTAAGCCTAAACGTGTACCTAGTATTATAATAAATAATAAATTTGAAGAGGAAACCATTGACGATATAAATCAATTGGTATCGCATTACTTGATAAAAGACAAATCAATTCAAACTAAAAAAGTAGTCAAGAAAAAAGATGAAATAATTATAAACTGTTTAAATGAGGAAAGTGTAGGCAAAGCTCATAAATTACTACAAAGTAAGCTGTCAAAATTATGTGATGTCAATAAGGAACAGGTTAATAATCCTAAAGTAAAAGTTGTAGGAATAAACAATTTGGAAAATATGGATGATAAAATTATGGAAAATGACATCAATGAAAGGAATTTTGGAAATTTTAAAAAGAAATGTGTTGTTCTGACTTCCTACAAGAATAACAAAACGAATCTGCAAACAGTGATTCTAGAAATGCCAGCCGAAACATACCAACACATCAGAGAGAACAGTAATAGAATATTTGTAGGTTATCAAAGCTGCAGAGTGTATGATTACTGTAACATTAAACCATGCTTTAATTGTGGCAGGTATGGACACAGTGGCAGCAAATGTAAAAATAATTCTATATGCCTAAGGTGTGCTGGTGATCATAAAACTAAAGATTGTCAAGTAAATAAATTAAAATGTGCAAATTGTAATTATAGCAATGAGCGATATAAAACAAATTTCAGAGTTGAACATATGGCAACAGATAGCCACGAATGCGAAATTCTGCAATCTAAGATCAGAAAGTTCATCGACTTTACCGATTATACGACGCAGCCTGCATTACCAAGATATATCGGCAATGCAGTGAGAACATCGGACAAAGGTGTCGTGGCTAAAACTTCTGGAATATCGTCAACGTCACTCCAATCAATCAACGTGAATATAGCAGCAAGACTAAGAAGCAAGAAGCAATAGTGATGGATCAAGACATCAATTTTGAAGAGATAAGCAAGTTTGAATTGGAAATAGACGATATCAAAAAACTTAATAAAGCAATAATGAAAAAAAAGAACGTAATGTTGTGTGTGAATATAAGGAGTTTGAATGCAAATTTTGAAAAGCTGAAAGTTTTCATTGAATGTTTAGTAAGAAAACCATGTATAATTGTATGTACGGAAACTTGGAAATTGCAACATTCTCAATACTATCAACTGCAAGGTTATGAAAGTTGTTACAATGAAAGTTATATAAATATGGCGGACGGCGTCATGATATATATAAAAAATAATATTTATTATAATACTAGAATAGATGTTGTTGATAGATTGAGTGTTGTAAGTACTGACATTAAACTTATGTCCGGAGAGGCAATAAGAATATCTGCCATATATAGGTGCCATGATATACCAAAGTCTGAATTTGTAAATAGTGTCAAAAAGTTTTTAGCAAAAAATAGAAATATTAATAACCACTGCATTTTAGGAGATTTTAATATAGATATATTAGAAAATAATATGGTAAATAATGAAATGAGTGAAAAAATAATTAGTCAGGAATTTTTAATGAATTATCTAGAACTTGAATATATACCATACTTTAGAGGAATTATACGACCCTCCTTAAATAATGAAAATGGCACGTGCATTGACAACTGTTTCGCTAAAACTAAAACCATCAATATTGATTCTTTTAAATTGAATAATCCGTTTAACGATCACTATCCATTAGTCATAAGTGTTAATGAGAACACACTACAGAAAGATGGCGAAAAGGATAACAAATACATAAATTACAGGAAACTAAAAAAGTATGCTGAAAAACTGGATTGGCAATCATTGCTGACCAAACAAGATCCCAATGAAGCAGTGGATAATATGATACAGATGTCACATAACTGTCTTGAAAATGCTACATGTTGCAAAAAAAACAATAGAAAAAATAAAGGTACACTGCCGAGAAAAAACTGGATAACTAAAGCTATCCAAGTGTCATGCGGTACTAAAGAAAATATGTATAATCTATGGAAAATGAACCCAACTAACTTAGTTTTAAAAAATGAATACAAAAATTACGAAAAAATTTTGAATAAAGTTATAAAAGATGCGAAATACAAATTTGAGAATAGTGAAATAAAAAAAATATTGGCAATCCAAGACAGTTGTGGAGTATTATCAACACAAAGATTGGCAAAAAATCTCAAAAAAAACAAGTCACTTGATTACCTAATCGTAAATGGTCAAAAGGTTGAAGACAAATATACTATAGCTAATCACATGAATAATTATTTTTGTAAAATAGGTATTGATTTAAGTAATAAGATTCAAAATTTAGATACAGAACTAAAACCCCCAGAAAAAAATAATAAATCAATTTTCATCTACCCTACTAACAATTTTGAGATTATGAAAACTATTAATTCGCTGAAAAATAAAACTGGAGGTGTTGATAATATTAATGCTAAAACAATTAAGACAATTGCAAATTATATTGCGGAACCATTGACACATATTTTTAATGTGTGTATACAACAAGCCACGTGGCCAAACGCTTTAAAACAAGCGGACATAGTTCCTATATACAAGGCTGGTGACAGTTCCTGTGTATCAAATTACAGGCCGATATCGCTGATATCAAATATAGCCAAGATCTTTGAAAAAATATTATATAATAGATTGTTTAATTTCCTAACGGAATGTAATATTATATCTGATAAACAATTTGGCTTTGTTAAAAATAGAGGAACTACGGATGCTTTAAATTACATCTCAAACATTATATATAATAATATAGACAAAAGTACTCCGATAATAACTACATTCTTGGATTTAGCAAAAGCTTTTGACACAGTAGATCACAAGAAACTTTTAGATAAATTAGATAGGTATGGAATAAGAGGTCGTGCTTTTGACTTAATAAATAGCTATCTCTCAGGTAGAAAACAATGTGTTAAAATCCAAGACTGAAAAAGTGAATATAAAGATATAACTATTGGTGTCCCGCAAGGGACCATATTAGGACCATTATTTTTCATACTTTATGTTAACGACCTACTGAGGGATATGCAGAATGATACAATTGTGTCTTATGCCGATGACACTGTTATCATTGCTAGTGATAGCACGTGGTCTTCTGCCCAGGACAAAATGAACAAATATCTTAGCGATGTACCAAAGTGGCTTACTGTAAATAAATTATCTCTAAATGTTAAAAAAACGGTTTAGATTGCCTATGGCTGCTACTGTGATAATGTCCCGGACAGTCTAAATATAGAGATAGGAAATACTAAAATAGAAAGAGTAGAAAGCCATAAATATTTGGGATTACTTTTTGATTATAACATGAAATGGGATAAACATGTTGATTGAATAGTAAAAAAAACAAAATATTTAATTTTTATTTTTGCGAAAATAAAAAAAAGAATGGATAACAAAACATTAATGATGATGTATTATGCTTTTTTCCAAAGTTTAACTAACTACGGCATAATAGCCTGGGGAGGAGCGTACAATAATTGTTTAAATTTGATACAAGGGATACAGAAGAAACTATTAAAAATTATAAACAGGGATCAGTTTCAAATACAAGACCCTCCTTTTACTGTAAGGCAACTTTTCCAATTGGAGGCTATTACATATCATTACTATAGTTTAAGAGAAAAATATAGCACAAGTTCTAGCAATACTAGGGATAAGAGTATACTATTACCAAAAAATAAGAAAGCTGTGAACAGAAAAAACAGCTATTTCGTAGCTGTAAAAGTGTACAACACTTTAACGAATGATCTTAAAACTTTAGGAGGTAACAAAATCGCAATTAAGAAAAGACTAAAAAAGTTTATAAGAGAAAATTATAGATAGCGTTATTTGAAAATTGTATGCATCGTTACTTAACTTACAAAGGAATTTATTAAAAAGATTATCAAAAAGATGCTGTATCATCTTTTTGTCATTTTTTAGATTAAGTTATAGATTCTAAGATTATCTGTACCATACCTATGTACAAGCAACTAAGTTTGTCTCTATAGGATACTTTTGATAAGCATATGTATATGGTCAATAAATAAATAAATAAATAAATATATATATATAGTTATATAATATTTAGCAAATGATAAACAAATATATGACTTATTATGCCAATTATACTAAACATCTAGTTTATTATAATTGCTATATCATAATACAATGCGACGTTGTGCGTCGCAGCCGTATTGAGACGGGAAATTTCCGACTGATTCGGCAAGTCTAAGTATACACGTAAACAGTGCGAGAGTCAGATGGCTTTTCGCGAAGCGGCGCCGGGCTGGCTTGCTGTTATTGTCTTCCGCGCGATTTCCGAGAAATCACGTCGATGATAGAAAGTTTCCGCATACACGAGTGTGTGTCGTGGTGAGAAAGAGAGAGAGAAAGAGTGACAGTGACGCCGTGTTGACACCTTGTATCACCGCTACCTCCCGAACAATATCCTTGATTCGTTGGCGAGTGAGTCGCCAACGGCTTTAAGACACCTGCGAGAGGAGAGAGCGAGAGGACGTCCAGAGCCGGCTAGGATACTATGGAAGCGGGAGCTTCCGCGTATTCGCCAACCTAGACGCCAGCGACAGAGCGAGAGAGACCCAGAGCATCTGGGAAGCCAGCGAGCCTGACGGCACCGTGGCTTCCTGAGCTTTGTGGGAGAGGACGGAACCTGGGGCTCCTCCCACCCCCAATCCCAGCCGGAGATTTTAAAGCATAGGCGATTGAGTGGGGTAGTAGCGGAACGAATAAATGGGGACGAGTGCTACTGGAGGCATTCATGCTACTAGATGTGGCGTGGCTGAATCAAGGCTACACCCCCACGTTCAAAAAGGGAGATGCAAAGTCATTTATAGACTTGACATTTGTCAGTAACTGCCTCGTAAGGCAGGTAGACAAATGGATCGTGAGTGATCACTACACACATAGTGATAACCTAGCTATAATAATAGAGCTAGGCGGACCAAATAAGAAATTCTGTACAAATTTCAGTAGTACAAGAATTGAATGGAAAACCAAAGAGTATGGCAAGGAGTTATTCTTGACGATGTTTGAATATTCAATTGATGGGATCAGCAGAGGACAAAGCTCCACAAATGATGGGCCAGCTCACCAGAGCGTGCGACGCGGTAATGCCGAGAAAAGTGTCCAGTCAAAGATGGCCATCAGCATATTGGTGGAATGACAAGAGCAAACAAGCGCGCAGCGTTTGCCATCGAGCGAGAAGATTGCAACAACGGGCAAGGATGAAATTCTACCGAACCGTAGAGGAATGGATATGGTGGAGATGTCTAAGAGAGCTGCAAGATGAGGTCAATGAAGACCTTTGGGGCCGACCTTATAAAATTGTTATAAAGAAGATCAAGGGAAGTTACATACCCCCACCGAAGTGCCTAGAGGTACTAAGCAGGGTGGTAACATTGCATTGCATTGCATGTGCTATGGTAGAAAAAATAGATGTAGATAATATATATGGACGAAAGCTTTCCTCACTGCACAGGCGAAATGCACTTAGGGTCGCGTCTGCTTACCGTACGGTATCGGACGAGGGGGTCTGCGTTATTGCAGGTCTCCCGCCAATAGACCTATTAGCAAGAGAGAGAAAATCAATCGAAGAAGAAAAAAGACGAGACGCGGCAAAACCAAGATAGAAATTTGGGATGCCGCTAGAAAAGTAACAATGACGGAGTGGCAAAAGCGATGGGACTCTAGTAGTAAGGGTCTATGGACACACCGCCTCATACCAAGTGTAGAAGACTGGGCAAAAAGAAGACATGGAGAATTAAACTTCTACCTAACACAATTTCTGAGTGGGCATGGATGCTACCGGGCGTATCTGCACCGATTTAAATTGAAGGATTGCCCGGATTGCCTGACGTGCTTGAATGCAATCGAGGACGCCGAGCATGTATTCAGTGAATGCCCACGCTATGAACAGGAACGAGAAGCACTTGAGTGCTACCTGCAGACCAGAGTAACGCCTGGGTCTACTATGGTAGCTATGATGACTTCGGACGGATGGAGCGCAATAAACAATTTTGCTGCAGACAACCTTCAGACGGTCCGAAAGGACGAAGAAAAAAGAAGAAGAAGACGTGAGATACTGCAAGAAACAGACGACCGGACGATGCGGTAAGAAGTAGACGACAGACGACAGAGAAGATTTATGACGAATGGCTGTTCAAGTGATAGAAAGAGAGAAAAACGTGAGGAGAGAAACGAGAGGATTCTGTTGCCGTTGTAATTCAAAAGCTAAACGGTCGAAAAATGCGTCATGTTCTTACACAAATTAACAGTAAAAAACAGTGAAGGCAGTTACCTCAGGGAAGTATCCCGCGAAGAATGTCTAAAAATGCACGTTCATAAGTCAATAACCATCGTAAACGATATCATCAACAACCTCAGGGTAAATGACACTATAAATCACCCTATGGCCATCGCCGGCGCATTACAAAATGACGAAAAGTGCGAAAACACCGGATACTACGCAGATACGTACGGAGAATACTACGATGTAGTAGTACACGGGTAACTATACGCCTGGAAAAACGTTACAACCCGGTGAATCTAAATAACAACAAAATAAAGCTCAGCTCTGGCACCACTTGCATATTTTCCGAGGACCACTGCATAGACAGCGATTACGGGTATACATTTTGCGACGTTATGCCGATACACGCCTGCCAGGCAAGCAAATATTCTAAGTTGTATACCGGTCCGGTAGCTAAAATCACGGAAAGAGATAACGAACGCCGGCTACTTTACGTTCTTGAAGCCGAAGAACAATCTTTCGCATTTAAGGACCTAAGAGTCACGCACGTATGCGGATTCCAACTAATAAAAACAGAAGCAACAAAAAGCGAAGTCGTGAACAACATTGATCTTTTAGAGTAGGTAAATTCGAAATTCGTGTATACCGAGAGACACATAAGGGGCCAAATGACGAAGTTATATCAAGATGTACTACTGCCTCAATATAAATTAGAAAGAAAAATCATAGCCAACGCGCTCAGTATAGCAACAATAGCACCAGACCTACTCGCAGAAGAGGTAGTACACATCCCGAAATACGAAGCGGTTAAAGTAAAAACTCGCGAAACTACCGAATGCTTCCAAGTGCTGCCAGTAAGAAGATACGATAAAGATCTTTTCCTATCCCCACGCACACACATCCTGCGCGAATACGGGACACGGACTATATGCGGCACAATAATACCAGTAATGTATCAATTCGGTAGCCGATGCTACAAGGCATTACCAGGCATAATAACGCAAGATGCGCCGCAGATACTGAGACCACAGACGAAACAAACGTGGAAATACAAGAACCCAACAGATCTAGCAAACAGTGGTATATACACATACGGCAACACGGAAAACCTTAAAACGTTCATCATGTTACCCAACGAGCGTACAACAGTAGTAAATCAATTGGCAATGGGATTCGTGGGAAAAAGCAAAATAGGTAGCGAAATATCCATCGCGCATGTAATGGACAAAGGAACCTGAGAAAAAATCACTAACTCAACGTGGAATCGCATATGGATAAAATGTATAACTTTCGAATCAGCCAGCACAGCACGCCTAACAATACTATTGATATTTAGAATAATTAAATTCATACTAGATACAGTAATACATGGTTACGCATTACATAGCATATATGAATTTTCTATACACATTCTAGGCGTCTTGTGGAACTCGCTCACGTATCTACTATTGCACCTGGCTCACGCGTTGGAAGACAAGGACAAGAAAGGAGAGGAGCGACCCATGCGACGTTGTACGTCGCAGCCGAGTCGAGTCGGGAAATTTCCGACCGATTCGGCGAGTCTAAGCCTGCACGTAAACATGCGAGAGCCAGACTGTTTACGGTGAAGCGGCGCAGGGCTAGCTTGTTGTCGAGCCTGCCGCGCGATTTCTGAGAAATCGGCGCAGCAAGCAGAGACACGAGCGCGGGATAGCGCGCGAAGCCAGAGCCAGCGTCTCGCGGTTTTCAGCCTATCGGCTGACTGCAACGCGAGGCTCAACGGCTCGCGCGAACCGTGAGCCAATCAGCGCGGCTCTTACATGAGCAGGCCCGCGATATGCGTGAAGCATGTGGCGCGGCAGTTCGCGAGAGCGCGCGCAAATCGGGTCAGTTCTCGTGCTGACATCGTCGACGCAAGTCGACGATTTTCAAAGTGCCGCTACACGCGAGTGTTTTGTGTGCAGTGAGAGTGAGTGACACGGCGGAGACACTTAGTGTCAACGCCGTCTCCAGGACTATCCACCTGTTCCCGTTGGCGAGTGTGTCGCCAGCGGCTAACAGGCATCAGCGGCGGAGAGGACGAGAGGACGTCCGGGGCCAGCCAGGAGCTTCAGCCTCCTCGCCAGCCAGGCGCCGAGAGAAGAGAGAGAGAGAGACCCCGGGCACCCGGGAAGCTAGCGAGCCTGACGGCAGCGGGGCTTCCTGCGCTTCGTGGGAGAGGAGGGAACCAGGGGCTCGTCCCCCCCCTCGAGAGGTAAGAATTGTTGTTCTTACGCGAAATCTCCGGCGCGAGCAAGCGTGCCATCGGAGACCGGTGTGTGCATGTGAGAGAGAGAGCGTGCGAGAGAGAGAGAGAGAGAGTACCGTGAGTTTTCGCGTGCGGTGCCGGGCGCACG
Source organism: Muscidifurax raptorellus (assembly GCA_020010945.3). NCBI lineage: Eukaryota > Metazoa > Arthropoda > Insecta > Hymenoptera > Pteromalidae > Muscidifurax > Muscidifurax raptorellus. The sequence continues at coordinate 857,526 of JAHUUD020000030.1, forward strand.
AGAACGTGAGCGAGCAGTGCGGGGCTCGCGAGAGTGAGAGAGAGAGAGAGAGAGATAGATAGATAGATAGATAGATAGATCTTTATTCTTACTGTACAGTAAAAAATAATAAATTAATTAATAATAAATACATTAATACAATAAATAAATATATACTCTTTTTTAGTTATTTTTAGTATAAATAAATAAATTTGGTCGTAGACCCATCATATCACAGTCAGCTAAATGTTCTCGTCGAGAATACTCGTCGAGAATATCACACATCTAGGCCGGAAAGGCCAAGTCAAAGTAATCACAAATAAAGTTTATCGAATGCCCGCGTCATCCGCCCACATGAGGGACGGCTAGGGCTCAAGGCCGAGCAGATAGCCGCGCACTGCTTCCTTAAAGGATGCAAGAGAAGGTAAAAGGCGTATGGAAGAGGGTAAGGAGTTCCAGAAACGTGCACCCTGGATCTGAAAGGCTTTTAGGCCAGTTTCAGTGCTCACCACCGGAACATGAAGCTCAGGCGGCGGCCCCCTTGCGGAAGGCCTGGGCTGATGCTTGCTAAAAAACGATACCAGATACTCTGGCTCACGCAATCTCATAATTTTGTAAAGGAGTATAGCTTTAAAATAAAGCCTACGTGAGTCAGTACTAAGCCAGCCCAGTCTTCTCCGGTAGGGGGAGATGTGCTCGTCCCTTCTTACTCCAAAGATGTATCTTACACATGAATTACTTAGTCGCTGTAGTCGTATTCTCTGTTCGTCAGTCGCGTCCAGGTACACCACAGTACAATAGTCCAGATGGGGTTGGACCAGTGACTCAACCAGCCTTCTCCTTAGAGCCTCGGTGGTACAATCCCTGATAAAACGCAAGCTATACAGGGCTTTATTGACTTTTCTAGTTATACAATCTACTTGCGGCAGAGAGAGAGAGAGAGAGAGAGAGAGAGAGAGAGAAAGCGAGAGACAGCGAGTGAGTGCACGCGGTCGTGCTTTGACCCAGCGCATCGTTGCGCTGAGGAGGAAGCCAACGCGAGGCGAGCGCGCGCGGTCGTGTGTGCGAGAGAGAGAGAGAGAGAGAGAGAGATAGAGCGAGTGAGTGCTGCTGGCGACAGCGAGCTGCACGGTCTGGCTCTGCGCTAGGCCGGCGCGTGTCGTGCGAGGCAGGCGAGCGCGTGTGCCGAGAGAGGTTGGTCGGCTGCTCACCAGGTGCTTACGCACCGGGAGAGCACCGAGCCTACGTGTAGTAGGGACAGTGCGAAGACCCTGCGTGGCTGTGCGACGCGTGGGAGGCTTCTCTAGCCACCACGTTGTAGGGAGGGGCTGGGGCGAAATACAGAGTCATTTAAAATAAAAAATTGTAGTACTGTTTTCTTTCCTCCTTCCCAGCTCTCCCAAGTTAAAATGATCGCGTCGAGTCCCTCGACGAAAAATAAATCGAGCGCAGAAGAGGCGCAAGAATTGCGTGCGCGCTGCTGGGAGGCAGCACGTCGCACCCAAACCACCACCGGAGGCACCGACCAATCCAAAGGCACCACCGAGCTCCCCAACGCATGTACCCAATAACATACCGACAGAAAAGAAGCAGAACTACATGATAGAATGCCAAAATCTAGGGCAATCAAACGGAAATAACGCAAAGCAAGTAATCGAAAATAGGATATACCGAGCACGAATACTACGAGCAGAAGTATAAAAACAAACAGCAATGAACGCCCTGCAAAAACTAAACCTGTTCAATGACCTCATCAAACTATAAATGGAACTCACCTAGGCCGCACAGAGGGGCGAAGATTCCATATTTCAATACAGCGAAATAATTGATATGCTATTACAACAATTCAACAACGCAGGAAAATTAGCTCAGATAGAATTCTCCGAAATAACAATGGATGCGGAACAGCGAGAACGATTAGTCATATATACGTACATTCGCAGATTAAGACCAGAAATTAAAAGATACATTTGCAAACCAGAAGTCTACAAAGATTTATACCACTTTACACGTATTTTGCACAGCTAACTGGTGTAGCACAAGGCATCCGAGAAAATCACAGAACTAACGATAGATCTTCATCTAGTTCTTCTTCTAATTCTAACATATTAGTCTATTGCGAAAACTGTTACGAAACAAAAGTCACAGACCCCCTTCGACTAATCTCACGAAAAAGATACCTATACGTATTGATTCAACCACACGTTAAAATATCGTCACGCTGCCAAGTATTCAAAACCACACAACTGCTCAGTAACGAAAGCTGATACTGCATCACCTGCATTCAGCTATACACAAATTAAAGGACCATTATTGGAGGCAGAAGTAACACATATCTCGGTGTAAAAAATGGAGATAATTCGCAGCACAGAGCGCATTCATTACGAATGCCGGATATCAAAGCTATACCCCGATTGTTTCGCAATATATGCCCCAAACCAATAATATGCAACTTATATCGACTCGAACCAGTCGACCAACCGTCGAACCAACAAACCATATAGAATGCAACATTTGCAAGAGAATCATACAGTTTTATACCACGCAGATAACGCAGGTTTAGACCGAGACAGACACATGCCTTATCTACATCAACTGTCCAGCGTGCCCATTACAAATTAAAATACCGACAACAATAAACTTAGCCAATAACAGCACCACAGAACAAATTAACGAACAGATAATGGCAGAAACAAGAAACCACATCGTTAATCGCAAAAAAGAAAAAAGAGAGGAAGAAGTCAGATTAAGAGAAACGCAAGCAGAAAACAAAGAGATACAAGAATTAATGGAAATAATTACGATCGCTTATTTTCGATATTCTAATAAAAGCCATGATTCAATATATATCATTTATTTAATTAATTGAGTCACTTTCCAAGGACATCCTACGTGGTCCAGAGCTATCAGGTCTCTGCACCACTCTAAGATACCCTCTCCACTCACATTGACGATCAGTGCTCACCTTCCCTCTGTGCGAGTCACTGTTGATTTAAATAAGCATCTCAAGTGCATCCTGCCCTTCCATCACCATACTTCGAGTCTCGACACGAACGCGATTTCGCGATTCTTCCACGGATCAACCTGGTCCGCTTCATTGGCACCTGAACAGGGACTCAAAACGTGGAAGGGATTCGTTCTCAATTAAATAATTTCAATCAAAAATTTTTTTTCTGTTTGCTTTTAAAATTTTCAAATTATTAATCTTTGAATGATACTCGAAATTAATGGCTCGTTCACCAAGCAAAAAATTCACAACTGGTTGACTTATCTAGACAACTTACTAAAGCAGGTTCTCAAGCACGATGCACGACGAAAGCAAATTACAGAGACAAAGAAAACAATTGAGATACTGCAACATGATGAGAAGAAAATTATCGAACAAATGAAAATAGCTCAACTTAACGTGCAACGCTGTCATGCGAACGTGCTTGAATGTTGGATGGATTTAGGAGCAACGCAGAAAAATTACGAAGCAACATCCGAAAAAATTACCTATATTTACGACATTCTCCTGGCTTAAAAACAAATAAACTCGCTGAATAACAGTGTTATCGATTGTCATCATTTGATGAAGAGATTACACAGATCCTTAAATGAGAAACTAGAAAGCCTTGAGAAATCCGTAAGGGAGGTGAAAAATCTTAAAGAGGATGTAGACCTAAGAGCCTATCTCAGATTTATGTCAAAAACAACCTTTTTCAAATAATATTTTTTTGCATTAAAATGCTTTTGCAGTGAGCGTCAGTAAATTTTTAATGTAGCTGTTTAACAGCTACATTAAAAATACCGACTTTACATGAAGTTATTATATTCATTCTATATGAAATTAATGTAGCTGCAAAAGATCCATCAGTGAAATACGACCTTCTACTGTAATTCTGTTAAATATTCTGATTATCAGTTAAAGCACCGAAACCGAGATTCACTGCCGCTGAATCCGCGGTTCATTACCCTCGAGTGACGCAAACTCGTCCTACTGCGAATACGCTAATTATTTGTATCAACTGCATAAATAATATATTAGCTTGTTTTACATAGAATCTTACGAGTACTACCGCTTACCATGTCGAAAAAGGAGCTCGAAAAGTACTCGAAAAAAGCGTGCCGAGCTTCATACTTTGCGCATTTGTACACGTTGGTAATCATTTGCATAGCACCGAGTCGAGACCACGCTGTCGAGTCCAGCATCATCGGGGAAAACTTTTGCGGTTCATCTTTGCGGTCGCCGTGCTAAAGCTAACCTCGTTATAATTGGCGCTTAACGTATAGTAGTCGGGCAGTACGTAGGCTTAGGTCGAGTGGTAATAATATTGCTGAAGTAATAATTTTTACATATTTGAAATAAGCCGCATCAAGCGTAATTGCACATGCATAGCGAACAGCAATGAGAGTACAGCTAAGAGCGAATAGCGCCGAGGTAAACAAAGCGTGTTTACATCGCACGCGGGCTGAGAGCGTAGAACGATATACACATTTCCCACGAGGGGAAGGCTGCACCCCCATCTGGCGTAGGTATAAAGTGCTACATAAGTAGTGCTGCCTACGAGGGTAGGAGAAAAATAAAATATCTCCCGCTGACTAAAAGCCTAACGATGATCCAGTAAAACTCATCACAAGAAACGAGGTTACATCTGTAAAACATGACAGAGCAGACGCTCGCTGTTGAGGGAAAAGAATGCAAATAAAAAATGGGCTGACACTCCCAGGCTGCCTGTAAGTACTTAGTTGACCTACTCTCGCTGCTCTATCAACCTGCAAAAATCCTAACTACTATGGCGGTGCCGGGTGGCACCCGGACAGGATCCCGTCGTGGTCAGAAGGGGGGCCTCGCTACTCTTTTAGCGAGATGCTTTTTGAGGATGACTTGTCTTGAGGATGAATGCTAGACAGTAAAAAATGTCTAGAAAGCGCCTTATACGCAGAGTTGTTGACTCCACTTTCCCCCATTATCCAGTGAGTTCCTGCAAGGGAAAGTTGAAGCTCTGATGAAGTTTATTTTGGAAAAGAAAAACATCCACACGGAGTTAAAGACTATGTCAATAGCTACTAGAAGAGCACTGAACGTCTTCACGAAGATGAGAACAGGTACTCAGTCAAACGCTAAAAATAGCAAGGATCGGGAGAGCCAAAATTCTCCCTCCTTTGTTCGCACTCCTTTGGCCGCAGGAGGACACGATGATCAAGAAGAAGACGAGAAGTTCAGCAACGTCTCAATCCTCACCGCCCACTACAGTTATTAAACCACCTTGGCAGGTGGTGAAGACAATAAAGACGAAGATGTAGAAAAAGAAAGAGATCAATCAAAATAGCGCTGGTGTCTTAAGCCAAAAAGGCACCAAAAGCCGAAAATCACCACGGGCAAAATCGATCCAGCTGGATGCGTTAATTATTAAGGCTTCTGGGGATAAGTCCTATGCTGATATTTTAAAAAATATGAAGGCGGATCCAGAACTGCAGATATTAGGAAGCAATTTCAGCAGAGTGCGTAAGACGGTGATGGGAGACCTGCTCTTGGAACCTCAGCGCACGGCGGATTTGAAGGCAGTAGAACATTGACAAGCCGTGGAAATTGTGCGAGAAGTAGGTTCCGAAATAAAAAAACGGCAGCACGAAATATTCTTTAAAATAAAGGACCTTGACATGCTAACTACAAAGTGCAAAGCCACGATGCAGTTTAAATACTTGCACCGTTGCCAGGTCCCGTAAGGCCTAATGAATGCGACCAGTGTAGACGCAGTGACGTCAGCGTGCGGAAGTAGAGTTTGGAGACGCGTAGGAGGTCAGGAAATACTTCTGAGCGTCTCCAAGCCACGCTACCTCACGGCACTCCGACTCAAGTCGGATTCCAGTTCGGTCTACTATTTTTACTAAGTTTAATTTTCCTAATTTTATTTTGTTTGGCTGAATAACAATTGTAAATTTTAATTTCATTTATCATGAATCGAATAGTTGTTAAATAAAGTCTGTAATCCAGAATATTTAGACGTTATTTTAAATTGGTCCCGCAAAATCAAGTTCAAAAATAAACCAAACAGGATCTTAAAAGACACTTAAAGACAAGAAGAGAAACCACCCTTTTGACCACCTACGACAAGGTAGGGCGAAATCTTATCCTTTATATGAGAGAGAGAGAGAGAGAGAGAGAGAGAGAAAGAGAGAGAAAGAGAAAAAGAGAGAAAACAAATGACATTGGCAATCAGGAGAGATTAAGTGAGTCTAATCTCTCCCATAGCTGTGTAGCTGTGCGCGTGCGAAAACACAAACTTATTTTACACAACTTATTTTATATAAGTGATAAAACGTCACTTAACAATACGAAAAATTCAGCAATAGTGTTTTTAAAAGAGTATAAAATTTCCTACTTTTTTCCGCAAGATTTTCTAAATTGACCGTTTCGTTCAATTGTTATACCAAAAAAAGTTTTTTTTTAATTTTAAGAAAAGATAGATCTTTTGATTCCCTTGGCTAAGTTCTTTTCGCAGCTTATGGAAACGATTCGTTGAAAACATATTAAAATACAAATTCTTTGTCTCTCACCCTGTAAACCCTGTATAACTGAAAATTATTATTTTTGTTAAATCTTATAACTCGCTAACGAAAACTCAGAATGTTTTGACAAAATTCATGGTTTTATGAGGTTATGAGGTCTATTTGTGATATAAATTACAATCCATTTTATTAAGAAGATCCGGAGAAAAAGAAATGCATTATTAAATTAATATAGTTGAACGATACATAAGAACAAGGAACAATAGATTTGTTTGGAGGAAGCTACGTGCTAATGAACTGGCAGCGATTGTTTTGTTTGGGGTGCGTGGTTGCATAGGTCGCCGAGTCATTATTATCATTATTTTCTATATTCTCTTCTTCTTTTTCTCTCTTTTTTCTCTCCTTCTTTTCTTATATTTCTTGTTTTCAATGATTCTTCTTTTCGTTTTTTCAAACATAAATTGTAGAAGAATGCATAATTTGAATATTGGGAATATATTATGGTATAACTACTATTATTTCGCTTCATTATTTCCCGCCTAGCTCTTCCTTTTCCTGTTCGCGCCTGTTTGACCTTGCTCGCGTCCGTTCGGATCTCGATGCTACGGAGCTGATCCACGACGCTCTCCGTGGGCCATCGTCTCCAAGGACGATACGGAGGCATATACTGTCTATCGGGTTAGGCTTCGTGCAGCCTACAAGAAGCCCATCTCGAGCAGTTAATCTCGACTCTCCCTTCCATATATATTATATATATATTATAACGTGTGAGCCAGTCCACCGTTATAATTTTATTATACAATACAAAAATGACAATTTTAAATCAAATTTATATTTTATAAATAAAACTTATTTTATAAAAATTTTTAAAAATTGTTCATATTATATTATGTATAGTGATTAAACAAAATAACTTTGAATTACGCTCCACAATACGATCATAGGTCTGACGTTAGGATTCCTTTATTACATCTTAAGATTACTTCAAGTAATTTTGATCATGGAACTGCCACCATATTGTGATGCATGATTCAAAATTATTTTGTCTGATCATTGTACATTGTGCGGAGATATGTCGAGGAATTGATTAACCGAACTCCTCATGGCTATCAGAGAACCGAAATCTGACAGAGGGCCTTTATACGATAGAAGGAACAGGAACAGATATAAGAAACAGGAACAGATATAAGATTTAACATGGATTAGTATATCTATATACGATCGTATATATATATATATATATATATATATATATATATATACGAAGAATAACGTGCTGTTCTCTGTGTCGCTTCCTGTTCCTCCCATGTATAATTAGGGCCTCCAAACGTTAAAAACTTGACTTCAGAGGAATAGGAAACAATGAGGAATAAGGAGGATAAGGCGGAATAAGTTACTTATTCCCCTTGTTCCGGCTTATTTCCAAGCTCGGTGTAACTTAACCCGCAGGAGATTATTTATCAAGAAATTAAATGAAATTGAATTAAGTAAATTAAACAATTTTTTTAAATAAATTAAACAAAATCTATATGATAAGTAACTTTATAATTCATTTAATTGATTTTATCAAACAAGAGGATAAATACTATTGCTTTAAAAAGCATTTTCCATTAAGCATATATATTAACTCCTAGTTATGAGTAGTACGCGATAATTCTACAACGAATAAATCATATTTTGCTTCATGTAATCAAGTTGCTGTTGTATATGTGGGAAATGATGGGGAACCACCTATTGATCGTGACACTTGTATTTATACAAACACTGAGAAATCACAAAAAATGAATTTACTTAGTAAACATCTCGATCCAATGATATATCCTTTAATGTTTCCGTTTGGTGACCCTGGATGGTATCCTAATATGAAAAGTTTAAAACAAGATAATAAACATAATAATATATCTACATTACAATATTACTCATATAAATTAAGTATACGTGAGAATTTTAATCCATGTTTAAATTTAAAAAATTTATCTCAACACTTTATTGTTGATGTGTGGAGAAGAATTGAAGGATGTGAATTATATTATTTACGCAGTCATCAAGCAGAATTATGAACTGAAATGTATAAAGGAATAATGGATTATGTTTCCAATCGTACGAATCTTATATAGGTAGTCCTAGAGCGATACAACAAAATTATTTGGATTCTAAGACACAATTGTAAGATGATCTATTTATAATAATGACATGTAATTCAAATTGGAAAGAAGTTTTGTTTATGTAATAGAATTTAAAAAATGTGAGGTACCACATATTCATTTGTTTGTATGGTTATATGCAAATGATAAATTCCGAAATACTAATCAAATTGATGATATTATAAGCGCGGACATATCTGATGAACATCAATATCCTCGATTATACAATATAGTAAAAAACAATATGATACATGGTCAATGTGGATCACAAAACTAAAATTGTGTATGCATGAGTAAAGACAAAGCACATTGCACTAAAAAATTTCCTAAACTATATATTGATCAAAGTCATTACAATCCTGATGGGTATCCATCTTATCGCCGAAGAAATAAGAACCAAATAATATATTCAAAAGGTAAAATTGCAGATAATAGTTTTGTTGTACCATATAATCTATAATTACTATTATTATTAGAATGTCACATAAACTTAGAAATATGTAGTACGATAAAAGCAATAAAATATTTATTTAAATATTTTCATAAAGGTTCTGTTACTGCTCTTGTGAGATTTACAAATGAACAAGATACTGGCGATGAAAATAATGTAAATGAAAATGAAGATACATATGATTATGATGAAATATCACAACATTTATCCACTAGATATGTATGTGCACCTGAACTTATGTATCGTATTTTAGAATATAAATTACATGAACAATCTTATGTAATAAAAAGATTAACTGAAGAGACAAGAAGGACATGAAAATTGATAAATGGATTGATAAAAATGTTCATACGACGTTGACAATTTGGTTCAAATTAAATGAAGAAGATGAAAACGCGACACAATATTTATACCACAAATTTCCTTACCATTATGTTTATAATATTAAATAGAAAAAAAGAAATATTAGAAAATAAACTCTAAAACCGATCATAAGTAGAATGTATTTTGTAAATGCAAATAAACGTGAAACTTTTTTCCTATAACTTCTATTGTTACATGTACGAGGTGCAAAATCATTTGAAGATGTACGTACTGTAAATGGAATAGTTTACGACAAATATGAAGATGCTTTTCTGCCAAGAGGTCATATTAGTACCGATTGAGAATGGGACAAATGTTTAACAGAAGCTGCATTATTTAAATTTCCTAAATCCATGTGTAAATTATTTACATAAATCCTTGTATTCCAAAAACAAATTAATAAATTATAAATTATCAGCAATTCAAGCAGAGAAAAAAGCTTTGAAAAATATTGAAAATATTTTATTATTACATGGATTAAGTTTAAATGATTTTAATATACCTGATATATAATAATTATGAAGATGTAGAATATGATAATGAATTACAAATAAATAATGACAATGAAACTCTAGAAACTTTGATTAATTCATTGACTGCTGATCAAAAACGAATATACAACCTGATCATAAATGCTACGATTAATAATATAAGTGATAAATATTATTTTATTGATAGTCTTGGTGGTAGTGGTAAAAGTTATTTACATAATGTCATCATTAAATACCTGATTTCGATGAATGTATTGTTTATTACAATGATCTGGACTGGCATTACTGCTAATGTATTAATTAATGGTAAAACTGTTCATAGTACTTTTAAATTACCATTAAATATTAATAGAAAAACAACATGTAATATTTGTCCTGATTCAAATTATGGTGTTTATTAAAAAAATGTTAAAATTATAATTTGGGATGAAATATCAATGGTTTCAAGATACGCTTTCGAAACACTTGATAGATTTTTCTGAGATGTATGTAAAAATGATGAAAATGAAATACCAAAGCATTTGGTTTGTGAAAATGATTCTAATATGCTAATGATCCAACGTTAAAAAATAAAGTAAAATTATCTCCTTTAAATTTCGATATATTAAAAATCAACGAAACAATAGTTCAACGGATTGACGGAGATAGTTGTATACAGTGATGATAGAATTGATAGCTATGTTAATAATACATTAACAGAATCAATACCAACTGCATTCTTAAATTCATTGACACCTAATGCATTACCTCCACATAAGTTAATATTAAAAAAGGTGCAATAGTTAGTTGTCTAAGAAATTCAGATATTAACGGTGGTCTTTGTAATGGAACGAGAATGATGAGCAAAGACATGAAACAAGATATAATTACAGTAGAAATAATAACTGGTAAATATTCTGACAAAATAATATTATTACCATCTATTGATTTATATTCATCATTAGAAGAAATACCTTTCCATATGATAAGGAGACAATTCCCAAGAAGACTTAGCTTTGTCATGACTATAAACAAATCTCAACGTCAATCTCTCGACAAAGTTGGTTTATATTTATCTACGCCCGCTTTTAGCCATGGTCAGTTATATGTTGCTTTATCAATGATAACATCAAAAGAGAAATTAACAATTTTTATAAGTGATAAATGTCGTTACAATAATAATAATAAATTAACCAATACAAACGTAAAAAAAAGAAAATTAAATGATGAAACCAAAATTTACACAAAGAATATTATTATTATTATTATTATTATTATTATTATTATTATTGGTCTGGGTGGACCATTGGGTCCTGATGCCTAGGCTTACGCCCTTTGCATCCCCGGTAGTTAACTAGTGGTTGTACCAGACTAGTTTTGTCATTTGAGGATCAGCATATCAGGTGGTATGCACCATTCCTGTATTACTTATTCCTGAGGGTAAGAGGTGTCAGGTGGTATGCCCCATTCCTGTGTATCTTATTCCGTTAGTGACTTGTACAGGTGTATCACCGTCCTAACGGTCAGTGCCTGGATCGCTATTGGTTCGCACGTCGTCGTCCCCAACGCCCTATGTCTCTTTTCGGCTAAGGCTAAGCAGTGGCATAATACATGTATACTGCTTTTCTCGTTTTGGTTACACCACCTGCATACTGGTGAGTTCTCTCGACCTATAGTGTGCTGGTGGTATCCCAGCGTCCCGTGTCCGGTAATTAGCTGAGTGAAGATCTTTGCCTCTGCTCTGGTCAGATCTCGCATCTCTGACGCCCAGTCCTCTCTGATGCGTGATCCTATCAGTGCTTTGGCTTGTCTACACCCGTTGCTTTCGCACCATTCTTTTAGGTGTCGCTCTCTCAGCCAGTCGTGCACCGCCTCTTTGACGGTACACGCCTGAATGCCAAGGGCGGGTTCCGGTCCAAGTAAGTCTTGTCCCGCTGCTATTCCGGCTAGTTCGTCCGCAATCTCGTTTCTCCTGATTCCATGGTGTCCGGGAACCCAGTAGAGGGTGAGTCTGCGTACTTTCCCACCGAGTCTGTTTAAAGCCGTTATGCAGTCCCACACCAGTCTGGAGGAGGTGCTAGAGCCACCTAGCGCTGCTAGGGCGGCTCTGCTGTCCGTACAGATATTGATGCAGTCCTGCCTTTTTTCCTCGAGCGCGAGTTGTGCACAGAGTAGGATAGCTGTTACTTCCGCCTGGAAGACGGTGGCGTGCCTTCCGAGCGGTGTTATAAGCCTTTTTCCGGGCCTTCTCCGGAAGACTCCAGCTCCCGCCCTGCCTTTCTTTCTGGCTCCATCTGTGTACCAGGTTTCACCTGCGGATGGACCAGGGTCGTGTTCGCTCCAGTCTTCCCTTGATGGGATTTGGATGTGATATCCTTTCTCGAAGTTAAATCTACGTACTGTCTTGTCCAGTCTCATTGACAATACAGCATAGTCTTTTCCTTTGATCTGTTCTTTTGTGTGTTCCCCTTTTTCTCTCCACAGTCCATGATTTTTCAGACGGTGTGCTGCTATAAAGGCTGCCGCCTAGATTGTTCTGTGAAAGGGCTCAACGCCAGTGATGGCTCCAAGGGCTGCCGTTGAGGTGGTTCTCATAGCCCCTGTTGCCGCCCTTAGGATCCACCCCCTGAGCGTTTCGAGTTTCTTTTGTACTGTCTTCAGATCTGTCCTTTTCCACCACACTGTAGCCGCGTAGGTCAGTCTTGGTTTCAGGATACAATTGTATATCCATAGGACTGTTTTATAGCTCAAGCCCCAGCTCTGCCCAATGGCTCTTCTACACATCGAGAAGGCTGATGTGAATTTCTTGTATTGTTGGTCTATTTGAGGCTTCCAGTACAGTTTTTTGTCTAAAATTACGCCTAGGTATTTTGCTTGCTCCTTAATTTGTATTTCCTGTCCTCGCATCATTAGCGTTCGTGCCGGTCCTATCTTGTACTTTCTGGTGAAGACAACAACCTCCGTTTTCCGGGGATTGATAGGCCTTTATCCTCGCACCATTTACTTAGGTGCCTCATTGTCGACTCGGTGATGTCCAGTAGGGTATTCATGCGTAGCCGACCGCTGATACTCCCAGGTTGGTCAGCATCCTTAGTGCTCCATCTATCACCATGCCCCACAGAGTTGGGGAAAGAACCCCTCCTTGTGGGCATCCGTTGCTGACGGAGCCTTTGACGGTGATATTACCTCTTGTAACTGTCAGTTTCCGGTTGCTTAGCATGTTCGTGATCCACTTAATTAGCGAATCAGGTATTCCCTTATCCTTGGCTGCTTTGCAGATACTATCTGTGGTCGTGTTGTTAAAAGCCCCTTCCGCATCGAGAAAGGCTCCCACGGCGTATCCTCCGCTTTCAATCTGTTCTTCGATGAGCGAAACAGCTACGTGCAGGGCTGATTCTGTTGATCTTCCTTCTCTATATGCATGTTGTTCGTTGCACAATGGGTTGTTCTTCAAGATATGGTCTTTTATATACCTATCCACCAGCCGCTCAAGCGTTTTGAGCATGAATGACGTCAGACAGATAGGTCTGAAATCCTTAGCGGTGTTATAGCTTCCTTTGCCGGCTTTCGGGATGAAAACCACCTTAGCTGTCCTCCAGCATTTTGGCGTGTATCCGGCTGCAATGCTGGCCCGTGTAAGTCGTACCAAAGGTCCGATGATTATGTCGACTCCTTCTTTGAGCAGGATCGGGAGGATTCCATCCTCTCCCGGTGACTTGTAGGAATCAAAGGAGCTGATGGCCCGCCTCAGTTTTGCCGGCGAGACAATCAGATTAGCGAGTTTCCTGCAGCCACTGATGTGGCGCGAACCCTCGCCACCGGTTTCCACCTAGTCCTCCGCCGTCTCGCATGTATCCCCCGCTATCGTGAAGCCGGGGAAGTTCGACTCCATGAGGTGCGCCAGCGTCTCCTCGTCCGATTCCGTATACTTGCCTGTTGGGAGTTTAACCGCTCCCAGCCAGGCTTCGGGATTGCGGGCTAGGATCTTGTTAAGCCTAGCCGCCTCTTTACCAGATTCCACGTTATTGCAGTACTCTCTCCAGCTTTCAGTCTGGGCTTTCCTTACTGCGTGGCGATATTCCTTCTGTTTACTTCTCCAGGTTATCCATTGCTGGTTATCGTTGCTCCTAACTGCTTTCTTGAGTAGAGCTTTGGTCTCTTTCTTCAGTTTTTCCAACCGGTTATTCCACCAGGGTACCTCATATTTGCCTCTGCCTCTCACCAGTTTGCAGTTGGCTTCATATGCTTCAATGATGGCCCTCTGCAGCGATTCCGCCGCGGTGTTGAGCTCTCCTATCGTGTGGATCTCCTTTGGGAACCCTCTTGTTAGTTTCCTTTCTAGGTCTTTCCTGTATTCTTCCCAGTTCGTGCGCCTGGGATTCCTGATCCACGTTTCCTGTTGTCGCGTTTCTCCTGTAATCATAAAACAAATTTGTGCATGGTCGGAGAGTGAGGGTTCGTCCGACACTCTCCAGTCCCTAGTATATCCCACTATCTGCCTTGAGCAGAGTGTGATGTCAATTACCTCTCTCCTCCTTACATTCATGAAGGTTGGTTCGTTACCTCTGTTGATGATCTCCAGGTTAGTGGTAGTCAAGTACTCGAGTAGGGTCGTCCTCCGGTCGTTAGTGTTTGTGCTTCCCCACACCAGATGATGTGCGTTAGCGTCACATCCGACAACCAGGGGGAGTCCCCTTTCCTCACAGGATTCCACCAGCCTGGATACTTCCTCTGTTGGTGATTCCTTTTCGAATGGGAGATATGCCGAGGCGATAATCACCCGCTGCCTGCCCACTCCTCTTGCTACCTCCATGGCTAAAACAGCAAGGTCAGCTGTGCATAGGTCCAGTAGTGGTGTTGTCTCCAGACCCTTCGTCACGATGCACGCCCTTGTTCTTTCATTGCCTGGGCCCTTGATGACCTTGCCTGCCCCTCCAAGCCCTCTGATCGTTCCTCTGTAACACCAAGGCTCTTGTATTAGTGCTATGGCTGTGTGCACCGCTGCCAAACGCCTGGTTAATACCGCCGAGGCGTCCTTGCTGCGGTGCAAGTTGATCTGCGTTACTGGAATGTCTGTCGAAGCCATGATTGACAGCAACAGCTCCCCCAACGCTTGATGTTCCATACTGCGACTCGGTCAGGGAGTATTTAAAGCTCACCTTCCCGATGTCGTAGTAGGCTTTATTGTCCATGCCCGAAAGCGTTCTAATACCACTTTCGGGGATGCCCAGTACCAATAAGGTGCCTTCGGCCTCCTCACCCGATTTCTTTTCTGCTTTCAGGATCCTCCACTGTTTTTAGGGTGGGGTTGTACCTCTGCAGCCTCGCCAGCACCGTTACTGCCTCCTCTGGTTTCCCAGGGACCCAGACCACGGTCCTGACTACTTTCTGCAGAAGCTCAACCCCTCCCACCTTGATTTTGGCTCCCTCCCAGATGTCCAGCTTAGGGATGCAGGATGCTGCCCAGGTTCTGGCACTCTGGTCGGTCGCCACCATCACAATGCCCCCCCCCCCCCCCCCCCGTTGCAGAAGGACTCCTCGAAGCGTGGTAGCGGCAGTTCGGAGGGGATTTTGTCCACCTCTTCCCTCATCGCGTTCCTGAAGCGCTTGAACCTTTCGTAGGTTATAAGCGCCTCAGGGTATCCCTCTTCGACGATGACCATCGTCAAGGGGTTGGTCCTCTGCGCCAGTGACAGCGTCTGCACCACAGCTTCCCTCTCCCTCGGTTTCTTGGAGGCTTTCTGCCCCTCCGGGGGGGTGGCCGCTGCGGTCTTCGGTCTTTTCTTGTTGCTTTTATTCTCGACCGGGGTGTTCCCGCTTGTGCCTTCTATCGCCTTTTGGGCGTTCTAGGACTTACGTTCACGAGCTCCCGGTCGACGTTTCCTCTGCCGAATGGCAGTTTTGGGGAGATCTTTGGAGCCCCCTGCCGCTGGTTCCTCCGTTGCCGGATTCACCATTGCGGTTGCCTCCACCTCCATCCGGTCCAGTGGGTCAGGAACCCCTGGGTTCACCTGTTTCTGAGAAACGGTTCTGCCCAGTTCGTCGTCCCCAGTCTGTGCCGGTCGGGTGTCCGCACTCCTCTCATCTTCTTTTTGGTTTTCTTCTCTTACCTCGAAGGCTTTCGTACCTCGGGAGGGCGCCTGGTATCCCGAGGGCACCGTTTGCGACCATTGGACCCCGTGGCCAACCAGTCCCCTATGCACGGTTTCTCACACAATGGGATTGGGGGTTGGATGTAATACCCATTGCGCCTCCTTCCGAACGCAATGGAGAGTTGTCCTTAGCGTCCGGAAGGTCCGCCCGACCGTTATCGAGAACCCCGAGGTCCGGACCCGACCCGGAAAGAGCCCGACGGGAAGAGCCCATTTTACCGAGATTCCGCGCCTCGGGCGCGTACTACTAATAGCTCAAAGAGGCGGCGAGCCGACGTCGTCGTGTCGACCGACGACCCCCCCCCCCCCCCCCCCCGCCGCCCCAACTATCCACTTTCGTTGCACCATTACTTCCCGGCCCGGCTACGGGACGGTCGCATAGACCTCCGGACGAGCCCCCACACCGGCTCCTCTTAGAGCACGCGACAAGGTAACAACTCCTAGTGGGGGCAAAGAATATAGTTTACACTGAAATATTTTAATATTAAATAAATATATACATATATACATTATTTTAAATTATTTCAATACAAATTGTATGGATATTGACTGAGTTATCGCTAACATTAACATTGCTACGTATATCTACATATTTATCGTATTTTATAAATTTCAAATTTTATCTTAATAAATATGGATCACAATGATTTAAAAGAGATACCGATTTATAAACTGTACAAATAATGGCTGAGTAATCGCCAAAATTATATTTATTTATATTAATACACACAAAATTTCTTATTTTTTATAAATGAATTATTATTTTTATGGTTCAATTTTTACCGATTATTTAATATTAAAAATGTGTTAACTAAATATTTGCATGGCAGAATAGTCGCCAATATTAACATTGTTACGTATATCTATATACTTATCATAGTATATTTCTATACATTTCAAGTTTTATCTTAATAAATATGGATTACAACGATTTTAAAGAATTATTCAAATACAAATTATATAAATAATGTCGCCAAATTACATTTACTTGTATTATTTGAAACGGGCGGCGAGACGCGCACGTCGGCGCGGGTAACTGAAGCGCGGAAAGACCAATAGAGGACTCGCAATTAGAGGGAAATTCGAGTCAGTTAGCTTTTGTCCGCACTCGCGAAGCGTAGAGATTACGCACGCCAAAAGTTGAACGTGTTTAGCAGCAGCAACAGCAGCATAGAGGGTAGCAACAGCAGCATCGAGAGCAGCAACGGCAACCAGGAGAGGCATCAACAGCAGCAACTGCAACACAGCAGCAACCGCAGCAACCACTGCTCCTTAGAGATCACCGTAACAGCAACACGGCGAGGTCGAGCAGGAGACTCCCTTGCCAGAGGACGACGTTGATCAACGCGATAAAAGAAAGTAGGATTTAATTTCTATTTATTTATGCGCAATTCGGTCGTAAATTTTGCGGCTTTCTCGCGACGCGAATACGCGCAACGCGGGCGACGGATTTCTTATTGAATAAACACCTTTTTAGTAGAAACGGTAGTGTGTTTATTTGATTGTCGTCCCCATCCCTCTTCCTATTCAAACCGCCGAATACCGCCGCCTCCGCGTGTACTACCCAGAGGTGTAGTGCATACTGAGCACCGGGGCATTGTCGCAGGCAAGCGACCACACGAGCGAGATCAGCATCTCGCAGAAGCAAAGTGCAGGAGCACTTTGCATTTGTACAGTGGCCATAGGCATTTACCCGCCTAGAAACAGCTCCGTTACATATTATACATAAAAAATTCTCACTTTCTATAGATGAATAGTATTTGTTTTATGATTACGTTATTACCAATAATATACTAATAAAAAAAAAAAAAAAAAAAAAAATGTTTACTTAATATTGGTATGGCTGAGTGATCACCAAAGTTACATTTATTCATGTCAACATACACAATAAATACTTATTTTCTATTGATGAATAATAACCATCTTATAGTTAAGTTTTCGCCAATTTGACAATAAAAACGTATATTCTTAACATCCATATATATGGTAACAAATTAGTAAAATCAAATACATTCCAATAAATATATTTATATACGAAAATTATATAATTATATATGATCAATTATAAATTATTTGTAATGCGGGCGTTATTAACAAAAAAATTATATTTTAATAATAATGACAGTCTCAACCCTGTAAACGCAGAGAGCAAATGAAAAAAACTGAATAGATTTATCGTTTGATAATTATACTAACAAAAATATTATTTGTGCAACTTATTTCTAACAGCGTACATCTAATTTAGACCGTACCCGCATATATCTTATAACGTGTATGAATATATATATATATAGTATCTACCATTATGCATTCATAAATTAAATATTACGAAAAATAATTAATATTTGTACAAAAATCATTTACTGCATCCAACTTATCAGGACTAAATCAGCGATGCATATTTTGCAATATGCACGAATACATATAGCATCGATCACTATGCATTAATTAATTAATGTCTTCGGAGAAAAATTAATATTTGTACAAAAATCATTTGCAGCATCCATGTCATCTGGACTTCATCTACGATGCGCATCTTGTAATATGCACGAATATATATAGCATCAATCACTATGCATTTATTAATTAACGATTTCGGAAAAAAACTAATATTTGGACAAATAATCATTCGCAGCATCCATTTCATCTGGACCAAATCCGCGATGCACATCTTTTAATATGCACGAATACATATAGCATCAATCAGTATGTGTTTATTAATTAATGATATCGGAAAAAATTAATATTTGTACAAAAATCATTTGCAGCATCCATCTCATCTGGACCAAATCTGTGATGCATTTCTTCTAATATGCACAAATACTTGCTTCCTCCTAGAGGAAGCGTTGTAATAGTAAAATTTTCAGTATCGCTAAAACCTCATAAAAATATGTTTTTAGATGTTAGAAATTCGAATTATGTGCTTTAAGGAAATGTCCGTATGGATGTGTATGTGTGTGTGTGTGTTTTTATATTTTCGAACGCGTATATGCAGAGCAAGCTCTGTGCAAGTGGTCCTACGACATCCGAACCCCACCGGTACCATCGCTGTACAATGCTTCGTTAGGACCGTGTCCGTCCTCCGTCTTATGTTCTGCCAGTTTAAGACCAGCTGTCGCGAGCCAGCTTCTAATGCTGCAAATTACGTCGTTGGCGTTTTCGGTAGTTTCCTTGATTGTTTTACCGGTCACTTCTACCGCAATGTCGTCCGCAAATCCAACAATCTTAATATTGTGGGGTACCGGAATCCTCAATACACCGTCATACATAATATTCCAGAGCGTTTGTTCCATGACAGAGCCCTGTGGAACTCCTGCAAATACTCTGTGTTTGACCATACCATCATTTATGTATTAAAAATTTCTATTACGTAAGTAGCTTGCTACTATTTCTCGTATGTAGCTTGGTATCCCGAGGCTGTCCAAGGAAGCAATAATTTGGGGCTAGCGTGCGTGATTAAAAGCATTCTTGACATGCAGGGCAATGATAGCGCAGTATTTCTTTGTTACCCGCCTCCATCTCTTACCATTGATTGCCTCAGTGTTCTCGATTGTTTCTAGCTCTTTGGGCCAGTCTTCGCGCTCGATGGCAGTTCTTGCGCAACTCCGCGATTTTTCTTGTCTACCAGTATGTTTCGCTATGGCCGTTTTTTTCTTGTTCAGATCGCGTCATGGAGGTATCACACGCCATTTTTACGAGCTCCATGAGAGAATCAGCCTCGGAGTCAAGAGTACCTTTGTCAAGCCCTTCGTCTTCCATCATGACGGCAAAGGCTTCTCGATCTAGAGATTTGGCATTCCATTTGCGTGGGCTAATCTTTTTAGGCCTAGTCGTGGTCTATTTTCTATCAATTATCTCATATAGTATTGCCGTATGGTCGCTGTGCGTATATTCATCACTTACCCTCCACTTTTGTATTCCTGAGATAAGATCGTCGCTAGACAAGGTCAGGTCTATTATTGAAGAGTTTT
Source organism: Muscidifurax raptorellus (assembly GCA_020010945.3). NCBI lineage: Eukaryota > Metazoa > Arthropoda > Insecta > Hymenoptera > Pteromalidae > Muscidifurax > Muscidifurax raptorellus. The sequence goes on from JAHUUD020000030.1 coordinate 877,548, forward strand.
CACCTCTGTTGTTCGTTGTGGTACTCCCCCATGTGGACCCCCCCCCCCGGGGACCACGCGTTGAAGTCCCCGGCGATAATTACGGGTTTCTTATTGGTTTCTTCATCCCCTAACCTAGTGAGAAGCCATGCAAACTGTTCTTCCGTGAGACTTGGAGGGGCATACACACTGAAAATGTATATTCCGCTCACCTTTACCCAGTTAAAAAGCTCGCTTCGATGGTGTGGGCATTCCTGTATGTGATTGTACGCGTTAACCCAGATTGCTGTCCTGCTGCTGCAATCGGTGAACCATTGTTCTGTGGCGTTCCTCTCTTTGTATAGCTCTGACATGATAGCAAGAACTATAAAAAATTCACGAGCGGTCTGTTCCAGAAGATCCTGTGCAACTTCGCAGTGGTTTAGGTTAAGCTGCAGTATTCTCATTCTCTAAACTTTTTGATGTACTCCTGGGTAAGCGGGCATGCATAACTGTATGATGCATGCTTCATATTGGATTTTCCAGCCTCTTGGGACAGCAAACAGCATGGATCTCTTGTGCACGACATGGCTTCGGGGTCTGAGTCCTGACAACGTCTGCAGGCTTTTGACCTGTCCGTTCCTCCACACATGGCTGTAGTATGACCAATTCGCCAACATCTATAACATTGCCTTATTTCTATTTTTCTCCGGGTCCGACATTTCACCCATCCAATGCGTATTCTGCCTTACCTTATCAGATTTGCTGCCGAATTAAGTGGAGCACTTAGGACTGCTATCTGCGTTCCCCCGTAAGCTAGTCGAAGGGATCTTACTTATATCGACCCAGGTAATCCTGCTTTGATGTGCCCGGATAAGATCCCACTAACTTCTTCCTCTGTAGTGCTTTCGTCGATGTCCTTAATCTCCAGAGTGATTTGCTGGGACCTTGTCGTGGCAGATGCCTTGTTCTTCACCTTTTCCTCCACCTTGTGGGCAAATTCCTGCGCCTTCGTGCTTTTGCTGTCCAGCTCCAATATTAGGACTCTCCCAGCATTTCTCCTAATTTTGTTGACCTCCTTTTTAAGGTCGGTGAGCTCCGGGTGGCTTTTGATGTCTTTCAAAATGTCAGTGTAAGACACCCCATCCTTAGCTTTTATTACGATGGAGTTCGGTCTGACCCTACTTGGAGGCTTCCTTTCCCAAGGTGTCTTGTCTCTCCTTGCCTTCTTGTTTGCGTCCTTGCAGCACTCACCTTCTTGCGACCCTCTCTTGTGGATACTTTTCTTCTGTTCTGTTGACCCTCCAGCGGCTTGTCGTCTCTGTATTTGGGTCTTTTTAGCTTTTCACGGTTCAGGGATTATCGGAGTCTCCCTAGAGCCGCCCTGTTCTTTTCTACTTCGTAGACTCGGAGTGGTCTGCGTAGTCTTTCCCTCCAATCCTGATCGTTGACACTATTGCAGATTGTCATCGACCGCGCACACCGTTCTGAAGGAGGTCCTTATGCTGCGGGCAAGGTCCTTTATATGTTTGTGGACGTTGTGTATGTACCTTAGAAATTCGATAAGCTCATCGATTTTTGCCCCCAGGCGATCAGGCTGATCTTGCTTCCGTTGAACGCAGCTATTCCAGTTGGAATCTCCTGACGTAGCACCTAATCCAGTGGCAGCTACTGGTTCCAGACTAGATACCTCCATTCTGGTGTTGTGAGTTTGCCTCCCCCCCCCCCCCCCCCCCCCCAAATCCATGATGCCAACGTCGGCCACCGGGGCCTTCATGCGATCGGAACCGACAGCGTATAACCATGCCCGCTTGTGGTACTGTTGTTTTACCCTCACTATCCATATTTAGTTTCTTTCCTGATGCATTACCATTGCTTTCCCGTGCCAGGTTACCTACAACGGGGCTAGTTATGGTGTTATTAGACAGCGTACTTTCGCCTCTCCCAGATTCAAGGGATTTAACCCTAAGGAGGCGAGTGTCGACCACCGGGGCTGGTACCCGATCGGAATCGACGGCAGGATTATTAAAGAATGCCTGGGTACTCATTTGTTTGAGCACGCTTCTTTTTTTTCCTTGCCACCATGAATACCTGAAGTTTTTGTAATTTTCCACAGTGCTCGGGTGTCGAGGACTTTTGTGGCAGCACTGTTTGGTCCTGTTCCCAAGGAAGGGGCCCTTTAACAAGGTGCTAGCATCCGGGCCAGATGCACCTTGGTTCTTTAAGCGAGGTTGCTACTCCTCCCCCTCCTCCTTCTCCACTCTTGAGTAGTGGAACCCCGGGTTCAGGACCGGTATAGTTGGACCGGTATAGCGGAGCTGTGTGTGTGTGTGTACCGTGATATTTCTGAAACTACTCAGTCAATATCAATCAAATTTGAGATGCATATCTATTTTTGGATTCTGAATTCGGGAAAAACATTTATTTTTTTATGTTTTCAATTACTTTTTTTATAGCCATTTTTCATTTTTCGAAAAACATTATTTTCCTTATTTTGAATCATTTCATTGTTGCAAACAATTCAGCTAAAATGCGTTTATAAGATAATAAAATGACCTATTTTTCTCCGTTTGGTCCTCGGGATTGACCGCTCCGTTCGGCAGATAAAATGAAAAAAGTAATTTTTTTTTAAATTCATATCTCTGAAACTAAACATCATAACCTCACGAAAAAAAATATATTGATTGGTTACGTGTCAAACTAAATTCCATTAAAATTTCAAGTTATTTGACTACTTATTTTTTAGTAATAAACTAGCGCGCTACACGCGGCCCAAGGGCCGCTGTAGCTTACCGCCTTGCATCGCGCAGTGATGCAAGGCATGCAAAAGGCGGGCGCGCTCGCGTTTTGCATATAAGGCGCGACCGTACGGTTCTCGCGCTTTGTGCTCGCCGTGCCCCCCGCTGCTCTTGAAAAATGTTTGTCACGGTGAAAAGTTGTATTTTGAAAATATCTACGACTTTTATATTTAAAATTTTTATGTAAAACGTAAATCCGCAAAGGTTTATGGACAATAATTGGATTTTTAGCTGTAAGAAATCGATTTTGGGCTCAAAACTCGAGTTATAAGCATTTTGTGCTAACTCTCTCTCTCTCTCTCACCCTCTCCCTCTTCCTCTCCCTCTCCCTCTCCCTCTTCCTCTCCCTGTCCCTCTCCCTCTCCCTCTCCCTCTCCCTCTCCCTCTCTCCCTCTCTCCCTCTCTCCCTCTCTATCCCTCTCTATCCCTCTCTCCCTCTCTATCCCTCTCTCCCTCTCTATGCCTCTCTCCCTCTCCCTGTTTAATGCTGCACATGCATAATCCTGTACAGACTATACAGCTCCTATATATAGATACTATTTTGTAGCATACAAAGTTACATAGTACAACTTTGCTATATAATATATTTTGTTTTTTTTTATCTTACTGTTATATATTCACTATACATATATTTTTTCATTATGGGTATAGACGCCTGAAGAAAATAACACCCTATCTCGGAATATGGTTCCAAAATTTTATAGTTTATTTTGGTGCCCGCATACGTACTGGTTTATATATATATATATATATATATATATATATATATATATATATATATATATATATATATATATATATATAAAGTTGAATTCAAATTTAAAATATCACCACATGAATAGCTATTTTCACATAATAATTCGTTTTAATTAAACAAAATCAATTAATTTGTATATATCGCTATTGAATTTTCTAGAAATAAAAATGAGAAACCTAAAGAATAAAGTAAATATGAATTGATAATGAAGCTAATACATTTTTGTTCATTGACGTAGCCAATGATAAGATCCAGGTGGTGCGTTTCGGCTATACAGGGTGGACCATTTTAATCTATAATAGGAAATATCTCAGAATCATGGTCGGATACAGAAAAATGTTTTGGACAAAAGTTGTAGAAGTCAGAGGGGGCCAACTGTTGATACCATCGAACTTTACCTTGAACTTGTTTTTGAAGGTCATTTCAAACTCAAGGTCATTTTTTTAAACAGGAAGATCTATTTTTTATTCCGGATTAAAAAAGAGCAGAAAATTTTACGTTGAAAATGATCTTTTCATCAAGGTCATATGAAGGTCAAATTTACGAAAATTGGTAAATAATGGGTGTTAGCTCGAAATAACGGTTGGAAACATTGAAATGTTTTCGAAAACAGTTATCAAGGACGTAGAGTATCACCTTCTGGTTGCTATAACCTTGACCTTGAATTTGGTTCTGACGGTTATGTCAAGGTCAAAGTGAATTTTCAAGCGGGAGCCCTCGCTTTTGATCTCTGATTTGGTAAAAATAAGAGAATGCACGTTGAAAATGCTAATCAAGGTCATGGTAAGGTCATGTCAAGGTCATTTTACTGTGCACTTCAAAAGTTAAAAATCAATATTTGAAGGTTAAAAGACAGCAAAGACCTTAAGAATTTGTCTAATTTTAAGGTAAATTTAGTCTAAAATATCAAAAAAATTGCATGATATCTATTTATTTTTTAAGACTTATCTTTCTTACCTGGTATATAACATTTTTTTAAAGATAGAAAATCAGCCAAATATCTATGCCTTTTTCAGAGTCATTTACTTCCTATTTTTAGTACTACCCAGAAACAACGACGTGGAGGTAATAGGATTATGTTTCCTTTCGGGTGCTTTATTTCAGTGAGTCCCCTTGCCTCTCACTGGGGTGCTTGTTTGCGTCGATGCACAGTTGAATTCTTCTGAAAAAATGTCTTACCGTGGAAAGCAAGATGTTTCTTGGAATTGCTGCACAAGCTGTTCGTATGCATTCCATCATATCTTCTCGTGTCGTTAGTTGCTGCTCGTAACAAGTGTTTTTTAAATATCCCTATAGGTAAAAGTCAGGTGAAGTCAGGTCAGGCGAGTTAGGAGGCCATGCAACTGGACCTCCACGTCCAATCCATTGTTTTGGGTACCATTCGTTGAGAAATGTTCTTACAATCCGTGCAAAATATGATGGTGCACCATCCAATTGCACTCACATTCTTTGCCTGGTCTCTAAATCAACATCTTCAAGCAAGCCAGGTAAATGGTCTCTTAAGAATTCTAAAAAATTGTGTTGGTTGACATTACCGTTAGAAGAATAAGGACCAATCACGTATCCATTTACAATACCACACCAAACGTTTAAACTCCAACGATGTTGATTATCAACTGTTCTCTGCCAATGTGGATTGACATCTGACCAGTAATGGTAATTATGTCTGTTTACTTCCCCAGTGCTTTTAAAAGTTACCCATTGATAAAACTGAAAACGTTGTGCAAAATGCCGAAGCGTTAGTTCTTGAGTTAAAGTAATGTGGTAATCATGATACCTTTGAGCTTCCAAAATACTAAGAAATGTTGATTTTGGTATTCCATGTTGTCTTTCTATTTCTCGAGAACTAATGTGGGGATTGAGGTGAATGACTGCAAGGACTGTTAATACACGATTGTCATTTTCTCCATACTCGTGGCGACGAAGTTCACAATGTAATAGCCCGTCGCTCAAGCACGATCTCTAACACGGATAGTAATATTTGCACAGGTGGTACTTAGATGCGCAACAATGAAAGTAGCAACACTCTCATCGAATGTCGAGAGAAAATATTCGAATACAGTTTTATATTGGTGTATGTAGAAAATTTGTTCTTCCTTTCATTTAAGGTCCTTGATTTAATATTTGTTGCCGCAGCAATAGATTTGTTAACGAATTGCAACGTGCATTCCTTACTCGAAGGAAACACTTCACGGTGATTTTCACTCGCAAGATCCCACTACGAAGACAGCCCTACTGAGCGACGGACTAACGCATAAGTATCCAAAATAGCGAGAACACCATTTATCTTTGTAGAGTAGTTAATTTTGTAAAAATATAAAATGGCTGATTACCCCCCAAATGAAATTGTAGACATGATTATGATTTTAGGAGAGTGCCAAGGTTTTTATGTTGATTTAGAAACCAGGCGTAATTTTACCTTAAAATTAGACAAATGCTTAAGGTCTTTGATGTCTTTTGACTTTCAAATATTTATTTTTAACTTTTGAAGTGCACAGTAAAATGGCCTTGACACGACCATACCATGGCCTTGATTAGCATTTTCAACGTGCATTCTCTTATTTTTACCAAATCAGAGATCAAAAGCGAGAGCTCCCGCTTGAAAATTCACTTTGACCTTGACATAACCGTCAGAACCAAATTCAAGGTCAAGGTTATAGCAACCAGAAGGTGATACTCTACGTCTTTGATAACTGTTTTCGAAAACATTTCAATGTTTCCAACCGTTATTCCGAGCTAACACCCATTATTTACCAATTTTCGTAAATTTGACCTTCATATGACCTTGATGAAAAGATCATTTTCAACGTAAAATTTTCTGCTCTTTTCTAATTCGGAAAAAAACATTTTTCTGTATCTGTAATGTAATCACCGATTCCATTACGCATCCAAAACACTACTATTGCTATACATATCATGTCTACACACACACACACACGCACACACTTACTTACTAGCACGTCATCGCAGCACTCAAGAAGTGGAGCTGACAAAAAAAACCAGGAGAGAGAGAGAGAGTTTCACTTATAAGTGCAAGCGGCACATAAGAAGTGGATCTGAAAAACCAGGAGAGAGAAAAATTTACTCATACGTACAAGCGGCACCCAAGAAGAAAAAAACGGGAGAGAGAGAGAGCTTCGCTCATACGTGCGAGCGGCACCTTCACGAAAATAGGATATATTCCAACGAACCAAGCAATAAATTCAAAATGTCATAAAAACGCTAGGGGATATTTTAGATTCAATGATAGCTTCATAAGAACCGCGTATTCGTATTTTTAAACAAGAGAACAACGGAGCTGTTTCCACGCAATGGGACGACAAACCACCGCGGAAAAATGAGCACAACAATGAGAAAAAAACTAGCGAGGAGAGAAAGAAACCGAAGCGCAATATTCGACGATCTGGAAATCCATTGGAAACACGTGTGCGATCTCCAGTAAAAAAAGAGACCGCGGGAGAGTTTTAAAAGAGACAAATTCTTAAGTGGTAGTCATAAACTATGATGTTTATGACTTGACCTGCCACGATTCCCTTAAAATTGAGAGAGGAAAATACAAATAGTGAGGTGACCCAATATGGAAATCACTAGCCCGAGAAAAACAAGGTGATATGCGAGTATATAAAGCCCGGGAGCAAAGGACCATCATTAGTCAGTAATATCCGAAATCTCTCGCGGAACGTTACTCTGCTCGCCGCCAGACCATTCATAAAAAAACTAGCATCACACAGTATACGCATTTAGAAATAAAGAGCATATCGGACTTAGTCGCACGGTAGAGCAAGTGTATCCATCGGCATCTTTTCCGAATATCACCCCCTGCTGAAAAGACAGAGGCAGTGGACTCCCTGCAATCTACTCTACGCACCTCGAAAGGACGAGCCGTCACATCCAAGTGCAGCTAGCCATCGCTGTAACCTGAACCACCGAGCCTAGGCTGGAAGGCGCCGAGGATTGACAGCTGCAGCCACTCAGGAACATCTTTACACACATACACAAACAGCCACGCACACTCACACATTAAGGTACTTTTCTCTTTTTAGAAATAAACGTGTGTCGATTTAAAAAGAAATAATGTATAGTTTAAGTGACTTCGTATCCGGCTCCCTTCCCCGGTAGGCAATGACCGCGTCCTAGGTAGCCAAAAGGGATTTCCTATCATTCACTCATTTAATCATTTAAATTATTATAACTTTCACATATCGTGAAGTTCGGTTATCAATTCAGGTAGGAATTCATATAATTGTATTAATGTGTTAGATTTTGTAATTAAAAATTTATAATCTGGACGTAACACATTAATATATTTTTATTATATAAAAATGGTGCATAGCGGCCGGGAAACGCGGAAACGAAGTCACTTGCCACGAATTCCCTACCATGTCGCGTGATGAGTATGTGAATACAAACCGAAAAACAAATTTTTCGTTTGAAACTAACGATTCGCTTCTAACACAACTAAAAGATAAAGAGTGTGAATTAAAAACTGCAATTGAAAAAAAAAGTCCTGAAGTAACAAAATTCATTAACGAAGTAAGTCGCTTAACTAAAGAAGTTAACAAATCATCCCAAAAATTTAACCTTGACTTAGATAGGAAACAAGAACTTCCAAAAAATAAAATTGAATTTTATAAATATCGTTCGTGCACTAACCAAGATCTCTTTAAAGATAACAGTGATAACGATTTTCCTATAATCGAAGTGGATGAGGACCTTAATGATACAATAAAAAAACTACCTCAGAAAATAACACTCAAACCCCCTGTCTTTAATCTAAATCGCGATAAAAAAAGTGAAAATTTTTCGGACCACATCGATACTAGTACACCTATAGTACATAGACCTCTTCCCAAAGAAAATTTAACGACTATTTTTGAGAACTTAGAAATACGCGACGAAACGCCTAATTATAAACCAGCGATCGAGAAAATTAAACAACAATTAAGCATTGAAATAAAACCGGAAGTATTAGACGCATTTTTTGAAAACGAGGATAACGCGACCGAAATCAACAAAACTTTAAACAACCAAGGGTTCGGGTTTTTCCAAGCGATCAAACTCGTGAGAGATAGACTCAGCACCTTCGCAGCGGGAACAGCAATATCCTATCCACAGGATATAAAAATAGAAATATCTCCAAGTGACAGCAATTCGACCGACGAGAAAAGCGAACTCTATCTCTCCTTTGATAGAAGCCTAAACGTACCTAAAATCGAATCATCGCGCAATACATCTATTATAAATAAAAAACCAATTAAAATGGCGGAAACAATTCAAGTACGCGGAATGTCCATAACCAACGTGTTGGATTTAATTCCGCGATTTAATGGACAAAATGTATCGCTATCACTTTTTCTCGATGGGTGCAGAGAAGCTAAAGAATTGATACCCAGTACACTCGAAGGAGAATTAGCCAAATTTATCCGAATGCGCCTATATGGAGATGCACTAAATAGCACTCGCGGGCAGACTTTTGCATCGGTAAACGAAGTTATGGAATTTTTTGAAAATATTTACGGTTCAGCAAAAACTTATCATGATTGGTCTGGCGACCTAGCAAAAATGAAACAGAAAAGTAATGAATCAGTGATTGTATTTTTAAATAGAATTCGGGAAATCGAAAAAGAAATTACAGCCGCAGCTCAGCGGGAGGGCCGACTAAGTAATAAACAAACATTTCAAAGTGACCTCGAAAAAGATTGCATCAAATTTTTTAAAAGGGGACTACGCTACGAAATCCGAGGGCGCATGGGTACGCTTACCACGTTAAAAGAGGCTCGAGAACAGGCCATTGAGATAGAGCGCGAATATGCGGGTTGCGCGATCGACGACGATGAGTTGCCGGACGCAAAATTTAAAAGTAGAGACACGCGAAAAGTGCATTTAGTCGATTTTGTCCAAAGTTTAATAAAGTGTGGTTTTTGTGGAAAAGTCGGGCACGTGACACTTAACTGCCGACAGTTCGCTCTACAGCATCTACAGCGACAAAACGACGCACGCGACCATCAACGAGACCGAGGACCCCCCCCCCCCCCCGCGCAATAATCGAAATTTTCAAAATGACAATCGGCCAAATAATACGAACTTCGGAGGATGGAACGCTGATAATAGACGACGTGTAGAATTTTTACCGAATCGTAACAATGAGTACAATCGCGATAGTTGTAATAATAATTATAATCAAAGGAGTTTTGAAAATCGGAGACAACCTGACAGTGAAAATAATTCAAGATCTAACAATTATAACAATTATAATCGCAACAAACCTTCGAATAACCAAAGCTCATTCGCACCTACATGTTATTATTGCGGAAAAAGAGGCCACACGCAACGCGAGTGTTTTAGACTACAGCGAGAGACGCGCGCGGGAAATACAGCGCAGGGAAACGCCGAGTCTCTCTCTCAGGAGGGCGCACGGAGAGAGATGACAGCTGGCACGCGCCCGAACGATTCCAACGAGAGGAATACTCCCATATCCGTACCGAAACAATAAATTTGAGTCGCGCAAGCACGGTGCCCACCATAAGTGTAGACATCGGAGAGTTTAACAAGCCATTAGAATTTATGCTTGACACCGGAGCTTCTGTTAGTTTAGTGCGTAAATCGGAGGTATCGCCCTATACTAACCTAAAAACAGACGAAATTATAAGATTAAAAGGCATAACAACAAAACGTATTTCAACTCTTGGCAAGGTGACGGTAGATTTTAATAATGTGTTAACAGATTTTCATTTAGTTGACGATGATTTTCCCATAGCGGAAGCTGGCATATTAGGTAATAATTTCTTTCGTAAAAACGAAGCAACAATTAATTATTTTGAAAATTATATTGAAGTTAATGGACAAATAATTCCTTTTGAAAAGTATCCTACGGAAACAGAACCGATAGATATGAAACCAGAAAAGAGAGAAAAAAATGAATCTAAAAATACCCGAATAAGAAGCGATCTGAGTGAAGAAGGGGAAACAGACCACGAATATAATGATTCTTATGTTGATGATAAACGAAATACTTTTGATCAAGGAAATGATAAATTAATTGAGGAAAATAATGAATTAATTGAAGAAAGTTGTGAATTTATTGATGAAAAAGATAAAGAAAAATATTATATACGGAATGAAAGTATTTATGTTAACCGAAATCCGGAGAATATTTATGTGCATTTCGACACTAATGATCGTGACGTTATAGAAAATGACGAGTATAATATTCGAGAAATAAAAGATGAATCAAGTGAAAATATATATACAACTGAATATGTTGAGAATTTATTTAAAGAAATTGAGCGTTTAAAGAAGCTTTTGCAAGCCAACATTTCTCGAGGCAACGAGAGTGAGCATACAAATTATGTGAATATTGAGAAAAATGTCGTTATGAATAAAATTGATTCCAGTGCGGAATACGATGAGATGAAAAATGAAGTTAATGTTGTTGAAATTATTAATAATGAAATGATTAATGATGATGTTGATACGAAAAATGTATTTGTTGATGAGGATACGGAGAATATATTTGAGGAGAATAAAAATAACGATAATTACGAGATAGTTGCTAATAATGCTACTAATTAAGAACTCGACGAAGGCCTTGAGAATTGTTTGCTAGAAGAAGGATCTGTAAATGTTGAAACCTTTGAAAATTTATACGGGGATAAACAAGAACGTAAAACGAATAATTGTCATTTTGTTAAAAATTATATTGAGAATAGTCAAATGGATGACTTATGTTACAATTATATGGAAATTTCAGATAAAGATTATTTTGTCAACGGAATGCCAGATAACGCAATTCCCATCTTTCAAGTCACGGAAGCTGACAATGCCGAAACGCCAAGAATAGACCGTTTGAAACCATTACTAAGATATGCTCATTTAGAAACCGAATTGCGACAGCCAATCGAGCGCCTTATAGAAGAATATGCCGATTGCTTTCATTTAAAAGAGAAAAAGTTGGGGACTACTCATTTTATTAAACATAGGATATTAACCGTTAGCGATGTGCCTATCTGTACTAAGCCTTACCGATTTCCTCACGCTCTTAAAGAAGAACTCGATCGTCAAATAAAAGAAATGCTTGATGGAGGTGTAATCCAGCCTTCTAATTCTAATTATTCTTCACCTGTATTTTTAGTGGCAAAATCTCCGGATAGTAAAGGTAATAAACGATATCGAGTAGTTGTTGATTTTCGCAAATTAAATGATATAACTATAAAAGATAAATATCCATTGCCAAATATATTAGATATAATCGATCAAGTAGGCGGAGCTGAATATTTTTCTGTATTTGATCTCGCTCAAGGATTCTTTCAAATTCCCTTACACGAAGCCGATAGACATAAAACAGCTTTTTGTTCTTTGAACGGTTTTAACGAATTCACTAAAATGCCAATGGGTCTTTCAAACTCACCTGCTACCTTTCAACGTTGTGTTGATAAGATTTTTAAACATATGCAAGGCAAAGAAATCTTCTTATTTTTGGATGATGCGGTTATCTATGGGAAAACTATTGAGGAACATAATATTAAATTCGAGAAATTTCTGAAACGATTACGCGAAGCTAATTTAAAATTACAGCCAGATAAATGTGAATTTTTAAAGAAAGAAGTTATTTATTTGGGGCATTTGTTAAGTAAAGAATGAGTTAAACCGGATCCAAAAAAATTAGAAGCCGTACGAAATTTTCCATTACCTCGAACTCAGAAAAATATTCGTGAATTTCTGGGTTTAGCCGGATATTATCGTCGATTTGTACACAATTTTTCGGGAATTGCGAAACCATTAAGTAACTTATTAAAGAAAGACGTGCAACTTATATGGAATGAGCAGACACAAGAAGCATTCGACGTATTAAAAGAAAAACTTTGTAGCAAACCAGTTTTACAAATTGCAGATTTTTCCAAGCCGTTCATAGTAACGTGCGATGCTAGTTTACACGCTATTGGAGGTATTTTAAGTCAAGGGGAAATAGGTAAAGACAGACCAATAGGGTACGTATCTCGAGTACTTTCCGACACTGAAAGTCGATATGATTCATACTCACGAGAAGCCTTGGCAATATTATATTCTGTGTCACAATTTAGACCATATTTACTTGGCAGACATTTCACGATTGTTACTGATTGCAAACCTTTAATTTGGTTTGAAAATTCAACAGATTTAACGTCGAAAGTAAGTAGATGGAGAATTAAATTAAATGCATACGACTACGATATCGTCTATAAATGTGGAAAAGCTAACGGAGAGGGGCAGACGGAAGAACCCGTACTAGCAATAGAGACACGAGCCAGAGCCTGAAATATACAGATTCCCAATTATCGAGAAAAAAGACCAAAACGCGCTAATAATTCACGTAATAAAAACCAAAACAACAATCAATCTGAAAATGATAACACGGAAAATGTCGAGATTACCGAAGAACGAAACAATGATGTAACAAATTTGCATAATAATCAATTAGAAATACCCGTAGAGTCAACGGAGGAAAACAATGTTGAGCCTATTATAAATAGAGAAAGAAGATTTGGAAAACTATTTGTTGAATGTAAAGAACAATTATTTATGCAAAAAGACAATTATATATATCTTATAACTTCGGATGGTACGCCATGTGACGAAGGGGCTCGACAGCTATATACGCGCAACGAATTGCCTAGATTCTCTGGTTTAGAAGCAGGAGAAATTAAAATCACGAATCGAAGTAATAAATTACACTTTGCCATTGTTACAAGAGGGACACAATCCTTAAGTACTACTGAAATTCTAAATAATATGGTTGCCGCGTTTAAAGTTTTAAAATCACTCATCATAAAAGAGAATATACGCTCTATTAGCATGGCTAAGAGCAAGGATATTGAAAACGTATTATGGGACGATATATTAGTTAAATTAAGACAAATATTAAAGGGAGTATCAGTGAAAGTCATAATTTGTTTGAATTTAATAAAGTATATTGCTGAAAAAGATAGAGTTCGAATTATGGAAGAGTTACAGTGGAAAGCAAGATGTTTCTTGGAATTGCTGCACAAGCTGTTCGTATGCATTCCATCATATCTTCTCGTGTCGTTAGTTGCTGCTCGTAACAAGTGTTTTTTAAATATCCCTATAGGTAAAAGTCAGGTGAAGTCAGGTCAGGCGAGTTAGGAGGCCATGCAACTGGACCTCCACGTCCAATCCATTGTTTTGGGTACCATTCGTTGAGAAATGTTCTTACAATCCGTGCAAAATATGATGGTGCACCATCCAATTGCACTCACATTCTTTGCCTGGTCTCTAAATCAACATCTTCAAGCAAGCCAGGTAAATGGTCTCTTAAGAATTCTAAAAAATTGTGTTGGTTGACATTACCGTTAGAAGAATAAGGACCAATCACGTATCCATTTACAATACCACACCAAACGTTTAAACTCCAACGATGTTGATTATCAACTGTTCTCTGCCAATGTGGATTGACATCTGACCAGTAATGGTAATTATGTCTGTTTACTTCCCCAGTGCTTTTAAAAGTTACCCATTGATAAAACTGAAAACGTTGTGCAAAATGCCGAAGCGTTAGTTCTTGAGTTAAAGTAATGTGGTAATCATGATACCTTTGAGCTTCCAAAATACTAAGAAATGTTGATTTTGGTATTCCATGTTGTCTTTCTATTTCTCGAGAACTAATGTGGGGATTGAGGTGAATGACTGCAAGGACTGTTAATACACGATTGTCATTTTCTCCATACTCGTGGCGACGAAGTTCACAATGTAATAGCCCGTCGCTCAAGCACGATCTCTAACACGGATAGTAATATTTGCACAGGTGGTACTTAGATGCGCAACAATGAAAGTAGCAACACTCTCATCGAATGTCGAGAGAAAATATTCGAATACAGTTTTATATTGGTGTATGTAGAAAATTTGTTCTTCCTTTCATTTAAGGTCCTTGATTTAATATTTGTTGCCGCAGCAATAGATTTGTTAACGAATTGCAACGTGCATTCCTTACTCGAAGGAAACACTTCACGGTGATTTTCACTCGCAAGATCCCACTACGAAGACAGCCCTACTGAGCGACGGACTAACGCATAAGTATCCAAAATAGCGAGAACACCATTTATCTTTGTAGAGTAGTTAATTTTGTAAAAATATAAAATGGCTGATTACCCCCCAAATGAAATTGTAGACATGATTATGATTTTAGGAGAGTGCCAAGGTTTTTATGTTGATTTAGAAACCAGGCGTAATTTTACCTTAAAATTAGACAAATGCTTAAGGTCTTTGATGTCTTTTGACTTTCAAATATTTATTTTTAACTTTTGAAGTGCACAGTAAAATGGCCTTGACACGACCATACCATGGCCTTGATTAGCATTTTCAACGTGCATTCTCTTATTTTTACCAAATCAGAGATCAAAAGCGAGAGCTCCCGCTTGAAAATTCACTTTGACCTTGACATAACCGTCAGAACCAAATTCAAGGTCAAGGTTATAGCAACCAGAAGGTGATACTCTACGTCTTTGATAACTGTTTTCGAAAACATTTCAATGTTTCCAACCGTTATTCCGAGCTAACACCCATTATTTACCAATTTTCGTAAATTTGACCTTCATATGACCTTGATGAAAAGATCATTTTCAACGTAAAATTTTCTGCTCTTTTCTAATTCGGAAAAAAACATTTTTCTGTATCTGTAATGTAATCACCGATTCCATTACGCATCCAAAACACTACTATTGCTATACATATCATGTCTACACACACACACACACGCACACACTTACTTACTAGCACGTCATCGCAGCACTCAAGAAGTGGAGCTGACAAAAAAAACCAGGAGAGAGAGAGAGAGTTTCACTTATAAGTGCAAGCGGCACATAAGAAGTGGATCTGAAAAACCAGGAGAGAGAAAAATTTACTCATACGTACAAGCGGCACCCAAGAAGAAAAAAACGGGAGAGAGAGAGAGCTTCGCTCATACGTGCGAGCGGCACCTTCACGAAAATAGGATATATTCCAACGAACCAAGCAATAAATTCAAAATGTCATAAAAACGCTAGGGGATATTTTAGATTCAATGATAGCTTCATAAGAACCGCGTATTCGTATTTTTAAACAAGAGAACAACGGAGCTGTTTCCACGCAATGGGACGACAAACCACCGCGGAAAAATGAGCACAACAATGAGAAAAAAACTAGCGAGGAGAGAAAGAAACCGAAGCGCAATATTCGACGATCTGGAAATCCATTGGAAACACGTGTGCGATCTCCAGTAAAAAAAGAGACCGCGGGAGAGTTTTAAAAGAGACAAATTCTTAAGTGGTAGTCATAAACTATGATGTTTATGACTTGACCTGCCACGATTCCCTTAAAATTGAGAGAGGAAAATACAAATAGTGAGGTGACCCAATATGGAAATCACTAGCCCGAGAAAAACAAGGTGATATGCGAGTATATAAAGCCCGGGAGCAAAGGACCATCATTAGTCAGTAATATCCGAAATCTCTCGCGGAACGTTACTCTGCTCGCCGCCAGACCATTCATAAAAAAACTAGCATCACACAGTATACGCATTTAGAAATAAAGAGCATATCGGACTTAGTCGCACGGTAGAGCAAGTGTATCCATCGGCATCTTTTCCGAATATCACCCCCTGCTGAAAAGACAGAGGCAGTGGACTCCCTGCAATCTACTCTACGCACCTCGAAAGGACGAGCCGTCACATCCAAGTGCAGCTAGCCATCGCTGTAACCTGAACCACCGAGCCTAGGCTGGAAGGCGCCGAGGATTGACAGCTGCAGCCACTCAGGAACATCTTTACACACATACACAAACAGCCACGCACACTCACACATTAAGGTACTTTTCTCTTTTTAGAAATAAACGTGTGTCGATTTAAAAAGAAATAATGTATAGTTTAAGTGACTTCGTATCCGGCTCCCTTCCCCGGTAGGCAATGACCGCGTCCTAGGTAGCCAAAAGGGATTTCCTATCATTCACTCATTTAATCATTTAAATTATTATAACTTTCACATATCGTGAAGTTCGGTTATCAATTCAGGTAGGAATTCATATAATTGTATTAATGTGTTAGATTTTGTAATTAAAAATTTATAATCTGGACGTAACACATTAATATATTTTTATTATATAAAAATGGTGCATAGCGGCCGGGAAACGCGGAAACGAAGTCACTTGCCACGAATTCCCTACCATGTCGCGTGATGAGTATGTGAATACAAACCGAAAAACAAATTTTTCGTTTGAAACTAACGATTCGCTTCTAACACAACTAAAAGATAAAGAGTGTGAATTAAAAACTGCAATTGAAAAAAAAAGTCCTGAAGTAACAAAATTCATTAACGAAGTAAGTCGCTTAACTAAAGAAGTTAACAAATCATCCCAAAAATTTAACCTTGACTTAGATAGGAAACAAGAACTTCCAAAAAATAAAATTGAATTTTATAAATATCGTTCGTGCACTAACCAAGATCTCTTTAAAGATAACAGTGATAACGATTTTCCTATAATCGAAGTGGATGAGGACCTTAATGATACAATAAAAAAACTACCTCAGAAAATAACACTCAAACCCCCTGTCTTTAATCTAAATCGCGATAAAAAAAGTGAAAATTTTTCGGACCACATCGATACTAGTACACCTATAGTACATAGACCTCTTCCCAAAGAAAATTTAACGACTATTTTTGAGAACTTAGAAATACGCGACGAAACGCCTAATTATAAACCAGCGATCGAGAAAATTAAACAACAATTAAGCATTGAAATAAAACCGGAAGTATTAGACGCATTTTTTGAAAACGAGGATAACGCGACCGAAATCAACAAAACTTTAAACAACCAAGGGTTCGGGTTTTTCCAAGCGATCAAACTCGTGAGAGATAGACTCAGCACCTTCGCAGCGGGAACAGCAATATCCTATCCACAGGATATAAAAATAGAAATATCTCCAAGTGACAGCAATTCGACCGACGAGAAAAGCGAACTCTATCTCTCCTTTGATAGAAGCCTAAACGTACCTAAAATCGAATCATCGCGCAATACATCTATTATAAATAAAAAACCAATTAAAATGGCGGAAACAATTCAAGTACGCGGAATGTCCATAACCAACGTGTTGGATTTAATTCCGCGATTTAATGGACAAAATGTATCGCTATCACTTTTTCTCGATGGGTGCAGAGAAGCTAAAGAATTGATACCCAGTACACTCGAAGGAGAATTAGCCAAATTTATCCGAATGCGCCTATATGGAGATGCACTAAATAGCACTCGCGGGCAGACTTTTGCATCGGTAAACGAAGTTATGGAATTTTTTGAAAATATTTACGGTTCAGCAAAAACTTATCATGATTGGTCTGGCGACCTAGCAAAAATGAAACAGAAAAGTAATGAATCAGTGATTGTATTTTTAAATAGAATTCGGGAAATCGAAAAAGAAATTACAGCCGCAGCTCAGCGGGAGGGCCGACTAAGTAATAAACAAACATTTCAAAGTGACCTCGAAAAAGATTGCATCAAATTTTTTAAAAGGGGACTACGCTACGAAATCCGAGGGCGCATGGGTACGCTTACCACGTTAAAAGAGGCTCGAGAACAGGCCATTGAGATAGAGCGCGAATATGCGGGTTGCGCGATCGACGACGATGAGTTGCCGGACGCAAAATTTAAAAGTAGAGACACGCGAAAAGTGCATTTAGTCGATTTTGTCCAAAGTTTAATAAAGTGTGGTTTTTGTGGAAAAGTCGGGCACGTGACACTTAACTGCCGACAGTTCGCTCTACAGCATCTACAGCGACAAAACGACGCACGCGACCATCAACGAGACCGAGGACCCCCCCCCCCCCCCGCGCAATAATCGAAATTTTCAAAATGACAATCGGCCAAATAATACGAACTTCGGAGGATGGAACGCTGATAATAGACGACGTGTAGAATTTTTACCGAATCGTAACAATGAGTACAATCGCGATAGTTGTAATAATAATTATAATCAAAGGAGTTTTGAAAATCGGAGACAACCTGACAGTGAAAATAATTCAAGATCTAACAATTATAACAATTATAATCGCAACAAACCTTCGAATAACCAAAGCTCATTCGCACCTACATGTTATTATTGCGGAAAAAGAGGCCACACGCAACGCGAGTGTTTTAGACTACAGCGAGAGACGCGCGCGGGAAATACAGCGCAGGGAAACGCCGAGTCTCTCTCTCAGGAGGGCGCACGGAGAGAGATGACAGCTGGCACGCGCCCGAACGATTCCAACGAGAGGAATACTCCCATATCCGTACCGAAACAATAAATTTGAGTCGCGCAAGCACGGTGCCCACCATAAGTGTAGACATCGGAGAGTTTAACAAGCCATTAGAATTTATGCTTGACACCGGAGCTTCTGTTAGTTTAGTGCGTAAATCGGAGGTATCGCCCTATACTAACCTAAAAACAGACGAAATTATAAGATTAAAAGGCATAACAACAAAACGTATTTCAACTCTTGGCAAGGTGACGGTAGATTTTAATAATGTGTTAACAGATTTTCATTTAGTTGACGATGATTTTCCCATAGCGGAAGCTGGCATATTAGGTAATAATTTCTTTCGTAAAAACGAAGCAACAATTAATTATTTTGAAAATTATATTGAAGTTAATGGACAAATAATTCCTTTTGAAAAGTATCCTACGGAAACAGAACCGATAGATATGAAACCAGAAAAGAGAGAAAAAAATGAATCTAAAAATACCCGAATAAGAAGCGATCTGAGTGAAGAAGGGGAAACAGACCACGAATATAATGATTCTTATGTTGATGATAAACGAAATACTTTTGATCAAGGAAATGATAAATTAATTGAGGAAAATAATGAATTAATTGAAGAAAGTTGTGAATTTATTGATGAAAAAGATAAAGAAAAATATTATATACGGAATGAAAGTATTTATGTTAACCGAAATCCGGAGAATATTTATGTGCATTTCGACACTAATGATCGTGACGTTATAGAAAATGACGAGTATAATATTCGAGAAATAAAAGATGAATCAAGTGAAAATATATATACAACTGAATATGTTGAGAATTTATTTAAAGAAATTGAGCGTTTAAAGAAGCTTTTGCAAGCCAACATTTCTCGAGGCAACGAGAGTGAGCATACAAATTATGTGAATATTGAGAAAAATGTCGTTATGAATAAAATTGATTCCAGTGCGGAATACGATGAGATGAAAAATGAAGTTAATGTTGTTGAAATTATTAATAATGAAATGATTAATGATGATGTTGATACGAAAAATGTATTTGTTGATGAGGATACGGAGAATATATTTGAGGAGAATAAAAATAACGATAATTACGAGATAGTTGCTAATAATGCTACTAATTAAGAACTCGACGAAGGCCTTGAGAATTGTTTGCTAGAAGAAGGATCTGTAAATGTTGAAACCTTTGAAAATTTATACGGGGATAAACAAGAACGTAAAACGAATAATTGTCATTTTGTTAAAAATTATATTGAGAATAGTCAAATGGATGACTTATGTTACAATTATATGGAAATTTCAGATAAAGATTATTTTGTCAACGGAATGCCAGATAACGCAATTCCCATCTTTCAAGTCACGGAAGCTGACAATGCCGAAACGCCAAGAATAGACCGTTTGAAACCATTACTAAGATATGCTCATTTAGAAACCGAATTGCGACAGCCAATCGAGCGCCTTATAGAAGAATATGCCGATTGCTTTCATTTAAAAGAGAAAAAGTTGGGGACTACTCATTTTATTAAACATAGGATATTAACCGTTAGCGATGTGCCTATCTGTACTAAGCCTTACCGATTTCCTCACGCTCTTAAAGAAGAACTCGATCGTCAAATAAAAGAAATGCTTGATGGAGGTGTAATCCAGCCTTCTAATTCTAATTATTCTTCACCTGTATTTTTAGTGGCAAAATCTCCGGATAGTAAAGGTAATAAACGATATCGAGTAGTTGTTGATTTTCGCAAATTAAATGATATAACTATAAAAGATAAATATCCATTGCCAAATATATTAGATATAATCGATCAAGTAGGCGGAGCTGAATATTTTTCTGTATTTGATCTCGCTCAAGGATTCTTTCAAATTCCCTTACACGAAGCCGATAGACATAAAACAGCTTTTTGTTCTTTGAACGGTTTTAACGAATTCACTAAAATGCCAATGGGTCTTTCAAACTCACCTGCTACCTTTCAACGTTGTGTTGATAAGATTTTTAAACATATGCAAGGCAAAGAAATCTTCTTATTTTTGGATGATGCGGTTATCTATGGGAAAACTATTGAGGAACATAATATTAAATTCGAGAAATTTCTGAAACGATTACGCGAAGCTAATTTAAAATTACAGCCAGATAAATGTGAATTTTTAAAGAAAGAAGTTATTTATTTGGGGCATTTGTTAAGTAAAGAATGAGTTAAACCGGATCCAAAAAAATTAGAAGCCGTACGAAATTTTCCATTACCTCGAACTCAGAAAAATATTCGTGAATTTCTGGGTTTAGCCGGATATTATCGTCGATTTGTACACAATTTTTCGGGAATTGCGAAACCATTAAGTAACTTATTAAAGAAAGACGTGCAACTTATATGGAATGAGCAGACACAAGAAGCATTCGACGTATTAAAAGAAAAACTTTGTAGCAAACCAGTTTTACAAATTGCAGATTTTTCCAAGCCGTTCATAGTAACGTGCGATGCTAGTTTACACGCTATTGGAGGTATTTTAAGTCAAGGGGAAATAGGTAAAGACAGACCAATAGGGTACGTATCTCGAGTACTTTCCGACACTGAAAGTCGATATGATTCATACTCACGAGAAGCCTTGGCAATATTATATTCTGTGTCACAATTTAGACCATATTTACTTGGCAGACATTTCACGATTGTTACTGATTGCAAACCTTTAATTTGGTTTAAAAATTCAACAGATTTAACGTCGAAAGTAAGTAGATGGAGAATTAAATTAAATGCATACGACTACGATATCGTCTATAAATGTGGAAAAGCTAACGGAGAGGGGCAGACGGAAGAACCCGTACTAGCAATAGAGACACGAGCCAGAGCCTGAAATATACAGATTCCCAATTATCGAGAAAAAAGACCAAAACGCGCTAATAATTCACGTAATAAAAACCAAAACAACAATCAATCTGAAAATGATAACACGGAAAATGTCGAGATTACCGAAGAACGAAACAATGATGTAACAAATTTGCATAATAATCAATTAGAAATACCCGTAGAGTCAACGGAGGAAAACAATGTTGAGCCTATTATAAATAGAGAAAGAAGATTTGGAAAACTATTTGTTGAATGTAAAGAACAATTATTTATGCAAAAAGACAATTATATATATCTTATAACTTCGGATGGTACGCCATGTGACGAAGGGGCTTGACAGCTATATACGCGCAACGAATTGCCTAGATTCTCTGGTTTAGAAGCAGGAGAAATTAAAATCACGAATCGAAGTAATAAATTACACTTTGCCATTGTTACAAGAGGGACACAATCCTTAAGTACTACTGAAATTCTAAATAATATGGTTGCCGCGTTTAAAGTTTTAAAATCACTCATCATAAAAGAGAATATACGCTCTATTAGCATGGCTAAGAGCAAGGATATTGAAAACGTATTATGGGACGATATATTAGTTAAATTAAGACAAATATTAAAGGGAGTATCAGTGAAAGTCATAATTTGTTTGAATTTAATAAAGTATATTGCTGAAAAAGATAGAGTTCGAATTATGGAAGAGTTACATAATACATTTATAGGAGGTCATAAAGGAGTAACTAAAACTTATAAACGAATTAAACCAAGATATTACTGGGAAAACATTAAAGAAGATGTACAAAATTTTATACGTAAATGTCTCACATGTCAGTTAAAAAAATTAGTTCGAGTCAAGACCAAACAACCTATGCAATTTACTGACACACCTCAATCACCGATGGAAAAGATTAGTCTCGATATAGTTGGACCTTTTCCTGAATCTAAAAACGGTTATAATAATATACTAACAATTCAATGCAATTTTTTGAAATATTGCTTAGCAATACCTATAAAAGATTCCACAGCAGAGTCAGTAGCAGACGCGTTAATAAAACGTTTTATTTGTATTTTTGGAGCACCCCTTACAATCCTCACAGACCAAGGTAGTAATTTTATGTCAAGTTTAATGAGAAGAGTGGCCAAGAAATTTCGCATCAAACAAGTAAAAACTACTGCTTATCATCCTCAATCTAACGGTTCTTTAGAAAGATCACATCATTAGCTAACCGAATATATTAAAACGGCCTTAAATAACGAAACTTGGGACGAATGTTTAAAATCAGCTACATTTTGTTAGAACACGGTGCCACATGAAGGGCATCAGTTTACACCCTATGAGTTAGTTTTTGGACGACTAGCACGTGTTCCTTCAAACGAGCCACTTGAGCCCGAAGATCTGATCCCCACTTATAACGATTAAGTAATTAATCTTAGTAAAAGATTAAATGAACTTCAGAGAATTGCACGGGAAAAATTAATCGAGTCAAAAATTCGATCAAAATATTATTATGATAAAAAAATTAATCCAAAGGAATTTAAAATAGGGGATACAGTTTGGTTGTTAAAAGGAGGAAAGCAGTATAAACTAGCCGATCAATATGAAGGACCATACACTGTTGTAGATGTATTTAACAATTAGCGAAATATAAAAATTAGAATGAAAAATAAGAAAATTAAAACTATTAATGCTAATAGACTTAGAGTTTCATATATAGAACCTGAACAAGTATAAGAACAAAAAAATATATATATATATAGTCATAAAATGAAGTTTACGGAAGTATACATTTTTATAAAAATAACCAAATGTGTGAAAAAAAAAACTAACTAGAAAATACTAAAAGAAGATAACAATCAGTAAATCAAATTTGAAGCTTCCAATATAAAAATAAGCCATACCACCCTTTAGGATTGAAAGGACAAAGACATCGCAGCCCAAGGTAGTCAAAGAGGCGAAAACACAAAATGGAGGTCATACAACAACAATTACTGAGCCCAGAAGCGGTGATAAAGAAGATCATAAGCTACGGATTGAAAATGAGGCAGGAATCGAAACCTGGGATTACACCTGCATATCACCGCCCCCTCGACGACAAAATCGAGTTTATAACTGCAATTATTTATCAAAATAATAAAGAATTTCGTGAACTTCTAGACAGTATATATGTGGTACTACGCCATCTAAACAAAGACATTAACCAGAGAGTAACATATAGAGAAATGAATAAGAGAGCGTGCGAACTAATGCAACATCCAGATTTTCGAAGTAAGGGTAGATCCGACAATCCATGGAAAAGAGAATACGCTACACTCGAGAGAAGAACTTACAGGTACGAAATATTACGCTTGGAAAGTTTCTCCGGTTGGCCCATAAAAGAAGTATCACCAAAGAAGTTAGCTGTAGAAGGGTTTTATTATAAGCAATATCGAGATGCAGTTCGTTGTTTTTCATGCGGTGTAGAAATCGAAAATTGGAGAGAAGAGCCGGCCAACAGAATAGATCCGAGGGCGAAACATCACCGTTGGAACCAGATGTACACATTTTTGGGAGGACGGCCGAGTGGCAATATACCCATAAGAGAGGGAGCTATATGGAAAACGCCGTTTAACATAAATTTAACTTTAACCACCGGTATCCACGGCCTACATCCATTCACTACCGAGTTAATTTACGAGGAAATAGATTTGAATAATCCTCCGTATTTGCAAGCTGGGGTTACGCATATTTGGAATTTAGAACTTGAATTCGGAAGGTCAGGCTTCGGGGACAAAGTCACCTACGGTGAATGCAGAGAATGCACAACGCCCTTACCAGTATATCGGTCGTGCCATCTTTGCAAAGCCATGAAAACAATGCAAGATGGGAAGAACATCTATTCGGTTTGTACTACTAATGTGTGACTTATGCCTAACATGCAAAATTAATCTAAATTCACGTGCATACTGTATGCTTGAAGGAAATAATCCAATGAAAAAGATAAAATTATAAAAGAGGAGGATTGTAAAAACAATAAAAAGAAAGAAAAATCTTTCACACCTGTTTCAGGCCAAAAAGAGAAAATTTGTAACTCCTGCCAAAGATAAAAAAATAATAACAAAGAAACATGGCGCTCAACAACACCACACTATTGAATATTTTATTCTGGATAACCATCACTACGGCACAGAACAACGATTTCGTATGGTCTCACCAGAAAATTGAGTCAACACAGCACTCCGGTATAATTTTTGAGAAACTGCAAAATGTAACATTCAGCCAAGATTATCGAAATGTAACAATAATGATAGATTTAGCTATCCGGGAAAAAGCCATAACTAACCTAGAATTTGCCTTCCGCAAATTGCGAATTAAATCAGGTCATAGCGTACCTGAAAATTTTTCAACCTTTGGACCACATTTCGAAATTTTGTATGAAAAGTTTCAAGATGTTAAAGAAACTATCATAGCAGTGAAATTACTCAAAGAAATACCTAGTACCATGACTGAAGGCAAAATAATACAGAATCGTCTGAGGAAAAATGTTTATGATTCCTCAAAACCGCAAACATTCGAAAAAGGAGGCAGCATATTCATTGAAAGTGCCCTTAGCAAGAAAATGAAACAACTTATAAATGCAAAGGAAGAAATGTATTATAACATACAGGATTTACCATTCGTACAAAGTAATTCTTCAAAATTAGTAAAAAACCAATACACCACACATTTATACTCAACCTTAATACAAATGCAAGAATATTTAGACGAACATCTGGAGAATTTTAAAGCCATTAAAATAAGCCTATTAAGTGTGAAAGAAAATAAACTTTATCCAAGTATAATGGAAGCAGAGACACTTCAACGAATAGAAAAGAGTTTTGATACGTATTACCACACATGCAAATTTCCAGTCATGAATATAACTCATGCAGGAGAGCTGAATCAGTGGATCGAAGCCAGTTACGGGACGGATCAAGACCAGGTGTATTTCGAGATCCAAATTCCTTGCGTAAACGAAAAAAGAGTGCAGTTATATGAAGTTAAATCCATGCCTATTCCACAAAGCATTGAGGTTTCTATTCGTAGTGCGCACATAGAACCACAAAGCCGATATATATTGAAGCAAGGGAATTCATATTACCACGCGAAAAATGAAGAGTTACAAGAATGTAAACATGGCCGTAAGTTAATCATTTGCCCCGCACAATGGTTTGTCTTTCTTAATCAAACAAGTTGCGAAGGCATGCTATTAACAAATTCCAAAATAACAAACTATCGGACCTGTCGGATAGTGTATAAAAAAGAACACCAAGATTACTTGATGTTAATCAAATCAACCGGTAACGTTTTGCACATATTCAGCAAACCAAATGAATTAGCATATCGATGTCCAGGAACTCAAGGAAAGAGGTACTTAAATGGGACTGGACTATTAAAAATCAAGGCAGGATGTAATATCGAGTTTCAAGGTATGAATATACAAGGACCTACATTTGAAACCGATCCAAATCATCAATTAATATTACCAACACAAACGCTCAAGATACAGGAACTCACGCAAATTTTTAAAAAAACTAATGACAAGAGAAATATTTGAAGCCCTGAGTCAAGAAGAAGGGAAACATTACTTCTGGGAAATAGAAAGGGAGGCTCAAGAAATCGCAGAAGAAAAACACTTACAAGCCCTATATTGCACAGCCCTTATTTCATATTCAGTAGTTATAGCGCTTATGTTTATAGCTGTGTTTATAACATCAGCAATTATTATTTATTTTAAATATATATATGACACGGTCGAAGACGATATAAACAGCAGTAGTTACCAGGAGGGTGAAAGAATCGAATTGGCTTAAACAAAAAAAAACATATAGCGATAATAATATCCAGATATATATATATATATATATATATATATCTTATTATAATCCTGAGTGTCAATTATTACTATAAGGAAACAAAAAGATGAAAATAAAATAAAAAAAATAATATAATTTAGATTTAAGATGAAAATTATGTATACACATGTAGAAAATAAATAAAAGAGAGTGCAAATTCAACCTTGAACAAATTGTACTTTCTTTACAGATGGCCTTATCATGGGTTTACTTACTTCTATTAAGTACCCTACGCACGGTTCATGGATTATACGGATACGACTGTGGAGATCACCTCTCGAATTTGACAACTATATCGTTGTTAGATATTGGAGATTGCGATATCAGAAGACCAGCCGTAAATATCTCGCGAACGTACACTCAACTATTGCAATTAAATGAGTATTCGTCGACACAAGTCTACAAATGTTCGGTTAAAATAACGCGCATAATCACGCATTGCGGAATGCACTCTCATGCATCTAGAGTATCGGGAGGGGAAATAAGTTATTACAAGGAGATATCGGCTTATGAATGTGATTTAATGCAACAAACCGGGTATTTTCAAATAGGGGAAACTCGAATGATAGGTATAAAAGGGAACAGCACCATTTATAGGCAGGTAGTCTTTGCCGGTAAGAGCGACGGCGACGCCAAATGCATAGGAGGCTCCTACCCAGACCCATACGGAAGGTGGGACGATGTATATGTCGCGGGTTGGATTGAAATTTTGCTTCAAGATTATTCTACCTCAGTATATTTAGATTCCAATAAAATCATTCTTAAAACAGGGGTTCGATGCACCTTTTCGGAAAGGTAGTGTATAGATCACGATGGCGTAAATGTATTTTGGGTAACGATTCCCGAGGATTTTTGCGGATTAAATAGGTATTCGGTACGTTACGAGGGATACCTGAACAAAATTTACGACGAAGAGGCAAATAGGGTTATGTATTCTTTGGAATCAGAAGATATAACTTTTGCACTATGGAAAACAGTCGAATTACATAAATGCGGATACGTATTTTTCGGTACAGAGCATCCAAAATTATTTATATTGGAAGATACACACAGGGGAGAATTAGTAAAGAAAACACCTATAAGCACAACCAACTTAGACATTTTCGCGTATGTAAATTCTAAATTTTTATATATCGAAAAACACGTAAGGGGACAATTTAAAGAAATGTACTATAAAATCTTGCAACAAAAATGCGAATTAGAAAGGAAAGTCCTTAAAAATGCCATATCCATCGCGACCATATCTCCCGAGGAGTTCGGATACAGACTTATGGAATCAAACGGGTACATAGGTGTGGTAGCGGGAGAAGCAGTACATTTGTTAAAATGCCTACGAGTGGAAGTCAAAATACGAAACACAACTAAATGCTATGAGCAATTACCCGTACGTTGCGGGGATGAAGAGCTCTTCTTAGCTCCCAGAACACGGATACTGTTCAGAACCGGCACACATATTATTTGCGATAGTAGAATGCCTGCAATGTATAAATTAGATCAACACTGGTATAAAATGCTACCCATGCCAATAATCGGGGAGGAACCGGAAACACTAAAACCACAATCGAAACCCACCTGGAAATATGTGAGCCCGGAAACACTAGCGATCGGCGGAATCGATGGGGAGAAAGATTTCAATAGACTTCGCGACATGATATTATTTCCTATTGAGAAACCTACAGTGTTAAATAAAGTTGCATTGGGAATGACCGGTAAAAGAGGAAATCAAGAAGGAATCACGATAGCAAATATGTTCGACGAACAAGCAATCGAAACGATGGCTAAAAGTACATGGGATAGAATGTGGTCAAGCTTTTTAGCTTTCGGTACCGCGAGTGCAGGATTAATTGGAGTTATCATGCTTTGTAGACTTATTAAACTATTAATTGATACAATCATTCACGGGTATGCTATATACAGTTTATACGGATTTTCGATACATTTACTTGGCGCAATCTGGAATTCTGTTACCCAACTGTTATTACATTTGGGACGACAGCAAAAAGACAAAGAGGATAATAGAGCCAATAAAAATAAGGAAAAAACACTAAAAGGAAAAAGTGAGCCAGTGTACGAGACTCCCACTTGCCCCCCAAATCCGATATATGCCGAAATCCCAATATATCAAAATCAAAGACCGGACTCAATATAAAAAAAAAGCATATATACGTATATACACATATAGATATATAGGATAAGACTCAATAACAAGTGTGCAATGTTTGAGAATTACTAACAAAATGTAGTTAAGAACAAAATGAAAGAAAAATTAACTAGTGTGAAAAATAAAATATTAACAACTGAAAAGAAATCAACACACATAATAATGTCCTAAGGTAATAATGCAGGAGGACCAACCATTCGACGGAGTGATACCTACTGAATATCCACGAGTCTATCACGCATTATTACACTCCAGGTGCGTCACATTAAAGGACGGAGTAAATTGTATCTACGTTGGACAAACACACAGATTAACCCTGTGTAGTTGGTGCTACAACCCTCACTACTACCCAAGTGCGGAATCAGTAATCATCGTAAGAAACCTCCACACACTAGGAGCACCTACGGATCCTTACTTAATCTGTGCAGCTTGCAAAGGAGTATTAGTAAATATCAGACCCGCAGTTAACTGTGGAAGATGTACGGACAACTTAATATAACGCCGCCCATTGTTATGAAAACAGTTTTCCATAGACTTCAAAAGAAAGAAGTCTGCGAAGATTGTGCACGAAAAGCAGCACCTCAAAGTATATTCGTGAGGCAAATTTGGATAACTGAAAAAAATAACTCTCGCCCAGTAAAGTGTATGGAATGCAAAAAGGAAACGATCGAAGAGGAAATAAGTTCATTAAGGAAGAAGCCATTTTTGGACCAATCACTAGAAGCTGAAGGGAAGAACCTAGCTGGAATAGGCTTAATCGATATCGTATTGGTATGCCCTAATAGTAACTGCCAACCGTCACAATGTAACGAGGAAATACCGGAAGTCTGGAAGCCCATGTTGCAAATGACAGGAGGACTACCAGAGTCACAACTAATTATGGTACAAAAACAGATAACTGAGGAAATAGCTAGGAAAGAAACAAGAAAGATGAGAGAGAGCCAAACGTTGAAATCATCCTCGTCGCAAAAGCCTAAAACCAACAAGGTCGCGATAAAGAAATGCGGGAAAGACAAAAAAACAAGAAGACAAGAAGAGCAGCAATGAAATCTTGTGTAAGGAGAAGATCGAAGAGACAAAGATTTAGCATCCCGAAGGAAGATACGAATTTAAATACGCGAATATCAGAACCGGTAAAAATTACCTTTAACCCTTAACAAATAACGATATAACACAAGAATTGCCATTATTCCAAGAAAAAAATATAAAAGAAGAGGTATTGAAAGAACAAGAAGGAGAAGAAACACCAATACTGACATTGAACCCGATAGAAGCAGTAAGGACGAGTTATATAGAGGATGACCTAATTAAGGAAATAGAGGAAGCACTACAGCAGGAAGTATCTGTGGATCATCTGGGAGAGGCCATAAACGAAGGAATTACGTTAACACCTGAAGAGGAAAATGAGATTTGGAAGGATATATGTGACGTTATAGCAGGAAGACACCTGGATGAAAATAATTATTAAGATTACGGGAATACTAGGAAAAAGGAGAGAGAAGGGAGAGATCGAACACATTTCTTTTAATAAAAATTACATAATTTATTGATACAAAATTTTTTTTTTATGACAATACAAATTAATAAATGCAAATAAAGAAATAAAAAAAAACACGTGTGTCCTAAAGTAGAAATGGGCATGGGGAATAAAATAATACAGAACCTTTCTAACTCAAAACGGAAAAATATTCACTTACTCCTCGCTATAAGAGAAGAATGTTGAAATTCCATGTTTTTCTTTTCTTTCAAAACATTCTTTTTTTCAGGTGGGGTGGAATTTTATATAAAAGGCAACACGACACGACCCACACGACAGATAAAGAATAAAAAGACATAAAGAGAAAAGTAGCTTGAATAAAATTACACATCGGTAATAAAAAAATTATCAATATACTAACAGAAATTCTATGTTACAGCCGACTCAACACAGGTTATATACACATGTCACACATTCTTGATAAAATTTTTTTTTGCTTCTTTCATTTTGTATCGATATTAATATAAAATTTAAATAATATTATATGTAATCTAGTACGTAAAAACTGAATGTATGATCGTAAACAAAGAAAATTATATATAAATACATAAACCAAAAAAATTGTAGCAACGAAAAGTACCTTATAAATCATATTGTAAATAAATAATGATGTGCGGAGAATGATAATACCCATCATTGTTTATAAGAAATACATACAATAATACACATATACAAATCTTTAGCGAACGTCGAGTTTCACTCGTCCGTTCTTTTTGAAGCCGGGAGGTGTAATGTAATCACCGATTCCATTACGCATCCAAAACACTACTATTGCTATACATATCATATCTACACACACACACACACGCACACACTTACTTACTAGCACGTCATCGCAGCACTCAAGAAGTGGAGCTGACAAAAAAAACCAGGAGAGAGAGAGTGAGTTTCACTTATAAGTGCAAGCGGCATATAAGAAGTGGATATGAAAAACCAGGAGAGTGAAAAATTTACTCATACGTACAAGCGGCACCCAAGAAGAAAAAAACGGGAGAGAGAGAGAGATTCGCTCATACGTGCGAGCGGCACCTTCACGAAAATAGGCTATATTCCAACGAACCAAGCAATAAATTCAAAATGTCATAAAAACGCTAGGGGATATTTTAGATTCAATGATACCTTCATAAGAACCGCGTATTCGTATTTTTAAACACGAGAACAACGGAGCTGTTTCCACGCAATGCGACGACAAACCACCGCGGAAAAATGAGCACAACTATGAGAAAAAAACTAGCGAGGAGAGAAAGAAACCGAAGCGCAATATTCGACGATCTGGAAATCCATTGGAAACACGTGTGCGATCTCCAGTAAAAAAAGAGACCGCGGGAGAGTTCTAAAAGAGACAAATTCTTAAGTGGTAGTCATAAACTATGATGTTTATGACTTGACCAGCCACGATTCCCTTAAAATTGAGAGAGGAAAATACAAATAGTGAGGTGACCCAATATGGAAATCACTAGCCCGAGAAAAACAAGGGGATATGCGAGTATATAAAGCCCGGGAGCAAAGGACCATCATCAGTCAGTAATATCCGAAATCTCTCACGGAACGTTACTCTGCTCGTCGCCAGACCATTCATAAAAAAACTAGCATCACACAGTATACGCTACTTGTGCGTTTAGAAATAAAGAGCATATCGGACTTAGTCGCACGGTCGAGCAAGTGTATCCATCGGCATCTTTTCCGAATATCACCCCCTGCTGAAAAGACAGAGGCAGTGGACTCCCTGCAATCTACTCTACGCACCTCGAAAGGACGAGCCGTCACATCCAAGTGCAGCTAGCCACCGCTGTAATCTGAACCACCGAGCCTAGGCTGGAAGGCGCCGAGGATTGACAGCTGCAGCCACTCAGGAACATCTTTACACACATACACAAACAGCCACGCACACTCACACATCAAGGTACCTTTCTCTTTTTAGAAATAAACGTGTGTCGATTTAAAAAGAAATAATGTATAGTTTAAGTGACTTCGTATCCGGCTCCCTTCCCCGGTAGGCAATGACCGCGTCCTAGGTAGCCAAAAGGGATTTCCTATCATTCACTCATTTAATCATTTAAATTATTATAACTTTCACATATCGTGAAGTTCGGTTATCAATTCAGGTAGGAATTCATATAATTGTATTAATGTGTTAGATTTTATAATTAAAAATTTATAATCTGGACGTAACACATCCAACCATGATTCTGAGATATTTCCTATTATAGATTAGAATGGTCCACCGTGTATAGCCGAAACGCACCACCTGTATCTTATCATTGGCTACGTCAATGAACAAAAATGTATTAGGTTCATTATCAATTCATATTTACTTTATTCTTTAGGTTTCTCATTTTTATTTCTCGAAAATTCAATAGCGATATATACAAATTAATTGATTTTGTTTAATTAAATTGAATTATTATGTGAAAATAGCTATTCATGTGGTGATATTTTAAATTGGAATTCAACTTTCTCGCCCAAGAACGTGTCTGTTGCCATTTTCTGAACGTTGTGAATGAAGAAGTTGTAACAAAGCTGCACTAGAAAAATATTTCTAAAGTTAGTAACATTTGTAAATTTCTTATCTTTGTATATAAGCACTGATTTTGCTATAGAATATTTTAAAGCCTATTTAGCGCTCATTACAAAACAATAACGCATATTCGCTATATATTTCTTACTACTCAAAACAAGAAACAAATAATTCAACTCAGGCAATACTTTAAAGAATTCACATATATTTATTTAAATAAACAGTTAAATATCCGTAAAAGTTTTACAATAGATAATTAAATAGAGTGAAAATGACTGGGGAATCAAGTGATTTGGAATATGGATTATTATTAATACTAAATCTTACCTGCATTTGACAAGATTCCTCTTTGATAAATCGAAACTGTGTTATATTGGCTACAGAATTTTTTGAAATAAACTTTCCCACGTCGATCATAGAAATATCCTGAAATATCATACAATTAATCGTATATACATTTTCAATATAGAAAAAAAAATTATTTACGAAGAAACATAAAATTACAGATTTATTTATGTTTATAAATAAAAGTAATGAGGTGACCAGGATTATCTCAATGAATGTAAAGAATATCAAGCTATCTTTCAGTAGTTCCCTCCCTCCCTCTCCCTCTCTCTCTCTCCCTTTTCCTCTGTCCCTTCCATCCTCCCTCCCCCCATTTCAAAAAAACCAAGTTCAAGTCCCATGCTCGAAAATTTTTTTTTCTCCTTTTTTATAGTTGATGGTGATGTCATGCTTAAACAACTAGTATAATTGATGGATATGTCATGCTTAAATAAATAAATAAATTTATTCTTTCCTCAAATAAATTATTACAAAATTTAATCAAACTCCAAGTTATCCCGCCCTCCCCCGATAAACATATGCTACTTTCGATTTCATAACGACGTTTTAGGCCGAGCAGTCTAGGTCGTCACTTGCCAATCTTATGCATTCGACTTCAAGCCCGACCTAGGGGAATTTTTTTTTTCATAATTTACTTAACAAATACGTAATGAAAAATTTAAAAATTACATTTTATTTATATAATTTTTAATTTACTAAGGTAAGTAATAAAAATGTAATTTTATACATTGAAATTTCTTAACAGGATGTTGTAAGACTTAAAAGTTACATTAATAAAATTTAAAATACGTTGTTCCTAAAAATATATAGGCTTTAGTGAGACAACATGTTTATTGATAATTGTGTTACATCTGAAAAGACTATTAGTTATACAATTATTTTATTTAGGCAAAGAGATATGAGCCATGTAATAAATATATACAATAATTTATTTCTTAATCGATAATTAAAATATAAAATTTTATATATTGTTATGTGACAACTTTCCCGTGATTATATTCGAAAAATTATTTTGAATTTAACTTCCGGAAAGTTCTACGCATAAAAAGGTGCAGCGAGACTTAAGATGACAGAAGTATCAGGTAGCCAAGAATCTCGCTGACCCAAAGAGTTTCCCTTGCTGCTTGAGACCGCGCGAGCAAAGCCACGCAGCAGCTCCGACGCTTGTACAGTTGCTATGCCTCATGAGGCCTAATGACTGCAACAAGTGTCGAACTAGTGACGTAGGAAAGGGGAAGTAAAGCTTACAGAGTCGTAATAGGTCCAGAAATGCTTCCGAGTCAACTCCGACTCGAGCTAAGCTGCAGGGTCGACGGATATTTTTGATCGATTTTTCTATTGATGTCAGATAGTTGAGTTAAAGTGTAAGTAATTGAATATTATTAAATTGTTCCACCGTAGTGTGACAATTGTTACTGAAATTGAGTTTCGCGAAGAAAACTTACAAGAGAAGAAGGCCCAAGTGCTTGGTTTATTAAAAAGAATAAATCCCATAGAGAAAAGCCAGGTTTAATCAAAACATAGCGAGACAAGCAACAGCGCAGAGAGAGAGAGAGAGAGAGAGAGGGAGAGGGAGAGGGAGAGGGAGAGGGAGAGGGAGAGGGAGAGGGAGAGGGATAGAGAGAGAGGGAGAGGGAGAGGGAGAGGGAGATTGAAGCCGATAACCAGGAGGGAGTTGACAAGTGGAGTCTCTCCTGTAACTGTACAGTTGCGTGCGCGAGATTAACTCGAACAACAATTCGGTAGGAGCAGACTCGCAGAGAGAAGCAAAGCGAGAAGCATAGCGTGGCATCATGCGATGCTTGCTGAGGCAAAGAAGCAGGATTACTAATCGCCTGGAAAATAGAAACAAAGTTTAAATTGTTTGAGATTTAAAGCCAGAGTCTTGGTTATTACACTAATTGCTCTTTTGTTGCACAGTCTAGCAAAATTATAATAACAATTGTTCAAAAAAGGTAAGAATTGAAAGTCATAGGACACATGAGAAATTTAATTATCATAATAATAATCTACCTGAAATTTAAAAGCAAACTCATTCAGTAATTCAAAATATATACGAATAACATTAAATTAAAATTAAAAAGGGAGGGTCCAATCAAAATAGGCATTCATAAACATATATGGATGAAATTTTTATGCGTATAAATAAAAGACTCACCTAAATCTGATCGACGAGCAACTAGATGTAGCTACAGTTGAATCAGAGCGTAGGGTGACGCAGGTGCTTGGTGAGGATAACAAGTCTTAAGAGACCGAGACTTGCTTTCCTGCACCTCAAGTACGTACAGAATACATAATATTTTAAAGCAACACACAATTTGTCGAATAACCGGCCACAAATAGGTAAAGCCATTCTACACTCGCTGTCCCATACGTATACATCATTTGAATAAAAAATTTGGCATTCACACCTTCAATTCAAATAAATATTTTGTCACGTATTGATACTTATAGCACTCACACATCATACGACATGAATAGTATGTGAAATAGAAATACGCACACACCAAAATATTTAACGTTAACTCATTTGTTACTTCTATATTCGAGCATCCTGTTAACCCGTTAAGCCCGATAATGCCCCTCCCGGTACACCGTTTTTTCGGCAATTATAACTCATGCAATTCAACGTATAAAAAATTGAAAGATATACTATTTTGAAGCTTAAGATCTCTCCTTTCCAATGATGTGCAGAAAAATGCGATAAAAAGTTGTTAATCATTCAAAAATATTGTTTAAATGAAAAAAAAACATGATTTAAAAAAAATTTTTTTTTATAAAATCGAGATTCCCGAATGGTTCTTGGTTTGCAATCCACTCGGAACCTTAATAACTGGTGGCATAAATGTCTAAGCTTTCGAAATATATGGTTTTCAGATCGATTTTTCATCTTCGTGTGTTCAAAATGGCGTGTTAATGACTATATTTTTGTCAAGACATCCATGAATTTTTTTCTTGAAAAGTTTGGACTTTTCGAGAAACTCATAAAGAAGAAAAAGTTCTTAGAATGACTCATAAGATACATCTGAATTTTTCCAACAAGTTTCGAGCGATTTTTTTGATTTTGCAAATTGTCAAATTTTGAAAAATTAAAAAATTGCTCGGAATATTCTGTAAAAATTCAGGTGAATTCTTTGTTCAATTCTAAGACCTTTTTATACTTGATAATTTTCCGTTTTAGTTCATTGTTCTCAAGGGAAAAATTCTCAAATGTCAAAATAATAAAAAACGGAAAATTATCAGGAATAAACGGAAAATAATAAAACGGAAAATTATCAGATATAAAAAGGTCTTAGAATCGAGCAAAGAATTCACCTGAATTTTTTCAGAATATTCCGAGCAATTTTTTAATTTTTCAAAATTTGACAATTTGCAAAATCAGAAAAATCGCTCGAAACTTGTTAAAAAAATTCAGATGTATTCTATGAATGATTCTAAGAACTTTTTCTTCTTTATGAATTTCTCGAAAAGTCCATACTTTTCAAGAAAAAAATTCATGGATGTCTTGGCAAAAATATAGTCATTAACACGCCATTTTGAACACACGAAGATGAAAAATCGATCTGAAAACTATATATTTCGAAAGCTTAGACATTAATGCCACCAGTTATTAAGGTTCCGAGTGGATTGCAAACCGAAAACCATTCGGGAATCTCGATTTTATAAAAAAAAAATTTTTTTTAAATCATGTAATTTTTTTTAAATGATGTTTTTTTTCATTTAAACAATATTTTTGAATGATTAACAACTTTTTATCGCATTATAAGCTTCAAAATAGTATATCTTTCAATTTTTTATACGTTGAATTGCATGAGTTATAATTGCCGAAAGAGCGGTGTACCGGAAGGGGCATTCTCGGGCTTAACGGGTTAAGCTCTTTCCAAAATCCCAAAATCCCGACGCTTGGTGATGGACGACGAGGTTGAATAAGATAAATTCTGGCTTTCTGGACCAATACAGTATTTGATTACCTGTGATAAAAAATACTATTTACCCAAAGCAATTTACTCTTGCGTCGTATAGGCAGAATTCAAATAGAATATAATAAATAAAATACTCATCTGATAACAGGTTGTACTACTTAGGGTTAAATTGCCGTGGGTCCTTGAATTCTTTTACTAACATCCTTTCCTTTGGTTCATGAAACGGTCCAAAACGCATACACACGAATAGGGAATATACTCGCGAACTCACACATTACGGGTTTCAACGAGAAACAACGCGTTCAAATACGAATTATTAAATAAAAAATACGCGACGTGACGCGCAGGTGGTTAAGTGCGATAGCCTATAATACCTAGAAGCCGAGCTAGAGGCGATGCTAGGGACACTATAGCGGTGTAGGTCTAGTTCCGCGGTACTAGTACGGTGGTCATTTTGAAGAGAAGCGAGCGCGCGCGAAATGCAAATTAGAATTCGTGTAAGTCGACCATTTAGACAATTCGTTACAATGAAAATTAATGAATTATAATAAATAAATTATAAGAAGGACCAGTATACATAAATAAACATTTTCAAGGGATGATTACATTTTTTTGGGAATTAAACATCAAGAGTAAAATTTTATTTGCCTCATATTTTTTATTTAATTGAATCATTTTAAATTGAAGATTTTTTAATCTCGCAACAAGGACTCGGAAGAATAAGTTTCATTGAAAGTTTCATTGAAAAACTATAATTGAAAAGACGGAGAAGCAACAACTGTAAGGATAAGAATACCAGAAGGAAGATAACGACCATACCTGGATTTCATGATAGACAATGGTGCAACCGTGAACCTAATAAAGATCGGAGTTTTGCATGATGACCTACCGATAAGCCTTGAAGACGCCAAAGAATTAGGTGGCATCACGGACTAGACCATGTGGGCCGCAGGATCAGTGTTCCTGGATATAAGAGGTGAAGGAGCCCCTGTGAAATTCTAGATAATACAAGACAATTTCCCCATAAAACAGGATGGCATGCTGGGAAGAAATTATCTTAAGAAAGAAGAAGCCGCAATTTTCTACCATAAGAACGCTCTCATGGTGAGTGGCAATGTCTTGTACTCTATAGCATTCATAGGACATGAGGAAGAACATAACCCTAGAAATTTAAAGAAGGGATACAAATGCAAACAAGCAAATGAAGTGTTAAGAGTAGAAACAAAGACTGATGATAAAATTAAGTCAACGGAGAAAAACATTGTCAGCAAAGAAAATGCCACATTGGACAAAGTGAAGTATGTGATAAAGGCTAGTACTAGACAAGTGGTTCAGATTAACTATTAAATTAAAAGTGACCTGAGAAGAGTTCGAAATTGTGCACCGCATCATCGAAGATTTTCTGGATCGATTTCTATTGCCAGGAGACAGGCTCCCGTGCACTGATATGATTGAACATCACAAACAATTAGAAAAAGATGTACCCATAAACACCAAGCAATATAAATATCCTTCACAACACAAACAAGTTGTAAGAAAGAGTGTAGCCAAAAAGCTCAAGAAAAGCTCAAGGACAAAATCATAACAGAATCCAATTCTCCTTGTAATTCACCAATCTGAATCGTGCCCAAGAAACCGGACAACCGGACAGTGATTGATTTCAGAGAATTAAATAAAAAGACTATAAGAGACGCATACCCATTACCAAACATTGCGGATATTATGGCTCAGTTCGTAGAAGTAACCTACCTCTCGAATATCAATGACCCCTAAAGATCACTATAAAACGACGTTTACAACAATAAACGGGCACTGCGAGTACACAAGAATGTCTGAGGTTTAAAGAATGCCACAGCCACCTTCCAGCGTCTCATGGAAAAGGTCCTTAGAAGACTCCAGAACATTGAAATGTTAGTATACATGGAAGACACCATAGTATATAGTAAAGACTTATCGGACCATGAAAGAAGAATTTGGAATCTCATGGAGAGTGAGAGATGCAAAATTAGTCTTACAACCCGATAAAATTGAATTCTTAAGAAAAGAAGTTGGAGTCCTAGGACATATAATTTGGGCGAAAGGAGTAGCAACGAACCCAGAGAAGGTTTCAGCAAAAGCTAAACTAGCCATACGTAAGAGTGCAAAGAACATAAGGGAAGTACTTGTAATGTTCGGATATTACCGGAAGTACATCAAAAACCTTGCCAAAAGAGCGAAGCCATTGAATAACCTACTGAAGAAAAATGTAAAATTCGAATGGACTCCCCAATGCGACGGAAGCTTTCAGAAACTCAAGCAATGTCTAATGGAAAAACTCATCTTACAATTTCCAAACTTCGATAAAGAATTCACGTTAACCACGGACACATCAGATATGCGATGGGAGCAGTCCTGAGTGAGGAAAAGGATGGATTTGATCTTCCAGTCCATTACTTGTCAAGAGCTTTAAACAAAGCAGAAAGGAACTACTCCACGACTGTAAATGAGTGCTTGGCGGTGCTATATGCTCTACATCAGTTTAGACCATATTTACTGTGCCACTAAATTGGATGCATAGCAGAAAGGATCCTGGACAAAGACTAATGAGGTGGATGTTTATTCCACAAGTTACGAATATACGATCAAATACAAACCAGGAAAGCTAAACAAAATGCTGACGCTCTATCAAGAAACTCTTCCGAAGTAACTGAAGAAGAAATAAATGAAAATTTGCCAAGAATCAAAGATAAGTCCAAAACCAAAGCACCGTCGCGTCGCAGAAGACCAATTTTCACACCAGAACACACTCAGCATCTGAGAAAGCCATTGTACTCAGAGACAGAGGCAAACCTATAGGAGCAAAAATAAACAAAGATGTACCCAAACTAGAACATAATGTGGTAGCGCAGAGAACAAGAGCAAAGCGTGCGCAAGTACAGAGTCCGGTAGGGCAATAAATCAAGCAAGGAAGACCGAGTAAGGCATCCAAACCCATTGGCCCGAAGAAAATCACAGAAACAGAAACACCAACGAAAAATGAAGCACCAGTCACAGAAACAACTTCTGTCAAACCAAGAAAAATCCCAAGAAGTTTATCTGACCCAGACTCGGACATTTATATGACAGTCAATTCATCTAGAACATCATTACTATCGTCAACAGCTAATGAGAACAACGATTTAGACAAACCACCATTACCAGACCCCAGATATAGCGAATCGCGACAAGAAGACTCAGGGACCACAGAAGACGAAGCCCAAGAAGTATCAGAAGACGAAACATCTTCTTCATAAAGCAGTCAAGACAAAACTATAAGCAGCATCGCAATCGAAATGAGTGCAGTAGAAAAATCCCAATCTAAAGAGAATGCTAACGAAAAATCGATAGAAAATTTTTCAGTTAAAACCACCCTAACATGCTTTGTAACTTCTTGCTTAGAAGTAGAAGAAGCTAGTAGGAAATTTGAGGAAAGTATGAGAAGATATAAAATGGACAAACAAACTGATACCAACGAATCAGCAACTGAAATAGCTATACAGCTAGACTTACCCTCACACTTCTCGGACGACGATAATGTACCCAACGATGTGCGTGAAGCAATTTACACATGGGATCCACGGTTTAAAAAGTGTTCAAATCCTCATAAAGCAAGTACGACAGAAATTACAAGAAACATCAGACCTAGAAGACACAGCAAATGAGATGCCGCAAGTGTGACGCACATAATATTGCCACCAGTGAGAAAAACACTATCGGTCACGCCCACAATAAAAAGTGGTAGCCCTACGGCCAATAGCACGCCGAGAAACAAATCGAAGAACCAAGGAAAGTTCGGAGTGTTGAGCGAAATAGAAGCCCAAGAAGGATCGACCATAGACATAAGATTTTCAAAACCACCGGAACCAACAATGCCTTTTCTCCTACTATGACGTCGCCCAATTTTTCACTATTTAACACACAACATGATACCGGCAGTAGGTAACTCGGTAAAACCGACCAATAATATTCTAACTCTCGGTAACGCACCATCGAGCATCATATGGTCATGCTATAGGGACACGCACATATCCATATATATATTTAAGCTTACTAACATTTATAATTATTAAACTATTATTACTAATTATTATTAACTTTTTATAAATATTAACATTCATAATTATTATCAACCTCTTATTATTAATATTTAACAAACTGTTTTAAACACTCCTGCGAGAGTGTTATCTTAATATTAACTATGTATTCATCGCCATATCAGGTATCAACGCTTATCTATACAATCTCAGATTTGTTTAGACATAATATAAATATTCTCACGCATAGCACAAGCGGCGAGACGTTCTCACTGGAGAACCATACTGCATTAGTCATAAGAATAACACGTCATGATGACGCAAGCAAGGAACAAGAGACAAACTCGGAGACTCGTTGAGATCAGACCAGTCAGTCACAGGAAAGATGAGCATGCACCGAGCTGTCTACCGCTACCACCTCCACTAGCAGTCAAGCACATTTTCCAGGGAGAGCAGTGGCAGCAGCATCAGTCGCCAGACAGCAGTCAAACAGCTAACACGCTAG
The DNA here is from genome assembly GCA_020010945.3 of Muscidifurax raptorellus. Classification (NCBI taxonomy): domain Eukaryota; kingdom Metazoa; phylum Arthropoda; class Insecta; order Hymenoptera; family Pteromalidae; genus Muscidifurax; species Muscidifurax raptorellus. The sequence goes on from JAHUUD020000030.1 coordinate 919,064, forward strand.
GTCCAAACATCTCTGTATCCGCGCCATCGCGAGAGTCCAAAGGGGACTTGCATGAAATTATCTTGTCTTATATTATATTCTTTTATTTTTATTATAATATAGGGAACTCAAACATAAATTCAGTGATTTCCTTTATTTTTATAAACCATTTACATCCAATATCCAATTATCGAGAAACTTGAAGGAGAATGTGCCAATTACGGGGACTTCTGGCCCTTGACTTCAAAACCAGGAATGGTGACAGCAACGCAGCCAGAGCAACTCTAGGAAGGCCTGCAACAAGACAACCAGGGGAAGCTTCCAACCAGCCCTTTAGGATTCTAAAATTAGCCGACCGCTCTACGTTTTAACGAGGTCCAGCTACAACAAAAGCTAAGTTTTAAAATTTAATTATTCATAACCTCGGGACGTAACACCATCCACACTATTGGACTTAGAACCATTGAATAAAGGTCATGATACAAAACAAGACCATAAAAAATTTGAAAGCCATTTAACTCATATCACTGCAGAAATGATGCGAGTTCCCCATAACATAATCACCGTAAGGGGATATCTCTCACACAAGCGAGACAGCATTGTACATTTCTTAGCAGCGGATTGTGACAATACATGCTCCGTTATCAAAGTACTGGAAGAAATAGGAGCTATAGACTTTGTGAAAATAAAAACAGGAAACCAAAACCAGCACAATTTCTAGTTCTTGCTTTCATGAAGCACCGAATATTTACTATAATAGTAAAGGACAAATACTTCACTACAATCAGAATGGAGAATCTGCATAAAGGACTCAAAAACTTACAAGAAACGCTAATTAACAAAAACATCAAAAGCTTCCGAGTAGTACGAAAAGGAGACATTCTGGACCAGATGGGCTCTTCAACCATCATAGAGGTACTTTACAAATATTTTCATAAGAGTGGGATAAGAGTAACGATGTGTTGCGGAAAAGCAGAAGTACCAGCCGAAAAACATAGAAAAGAAATAATTGGTCACCTTCATGACACTTTGACAGGAGGGCATAAGGGAATCAACGAAACCTATCAGAAACTAAGAGAACAATATTACTGGCCGGAAATGAGAAACAACGCACTATGGGTCAAATGGCATTTTTGTTAACGGAAATCTAATATCTCAAGAACAAAAAAAGATAGCGACCCACAAATTTTTTTAAAGAAAGTTGAATTAATGCGAATTAAGGGAAAATTATGAACATTTTAACACGATTAAAGTATACACCTTTCGAAAATCGATTTTTTCTCTCTTCTTTATGGTGTATCTTAAAGAAAAATACAGATATCGATATTTTTTTTTAAGTTTGACCAAAACAATAAAGATTAAGAAAATTTTTATTAGAATGAAATTATTCTTCTCTGGGGGGGGGGGGTGATAGGAGGTAAGTGGACAAAAAATTACCGAAAAATATTGCACAGGGTTTTCGTGGGCGCTGAAAACGATTCCAACAACCATTTGAACATCAGTCGCAACCTAAGGTATAATTTTTTGTTATCATCCCCCACTCTGGGGGATCAACGTTATTGACAAAAAAGCTTAACTCTGGTTTGAAAGGCGGAAAAAGCTAAATTGAACAGCTTACACAATGGAGGCGATAGGCCCATATAAGAGTATGATAACGTAAAAAAACAAGTAGGTGCGATCTACAGAAGTAAGAAACGCGAGTATCAGAAGAATCAAATCAGAAAGATAGAAATATATAGTAAGGAAAATAACCCGCGTGAAATGTTTAAAGGAATAAACGCCATTAGAAAAGGTTTTTAGAGTAGGTCGCAGTTGATGAAGGATGAGACTGAGAACCTCGTAACAAACTAAAACTCTTTTTGCAACAATTTAAAAAAAACAGCCTACAATTTTAATAATGAAAATTCAGACTTCACTCCTATCGAAGGCTTCTTGTTAAATGGCTTGAGTCTTCTTCGCTGCGAGATAAAATCTTTCGACCACCTTTTACATATTGCTTTCGAAGTTAAAAAATGGAATGTGACTCAACATAAAAAAGGAATCCTAATTTTTTTTTTATTTTTGCAATAACTATTAATAAAATGAATTGAATAGGCTATAATTTAATTGATTATATCGAGCTAATAAGTTTAGCAAACTATCGATTTATAGAATTGTAAAGCTGTTTAATAATAATTAATGATATGTTGTAAATTTTACATTTAATTGATTTGCATAATAAGCACATAAGAAATCAAATATATAATACTTTCATACGTCTTGTTGAACCTGAAAAATTTGCGAGAGCCCTACGAATTGATCAGAACTTAGTTTACAATCTTCCAGCTATATATTCTGAAAGCTTACAGATATGAGTTAAAGCTGCAATTGATAAGCTTGAGAAGTTCAGTGATGCAACTTATAAACTTCATTACCAAAAGTACCCATGGACACGGATGAATCCTGCATTGCACAAGTTTTTAAAGCATGGTACTGATATTTTCCGACAATTTCCCATGCCTATCGTATATTATGCCGAAGATGTTATGGAAAGCATGCATAAAATTCACAGAGTAACTGTTCGAGAGGATTCAAGGAGAAATAGTCGTGAAAATGCTATACTCGACACTTACAATAGAGGGGTCTATTTATTAGATCCATTACTATCCATGATCTATTTAAATAGAAGAATGGATATACATAAAAAAGAGGAATCTCCTCAGAAATAAAACGCTTTTTGCAGCATGAATGAGAACAAAGCATTTGATTTAAACTTTACTAATAAGTATGATTGTAGAACTTTAATAATTTAATTTATTTCCAGAGAGTGGTCTGAAGACGAAAACTGTGATAGCGCTCAAGAAGCATAACAACATAACCTTTATTTATATGTTAACATATAAATATTATAAAATTTGATGTCAAAAAGAATAAACACAGACGAGATTTGTACCCTCTAAATTCTAATGTAAAATATTATAATTGAAAACATTAAAAATGGTGAAATTGGCTGCAAAGTGATTATTTTTTACTGAAGGTCAAACTATACTGATTTTAACCCAAAAATCGAAAAATGTTGTTTCAATCAAAGATTAATCCTTATTTAATATTAAAAAACGATCGGTTTAAAAAAAAAATTTATTTATTGTCATACTTATTTTTGCATGTTTTATATCAATTTCAGCTTAAATATCAGCATAATATTTACATCAATTAACTATTTTTATTTAAATTTGAATGAACATATTGTAACAATCAAAGTAGAAAGACGGAATTTATTTTACTACACTATACAAATGTGTCAGATTCATTTAGTCAAAGCCCGAGGTCCACGAAACTTTTTTAGTAACCTAGATTTTTAATGATAATAATTGATTTGTATTTTGTTTTGGTCAAAGTTAAAAAAAATGGTATCGATATCTCTATTTTTCTTTAGGATACACCATAAAGAAGAGAAAAAAATCTATTTTCGTAAGGTGTATGCTTTAACCATGTATCTCACCCCCAAAATAAGGGATGACAACAATCTCAATAATTTTTCCTTAAATTGCATTACTTCAACTTTAGCCAAAAAAATGTTTGGTTCGCTATCTCGAAAATGTCATTTGACCCATAGTGCGCCGTTGGCTGGGCCAACGACACACATGACGAGTGGTACTGTCACAGTCCGTAATATCGAAGAAAAGACCAACGAGAACCCCTTGTACAAGATTTACGTGTGATTGCAATACTCGTTTACGGGCTCGTAAACACCCTCGCTTTGACTCGTGCTGCAAACTCTGCACTTGATCTAAAAAATAAAGCCCACTTTAGGCTTCTAGTACACAATATACTAATGTATTTTATAAATATGTTCAATAAATATTACTAAGAAAGCTTATTTATTGAATTTCGAAACTTATAAAATGAACCATTAGAATTGAAAAGACTCATTAGCAACATAATACAATGTGTTGTTCAGCGTATCCATAAAATAAAATGTTTCAAAATATTTGTTTACAGAATAAGGAAATATTTAGAGAAAATTAATTTTTTCAAATAAATAGAATAAATATAGATTAGTTACCAAATTTGTAATAAGACACATAAAGTAATCACTCATAAGTCCCATCTTGTTCATAACATCTAGTAATTGTGACAGATTATCATTTTCTACATCAAGTAGTAAACTATATTGTTGTGATGATTTTATTTCCTTTACGAGGCTTTCATATATATTATCGCGTTCTTTTTCTGAAGGTAAAAGACTTATTTTATGTTGAGCTTGCAGTTCTCTTATCGTTATGGGATAATTTTGTCGACCTTGATTTTTCAATGCTTCTTGAATCCGTGAAAGAGCTTCATCAGTTTGATAAACAAAAGTAAAAGAATGCCAATTCATATTTTTGACAGATTCCGCTATTACCTGTAATTTAAAAATATAACTTAGCACGAATATAAATCTGAAATAATAATATTTAAGAACATAATATATGTATATTTGCGACGTGCCGTCGAACGCAGACGAGGGCGAGGGTGAGAACTCGCCTCCGCTGCAGCCCGACGCACAAAGGGAAACACACGTGCACGTGCCGACGACTAAGGTAACCTCACTTGTCGAGAGCCTGTCACGACGGTGGCTCTCCAGGTGTGGGTTACAACATACGCGCCGCGCACTGTTGCCGCGTGTCGCCGTTCGCGCCGCTCTCCTCGACGCCGACGGCCATGATGGCTCTGTCGAGGAGGCCCACCAGGTGTCGTGGTGACGACTCCTGGAGGGAGACGAGGCGATACGCAGGGCACGGAGCACCGAACTAGAATGATGCGCGCGCACCCCAGCCGCGCATCGACGCGAGAGGGAGAGAGGAGGGAGATAGCACGCACGCAGGCCTCGCGACGCGATAGCACGCGAACCGAATCCGCGTGAGGAGGGAGGTAGCGTGCGTGGGTCTCGCAACAAAAGATAGCCCGCGAGCTGAGACGCGAAAGGAGGGGGAAACGCGCGCGGCGAGAGAGAAGACCACTAGTGCGGCCGCCATGAGGTCCGATATACACCTCTATCAATGTACAGGCGCGACTACGCGCTCGCGTGCGAGTTCTTTGACGCAACACGTGGTGGCGCGCGCGCGCCGCAACCACTATGCCACGTATACGATAATTCATAATTCGCGACAGCCTAGGCCCCCCCTGGTCTGACACCATGGGTGGCCTTGCCTGTATAGAGGGCGCGGCTAGACGAGCCTTCCGGAACGCCTTCGCCTCCCGCAGAGGAGCGGCTTCCTTCTCGTCCATTCTGTCCTGGGCCATCACTGCGACTAGACGTCATCCTGTAACCATACCCCGAGGAAGCGCACGTAGCGACTGTAAGGCAGCCATTAGGAGGATAGTAATCGAGTAGTGTGAGTAAGCCCTGTCCTCTCTCCGCGAATTTGGTGTTGGTTTGCGCCATAACAGGTTAGCGATGGGTTTTCCATCCGGAATACAACTCATATAAGCGTTGCGCCGCTGTCGACATCACGTCCAGCTAAATCGGAGACTGCCTTGGCGTCGCGCCGCCTCCATATTGGGAATATGGACTTGTGCTAAACCGGTGGTGGTCATCGTGAGTCGTGAGTGGGATTTGGTGGCTCTCCTTCTGGAAACAAAACCCCCTAAGTGTTGCGCCACCGTTGACTAGAGTCTAACGGTTCGAGAGTCGTTCTACTGTGTCGCGCCATTCTATGACCACGTGTGGGTAGTGGTAAGACGTACTGGTCGTCGTGTGTCGCGAGTGTACTTCGAGGGCTCTTCTCTCCGTAGCTCAGCCCTTTTACGCGGGTGTTGTCGTGACTAGAAGCCAGTAGTGCGGAACTGATCGTTTACGTCGCGCATTATCTTGGTTAGCGTACGAATTCGTGTTTTATGGTGATGGTGCCGCGAGAAACTTAGAGGTTGGTGGATTACGGGGTGAGCCGTGTCAAGGACGAGTGTCGCGCCTGTTTAACAGAATCGAGGCTAGGAGAGGAGGTTGCGCCGCTGTGGAGCAAACCCAGCGTAGTAGTTGTCTGTAAGGAGCAGACAGTAATTCAACCGATAGCGCCGCCATTGACTGGATGCCAGTCTGGCCAAGTCTTTCCTTTCCCCCTTTTTGTTTACTTGTTTACAGGGATTAGGCGAGGAGCGGTCGTCGCACGTATAAAGACTGATCCGCATCGACTTTTCGGGTTTTCAGGTTAGCGTCGTGCCACCTGCTTCCGCCATTTCCAGAGGAGCGCTACGCCGAATCAGGAGGGGTTTCGCCGCCATCTTGGGCGACGCCGTCGCCACGTTATCATCGAGTCATTGTGGCCAATCCGCCGTTTGGGGATTTGGTCAACGGGTTATATAATATAAGAATGTTGTATCATTTCTATTGAATTTCGAAGTGTTGTTTATTTCCCCCGAAGTGCCACGCCAGGCAGTCCAAAACCTACCTTCCTGTCCCCCCCTTCATTGAGATCGGAAGAGTCCGAATATACATTCGTCGAGTATTCCAGTGTATAGTGGTTGTTGCTTGGGTGATTTCTCACTCGTGAAAAGTGCAACATCACATATTATATAATATCAACTTTAACTATAGTGTATGACATCAACTTCAACTATCACTCACACTGCACATATAATCACGGTATCCGCACTATTGCTAACTAAACTACTCTCACGCATGAGTAACTTCTTCCTTAAATAACTAAGAGGAATTGCCGGAAGATAACCTTCGACGTACATATCCAGATAATTAAGAATTCGCTAAGATTAAGAACTAACTAATTTAGAATCAGTACCCTACATATCCACATAAACGGCAATAGTTTCTTCTTTACAAGTTATCAGTAAACCTGGCGGGTACCAAGGTTTTGCCAGTAACCAGAACACAAACTCTATCCAAAGTTCCATACTCACTTGTCTCGATAAATCTCACTTACTCATTATTACTACAAATTAAATGCGAACACTACAGACGTATTTCAATTTCCCGAAGCAGCCCTGACCAACGTCTAATAGTTTACGGCAAGCCTCACTTTATACTTTAAATACGTTAAGATTAAACACTGTTTACAGCTCTTAACACCATAGATAATCAAACAATTATTAAAATAAAAGAGACCATCATAAAATTTAATGACCTCACCTAAGTAAGTGATTTTTAAACTCGCTAAACCCAAACCTCAAGATTTTGTCCTTTGTAGAACAGATCAAGAGAACTCACAACGAAAGTCTCGGTATGACGTAGTCTTCAAGGAAATATCTGCGAAAAGGAATCAGAAGGGAAAGATACCCACCAAGTTCTCCTCAAGTGCTTTTCGTATACTAATAATTTCGAGATCAATGTAAGAATTTAAATATAAATGTTGTTACATCCTAGGTCGAAGTGACTGCAAATGGACGGATCATTTTTTATGGTTGCTTGATTAAAAGGGAACAGGAAAAACGACGAGAGACTTATGATAGTCTTCAATCGCCTTCGGTGTTTGAACACTTCCGTGATCCTGAAGAAGAGCCAAGATTGCCTGTTCGGGAAACCCCTTGTTAATGAAATAGACTTGAAGCTCGCGCCCTCAGAAAATAAAATTTGATTTGGAAGCTGTAAATAGTAGATCACACGCGTTAGTCCTATAACCTTTCTTCTAAGTGAGAGAGAGAGAGTGAGAGAAAGAGAGAAGGTTCTAGCTGGCTAGTAGCAACGTATAGAATTGACATCTTCCTTTGGTCGAGTCGGCTTCTTTGTTGCTCTGCTACCTGCTCGTCCTCTCGGCGTGTGATCGGAGTCACTGCGTCAGTAGTAGACGAGCGATATAAGTTATTTAGTCATGAGATGTAAGGATTCGGATGTAGGAACTCGTGAAAAATTATAACTTAAAAGCAATAAATCCTCGTTTATTTACTTGAAATGACAATTATCCAAACTTTGTCAATGCTCAGTGCAACTGTTATGCTATTATAATATACGAAGTTGATATGACGGTATTAAGTTTGCAACGAGACGTCAGTCTCGTGAAAAACATACACAAAACGGCCGCGCACATGAGCGAGCGAAGGGCGAACCCGCACGTAAACACCGCGAGCACAAGCCGAATGCTCATGTACAGCAACACGTGCTCGAGCGACGCGAATACAGCCGCAGGTAAAACCGACGACGGGCGCAAATCACCGCATACACACCAGCGGAGAGAACATGAAAAGCGCCACACGAATACACACACAATACTCGACCCACTCACCTCTAGAGGGCGTTGGCGCCAGCGACTGGGGCTATATCAGCCCATCCGCGACAGCACAGCGGGTAGTTCGGTTAGAGCTTCCGATCCAAGCGTTGCCGTGAGCACACGACACCGTTAGGAGAACACTAGAGAACTACGGACATCTGGCCGTTCCGTGCGCACACGTAACGGCCCAGATATCGAAAGTCACCGCACCGCTATCTGGATTACCGCTGTAAGCACACAGGGTAATTCAGACCCACTGGGTACCTGGAGGAGCGCCATCGTGAGCACATGTGGTGCAACTACAGGCACTAAACTACCGTCAACCACCGTTCCACCGTTTCTTTGTCCCTGTTACCACTGTGAGCACACAGGGTAATGGGAACCAGAAACTGACTGCAGAGACTTGCAGAGTCGTGAGCACACGTCTCTGTTAGACTCTGCACACACACCGTTACATACACTTCCATGTGTGTAGATAGTAACGACTTTTGTATACATAAGAATTACATTTTTCGATTTACACTTTTAAATCAATTAGCACCAAACAAAAAAGCGAAATAAAGCAAAACAATTATAAATAAAAAAACGTTGACTATTATTTATATTATTACCCAATCGCTATTTTTTCTTAATGAATAATTAATAATTTAATTTTGTTGCATGATATTATTATTATTATAATCGTGTTTTGAAGTAAACAATTTTTAACATTTAATATTAAAATATTATTTGTGAATATAACGCTAATTTCAAATAAAAAAAAAGAAAAGAAAAGTTGTCCGAGCGAGTCTTGAACCCAGAGCCAAAAGGTTTCGAGGTAGAGACTTACGCCACTACACCACAAGTGCAAACAAGTCTATCTTATTAAAAGTCGCATATGCGTATATCTAGGCGTAATTTAATTGATTATAGCTTAACCTTATTCAATATGCTGCTTATTATGAGGATTAATTCGGAGTATTAATTGTACATACGTTTATGATACAAAGAAAAATCTACTTACCTTCATTAATTCTCGTCTCTGCTTTAAAATATACAGATAGCTGCATTTTTATGTAACATTTTATGCACTTATCCATTTAATATTGTTTCTTGTTTAAACATTTAGTATTACATTTAAATGATTGTATATACAAATACTATCATTATTAAAAAAAAAATTCCCCGAGCGGGATTCGATCCTCGGTTGCCTTTTGAAAAGCCCACAACGCTATTTAGTTTGTTTGGTTTCTGCGAGAGGCTCTGTTACACGTTAAATGTCAGCAGTTCCACCGAATGTGCATGTCAATCTTTGTCGGAGAAATGGGAACACTTTTGGCCTCCCGAGGCCATAGCAGTTGGGTCTCCTTCTCTCTTACTTCTAGTTATGCTTCTCTGTTGCTATCAGATGTGTATATCGAAAGAGTTTATTGCGCATAACTTTGCTGCTGACTCACGTATAATTTCTGGCTATCGCGAGGTATTGCATTTCTATCGTCTGTATTCCTCAGCTTGCCCTTGACTTTTCTCGTTACGGATGTGATGTTTCCGTACCCTTATACTCGATATTGAAATGTTTCTAGCGATGTTCGGCATGCTCGAATGCCAATCTAGTTTCAAGTTTCCCGTATTATAATTTCGCAACGTATTCGGATTTGCTGCTTTGACGCTTCCGTTTAATTGTATTTATCGAAATGTATGCTCGTGTAATATTATTATCTTATAATACATTATATCATAATTATTAATTAGATCTAACTACTATTTATCTAGAATTTAAACAAATTAAAATGATAAAAAAATAAAAAAAGAAAAATATTTCCCTGCCCGAGGATTGAACTCAGATATTCAGCGTGACAATTTACTACACTAATCCTAAGCTATTGACACTATTATAGAGATTTTAAAGTCGTATTCCACTTAAATCTCACATGGAATAGAATTGGTTTGTATGCATTAACATTTTAAAAAAGACATTAATAATATTAAATATTTGAACAATTACAAATATTTTTAAATTGTAGACAATTTTGTTTAATTAATATATTACACTTAAAATATATGATTTTTATTGATTTTATATGACATGTACATTACATTACATTATGATTTTAGTCTAAGTATCGAAATTAAAACAAAATCTAAACAAAATAGTGCCAAAACTAATTATAAAGAAAACAGATAAAAATGACAATACTAACATAAGTAAAACAGTGTATAACTGCATTAAAAAGGACAAAACAATACAAACAAAAAAATTTACTAATAAAAACAACGATCTGTTAATAATAAACTGCATGAATCTAGAAAGTGTGCACAAGATTGAAAGTGCTCTAACAGACAAATTAAAAAACAGTTGCAAAATTGAAACAGAACAAATTAAAAAACCAATAATAAAAGTGATAGGAATAGACAATGTGTTAAAAAACAAAGAAGAACTCGAAAATGATATTAACCAAAGAAATTTTAGCAACATGGAAGATAAATGTAAAGTTCTACATAGTTTCAATAGTGCAAAAAATACAATTGGTGCTATTATTGAGGTGTCATCTAACATATATAAAACAATAAAAGAAAACAGAAGTAAAATGTTCATCGCATATCAAAACTGTAAAGTATTTGATATCATAAATACAAGTCCATGCAACAAATGCGCGAGATTCGGACACGGTGGCAAGAATTGCGAAAATAACGCAACGTGTCACAAATGCGCTGGCGATCATATAGCGTCAGAGTGCAAAAGTGACCAGCTCAAATGTCCAAATTGTGATTTTCACAATAATAAATACAAGACCAAATATAATACAAATCATAGTGCTATAGACAGCCAAATGTGCGAAATGCTCAAATTTAAAATAAAGAAATTCATCGAATCCACTGACTATCCCCTGCAACCTACTTACCAGAGATACTTCGGGAAAGTAGAAAGCAGCTTCGATAGAAACACAACAGCGAGACAGACGGTAAGGAAGGTAACTGTACACTCGCGTGTGCAGAGTATCAATCAAAACAATATATCAGACACCGAAAGTGCACTGTATAAGTAATTTATATCAAAAATGGAAGAATTTGAAAGTAGTGAAATTAGACTAGATAATATCAAAGAATTAGATAAAAATCTAGAGAATAAAGAATTTTTACTATGCGTAAATATTAGAAGCTTAAATCAAAATTTCAATAAATTAGTTATTTTTCTTAACAGTCTCCAAACAAAACCAAGTATTATTGTCTGTACTGAGACATGGAATTTAAAATTCCATGATATGTTCCATCTAGATGAATACAGAAGCTATTATAATAACAGCCATATAAATCAAAATGATGGAGTTGTAATTTATATTCATGTAAGTATTAATAAAGCAACTGAAATCTTACAAATAAATAATTTAAAAATTTTAAGTACAAAAATCACCTTACAAAACAATGATAAAATTACCATCTCATCTCTGTACAGAAGTCACTGTCTCACGAAATCAAGATTTGTCTTAGATATAAAAGCTCTACTAGAAGGTAACAAATCAAACAAAAATAACATTATAGTAGGTGACTTTAATGTTGACATAAATAGTAGCGAAACAATAGACCAAGAATTTTTGCAGATTATGCTAGAAAATGGCTACTATCATGGAATTAAAGATATTACTAGACCCGCTATTACTGATTGTAATAGGGGAAGTTGTATTGATAATTTCTACATAAAGTCTAACAACATTGAACACAAAACATATGCTTTGACAATACCTTTTAATGATCACTACCCTATTTTCATGACCATGAAGAGTAGCAAAAATAAAAAGAAAAATACAGACAATACACACATAAATTATCAAAAGCTACACAGAATTGCAAGCTTGCAGAAATGGTCTGACGTTGCTGAAACAGAAGACCCAAATAAAGCTATAGACAGGCTAATACAAATGATACAAAAATGCATGAAAGATGCAGAGTGCAGTACTAATAAACGTAAACAAAGAAACATGAGACCTAGAAAATCATGGATAGCTAGTGCAATAATGACTTCATGCAACAAAAAAGAACAGCTATATACAATTTGGAAGCAAGATCCAACAAATACAGGAAAAAGAAAAAATTATCAAGATTATGTGAAATCATTAAATCAAGTTATTAATAAAGCCAAGGAAAATTATGACAAAAAAACCATAGAGGGTAGTCAAGGTGATCAAAAGAAACTATGGAAGATTATCAATAATAAACTAGGTAAAAGCAATAAAAAAAGTGAGATAGTCAAATACATAAAAAATGCAGATTCTAAAATAACTGACTCAGATTTAATAGCAGAACTTATGAATGATTTTTTCACCAACGTAGGTATAAAATTCAGTGAACTAATTGAGTCAAACGAAGCAATTCCTTTACCACCAGCCAATAATAAAAATATCTTTATCTTTGAAACTAATAATATCGAAGTTCATAAAACTACAAAAAGCTTAAAAAACAAAAATGGAGGCATAGATGGCATAAATGCAGCTTGTCTAAAAAAAATTGCAGAATATATCAGCGACCCAATAGCGACTATTATAAACAGTTGCATTGAGAATGGAACCTGGCCAGATGAACTTAAAAAAGCAGGAATCATACCAATTCACAATGCAAAAGAAAAATTTCTCATAAATAACTACAGACCAATTTCCTTAATCTCTATTATAGCAAAAATTTTTGAACAAATTCTGCACAACCGTCTAATAAGTTTTATTAACAAGCACAAAATTATCTCCGACAAACAATTCGGTTTTAGAAAAGGAAAGAGTACAAAAGATGCGTTGAACTTAATCACTAATCTGATATACAATCAGCTGGACAACAGTAAACCAATTGCAGTCACTTTTCTTGATTTGGCCAAGGCCTTCGATACAGTAAACCATCAAATATTAAAGAAGCTATACAATATAGGAATCAGAGGTAATGCACACCAACTTCTAACAAGTTACCTAACAAATCGAAAGCAAAGAGTAAAAGTCAACAATAAAGCAAGTTCATATAAAACAGTTAATACCGGAGTCCCGCAAGGCACGATTCTAGGACCTCCACTTTTCATCATTTATATAAATGATATGTTAGAAGTATTACAAGAAAACTCGATTTTATCGTATGCTGATGATACGGCTGTGATAGTAGAAGGTAATAATTGGACGGAAGTTGAAACAAAAATGAATGCCTTTCTAAGTATAGTTTCAAACTGGCTTGTTTACAATAAGTTGTCACTCAATACAGATAAAACAATTTACCTACAATTTGGAAATAATTGCAATAGTACACCAAAAACAAGGAACATAACGATAAAAGGTAAAAATATCGAAAGAGTGAATAGCACAAGGTATCTGGGTGTTATTTTCGACAGTAACATGAAATGGGAAGAACATGTGATGAGCGTTTACAACAAGACCAAAAACATGATTTTTGTGTTTTACAAATTATCAAGAATCATGACAACTGACACCTTAAAAATGCTCTACTATGCATTTTTCCATGGTACATTGTCCTATGGAATTATTGCATGAGGAGGAGCTTATATAAGCTGCACAAAGTTGAAAAAGTCTGGTTCATTTTCTATCATTTGTAAAACTCACTGGCAAAATACAATACGCTATTGGAAATGCTCAAACTGTAGCTCTTGAACCAAAGTAATATGATACGCGTGATGTTGAAGCACATTCATAATTCTTAAAGTATTTCTTGGAATACCAATTTCGACTCGACGAGCGCTAATGTGTGGGTCAAGATGAATTATTGCCAGGATAGTTACAACGCGATTATCATTTTCGGCATACTCATGGCGCCTGCGTTGGCGAACCATATGTCCACCACGAGCTCTTTGAGTTAAACGTCTGATAGCTCTATCATCAGGGTGTCGTTTATTGGGATAGCGTTAAGCATAAAGTCTTGCTGCACCACGATAATTATTTTGGCTTTCACCTAAAACCAAAGTCATATCAACGATCTCGTTGGGCGCATAGTCAGCCATTTCTGAGCCAGCTATTAATTACTATTAAATTTAAATAGTAAAAAGATATAAAAAATATTAATAATTATAAGGCTCGCCACTATACGATCGCACCTAAAAAGGAAAAACGTTTGAAAATTACGGTAACTTTATTTAGCTAACTGTAATTGCATTAATACTTCGTTAAATTAAAACAATCGTGAAAACATTAAAGGTATTCAATTCAATAAAGCATTATTTCTTATTTTGATTGCAAATAAAACTAAAACTCCCTATATTTTCTTGTTTTATGTAAATAATATGAATTAGTAACGTTCGAATTTCAGAAATACTAATTTTGATAATGTAATCATTAAAAACCCATCTACGAAGAAAATAAATTCCGTCAATGGTTCTTTTAATTAAATCTTAAATGCTCACCGATTCTAAGATTTTCCACCCATTTTAAATATTAAGTTTTTTTTTAATGTTCAATTCTAAAAAAAAATAGCTACGATGTTTTTTGTACAAAACAGAAATGTTGTATCCTTATTTTTTAGGAAGTTATAAGTTTTTTGTAAAAAACAAAATTTAGTTACATTAGTGAGAGGCAAGGGCACTCATTTTAATCAAGCACCCCAAAGGAAACAATCCCTACTACGTCCACGTCATTGTTTCTGGGTATCGCAAAAAGTAAGGTTAATACATTTATAACAGATTTGGGGTGTGCAGGATAGCATGCGTGGGGTATGGATGTGTGGGATTAGGGAATGTGGGGTATGGTTGCGTGGGATCGGAGTGTAACAGTTTAGCATGTGAGGGCATGAAGTGTATGGGGTTAGGATGTGCGAGTTTGAGTCTTGTTTACTAGAATGTGTAACTTTTGGGTTTGGGGTGTGTGGGTTCCCCTATTAAGCCTAAGATCAATTTTAACGAGCTAAGCCTGTGGTTCATGGAAAAACTGATTTTAAACGGACTTTTCGGAGTTTAACCTTGAAATTACCTTGAAAAAAATGTTTCAATATGATTTTGAACGTAAAATTTCCCGCTCTTTCCGAATCCGGGGTCAAAACTAGGTGTTCCTATATGAAAAAACCACTTTGACCTTGAAATAACCTTGAAGGTCAAGTTCAAGGTCAACGACGTTAGCGCCATTGTATGACCCCCTCTGTCCCCTACAACTTTTGTCTAAATCGTTTTTCTCTATCTGGCTCAGGTTCCAAGAAATTAGGGTGCGGCGATTAAAATGGGTCACCTTGTACATGTATATATATATAACGAATTGCAAAGCGAGTTTGTAAAAAAATAAATAATTGCAAAAAATGTCAACACCATCAATCAAGTTTTTAAAAATAAAGCAGAAAATATTATGTATATTAATATTAGAAGCTTAAACGCTAATTTGTATAGTCTCCGAATTCCAATTGATAGCCTTGACATTAAACCTTTTGTAATAGTTTGTACGGAGACTCGGGTCCTTGAATTCTACAAATACTTTTCTATCACTGGATACAAAATATATTATAATAATAGCTCGATAAATCAGTGCGGCGGAGTTGTAGTGTATATATCTGAGACCCTAACGGAATATACAGAAACAATTCAAATTGAAAAACTAAAAATTTTACATACCGTATTTCAAATTGATAAAAATAGCACTTTTCAGATGTCTGCACTATACAGACCGCATGATGTAACGAAATCAGAATTCACATTATGTATAAAAAAGTTCTTGAAAGATAAGCAAAATCAGAATTCACATTATGTCTAAAAAAGTTCTTGAAAGATAAGGAAAATGTTAATAATCACTTTGTCATAAGCGATTTTAATATTGATGCTTTCCATGGCAGAACCTCTTCATCGCCTAAATTCTCCACCGCCCAGACTTTGAGACACAGTTCGTCGAGCAGACGGATGCGAGTGACACTAGACCCGGCGCAGTACTTTCCCAAGTGCTCAATGGGGAGAAGTGAGTCTTGGAATTTGCTAGCAGAACCATGTCGCATGCCGAGAGGAATTACAGTGTCAGGGAGATGGAATGTCTCCATGTGGGGGATGTGAAAAATCAAAAAATCGCAGAAAAATATTGTACATGATTTTTTGTTATCATTCCCCACTCTGGGGGATGATATGAGGGGTTAGAGTGCCAAAACTTGAAAAATCGATTTAAAATCGTTGAAAAATATTGTACCGGGTTCTCGTATATAAAAATACGCAACGTTATTGATAAAAACCTTAACATGCATCAATTTATTATTATTATACTATCTTTATAATTTTTTCTTTATATAGTTTAACATTTGATGATTTTATTGCATGAAACTTTAAAGTAATAGCAGATGCTTTACTTATGAGTGATAGTTTTTTAGCAGTATTCATCCTGATTATCGGTAGTTTTGCTTTACCCACTTTCATTTTATAAAGCTTATTTGACTGGAGTGGTCATGGATTCTAAACTTACATGGAAGCCACAAGTGGACGCAGTTAGTTGTAAAGTTAACAGAGCTCTTTATGGGCTCAGATCATTTAGATCATGTACCACCGAAGTATTGCGCAAGCAGCTGGCCGCTGCCTTGGCTGTCTCCCACCTGGAGTTCGGTAGTCTATCTTGATGTGTCACAAGAGCTTCAAACCCGACTGCAGAGGTTACAGAATTCATGTGTGAGATACATTAGAGGTGTTAGTTGGGGCGAGCACATTATCCCTCATCGAAAGGAACTGAATTGGTTAAACATTAATGATCGAAGAGCCTATTTCGCGGCGGTACATGTATATAAGGCTTATTCCATGGGGCAACCGCCATATCTTTCTACCCTGTTTGAAAGGAACCAGTGCAGGTCCTCGCAAAGGGTGTCAAGGGAACTGACGATACCGAGATCACGCACAGAGGTGGGCCAGAGTTCATTTCGGGTGTTTGGAGCCCGATTATGGAACTCCCTGCCAGATAGAATAAAAAATATGGCCTCGCTGTCAAGGTTTAAAGTGGCACTACATAGTTACCTATTAAATGTAGCGAAAGACTGAGCCTGTGTTGGCGAAATTGTATGTAAATTTAATGCTGTGATACCTGACTGTGATTGACTTGAATTCTAATCCGCACTGTTGTTTGGTGACGCGGTAGAATAAGTTTTTATAATGGTGCATGATAATAATTATAAGACGACATGGTATAATACCAAATTGTAAATGACTGCTGTCATATTCAGCTATATACACTGAACGTGGAATGTACACTATTTTGACTCGTCAAATAAATCTTATTCTATTCTATTCTATTCTATTCTATTCTATATTTTGAGCAGTCGCAAAAGACATGCTCTGCATCCTCCGTTGCATCCGAACATACTAAGCAGTTCGAACTGTCTTCTAGTTTGAATCGGTGCAGGTAAGTCCGGAAGCATCCATGTCTGGTCACATACTGCGTGAGATAGTAATTGACTTCCCAGTGTCTTCTTTTCATCCAGTCTTCTATCCTCGGTATGAGGCAATGTGTCCATCGCTCCTTGCTGCTCGCGTCCCATCTTTTTTGCCACTCAGTCACTGTCTGTTCCCTTGCGAAATCCCAGATTTCCTTCTGAGTGTTGTCGTTACTCCGATTCTTCGCCTCGAATACGTCCTTCCTCTCTATTGCTAGGAGGTCAATTGGCGGCATACCTACTATTATGCATACGGCGTCGCACTATGGGACATTTTGGAAATTTTTTTTCAAAATAAAATATCTCCTTCCAGTATTGACCAAATTGGACGATTTTTTCTTTGTTTTTCAGGTTATACTCTACAGAATACGAGAGAAGTAAAGAAATTACATTAGCAATTGTCGCTGGTCCAGGAAAAATCGTAATATACGCAATTTTTGGAAAATTCGACATTTTCGACTTGCAGATGCGAGATATTGCTGACATATTCAGAATATGATTGAATTAGCAATATATATATATATATATATATATATATATATATATATATATATATATTGCTAATTCAATCATATCCGGTATACAACAGAATGTATAGACATTTCTGGCTTTCATATGCGATATATTGCATATAGAATCAGAATATTGATAGAATTAATTATATATATACATACATACACACATCATATCAACAACAATGTTCGATGGCTAATGCGTCAAAGCAATTGTTGGTAACTGATCTACAATAAGATGTCCTATGTATTTGGAATAATCACACAGTTTTAATAATTTCAAAAAAGAATTTATTTCAGATGAATCATCTTTAAAACTAGGAATAGGTCTTTTGCATATCCAAATAAAAACATTTGAACATCTTTTACAACGGTCATATAAACTTGCAAGTAGATGCAAATAAATTTTTCCTTTGCATCCTTATCCGAAGCTATTATAGACAATAAACTCACACTAACATTAAACACTTTTTTTATCTTATAATTTTACACAAATTTCACTGCTCTGCTTTTTTTACTACACTTTTTTCACTGCACTTTTTTTACTGCACTTTTTTCACTACACTTTAATTATATATTTTTATATATATAAATAAAACACTGCAATAACTGAGACAAATGATCACAAGTATATTGTAGAAATATTTATAAATACTTGTAGATATAGCGCCTGTGCAGGATAGGTTAGGTTACATGCGCACAGATAAACTGAGTTTCCAACAACTGTCGCGCATGCGCTCTAATATTTATCAAGAGGAGCGCGCAATTATTGAAAATTAAATTTTCAAACTGTTAGGTGCGTCTTATATAGAAAATGCGCAATCTTTTCAAGATTTTAATATATGCTTAAATTAATTTATTTATACATATACACGTGTAATTTTTTATTAAAATACACGTAAACAATATATATGACATATATTATACGTATTAATAATAATATATTCTAAGTCATAATTTTTTTTGTTTATTTATTTGTTTATTAAGGAAAAATTAAAAATACGTGATTTTCCGAAAAAACGTTAAAAAGATAGATTTAGTATTGAGCTTATAACTTTTAAATAAAATTTGTTTTTCAAAAACGGATTTCGGGAGCTTATTCTACGTGCAATTTGCTATTAAAATATCACATAAAAAATAGATTTTTTCAAGAAATAGGACTGGTTTGTCCCCTTAAGTCACCTTTTTATTCTCGCAGTGTATAGTCTAGAAGAGGAATAAGAAAAAAGTACAAAAGAAATCAAAAGATAGTAGTAGTAGCAGCCAAGTTGATGAATCTGTGAAAAAGGGGATTAGAAACAACGAAAAGAACGTAAGGGGTCGAAAATAAAAAATAAAGTCAATAAACAACAGATTCATGATGAGAAGAGAAACAAGAAGATTCGAGAACATTTATTACGCGCCTCCACATCCGGCAGCGTACGCTGGTATTGATAAACTTTTTTAAGACACGCGTGAAAGAGGTAAAAACAGTAATAAAAAAGAAAAAGTTAATCGTGAGAGTGTTGTAGAGTGGCTCGACAGTCAAGATGCGTATAATCTACATCGACCGGTCAGGCATCGATTTCAGCGATGTAGTTACAATGTGCGAAATTTGGATGATGTGTGGGAGGTTGATCTCATGGATTTGAGATCCTTGAAAATTTACAATGATGGCTACAGTTATATTTTGACTGTCATCGATGTTGTCAGCTTTGAGATCTTTGGAAACTTACAACGAAGGATATAGTTATATTTTGACAATTATCGATGTTGTCAGTAAATATAGCTGGTTGGAACCGATCAAGCAAAAAACCTCCAGAAATGTCGCTGAGGCTTTCTTGTGTGTACTGTCGAGAAGCAATGGACGTCAACTAAAGTGTCTCCAGACAGACAAAGGTAAAGAATTCCTTGGTCTTGAGACGCAGCAAGTTTTGCGGGACAATGACATTAATCACAGAGTGGCACGCAGTCCCGATACTAAGGCTGCTGAATTTGGCGATATTACCCTCACACGGAGGTACATCGATGTGTTGCAGAATATTATAAAGGTATACAGTCACAGTACACACTCGGCGATAAAGATGACACCTGCATCTGTGACTTTGTACAACGTTGAAAAAGTACGGGAAAATTTACGGCGTCACTATAACAATAACAATGGTTGTAATTTACCCAAGTTCAAAGTCGGTGAGTTGGTTCGCGTTAGTCGTGCCCGATCCGTCTTTGACAAAAGATACGAGTGCGGCTGGACACTAGAGTTATTTAAAATTGTGCGAAATTCTGCGAAAAAATTTTACGCAGTAGAGGTAAGGATCGCTCAAAGGAGTATTTCGTCAGCTGGAAAGGCTATCCAGAAAAGTTCAACTCCTGGGTCAAGGCTAACCAACTTTCGCAAATATGAGGGATCAATTTTACATTATTCTGCCTAGCAACGGCAGTATGAATTATTTAGCGGAATACACTACAACGCATTATGTTACACAGTTACCACAACATATCAGATTAGAAGGTTCATGGCTGGTCGCGCTCACAGAAGTTCAAATCCCGCTAACGTTCAAACACGTGTCAGTCGACAAAGAAGAAAAAAAATTTTCCCTGAAACGAATTCCCCCCACAAGACTCGAGACGAATGAGCTAAGAGTGGAAAATTTTACAATCGCAGAATCGCTGATTCGTCCAGGAAATTACAAAGACACTCACACTCTCGTTGAGGAGATAAATAACTTAGAATGTATTAGTGGTAACTTGCATCTGATAGTTGATCGTCGTCGTTATGTGACAGTCAGCAGAGTCTGTGGAAAGGATAGCTGCTCTCAGTTCAGTCACGAGCTTTGCTTATCGGAGAAAATGCGAAAAATTCTCGGATTTGAGAAGGATAGGCAGATTCTCTTTGTTGACGATCAATACAACATATAGGCTGTAAGACCTGCTCGAGTTTCCAATGGTCTACCAGCCATCTTTATGATCTACAGCGACATCTGTGAACCATATATGACAGGTGATGTTCAATCAAGGTTGCTACGCGCTGTATCGATGAATACCGATAATTACGAATACGGTACTACCCGAATCAAAAGTTTCTCTACACCAATGTACGCACCATTGTTATTCAGCTCATTTCAGACCATTGAAATAGATATAAGAGATGAATGCGGACAATCGATACCATTCGATTATGGGACAGTGACCGTGACACTTCATTTCAAGAAAGTCGACTAGATGAATTGCTACGAAGATTACTTCAGTTGTCAAGTTGGCAATGGCTACCGTGGGGTAGGAGGAGGAGGTAGGAGTCCATACACTGGAGGAATTGGCCATATTTACATCGGTTCTCCATACCAAAGAAGTCACGGTGGTATCGCCTCCTTCCTAGCCGGCATATTTCGTCGAATTCTCCCGCTTATTAGTCGGGGAGCCAAAGCTGTGGGTAAGGAGGCTGTACGTACGGGTTTCAACATTGTGTCCAACGTTGCGGCACGCAACAAACCAGTTAAGGAGTCCTTTCGAAACCGTGTGAGAGAATCTGGTGTAGTTCTGAAAAAAAAGGCGGAAGAAAAATTGGACAGACTGATGGAAGGGTCGGGATATAAAATGGCACGCTACGGGAATCCAACTCAGTTGCAGTTGCTCGGTGGACCTGTCACAGTGCGCAAGAGAAAGAGGGGTGTCGGTAGGAAAAAACGTAAAACTGACAATAGTATAAAACGCAAGTTGAGAAGTGGTGTGAAAAAGACGAAAAAGAAGAAGAAGCTGACAGCTCGAAAGAAGAGCTCCAAGAGGAGGGTCGAACGAAGCAGAACGGCTAGAGAACAATAAAAAAAACACAAAAATGGCATTCTTACACACTTATTCGTGCGGGTGTTTGAAGCCCGAGCTGCTATTGTTCGACATTCAACCTACCCAAGCCACAATCGAGGGATCGCATTGGGTTCAATACAAACCGATATCGTCTTTGACCTATGACTCACCTATAGAATTTATTATCCCTGGCAATAGTGATGAATACCTCGATCTGGCTCATACAATGCTCAGTCTTCGTGTAAATTTGCGATCTACCATATCCGACGAAGATATATCTGAGGCAAATCGACCAGCTTTGAGACTTTTATAAGCCGGAGTAGGACCAATCAATAATTTGTTGCATCCGCTGTTCAATCAAGTGGATGTCCAATTAAATCAGAGGCTCGTGTCACCACCTACCAACGCCTATGCCTACAGATCGTACATCGAAACAGTGCTGAATAACAGACCTGCCGCAAAATCCTCCCACTTGTCGACTGTCTTGTGGTGTGAGGATACGGCTGGAAAAATGAACGACACAGAAAATCAGAATCAGGGATTAGTGGAGAGACGAAAATTGCTTACTGCAGACAATTCTGTTGATCTTATTGGCCACCTCCACGCCGATGTGTTTAGTCAGGATAAGCTGCTGATCAATGGAGTTGAAGTCAGGATACGCTTAATAACATCTCGCGATAACTTTTGCCTGATGGATCCTGCAGGCTCTTATTCCATACACATCGAGGAGGCAAACCTTCTAGTCAGACGTGTAAAAATTAGCCCGTGCATATTACTAACACACAGGCTAAATGCCCTTTGACGAGGGTGGAAGTCAAAGCAATGACTATGCACAGTGGTGTACACGGTGAAACATTGGACAATATCATATTGGGTCAGCTGCCGAAGAGAATTATCCTGGGTTTTGTCAATAATAAAGCTTTTAATGGCGATCGGCTGCTCAATCCCTTTAATTTCGAGCATTTTAATATAAACTTTCTATGTTTGTACGTTGACGGGGTACAGGTGCCTTCGAAACCACTGCAACCAGACTTTGGAGCGAGAAATCTATATATGGACGCATATCACACACTATTCTCCGGTACAGGCATACACTTTCTCAACAAGGGCAACCAAATGGCGCGCGAATCATACACCCACGGATACTGTCTATTTGCCTTTGATTTGACTCCAGATTTATCGGCAAATGACTGCAGTCATTGGAATTTGATAAAACACGGTAGCGTTAGATTAGAAGAACGTTTCAGTGCGGCTCTAACAGAAACAGTCAATTGTATTATATACGCAGAGTATGATAATATTTTGGAAATTGATGCCTCACGCCAAGTCATCGTCGATTTTAGCAGTTAAAACGTTCACCTCACAGATGTCGCTACTCTCTACTACTGTACATATATACATCTAGCGAGTTACTTTGCAAATTCAGTCTCTCTCTAACACTGTTCTTATAAACTTCATCCAAGTATAGACGTGATCATTGACATTCAGTTCCTCAAAGGCACCAGGCATCGAAATCTACCAAAAGAAGTAGCCGTAGTGGCTGTGAGCAGTAAATTTAGTAGTCATTGGCTGGTAACACCGGCAATAGTGCTTGGTCATCTGAGTGAAGTTATACGAAGTCAGAACGATTGGCTGACCCAGTACCATCACGGACTCCACTACTTTGACAGTGAAGTGTCTTTGAAGGCGGTGAAAAAAATGTTAAGAGAACTTTCGAAAAGTGTGCGGAAAATATACGTTAGGAGTAATGATAAATGGCAAGTGCTACACAAAATAATATCTCGTCAAATTTGTAATCTCGAGTACGATTAGGATTGCCCGTCTTTCGATAAATTATCGTTCGATGTATACTGCATGCATCACGCTGTCAAACCTTGCTACAAAAATTATTGTTGTGCTCTAAATCAGGCTTGTAGGCTAAAATTATGGCTACTCACAGGTATGAATGAAAATTCGAGCAGTGCTTTTGAAGACATTTGTAATGATCGACAGTCTTCAAATATTGAAAAACCCGTCGAAAACCCGCTCGCGTACTGTCGGTGTATTCCCAGCCGATGAGATACCGAAGGTGTGGACGAAACCGACAGCGTTCGTTGTAAACACGGATGATCATACGAAATCGGGTATGCATTGGGTTGCCGTGTACGCTGACAAATCTTGCAGCGCTTTTTATTTTGATAGTTTTGGTCTCCCTTCATTCATACCCGATCATATAAATCGGTTGCGAAAAAATTGTAAACAATTTCGCTGGAATGCGGTCAGTATTGTATTATGTTTATGCATTATATGAGCGCAGGTCTGGGTTACAATAAATTTCTCGAGAATTTCTCTGATAATCTGCGAAAAAACGATGATGTAGTCCGGAGGTATGTAGACTGTAAAGGAAGAAAAAACGCTGACAAAAATTTTATTGGAAGCGGTGGTTCCATTGTCAGGTGCTTGCAATGCTGCAGTTCTAAGATGTCATTGTTGTAGTGCAAGATGATACTGTGAGATACAGCGTTTTTTTTTCTTCGAATGTTTGCTCCTCAATCAGTTTTACTACACTCTCTTTGTTCCCCCTCCGATGAGTGTCGCACACGTAGCGGTTACCACCTCCACATCCACCATCTCCACCATTGCCTATACTACATACCAAGCGCTCGGAGTAGTTTAGTCGTTTCAAATTGGTGGCAGAGGTGACAGCAACGACATGGCGCACCAAAAGGAAGACCGGTTTCAGTTTACGAATACTGTATACACTTTAGACAAGTCGTACGCAACGGAGATCATTGTCGTCCTGGAATACACCAGCTTCAGAGACAAGTACTACGAGCGTGTGGTACACCTATTGGACGACGACTCCAATGGAATCGCTTTTACCTACGATGGATGGCTGCAATTCAGAGACTGCTTCAACGAACTTTTCAAGTATCTTTGTGGACCCAGCAGCGAAGACATGACGGCTCAACAGATTTGTGGTATAGGATGGATAGCAAAATTCACACACAGTGGGAAAGACAGGACTATCGAAATTGAGGATAATACTCCTCCTAGGACACTTGGAGTTCTCAGCAAACGCTATTGTGCAACTATTATTATGAATAAAGTTAAGTTTCTTTGTTTGAATGAGTATATTGTGAAATGCATTGATGCAAGCCTCGAATATCTTAAGCTTGTAGCGGGCAGTGTAAGTTGTGTTACCAGAGAGACTGTAGGATACATTAAGATTGTTGATCTAGACAATACGAGTATACCACTCATGAGTACTCGTATGTATACAAGAACTTTTGTCAAACAAATTATTAATCTGATTGAAGATAAATGGTTCGATATTATTACTGCAGTGTGCAAACGCGTGCGAGAAAATTGAAATACCAAATTCCGTTTAGCCGAAATGATATTATTGATGTATTTTATCAGCTTGCCTCACAGTACCTCGATGTAATTGTCGACTTACTAAACAGTCACAACGAGTGAAATAATGTTTTTTTTGTTTTTTTTAATTTTTGATATTATAACCAATTTTTCATATATATATATCTTAATACCGTATATATACCGTATATATATCTTAATACCGTATATCACAATGAATTTGTAGAAATATCGATGATTGAATAAATAATTAATTATTAGTGAATATAAAAAATACTTATCTTCTATTTATTTCTATCCTTACTTTATTTCCTAAGTCCATAGTACATCCTTTTTTTGATTTAGTAAATAAAGTATATATATATATATATATATCTGTATACAAATAAGAAGTTTTACATATACAGGTAAGTTAATTATTTTTATTTATCAACAGTATCAACACCATCCTTAGTTATTCACCTTATATATTCTCTCAATACCCATGCACGCAATGCTATAACATTCTGCAAATCACAGTTTTTTCCCATTCTTCACAATGATATACCCATACTTCGGGTCTTCGAAATCCTGGTGAAAGCAGCGATGGACATTCCAGATCTTCTAAATTATAAACATTATTTAAATATTGCTCTAGAATTTTTTTTTTTTAAACCCTTGACTTTTAACTTGACTTGAACATCATCTCCTTCAATTGTTCCAAGCTCTTTAAAAATAGGTTGTAAGTCGTTAAAAAGTCTGGTTTCCTGCTCCCATTCAAGACCATGGTAGTTACGCTGCAGCCAGCTGTTTACCCTACTTCTTGTGATGCTAATTGTTCCCATGCACAATGTGGTTGAAAGACATACACTCTTGGTATTAAGAGGCCCTCCGCGTCCACTGCGGTAAGTTCATTTATAATGGTAGCGTCTCCATAATTAGAGCATTGTATATCCGCAATCATTTCCATAATTGTAAATCTATAAATACATAAAAAAAAACATTATTTATAAAAGAATGTTCACAAAATTCATAATAAAAACTAATAAAAACTAATAAAATTATTTCTTACACTGGTTGACAATGAGCCATCACTATACACTATACACAAAAAGCACAAAAAACTCAGATCTGAAGCATGGATGATCTGCAGTCGATTTTATAGGCAGAGATCAAGGTCAATCCCACCAGTTTGCGAATCTTGTGCGCGGGCATCCAAGGCCACCCGCTACCTCCGACTTTCGTGCTCAGCCAAGGCCGCCCGCTGCCTCCCACTCGTATGCTTCCTCCTACTCTCTTGCTGACTCAAGGCTGCTCTCGTAAAATCCCAGGGCGCAACGAAGGTCGCATCTCTCGTTCTCTCAAGCCCCGAGGTCTGACTCTGTCTCTTACTCGCACGCACCCTACCGGCGCTTTCACGAACTATGCTTACACAGCAGAAGAAGTTTCTCTCTCTCACGCGCATTCTTTCTTTCATTTACAGCAGCCTCTCTCTCTCACGCGCATTCTTTCGTTCATTTACAGCAACATCTCTCTCTCTTTCTCTCACTTTTTTATGTTATATACACATTATCATGTATACATTATATACACATACATTTTGAATTAGGAATTGGGAAAAATTGATAGTTGAAATATGCATATACAATTAATTATATTATTTAAATAAGTTTGTCAGATTTATTTTTTTCAAAAAAGTATACATTAAAATATGACTAATTATTTAAATTCATACAAGTTTTTTCACATCTCCACTAATAGGATTATATTGAATTATATGATCATGTAAAATTAAACAATAATCTGTCGTTGATAGTGATATGGATACTCTAGTCTCAAATTCAATACGAACATCTACAGCAGCTTGTTTTAACGACTCATTTTGTTTCGAACAATCGATGACAATAAATGGTGTATATTTAATAAAATCACTTTTACTAACTAGCAAATCTGATTGTAAATCTTTATTTTGATAGTAACCGTTCTGAAATTGAACTAACATTTCATAAAGTAAAGCATACTGATTCTGCTCAATGGTAAGATTTAAATTACCGTGTGAATAATACTGTGAGTTAAGAAAAAGTTTTACATTGGTAATATTACAATAATGAAACTGACTAGCATTCCTGTAGCTACACCTTTTCTGTCTAGTTGTCTAAAGTTTAGTCGATACTTACACACCGATACTCCACTCACTGATACCCTTAAAGAAAATCAGCCGCACGCAGCGTCTAACTGTCTACACCTGATCAACTAGACGAACCGAGCCGCTGCTCCCCAATGCATCCCCAGCCTGTTGCACTGAACCACCGACACACGGCTTGGAAGCGCTGAGGATCGACAGCTGTCATCAAGGGAAGGACCGACGGATATCTACGCTCCTACACACACACACACACACTCACGCATATAAACACTTAAGGTACTTTTCTCTTATAAGCTTGTAGAAATAAAGAAATGTTCTTTCAATTTAAAACTTCAAGAGTGATTTCGTGTCCGGCTCCCTTCCCCGCTAGGCAGTGACCGTGCTTGCGGTAGCCAACAGGGATTTCCTTTATTGATATTGATTTATTAATTCGGTAATAACATACACACAAAGAAAAAGGATAGGAATTCATGTTAGTTAAATTATAATATATGCTAGTGTTGCATAGTTGAATTTTAGTCTGGACGTAACGGTAGGTAATGGAGTTGACCCCAGATACCCTGCCTGATGCAGAGGAATGTAGGGCGGGGTGAGACTGCCAGAGGCCGACCGGATAATGCTGTGAGAAGTGGAAGGCCGGACGGTGCAGAGACAGAAGAAGAGGAATTTAATCCGGAACCCCTAAAAAATACATTCATAGCTTGCCGGGAATTTAACTGAGAACTTTGCGGTTACCAGTTGGGCGTCGTATTGAGCTATGATTATCGATCTTTTTTTCTTCACTGATCGGTATTATAGAAGAAAAGCGGGAGGCGGGACGTGGACCTCCGGCCATATGATAAGGCAGGACGCGGGACTCTGACCTTAAGAGGACACACCACCTTTAAAACTCGAAAAAATATTTATTTTTAATTTCTCACAGATAAGTTGGATTGATTTGAAATTTTTGATACATACTTAACACAACATCATCTTTATTTGAGAAATATTTTGGCCTATTTAGTCCTAATGTACCCTAATAAAAAATCAAACGCCGAAAAGCACTGTCCACACGATTCCAGGACCCCTGTACGGCCTAATCGGGCTACATTTTTTTGACATACTCTTTGTTATAATATAGTAAGTATTATAATCTTGATTATAAGTACCAAAACGGTACTCGTCGTGCCATCTATTGGTTTGCGAAGATTTCATGCAGTCAGACGAGCTCATGCGCATGCCTCGCGTGTAAAATCTAAGCGCCGACTATGCTGTATAATCTGTACTCGCTCTCTTACCAGTAAGACTCCGATGTAATCGGACGTGCCAACTACTGGGCTCTTAAGCCAGACGTAGATATATTATTATTATCTAACCTCAGTCTTATTATTTATTCCACCATTCCAACACTTAAATGCACTAGTTTTGGTATAAATGGAGGAAATTTAATTTAAATGAATAGAAAACTTTTGAAAATAAAACAAGTCAAAAATAATGAAAAATAAGCCAAAACAACTAAATATTTGACTTGTTCTTTTTTTTAATTTTTTAATCATTTAAATTAAATTTCCTCCATTTATACCAAAACTAGTGCTTTTAAGAGTATATCAAAAAATTATCCCGATTGGGCCGCACTTGTCCTAGAATCGTGTGCACAGTACTTTTCGGTATTTGATTTCTTATTTCGGTATATTAGGAATAAATAGGCCAAAACAATTCTCAAATGAAGATAAAGTTGTGTTACGTATGTATAAAAAAATTCAAATCAATCCAACTTTTCTGTGAGAAATTAAAAATAATTATTTTTTCGAGTTTTAAAGGTAGTGAGTCCCTTTAAGGTGTCCGATAAGGCAGGCCGCGGGCGCACGCTTACCTTGAGGCGGGAGGGGGGCCGATACGGCAGAATCTTACTTATAAATATAAAAATAGTAAATAGTGACAGTGCAAGGGAGGAATGCCAAATCTGATGGTAAGTGGCGCAGAACCCGCATAGCCCCTACTACTCTTCTGCTCGAAAGTCGTCTAGCTTCTCCATGCGAGCATTCAAGTCATCGAGGGCGGCTTTTTCAAGGTTTTGTCTAGCGGCATCTTTTATTTCTCTTCGCGTCGTATATGACGGCTCTGGATTCCTCCCATAGTTAAGAGAAGCTGGACTAGAGCGTGTCGCTTCGTGAATAGCTGTGTTGTAAGCGAAAGCAAATTCAAGAGGTATGTTTAGCTTCAATAAATGCAGCAATCATTGTTTTAAGGTTGAGATTAACACGCTCAGTCGTGTTTGACTTAGGTGAATACGGAGCGCACGTGCTGTGGTATACTCCGTGAGCTTCTAAAAAGCTATCTGCAAGCTTATTCTTAAAACGAGTACCATTATGAGATAGGAACCAATCGGGAATCCCGAATCTTAAGAAAATCCGCTGATTTAGTTCTCTCTTGATGGTTTTTGCATTCGCCTTTCTAATCGGTATGCATTCTATCCGTCTTGTAAATAGATCAATAAAAATCAATAAGTATTTGTGTCCCTGAGTTGACCTAGGAAAAGGTCCCATAGTGTCAGCTGCGATTAACGTTATATGAACAATATCATGTTGTGTTTCTTCCTTATATGAACATTATCATGTTCACGTATACTTTTCGGTAGCCTACGCAGAATCGAAAACTTCCGCCAGACTTCCGTACCATTACCACTGGACTGGACCAAATACTCTTGGATCTTCAGATTATACATGCATGCAGCATCTTATAAACTTGCTCGTGCATCTCGTTCTCTAAAATTTTCGAAACAGGGTGATACCGCTGATTGATGCAGCGATCACTGCCTACGTCAATGTAGTGCTGTATCCATCCTGTACAGCCGAGCTGCTCGCAGGAAGGATCTAGTAGCAACTCCTTCATTAGATCCTCGATTTCTAACGGCTGTTCATCGGTAATCGCTTCATTTCCGAGTGAGACCAGCGATAAGAGCACCTCAGCGCGCATAGACAAAAGAACGGCTGGTATCTCAACATCTGTGGGAGGGAGGGAGAGAGAGGGAGAGATAGAGAGAGAGAGGGAGAGGGAGAGAGATGGAGAGATAGAGAGAGAGAGAGAGAGGGTGAGGGAGAGGGAGAGGGAGAGAGAGAGAGAGAGAGAGAGAGAGAGAGAGAGAGAGAGAGAGAGAGAGAGAGAGAGAGAGAGAGAGAGAGAGAGAGAGAGAGAGAGAGAGAGAGAGAGAGAGAGATTAGATAATTTTTATTTCTATACATTTTGTTGTACAAAAAACATTAACAGTAGTACAATAATAAGGTACATTGAATTTTTATAGCTAAAATAAATGAGTGATGAGACAATATGAGTGAAAGAAAGAAATGAATGATGAGATTGTGAGATGAAAGTAATTATACAGTGTTTAGATGTTTTCAAGATTAAAAAAGTATAGCTTTGCCTGACGTTTGAAAGATGATAGTGATCTATTGTTGCGAAGATGAGAGGGCAATGAATTCCAAAGATATGATGCGCTTATATGGAATGAATTCCTCAGCGTCTCTGTTACGAAAAAGGGAATGTCCAGAGGGGTCACCGCACCCCTCATGGGGCGAAGTGCGACGTGGAAGTCAATAAAAGCCATGATATAAGATGGAGTAGCGGTGTTAAAAAGTTTCCTAAGGAAACAGGCCTTGAAATACTTCCTACGTCTGGCGGTGGTGAGCCATTGCAACTCACGTCTATAGGGGGTGATGTGCTCGTCCCTCCTTACACCATAGATGTAACGAATTCCTGTGTTTACCAGTCTCTGTAGCTTTATGTCCAGTTCTTGCGTCAGGTCACAGTAAACTAATGAGCAATAGTCGATGATGGGAAACAGTAGGGCTTGCACGAGATGCTTGCGTAGCTCAAAACCGGTGCTCAGAGAGAGAGAGAGAGGGGGGGATATCCACATACTCGCTATCTATACAAAATACTATCCATACATCATTGATGTTAGATAAGATAATTAATATTTAATTATTAAATTGTAATATTTACGTTTTTAGATTATAATTGGTTATCAATAATAATTTTTTAAGTGGTTGATAAGAAATATGTTTAATAATATAAAATTATACTATAAAATTATAACAATTATGCAAAAATTACGGGCGCACGGAACGCACCTAATATCTCCTACGATTATAAATTTTAATAGAAAATAACAAAATTAGTTACTTGGAAATATTGCATTTCGTTCTTAATACCAATAATATACATTTATCAGCCCAAACATATCTACCCGCCTATATCGTCCTACGAATCACACCATTATCGGCACTCCGGTTTTTATATTTTGATTAAATTATTGTATTATTACACAATTTTAAACTTAAGCTTAAGCTGGTGGCTGTGGTGACTATAAGGCAGCACGCTACTTTTTATATGCTCAAATTTAAATAATCTCCCTTGAGCACTCAGATGAATTCTCAGATGAGAAAGTTATAAAAATCGAAAAAAATATCTAAAATGCTTCGAAACCGAGTGTGCTGTATGTTGCAGAATAAGGCAATAACTATATAGTAATAGTTGTAACTAGTATATACATTTATTCAATCAGAAATATGTACAGAGGAGAACGCTAGATGTTACCTCGAAGAGGGCTAACGACGATTTAATCTCGTTCGTGCGGCCGCGCGCGACGTACGCATACATCTTGGCAACGCTATGCACTAGAGCACCACCTGAACATAAACAACACCTAGTTCTTTAAATTCATCTGGGTGTTGGCAATCCTTATAGGTAACTGTCAATATTAAAAACTGTATTTTGTGTTAAATAAGTGGATCTAGTAGCTTTTGGACTACAATTACAGATTAGATCTTAGCATGACATCTCAAGTCAGATCTCAGATGAGATCAATGAACAAATTTTTTCAAACTTTTCTATCGCGAATAACGTTTCTTATCAATACTAGTATTTATTAAAAACAAATTTTTGTAATCTATAGTACTAGCAACAAATATCTCGCTCACTCACGGTCAGTGGGTTGTATTTCAGTACTGCTTTTATTCAGAATGTAACATTTAAATATCTATTATATATCATAAATGTTATATATTGAATCAATATTTTTATTTAAATAAAGTTCACACCTTTAAAATATGGTAAACTTGCATGATTACAATTATTACATCAGCCAGAAAGTATTTTTCTGTATATGACAGATAGGCCTCATAAATTAATACTAGGAATATTCTCAAAACATTCACAGCTTTAGTTAGCAAGATACAAGTATTAACAAAAATTGTAATTTTCAGCTATACAGGGTGTACAGAGTGCAAGATAAAAAATTGATCCCTAATATTTTTTTAACTTATGTCTTTCTTAAATTTCATAGATAACTGTGCCGAGGTAATTATTGTTATTATACATATTTATGAATTTTTTCAGAGGATTAGGTTAATTCCTTTTGGAGATAAAACTATTTTGCAAAAAGACATGTTATTACATATCTCAAAAACTATTAATGCAAAATTAATAATTTTTATGATGTAGTTATTTGTATACGCTATCAATTATATTTAATGGTATTTAAAAAATTCTATTTTATCATAAAAAAAATAATAAAAAAATTTTCAGATTTCGAAAATTTACCATAAAACAAAAACATGTTAATTGACCCAAATAGGGTTACTTTTCTCGAGTACAAAATAAAAAAACAAAACTTCATAACAAATTTCAACAAGATCACTTATACAGTGTCGCGTGTGACGAGTTCCACGCGTATAGCGTTGCTAATTATAATGCAATCGAGCATGAGTCGCCGAATGCGTGCTTGGCAACAGCACGGACTCGCCCCAAATCCTGATTCTCCCGACTCAGCGCGTCACCCCTCTCACGATTTCGGACTATCGTACGGGGAGGAAATCGCACCACTTAGGAGACTATAAAAGAGACGACGTAACTACCACGCGGCTCAATCGCAGTTTGACTCAGAGACGACATAGACCCGAATCTGATAAGAAGAGCTACGTATTCTGTGAGTCACCTAAACACGCGTTTCTCTCTTTAGTACAACTCGTACGTTGTGAACTACGATGAATAAACAAACCGATAATCTATTGTATTTATTTAATCGCCACGATATTTCGCAGCAATCGTGAGCTTAACACCTAACGAAGAACAAAATATCGTCCCTCACACGTAACAATAGTTGCACACACACATCCATACGGACATATTCTAAAAACAATTGATTCGAACTTCTAACGCAGCCAAACATATTTTCTTGAAGTGAAAATTTTACTATTACAAAGCCTTCTTTAGGATGAAGCAAAATCTCTGGTAGAATTTTTCCGATATGTTCTAATATGTACTCTAGCGACTCGATAGATTGAGAAGCTAGAATACAGGCTAGAAATCTAATTGATTTCTGGCTTGAAATATAGTAATCTCAAACTTGCGAGATTATAAAATTATAAGATTTGATCGATATAATGAATATGTATGCCCATTATTATTGTTAAACATACCTTTTACTATACCAAATATTACAGACAAACAGTGATTTGTGTGTGTCCAAGATAGCCAGTGACAGCCAGCGATGAACTCAGAAAGTAAAGGATCTCCAAAGATGTTATATAAGAATTTAATATTAGAAGCAATAATCTTGCATGTAGTTAATATTATGGTGTTACCTACAATGTAGTACAGTTATACGTATAATTTTGGGGACAGAAACTTGTAAAATTGTGTAGAAACAGACTACAATAACAATTTTTACTTGACTGTTATCGTTAGGTCTCTTGCATCACACCCTATGGCATGGGCGTCTAGTTTTGCATGTAAGTATGTACAAGTTTCTGTCTCAAAAATTATATGTATAACTTTAATACACTGCATGTAACACCATAATATTAATTATATGCAAGATATTGCATCTGATATTAGATATCATATACAACATCTTTGTAGATTTTTTACTTTTAGAGGCTGTCACTGGATATTTTGTACACACACATACCACTATTTGTCTTCAACATTTGGCATAGTAAGAGGCATATATAACAATAATAATGTAAGTAAATAGTCTTCCAATTTATACATGTGCATGTAGGTAGTCACCGCGTGTGTAAACACTCTGTGTATTCGAAGCAATATAGTTTTGCTAATGTCTTGATTCGAAGAGCGATGTTTCATCGCGACAGTCCTAGTAGAGTCGTTGTGCCGATTGGGTGCCCACACTGGTTGGTCCATGGAACGTGAATTTATATAAATATAATTTCTTGTAATAAAAGTGTTGATAGTACTCCACTGTATTGTCTATTATTTATATCCTAAATTGTAACAGGTTATGGGCCCAGTGAAAGTTTAGTACAGAAATAATATTTTTTTTCACGTTTTTTTCCCGACAATTTTTTTTTAATTCCACGCTCTTTATGAAGACAATTTTTTTTGTGGAAGACCGCATTTGAGGAAGAAGGCAAACGAACTTCTCAGTTAACATCTTATCAAGTTTGACGGAAAGAATTATCAAGTATGGAAATTCCAGATGCGTGCTTTATTATCCGCTCATGGCATATATGAAATTGTGACGGGAGACGAGAAGTAACCTGACGACTTAACCAGTGAGAGTAGACAGAATTGGTTGAAAGGAAATGCAAGGGATATGTGCATTCTCTCTCCAGCTATGGCACCAATACAGTTAGAGAACTGCATCACCAGTGAAACAGCAAATCAGATGTGGAAGAAGATGATATTAATTAATGAGCATACCTGTCGCATGGACGCGAGTGAACCGGTACTGCAACATTTTAAACATGGCTAGAACATTGCAAGACCTTGATGAGAAGATATCTGAAATTGCTGTTATAGCGAAACTTCTTGCACTTTTCTTTCTACGTCGATTCTATGCTCCTTCACTGCACGCGCGCGGAAAATTTTATCCGTAGGTGCGCCAGCCTCTTGTCAATGTTTTTTTTACTTGTAACTCCGCGAGTTTGTACATTTTGCGTCGTGACAATTCAGGATTTGCCTCGCCCTCGGCAATTATCGGGTTCCTCGAGAGCGCGTAAAAGTTCGCGTTTTTCACTCCCGGCTTGTAGATAATATCAAAATTGTTCCCGATGAGGGCCACTTTTAGCCGATTGAAACGCAAGTCCGGCCTCTTGGTCTTGTGGAAATACTTTAACGCCCCGTGATCTGTCACGATCGTGAATTTTCTGTCGTAAAGGTAGCATAGAAACTGTTCCTTCGCGAAGGCTACCACCAGCAGTTCCTTCTCGTAAGTCGGGTACTTTAATTCGCTGCCCTTCAGGCAAAGTGACGCATATGGGCGCGGTAGGTTTGATCCTATTTTGTCCTGACTTAGAATCGCGCCTAGCGCGTGATCGCTGGCGCCTTCAAGATTGGTTCGCTCGTCAATAACAGCTTGAGTTCGTCGAACGCGGCTTGCTCCGATTTTCCGCATACGCACTCTACTCCTTTCTGTAATAATTTAAACAGCGCGTACGCGATTTTGGCGGAATTCTTAATAAACCTACGGTAATAGCTGAACAACCCTAGCGCTAGCTTGACCTTTTGTGTCTGTAGGGACTCGATATTCAGCCATGGCGCGTGTTTTATTCGGGTCTGTTTTAATACAGCCCGCCACCACCGATATGTCTGAGTACGCGTGCCTCTCTTTTTAAGAACTGTCAGTTCTTTGGCTCGATTGTCATGTTGGCGTCTAGCAGCCTTTTCGCGGCGTAATCTCACTTTATGCTGAGCTAACGTCTCGCTGAATACTATCAGATCGTCTAAATAAATTTCGACCTCCTCTCCCTGCAATCCGGCCATCGCCAGGGACATGGTCCTTGTGAAAGTGATGGTGGCCTCTTTGAGATCCATGGCCATTCGATTAAACTGCAGGAGTCGGTTCCCGTGCCTGCCGTTAGGCGCGTAAAAGGCCATCAAGTGAGCAGAGTCCGGATCTATCTCGATCTGATGGTATCCCTGCTTAAGGAGACAAACCAATTCTATTTCTTGAAAAAATCGATTTTTTTATGTGATATTTTGATAGCAAATTGCACATAAAATTAGCTCCCGAAACCCGTTCTTGAAAAAAAAAAAATTGTCTCAAAGTTATAAGCTAAATACTGAATCAATCTTTATAACGTTTTCTCGGGAAATAAGGTATTTTTAATTTTTCATTAATAAACAAATAAATAAACAAAAGAAATTATGACTTGCAATATATTATTATTACCTGTATTATATAAGTCATATATATTTTTTACGTGTATTTTAATAAAAAATTACACGTGTACGTATAAGTAAATTAATTTAAGCATATACCTATGAAAATTCCAATTTAAATATCTGCGAGCTGCGTACCTCCTCTTGATAAATGAAAGCGCGCATGCGCGAAAGTATTGTTGGAAACTCAGCTTATCTGTGCGCATGTTACCTAACCCATCCTACACAGGCGCTATATCTACAAGTATTTTTAAATATATCAACAATATACTTGTGATAATTTGTCTCAGTTATTGTAGCGTTATATTTAAATATTTAAAAATATATAATTAAAGTGTAGTAGAAAAAGAGCAGTGAAAAAAGTGTAGTAAAATAGTGTAGCAAATTTGTATAAAATAAAAAAAGGATAAATTGTTAGTGGGAGATTATTCTTACAATAGCTTCAAATAAGGATGCAAAGAGAAGATTTGCATCTACTCATCTGGATGCCAAGTACTCGTTTGTCAGAACAAGAAAACGACTAAGATTTTTAGGAAGTTCAACCGAGGATGAACCACAACAAAAATCATCCACTTCTACCTCCTCAAGAAAACTTACTAAAACTTCAACAGTAGAAAGCACTTGTGAGGTCAGGAACAGATTTATTGATATCAATTCTCTGTTCCCTGAGCTACAAAAGATTGTGTTGTAAACTATGCAATAATGCAGTGCAACTCAATAAATCAGGAGTTAAAGGCTTAGGATTCAAGATAGATCTACTGTGCAATCAGTATGGTGAATTAGTGTCAATTCATGTAAGAAGATTGGACTTCGTGCTCTTGGTCATGGACACGCTGGCCTCACCACTTTCTGTGGTATTATGAAAACGCTGAGGCGTTTATTTAAATCTACCGATTTTCTCCGTATTGCAACCAGTTAAATCGGCAAGCTCTAGAATTTATCTGCCCGGTCGCGCCTGGCTTTCTTGTCGCTAAGTAGCCGATTATTTAAAGCGTGGACTTCGCGGTATTTTCCTTGAATCTTATCAGCGTCGAACGTACGACGTGATGAGGCTGTAAATCATCGGCTTGATACAGCGGGTTTCCGGCGACAGTTTCGCACTCGAAGAATTCAGCTGTCGCGGTGGCAATAACCACCTCTTCTTCACTTATATTATTGCATTCTGCATAATCTCGTCCGTTTACATTCTCGGCCACAAAATTCTTGAACAATGAGTGGGGGTGCAAATGCGTTAACGGTACCCATCCTGCTCCTGAATTACTATTACTGGTACGCGCGCTGATTACCATTTTTACTCTCGGGGAAATCGCAACTCGGTCGACGGATTCAAAAGGTAAGACTCTGTCGACTAACTTTAGAGCTTTACTGGCCGCGTCGATGCACCCATTAAGCGCGTCGATAACGTCCCAACCGATTATTCCCACAGTCTCTATGAAGAAGTCGTTTGGAACTGCCTTCAAGCTGTATAACATCTAGACCGAGAGTTATAGGAGATACAAACCGAAAAAAACAGATGATATAATCACAGACTTAGACGCATGGAAACTCGTTATTCCAACAGACAAGCGCGATGAAATTTGCGAAGAAATGCACTCTGAACCATGAGCTGGTCATTTAGGTGTGGATAAGACATAAAATCGGTTAGCATATTTCTATTATTGGCCTGGAGCATATAAAGATACGGCTAGATTCGTGAAAAACTATAAAATATGCCAACCAACGAAAATCGATCAGCGCACACAAGTAGTCTTAATAGGACCTCGTGACGTCGACAGACTGTGGAAAATAATCGTAGCAGATTTAATGGCCTAATTTCCCAGAAGTAAAGCAGGTTACGAGCATTTAATAGTGTTCCAGGATTTATTTTCGAAATGCATTATATGTGTACCGATACGGAAGAAAACAGCCTCGAATGTTAAAAGCTCGTTAGAAAACGTAGTTTGTGCTCAAGTCAGCACGCCAGAAATATTTTTATCCGATAACGGGCGCGAATTTATCAATGATACGATGAAAACTTTCTTAGACGAGAATTCGATAATCCATGAAAGAACGCCAGTATATCATCCGCAAAGTAATCCCATAGAAGAGGTAAACCGATAATTAAAAATACGTATAACCACGTATATAAACTACAATCATAAAGAATCGGACAAATTTATCCCACAATTCGACAATTATTACCCACTACGATAGGCAAGACACCCGCATTTTTAATTTTCGGACATCTACCGAAATTATGGCGACGGGTAGTCTGAGTGCGAATCGAGGCGATTCCGAAAGATTCAAATGCAGTAAATCGCAGTGCGAATGAGCGTATTGAACAAACGGACTATCGCGACAACTATAGCTCGCAGTCCGACGGATCAGTCCAAAAGTATAATACGCGTGCCAGAAAGAGAAAGAAAGTGGATAAATACAAAAACAAGCAAAAGGCTGACGTAGACAAAGAAATTGGATAAATACAAAAACAAGCAAAAGGCTGACGTAGACAAAGAAATTAATGACACACAAAGCCGACGATAATAAAGAAAACAAAAATTATATTAATATTAATAATAGTTCAAACAATAAAATAAATGATTGGACCGAGCGAATGCAAAAATTAGTTCATGTGCACGACAATACTCTAGTCCAAGTAGACATCTATCCAATAGATGAGAAACCAAAACGCAAGCCCGGTAGGACGCCTAAACAAAGCGGTGAGTATCGAGAGCAGCAGAGTTCCCCTCTCCTCCCACCGCTATGCCGACTGTAGCAACACGTGCCGATGCAGTCACAGCATCATTAGCCGCCAATCGTTCAAACCACACGCATCTATAGTGTTTACAGCAATGGCCAATTCCAGTACGAGTAAGTCGTCCTGCGACAGTGAAGTCGACCCGAACGTGCTCAAATAGTTGCTGAAATACCACAAACTACTAACAAAGAAGCAAAGTGAAAAGAAAATACGAAAGGCCAGTGTGAGAAGTGAAAGAGTAGATAGTACAGGGAGCGCGGACACGGGCACCACTCTGACAGACAAAGAAAGCGCCACAGGCCCAAACAAAACCAGCGCCGGCGCGTAAAACAATAACAAAGCAACCGCCGTAGCAGTATATTCCATGAACTGCGAGCAAACCAGCAACAATATTTGGCTAAGCAAGAATAAGAAGGAATCTTGAGATATCAAGTCATGTCAGGAGACGAACGATGGTCTAGTATAGCAGAAGCTGAAGCGCAACTGCAAGAGAGACCTGAGTGGCGCAGTCGTAAATAGACAGCCGCCGCAGCCCTTGTACGCCGGCAAGAAAAACAACGCAAGAATCAGCAAGACGAATCAGGGAAAAAGCATACAAGCAGGAATATAAAGAACAACTAATACGCCGAGAAGGCTCAAGAAGAAGCCGAAAGATTTGCCGAAATCACAAAGGCGCTAGAAGCATTGAAATCCGAGCTGCAACGCAAAATACAAGTATGGCGCGAAGCCGCAAAGCAACGATAGAAAGAGGAGGAAAGATGCCTGATAGAGGAAGAACTAAAGCGCGAGAGAGAATCCGACGAAACCATAGGGCACAGAGAGAACAAGCCACACAGACAGAAACATCTTCCCCGGCGATCAACCTCAACAAAAGGAAACATCAACAGAGTCGTCGATATCCAGGACGAGGAGTTCAAATGGGAACTACCCGCAGAGTCCGACTCATTGAACGAATGCTCAACCCCAAGCATCAAATACACATACATGGCTAATGAAACAAGCAATCAAGTCGAAAAAAAATTCAAGTCGAAGGCCGCTTCAGCAAGTACATCGAGCAGCAGGCAGAGCATAAGCGCAACAGCGTGACAGAAAACAACTCGACCAACGCTAGGCAGCTACAACCCAAAGGCCAAATATTTCAGCGAGAAAAAGCAGCAAGTAAAAGCAAGCTTCGAAGACGAGATGCTTAAATCAGGCGAGTGACAGCCGAGATCGACAGCCCAGTTCGTCCGACGAAATCAGCTGCGAGGCATCGACATGTCACACATGTCCGAGAAGGAGCAACACCGAGCCTGGCTAAAATAAAAGAGGGAGTCCCAATAGAAAGCGAGAAAGGATCACCCAAGGAAGAAAGAAGAGAATTAGTTAGTGATAGTTAGTGATAAATTAGTCATAATTAATTTACTTATACGTACACTCATACGTACAAACGATCGAGTGTAAAGTATGGATGAATGTGTGTTAATTAAAAATTACAAGCGCGACAAAGAAATATGTAAAAGCGCGGATGGTTACAAAACCGAATGACGTTCGTTTTTTCGGAATGACGCAAACAATTTATTTTTGATATGGAAGGATGCAA
This sequence comes from Muscidifurax raptorellus, assembly GCA_020010945.3. NCBI lineage: Eukaryota > Metazoa > Arthropoda > Insecta > Hymenoptera > Pteromalidae > Muscidifurax > Muscidifurax raptorellus. The sequence goes on from JAHUUD020000030.1 coordinate 959,814, forward strand.
AGCACGATTATATTTTTACACATACTATCTTGCATAATATAATGTAAAGCGAGACCAAATCACTTAAATGCGATTGATGAAAAATGCGAAAAATGAAGCATATAAGTTGTTGAGCATGTAAACTTAAATAAATATAATACTTATTATTTTTACACAACAAAAGCAATCATTCATTGCGTAAAACACACCTTCCCCAGAGCGTAGCAATATTAGACAGTAATCTTGAAATCTACTACCAGAGAGAGAGAAAGAGTTGAGGCCACACGGAACCTTTCATTTAGAATCATGAAATATCATAACATAAGAACGGCTAGCATTCGATTGAATTATATTTATTTGCATTTTCAATAATACAATATTCATAAATACATAAAGGTACTGGAGGCGACACATGCGAAGATGCTTCGCGTTTCAGCTACATTCAAAATTTCAGCAGGGGGACATTGTGACAGTGCACACACGCGCGCACGCAGCGCGCCTATGTACACACATACATACGCAACACTCACAATCATACGTCACGCCCAACAAGGCGAATATCGAGGCAGAGTAGCCGCACGCGAAGCATAAAGAAGGTAAGAGAGAGAGAGTAGCGCGGAGAGAAACAACACGTTACATAATACGACACCGAGTAGCGTCATAGGAGAAAGAGAGAAAGAGAGTGTCTGGAGCCAAACTAACCTGAAGGGCCCGAGACAAGAGCGGGGGGATGAGCGGGGGGATGAGTCGAGCAAGCAGCGAGACTCATCGGCTTTTTACGTTCGACTGTGATAGCGAACGCACGTGGCCGGCGATTCTGGCGAGAGCTGGGAGGCACGAGGAGCCGTCGGAGCCACCAACGAGACTCCAGAGGACGAGAGGGTCGAGGGCAACTTCTAGCCCAAAAGACAGCCCGACGACTTCCCAACGATGAGCCAATACTCATCAGTCCGAGAGATTAGATTAGATTCATTTTTATTGCTGTACATTTTGTTGTACAAAAAACATTAAAGAAATACAATAAAAGAATACATTAAAATTAAGGTGTGAATAAAATACGAATAGTTTTATGTGAGTGATAGATGAGATAGTGAAATGAAAGATCTTGTGATAAATATGTAATGTAGCGAGTACAATAGATAAATTAATGGAGGGTGCGTATGAGTTTCCTAGTTAGATGAAATATTGTTTCACTTGGAGCTTGAAAAGTGATAATCATCTATTGTTACAAAGATGGGTGGGCAGTGAGTTCCAGATAGAATGAAATGTTAATTTTCTCTGAGACATTCATGGTTAAAATAATAAGATCGAGATTAGATTTTAAGTCATTATTTATATTTATGTATGTGTTAATATTGTCATTGAATTGATTGATTATTATTATCAAAATTATCAACAATCACCGCATATTTCTAGTGATACATCAAGGGTTATTAGATCTTCGATTTCGACATATGCTAAATTTTACGAATTAGCATTAAAATATATCCGTTTCGCGAATATTGTCCATCCTTCCTTCAGCAACAAAACCGGAAAAGTTCATCCTTTTTCAACGGCAGCTTTTGCATGCATTTGTAAAAGCTTGCGTCCCAAAATTCAGGTTTAAGAAAATGAATGTTTTTATATTTTTGTTAGCCATTTATCTTTGAGAGAACTGAGTGAATCATCCTCATCGTTTCCAAACGTTTTAGTATTCAATGTGGCTTTCCATTTTGCACACGAAACATTTTAGAAGAAAATCTGCCTTCTTTTAAAGATGCTTTTAGAGTGGCTTAGATGCATTGCATTTTATTTCCAGGCAATCTATTACATCTTCAAGTACGCTGTGAGGATTAACAAGAAAAGCATTTGATAATATGATTCTTTATTGATTATTAATTAATGGTCTTATTGTTATCGTGGTGTCACTAACTCGAATACGCTTATGGGTTACAGTAAATTCCTTGACGATGTCCTTACTTAAGAGGTATAAACAGACTTGCCTTAATATCAACATAGTCAATGATCAGTCCTTGACCACGCTTAGGAATTTCATTCTGTATAGCAGCATACCTTGCACTTTTCACATTTATCACATGAAACGAAAAAACTTGGGATTTGTTTTGGGACTATTTTCTATTGAAGCCATTGTTAAATCACGCAAGTGATTTTAGATTCTCGAGAACGCCGAAGATTGAGTGTTCTCAGGACCCTGTATTATAATAAACACGCGATAATACGCTGGGGCAAGGTATGCATACGTGTTGTCACTTTGAAGGTTCAAATCGAACTCCCGGATATGACTATTACCTTCCGCTACTCAAAATTAGTAGAACTTTGAATTGCTCTGAAAAATTTGAAAATTTTTGGAAATTTTTGAAAATTTATGAGTGTTATGAAATTTTTAAATAAAATGTTTAAAAACGTACTTGCTCTACTTTTAGAAACAAAAAATTGTCTTGGTCGGTATTTGGAATAAAATACTTTATGCAACACGGGAGAAAAGTGGGTTTCCCCGCTAGGTTTTACTGCCATCTCAAGAAGATTTTTTCTAGAGTGACCGAGCAAAACACGTTATATAATTATAATTATAATGTTTCCAAAGCGAGAGCGTGGGTTCGTTCTTTTGATGCATCAGGCAAGTGAAAAAAAGTTTGCTTGCAAATGGGACAACGGCATTTGTCTGTTCATCAATTCGGTGACAAACATTCAGTTAGGTGGTTTCTATAGAGGAAACAATATTCTAGTCGAAACATGGATAAAAAAAATTTCAATTGATCTTCCATAGAGTTATATATGAGGTAGATTTTGTGATGAAACCTTTGGTTGATGGATTTAATTAGAAATGTCTCAGTTTTGAATGATCATTTTCTTGACTCATTTATCATCAATCATGATCATTAATATTTCATTCCATGTGTAGTGTATGTGTCTTATGTATGACATCTTCATTGTATTTGTTTTTGTGCGTCATGTATTAGAGTATATATTTATATTTGGCACTTAATGTTTTAATAATTATGAGTTATTGATTTGAATTTTAGGTTTTAGTCTATACTCATGAAGTCAGTATCTAAATAAATGTCGACATCATCTTCTAGATATGTTACAAACTATGTATTGGTATCGTCCATTTGTAGCTTCAGTTGTAAATCTGTGACTGTTGGATTATTAGTTATGATTACTCCAGTTGATACGGGTGCAATATTAGTTACTTCTTGTCGTGTGCCTTGTTGTTTCTCAAGTTTTTTTGATAATCTAGGGTTTTCTTTAGCCTTTTCGTTACGGGTCCGAGATTATTTCTGGTTTGTTTCCTTGATTCAGCGAAGGTTGATTTATAAACGGAGTCACTGTTTATTCGTGTCTTTTCAGCATCTTATTTCTTAAAATATTACGCGTTTCCATACAATAAACGTCTTTTTTTATCGGGTATGGTTTCGTAGTACATCATGATACCAAATTTGGGAAAGTGTCTGAAGATAACTTCGCCTTCCCGGGGTAACAGGCAGAATTATCTATTTTTCTCTTTTAGGATCCTGTGTGTCATATTATTGACTATATGAACTTTTGATCGCACAATGGATTTGGTGTTGATCCTTCTCCAATTGTTGTTGGTACTATTTTGTTGTTTCATTTGCAAAGCATTGTGACGTGGTAGTTTCCCTAACGCGTGTCGGACATCGAATTGTCCCGCCAAACAATGGGACGGTCGCACGAAACCACCGCGTCGTAAGAAGGTCGTCTTTCGATGACGGAAGAATCGCCTCGACAGCTCAGCTATCTTCGCATTAGCGAACCGCGGGGAGTGGCGGGATCCTTCTCTGCTTGGCTACTTAGGAAATGTTTGGAGTCGAGATTGCGTGTATACAATTGATTCTCGATTATTTTATATAAAATGCAATTGGGCTGAATTCGCCCTTCTATATTTATTTGTCGTTCGCCGTGGCTGCATCGTGCTGATCGCCCGATGTCTCCTCTCCTCTCGAACTGATGAGTATTTGCTCGTCAGTGGGAAGTCGTCGGCCTATCTCTTGTGCTAGGAGTTGCCATGGACCCTCTCGTCCTCAGGATTCTCATCGGTGGCTCCGATGACTCCTCGTGCCAGTCGGCTCTCGCCAGAGTCGCCGGCCACATGCGTTCGCTATCACAGTCGAACGTAAAAAGCCGATGAGTCTCGCTGCTTGCTCGGCTTATGTTCCGCTTTTGTCTCGAGCCCTTCGGTTTAGTTTGGCTTAAGGTGTTTCTTTCTCTCTTTCTCCTATGGCACTACTTGGTATCATATTATGTACCGCGTTGTTTCTCGCTGCGCTACTCTCTCCCTTACCTTGTTTAAGCTTCGCGTGCGGCTCCTGCCGCATCGATGTTTGCCTTGTCGGGCGTCATGTATAATTGTGAGTGTTGCGTATCTATGCGTATGTGTACATATATAAACATGCTCTGCTAGTAAACGTGTACACTGTCACAGTATTACTACGTCTCTCAAATTGTTTTCTCTTATTAGAGAGATGTATAAATTTTTGTACAATGGTCGATAAGGGTACTTCAATGTTACAGAACATTGATAAGTTGTTTCTGGCAGCCATTTTAAGACTCTTTGCTGTGTATACATTTTTATCGTTATCGTGTGTACGATTGATGATAAACTATAATTTGTGTTTATGTACAATGTGATTCGCTAGTAATCGCATTCAGTCTCGTATGTAAATTTCCTATTCGAGGGTAAACTACATTTGAGATTAGATGATTTCGTCCATTGATTTGATGTATTGATTCTCTCAGTTTTTTGGTTTGAAATATCTACAACTTCTGTGCAACTAGTTTTGGCAATTTTACTCCGTGTGTTTTGGTTTTCGGCTTTGAATTCAATTGAAGCGGATATTACGTGCTTTTCCGTTCTGTATTTAGGGCAAGGTACCATCATTCCGCATTCCATTCTTATTATCAAAACTATGATCTCTACTCTTATGATGAGTTGAAAGGTAAGATCGCTATGTTATAGATTGCTTATAAGATATCTTGCCTTTTTTGATATTTTTTGTTTAAAAGAGAGAACGTGTGTTGTGTATTCAAATTGATTTCGGATTTGTACGGGTACGTAGTTTGGCTGACTTTTTTTCTTGTCCGATTATTGTGATTTCAGCAGTTCTTCCTACGCATGTTGGTGACATAAATATGACTCCAGCATCTTTCAGAATGATTTTCTCGTCTTATTGGCCTTAGCATAATCATTTGTTCTGGGTTGATTGTTGAAAATAACCAGGATTCATCATTTTCCAGGTATTTCTATTGCATTTATCTGCCACTTTTGTACCTTACATGTTTATCAGAATGATCGTCTGATTCGTATGTAACGTGTTTCAATTTATCTATATATTTCCTGATTCTTTTTCTGTTGAGGTGTTCTAAAATTACATTTTCCTGCCTATGAACTCAATTATTTTGAGGTATATATTTCTATTGTTATATCCTGTCTATTAATTAATAATAATCTGAACGTAATGATATGTTTTAGGGTAGGGTCTACTGTTTTTAAATATTATTAATATGACTACCTAACACACTCACTTATTAGGTTTTAACAAGCTGTTAAATATCCAATCTGCTTTTGTAAGTGATCAGGATAAGTTAAATTACACACCTTAAAAAACTCGTATGATACAAATAAATACTACGTTTGAGTCTCAGTAAATATAATTGAGTTAAATTGAATTTTTGTATGGTAGATCTACTATGAATTTTCATAAATTAAATATATGTTTGAAAGTACAGGATATATCAATTGTCGAATTGATGAGGTACGGAGCTGATATTCCAACTGACTGTATACGGTATGCAAAGCTTATTTAAAGCCTCGGATCTTTCAAATTGCTTATTTTTCATTTCGCAAGCTGCATCGAACGAGTTTAACAAAAATGATTATTTTACACTTTGCAACTTAACTCATGATTGAGACTGACAAATTCACGCTCTGATGAACGGTCTGAAAATTTAAAAATCGGCAGTTTTTATACTTTAAACTATTTGCCAACGTTTTCTAAATTGAAAATATAATTTTCGAATTTTCCTGTAAGGGGTTCAGTAATTAGTCTCGACTAACCTCCAACTTTTCCTTTGAATTTTCTAACTTTTTGGTCGTATCTTTGTTTTGACATGTTTTTATTTAAAATGTGATTTTCTCCTTTCATTATTATTTCATTTAGGATAAAATAGTATTAAAATAGTCTTAAATTTAAATCCCTAGTATATATATTGTACAGTTTTAGCTTTTCGCCCGATAGTAGTTTTATTGGAAAAGTGCAACTCTCCTATAAACTAATTAAATGGTTGTAAATGGCTTAATTGATCCCAGTCATCGTATCTTCCTTAGTAAATTCTTATATATTCTACCTGGGATGCATGAGTCCTTTCAAGAGAATCATTCGTCTGGGGTCTATAGCCGGCTGTCGTTAAATGGCTTATTTTGAATATTTTTAACATACATTACACAATGTTTGTCATTGCACAATGTGCATCCACAATTGTGCTTAGATGCAGGTTTTTTAATGGTATTGCAATGATGTTCTTGGTCGAATTGTACTATATGGTAAGTAGATAGCGGTTTCCACTTGGCGTTAATTTGAGTTTCCCCACCATGTCTATTGACACTTTATAGAAAGCTTCTATTAGGGTGTCCGTAATTATTATGGGTTTCTTATGTTTTGAACCTCTGTATTTTCTTCTCCTAGCACCTGGTGCATCTTCTTATGTTATTTTGTGCATCATTCCTCATTCATGACCAATAGTATCTTTATCTGATATTTTGTATGTTTGATTTATTTCTTTGCGTCCTCTAGTTAGGCTGCCATGTAGGTTGTTGATTATAAATTTCCTTTCTTTTTCATGAGGAAATTGCACCTTTCCTTAACATATTCTCATTTTAATGAAGTACTTCACTTATTAGTCCTCGTTCTAGTTCATCTGTCAAGTGTCCTCGTCTGGATATTCTGAAACTCTCGATTCCTATATTTATTCTTTTCCCCTATAATCATTACTTTAAGGAATAAAGAGCGGGAGCAAAGGACAAGAGAATTGAGTTTTCATCAAAGTACCCAAGTAGAACATTACTCTGCCCATCGCCAGACCAGACCAAAATTGAGTCTCTTGAGTGGCTTCGTACTCCTTCGGTAGATAAAGATATACTCATCCCTTCTTACCCCGAAGATAAATCTCACACATGAATTGAAAGAGGGAGAGAGAGAGAGAGTATTTGTGTATGTTAGAAGTAGTACGTGCATGTGTCTATGTGTGTATATAACCTCTCATGCTGATGTGTCAGAGGCTACAGGCTCCCCGACAATAGTGCATCAGAACAACCAGTGCAGCTGCGGTGGCTAGTTTGTTTTGGCTTGCCTCTGCTGGGAGCGGGGGGGGGGGAGGTTACTGCTCTTACTCTTTAGCCTAATACCCTCATACGTATCCGCCACATTTGTGGTATCTGTCGATCCGGTCGAATGATCGAGTCACAAATGCATTCCGACCTCGAAATGGCATAAAAATTCTTAATAGACTTTTCGCGAACAATTCCACCTACTCAAACGGGACCTTGGTTATTTAAACTATTTGTAGTTGCTCTTTAGCCGAAGATCCCTATACGTCTCTGCCATATGTCGAAATTAATCAATAATATTAAAAAATATGTGAGTGCTTTATGTGTGTATGTACGTATGTGTATATTTATGAGAAAATCTTAAATTTGGTGAGATTCTTATGTAAAATCAAAGCGTTTTGCTATTAAAATAATAATAATTATTAGATAAAAGGTTTGCGCTTCCCGTCGAATTGTATTCAGTATATGACACGTTAGCACCAAACATAAGAAGTGGCAAAAAGGTTTGACTAAACATTTACAGGGCGGGAGTGGGAGCTCGTACTGGGAGATTAGAATACTTTTGTAATTTATACAGGGTGTCTGAGAAGTTCCGGAACGGCATGATAACATCTGAACTAACAATGGTAAAAAAAAATAAAAACACATCCAATTTTAATCTTAACTTAACTTGATTGCTTCATCGTAAATTCTACATCATCAACTCAAATTATTCCGGTATTCTAACAATCTCATTATTGAACGTCCTTGACATTATACATTTTTTAGTTATCATTATCTTACTTCTAAACTGTTTCAGCATATTTTTCACCCCGTTGACTCAAATTACTCCACTTCTACTTTTACTTAGTAATTGCTTAAATTTTCTCGACACAAATAATAATAATAATAATAATAGTAACGTCTCAATTTTTAAACCTTCTATTAAATGGACAAGACTTGTTTAAATGAATAATGAACATTAACAATTTAAAGAAGAGTTCATAATAAACCATAAAACTATTTTTAAAATTAAATTTTAATTTGACCATCAGAGATATTGTTAATCAAGAATTTCTAAAAAAATTCTTCGTTTAATCTTTTTAATCTCAGTCAACTTTCATTCAATTTCAATTAACCAAAGCTCATTTTTTATTCCTTAGTATCTCGTGATCTGTAGAGATTGACAACATTTTTTCTGGAAAAAAAGTATTTCTATATATTCTATTCTAATTTTGTCTTAAAAATAGTGTTTTCTCGTTCATTGATCATTTTTTTCGTCGAATATTTTTCAGTATTTAATTTGTCATTTTTCGCAGTCGTGCATATTTATTATCTGCACATAAACATGCAACGACTTAATGAAAGAGAAAGAATTTCACTTTTGATGATGATAGGCTAGGGTGAACTTAGACGATCTTACAAAGATGCCAAAACTCTCTTCAATGATACTGTTAGACCTGGGCTTACTCCAATTTCTAAATCTACAGTATCCGAGGGCTGTCAGACGGTTTCATGATACAAGAAGTGTAAAAGATAGTCCTCGTTCTGGAAGACCGTCTACTGCAACAAACAAAGAAAAATCACTAGATGTCTTATCGTCACTCACAGAGGATCCCCATACTTCAATACGCAAAATGTCTCAACAATATGAAATAAGCAAGTTTTCTATTCAGAAAATATTAAAAACGAACTAATTCCATCCATTTAAGGTTAATCTTGTGCAAGAGCTAAATGAAGATGATTTTGATAAGAGAGTTGAGTTTTGCGAAGAAATTATATCTAGGATTGTTGAAGATCCCAATTTTGCCTCCAATATAGTCTTTTCAGATGAAGCTACTTTCCAATTAACTGGTACTATGAAAATGAAAAAATACCATGAAAACAAAACCCAATATCCCGAAAAATTAAATGCTTAGGCTGGAATATTGAATAATTAATTGATTGGTCCCTTTCTCATAGGTAATTTAAATGCAGCAAAATATGAGGACATGTTACGCACGCAAATCGTTCCTAGAATTATAGAGGTTACGGGAGCCAATTTTGAACACACATGGTTCCAGCAGGATGGTGCAGTAGCTCACAATGGACGCAATGTTCGGCAGTATTTGAATACTGTGTTCATTGATCGCTGCATTGGCCGCAGATGTATTATGGAATGGCCCGCCAGATCACCTGATCTGACTCCTCTAGATTTCTTCCTCTGGGGATACTTAAAAGATCGTGTTTATAAAATTTAGATGAATTACGGCAAAGGATAATTGATGAAAGCACTTTGATTTTGGCAGAACACATTCAAAATTCTATTCGTAATTTTTATTATCGATTAGGTTACTGTCAAGAAACCGAAGGTTATCAGTTTGAACATTTGCTAAACTAATTCTTACCCTAATTGGTCGGACTGAGTCTTGCCTTAACTGGTTGGACAACACCAAGTCTTGCCTTAACTGGTGGGACAACACCAAGTTTTGCTTTAATTGGTCGGACCGAGTCTTGCCTTAACTGGTTTTGCCGACTCTTACCTCAATTTGTTGGATAACACCAAGTCTTGTCTTAGCTAGTTGAACAACACCAAGTCTTACCTTAATTGCTTGGATAACACCAGGTCTGCCTTAAATGATCAAAAACGGGTGGTCCTATTTAAAAAAATTAACCTTCAAATCATCAGGAAGGTCATGGTCAAGGTCGAATTCGAGGTCCTAATCAGATAGTTGGAGAAATATTATGAATATTACGTTTTAAATGTTGCTCTCAACGAATTCTGGTTTTCATATTATCGTACCAAGCCTGAATTGTCCTTGTCCACATCTTCCATGGTCTAATTTCAACTATTTTAGACCATATTTGAACGTAAAATTTTCCGCTTTTTATATTTCAAAACCAAGGTCTCCATCAAGTAGCCGGATAATTATTATGAATATTACGTTTTAAATGTTGTTTTCTACGAGTTCTGATTTTCGAGTTATCGTACCAAACCTGCATTTGTCCTTGTCCATACCTTCCAAGGTCAAATTTTAAAATATTTTAGACCATATTTGAACGTAAAATTTTCCGCTCTTTTCATTTCTGCGGTCGAAAATGGGGGGTCCTATTTAAAAAAATCGATTTGACCTTCAAATGACCTTGATGAACATGGTCAAGGTCAAATTCAAGGTTCCCATCGGAAAGCTGAGAAAAAATCCTAACAACCATATGTTTTTATTTTTTTTTACTATTGTTAGTTCAGATGTTATCATGCCGTTCCGGAACTTTTCAGACACCCTGTATATAACACTGTACAAAAATTAATTAACCCATCAGTTTCGAGTAATATTGGATGTGATAACCTTCAAATCTTGTCAATATTAGAATTTTCAGTTACAGTTGGAGTTGAATGTTGGTCGACTCTGATTTTTTATTGAACGAAGGAAAAGTTTTATTATTAAAGTCAACATACGAAATGTATATGGTCTAATATATTGATCTATGATTTGTATAAGTCCCTACTAAGAATAATAATTAACCATATATAAATAAAAATGCATATTGTGCGCACTAGGCGCACTAGCTAGTTATATAAATAAGACATGATTTAATAAAAAATATATCTCTTACGTACTTTTCCATACATCTCACTGCTTGGATAAATGTTAATACTTTTTAGAGATGTATTGCTTTCACTTACTTCCCGAAAACTAAATTCGATATGAGGAATATTGAAACGAGATGCTATACTTGAAACAATGTCACGAGTTTGAGCAAATTTTGGTCCAAATATTGCTGCAACGCCATCTGCTAGCAGTTCACACACTAAAAATAAAATTATATGTATTAGTTTATCTATTTTAAATAAAGTCTAATTGAAATTGTCATGCATGCATCATCTTTTACGAAAGAATGGTAGACGACTGATTCTTAGCGATAAGAGAAGCTGCACTATGATGTACTTGCTCTGCATCGTAGATTAGTATCTATTATCGATTAAACAAAGATAGTCCTTTGGCTTTTTTGTGAAATAGCTTTCAGTAAAATATTGCTTACTATAGAGACTACCTGCTCGTTAAAGTTTAACTATTCAGCAATAACGTGGTATAGGTTGCGTTTAATAAAAATTAAAATTGCAATTACAGCGGCAGATGGAAAGGAAAAAATACAGATTTTTGACCCAATTTTTTTTAACCCAACTAAGGTAGCTTACCAGGTCGTTAACAATAATAATAAAATGTGATTGAAAAAAATGAGCGTTTAATTTAAAGATTCAAAAACACGTAGGTGCCAACATTTTTCTTAAATGCTATAAAATTAATTCGAAATGCTAATTGATTGAAAAAAACTATCTCAATTATGAAAAGTCACAGCAAGCTCGGACAAGCCTAAAAAATTGTAAAAAAATGGAGTGATTTCAACACATAAGAATTATTAAATAATGATAAATTATTAAATAACAGAAGACTTAAGTAAAGTTTAAGCTGCTTATAACAGTTTTATGTGTTCAAGTAGCTGGCTCCACACCAAATAACTAGAAATTTTATAAGAAATTATGTTATTTTGAAAGCCACCGCCCATTCACTATATCTCCATCTTCCACCACACCCCCAGCACCACTTCCATATCCTCTACACCCTCTCCACACCACCCTACGCAGTTTCTCTCTAGCAATACTAAAGTCTGTCTCTCTATAGTTTCTTGCTTTACAAAGGCCCACAAAAAAATGAACTTGAATGTCCATCGACAAAACCCATGTACTCCTATGTATTTTCGCGCACTGAGTCGGAATCTGGCATTCGTTTAACCTCAGCACCTTGGGTTTAAGAGCATTTCAAGGTCAAATTGCAGAAATCAGCAATAACCAATACAAGATATCTGTCTGTTAAGTTTTGGGGGCGCTTAATCCAAATCCGGTATTTGTTTTTCTCCATGAGGTAATTTTGAAGGTCAGTTCAAGGTCAAAGCTGTTAACTTTGTGGCAGTCAATCTTGCTCACTATCAGTAACTTTATAACCGAAACCCTCATCGTATACTATTTTCAAATCAACTGTAAATTGCCGATGATCCGACTTTTTCAAAAAGTATTTGCCATATACATAGCAAAAAGAATTGACTTTTGCCTGCAACTATTAAAATTAGTGCGTATTCTTGTATTTTTGTACTCTACAGAGACCAAGTTTCCAAAAGAACAAGAAAAAAAAAAGAAAATCAATAGTTTTATAATACATGTTACCCATATTTCCGTGTGTGGCTGTTGGTCATACGACGGTTAGTCAGTTTCACTATTTTTCTCAAATACTAATTTGTTGCACATTATTCATTATGATGTAAAATATTCCACTATTCCTAAATCTGTGATCAAAATTTCCTTTTTAAGTAAAAAAAATGTGTATTTGACCTTGGGATGACCTTGACTTTCATCCTGAGGTAGGAAGCGGTCTTTATATTTGAATTTAGTGGCCCAAAAAATATATCAGAATGATAACTTGACTCAATTTCACTAATTATCGAGGATTTGACCTTCAAACGACCTCCAATCCGGCCTGATGGAGATAAATGGATACTGTATTTGGATTTGGCGACCCTGGAAACATAACGACATAGTAGTTTGCCCCATGAAAATCCATTATCGTATTGTCATACAAATCCTCCATCCAAAAAGATTAAGTGACCTTCATATAACCTTCAAGGTTATATTAAAAAAAATTGAATATTTATCTGGACGTAAAATTTCCCGCTCATTCAGAATCTGCAGTTAAAAATTCATTTTTCCTAGAGTTAACAGCTTTGAGCTTGAACTGCCCTTCAAAATTACCTCATGGAGAAAAACAAATACCGGATTTGGATTAAGCGCCCCCAAATCATAACAGACAGATATCTTGCATTAGTTATTGCTGATTTCTGCAATTTGACCTTAAAATGCCCTTGAATCCAACGTGCTGAGGTTAAAAAAATGCCAGATCCCGACTCAGCGCGCAAAAATACATAGTAGTACATGGGTTTTGTCGATGGACATTCAAGTTCATTTTTTTGTTGGCCTGTGTAATGCAAGAAACTGTAGAGAGACAGACTTTAGTAGTGCTGACGAGAAACTGCGTAGGGAGGTGTAGAGGGGGTGTGAAGGATGTGGAAGGGGTAGGGGGGGGGTGAAGGAAGATGGAGAGATAGAAAAGGGGTAGTGGCTTATAAAATAACGTAATCTATCTATGTGATGTTTATCAAGTGCCTAGCATTTGGTTCCTTTTTCCATTTTTTATTCCTTTCTTCTTTTATGTATATTATTGTGATTTGAAAGAAGATAAAAACATTGTATGTTTGCTGCGGTCATGTTATGTTGGGATCTAAGTGGGTTCTATTTTCTTATTATTATCAGAGTTAATAAAGAAAAGAATTTAAGTTTAATCATTCATGTTTAATGTTGCATTATTTCTCATTCACATACTTTTGTTGTATGGTACGGGTCCAAGGTCTTTTACGGGCTTTCTTACATAGATTAAATAACAACTGAGATCAACAAATAAAAATCAATTTTAAATACGTATTTTCGATGTCAAAATAAATACAATTTTTATTACAGAAATTTCTATACTTTTTTTGATATACAGAATAATTTTTTGATATGCAAAATATATTAATATTTTATTCAATTACTTTTAGTAATGTATATTGAAAGTGTATCATTATATAAAAATAATAATTAACTTTCTGCACGCTAATCAAATATGCAGAAGGTTACATTTGCAATTTTATAACACCATGAATAAAATGAAACAGGCATAGCAAGTTACGTAGTATCTTAAGTTGTTTGTAATTGATCAATATATTACTTAATTTAAAATGAGCAAAATTAAAATTTCACTAAGCGCTCAATTAAATATAATGGTTTTTTGTTTGTTGTTTTATGAATAAGATAATATGGTTATAAACTAAAATTTTTTTTATCGATCTCAGTTGTTCTTTAATCTATAATTTCATTGTAAACTAAATTGTCTTCTTTAATTGATCTCAGTTGTTCATTTAATCGGTATCTTCGTAGTAAATAAAATTATATTATTTTATTGACATGCAATACATCGTACGCGCCCAACTTCTTTACTTTGCTTAAAAGTTTTTTTACAGAACTTTCATATCTTTTTAAGCAGTCTTATGGAAGTACCTTAAGTTTGTTCTAAAAATAAAATGCATAATAATATGCAATGCATCAATCTGGCCTAATTTTTTTACTTTAGTTAAAAGTTCTTTCTTAGGGATTTCTTGTACTTGAATAATAATTGGATTCCTTCAGCCAGATAAAAATGTACAATGATTCCCTCGTGATGATAGAAATAAAATTTCGGTAGTATATGGCGGGATGGCGCGAAAGCATATAACCTGAATAGCTGGAAAGAGCGGAAACGCAATATATATGAGAAAGCAATCCGCAAATTACTCTTGGCCGTATCGGCCAATTTCACGGTCCTTCCACTTCGTTATAACGCACCCGCAGGCTCTCTCGCACAAGCCCCTGAACGCGCGCAACCCGACACACCGACAATATAACGTTTCGCGCCAGTAGTTCCGCGCCTGGCCGCCAGGCGGCAACGCCACCAGTTCGTGCTCCCCACAGTAGGAATGCGTCCTGAAAGGGGATCTAGAGGCGCCGAGCCCGCTGTCTCGGTCTATCTCGATCTATCTCCCCCCCATCTCTCCCTCTCCAATCAGATCCCGAATCTGGTAACAGGAGCTCGGTGCCTAGACAACTTGCGTAGCTTACCGGAACGCGGAATAAATCTGATTTTTGTTTCAAGACAATTGCTTTGTAATTATTTCACCTCCCTCTCTTTCTCGCATGCCGAGACTCCCCTACGTAGCCCTGCGAGCCGAATTGGAGCTTACTCAGCTCTACCTCACTCAAGCCCACAGGGCAACAGTTTTGGAACGAACATAAGGCTCCTCAGAGCCCCCCCTTCCCCCTCTATTGTATAATGGAAATCCGTACATTAATATAGAAGTAAATATGTCACAGGCGCCAAAGCTTCGTCTGCTTCTCAAACTCGCCTTCGTGGCGCTACCGCGCCACTTAATATTTTATGTCAGATCCTATCTTAGTATCCTAACTTCTATGAATCCTAAAACTTAGAAAATGTATTGTATTATAATATAATATATCTTATATCTAGGTGCACATGCATTAGATGGGCGAGCTTCTTGAATAAAAAGGGTACGGGTATATTATAAAGGTATATAATACAAAAATATTTGTTTTATTGGGTCCCCAGTTACCATGTTTAAAAAAAATTTACATGATGTAACTTTTTGTGGTCCAATATTTATAAATTTATGTACTTTATACGATTGGAGATGTCCTGGAGTACCTCCGCAGTTCGCTCTCTCGAGTAACTTCTTGGCATAGGTGGCTCCATTATTGCATGGTTTTCTTCGATGCTGGCATCTAGAATTGCTGGTGTTTGTGGGTCCGGTAGTTCAAGGATGAGCAATTACGGCTATGGCACGTCCATAATGTGTTGCTGCGGCTCTTTTAGCATGTTTCCTCTTATCGTATATTCTCATTTTTTTGTTTTTGATCTGGAACGTTTTGGTGAAAAAAAGTTAAGTGTAGGTTCCATTTTTTATATAATACCGTTTGCCTAAAATATTTTCGGATCCTTTCTATGTAACCATTTTGTACATTGCAAATCTTTGCATATTTTGCTTTCTTTCTTATCTCAATATTCTTGCCACATACTGGGTTTATTTTCCTGTAGTATATTATGTGGGTTATTAGATAGTCGTCCTGGTACACACGCTGGTTTATACTTCAGATTGCAGTCTCTTATCGCTCTGTTTGCGTGTTCTCTCTCGAAATACTGTACGAGACCAATGTATTTCAAAATTCTCTCTTCTTTTTCTTGGTCTTGCAGCATTGTAGCAGTATTGCTACAATGTGATCCAAGAGTCAAAATTGCGTGAATTCGCTGATGTATTGTTCTTCTGGCATTCCTAAAGGTATAAATACACAGATACGCTAGCCTGATATGTCATCATTCTTTGATTTCACTCTGCTCGTCTCTGTTTGTTGGCTGTCGTTCTGCCCATTGTGTTCGATAGAACAGCCAATCTTTTGATTCCAGAGCCTTTTCTACATCCCGTGCTATTTCATGTTGAACCCTAGCTTTTTTGTGTTTTTAATCCATTCTCGGTGTTTACGAATACGAATGATCTTATTCTACAAAAGAATGGCGTGATGCTCTCTGTGGATGCTATATAATGTAATGTTAGAGACTTGTCTTCAAGCGGCTCCAGTCTCGTTATTATGTTTCGTTTTAAGTACTCTTGCAATCGAATTTTTTGTTCGATATTGTTCTTTCTGTGGTCTGAATTTGACTTATTTGTCATAATCAATTAGGGTCCTCTATGCTTACGGTTTGATATTTAGTCTCTTTTCTAACGTTGTCAGCATAGATTAGTCGGACATCTTCTTTCATTTGCATGACTGCAGTCGTATCATTCACATTCTCGCAAATTTATATGCCTGATTTTTATTTCGGCCGTGGGGTCTTCTAGCATGATTTTGCATGGACTGAACAATTTTAAGTGGGCCTTCGCTTGTAAATGTTGTTGGACCCTTTCGGTATAAATGTCGTTATGATGTCTGCATATAGTAGAACCCCTTCCATTCTGAAAAGAAATTAAAGGCAACGTTAAAATAGGTACGGGTATTTTTATCGTGTTTATCAAGTCACATGGATGTTCATGCCTTATGCGGCACGGGTACGACTTTTCGTCGTTTGGTTACTCCATGATAAGTAAGAGAAACTTAGAAACACGAGTTCAAAAGATCTTATTTGGGCTTAATGAGTTATTTTCTCTTTTGAAACTTATATGAGACGAACGTCTAGTTGTTGTAAAGTAGATCTCAATTTCAAGTTAAAGTTTATACTTGTGCTTAATGGATTAAAAAGCGTAGATGATGGAAAACATGCAGCAAAATGATGAATTATATGCTATTCGTGTAAACGTTTCAATGATCAAAGTTTGAATGGATTTGTTAGAAATATTTCAGCTTAAACGGTCATTGTCATTAAACGATCAGTGACTCATTTATGATGATCACTATAATTATCTTTTCATTATATGTGGGTATGTGTTTATTGTAGTTCGATCATTGGGTTGTGTGTAAACGTGATCTAGCTGTTGTTGCTATACATGTATATTATTAGATAAGAAATGATATTAGAAAATCTTTTATGGGGTATAAAAATGAAGGTGATCTAAAAAGGTTCGTAAATATATATCTTGTTTAATTATTTTGTGGACTTGAAAACTAGTCTATATTCATCATACCGCTATCTAATGAAATATGAATTTCATCTCCTGAATCGATTTTGAAACATGACTTTATTTGATTTAGGTCAGTAGTACTATGCATTTGTGACTCTTTTCATGCGCATCATGTGGTGTCTCTTTATGAGGTACGGGTACTTGTTGCAAGTTTTCCTATTCTTTCTTTTGTTTACCTTGTATTTCTTCTGTTGTAGGCTCATTATCTGATGGATCAAAGTTTGTTTCAAATGAGATGTCATCGTTTATAGAGGTCCATGCTATTTGCATTTTGGAAGTGATTTTATGCGGATTATAAAGATTATCATCAATTTCTTATATACGAAGAGGCTGGAATGTTGCTTTATAGACTGGGTTTGCTGTTTAATCTTGCTTTCTCAGCATCTTCGAGGTTCAAGTACTGCAAGTATGATAGACGCCCCACAGTCGGAGATTTTTAAAAAATCGTTCCAAAATTCAACGGCTCTTACTAGAATTATCCTGGCCGACTGAAACTTTACAGAATACAAGTTTGAGTCATACAAATTAGAGGAAAATTATTAAGAAGATCGTTGGGTCATGTTTAAGGTGGTTCAAGGTGGTCTATATAGGCATATGAGCCAAATCTGTGTAATTCACTGAAAAAATTCGTTAAAAAATAGCATAAATGAATCATAAATCATAAATCAGGCTAGGAAAGTGCTAGCAGGATAAAACTTTTTTCAAACTTCTTGGTTGTAAAAATGTGAATTAATTAATTTTTGATGATTTACATCGGATTTGGTCGCTTGAATTGGCATTTTTGCTCTTGTTGAACTATATTAGAATTATAAATATTCTAGCTAAAAAAATTGTTTGCAGATTACAGTAAATATCTGGAAATATCTGGATAAATCTGAACAAAAATTGAAAAAAAAAACAGTTAATAACTGTAAAGAAATGTTGGAACTAAGGCAAAGACAACAATTATTTGCAGCATTAGTTAGTTTTAGAAAAAATTATTTGCAATTTACTTCTGTTTTTAAAAGTTATCTGCAGTTTTAAACTATTATTAACGGTTATTTTGACGTATTATTATTTTCGCATTATAGACACGATTTTTAAATGAGTAAAAAATTATATATATATATATATATATATAACTATTATATATACATATAGTGCAATGTTTACTTTCTTTTAATTATTAAACTTTTTTTATGTAAATGTATCTCTCTAGATGGAGGATGGTATTAGGTAGAGTCTTAGAGGAGGTAGGATTGGTATTCCTTGAAAAGATATCTTATTAAATTTTAAGAATAATGCCAGTATTATTGTTTTTAGATTTTATTTAGTAAAGTATCTTTTACAGAAATCTAAGACTCTGGTGGTTATATGAATATTGGCAAATATCCACCGTTTTTTATTTTAAATATTATATAACAAAAATATACGTTCTAAAAATAGTAAAGTTGTATTGTACCATTATAAATTTTCAGTTTTTAAATTCTTCTATTTTTTGTACAAACAAAAGTTTTTTTAATTATATCATGTGTAAGCGATCCAGCGATTTGGATCGCGCGCGCATGTCAGGCGCAGGGTCGCCGCGATTCGGCGCGCAGGCACTGCGCGCGGCACTCGGACCCCTCGCGTCGCGAGCGCGATCGGGAATCGAAAGATAGCTTCCGGCCTCGAGAGCAGCAACACGTGCTCGGAATTTATCGACCTTGCGATACCGCGCGAACGCGATCTACTGTGCCTCCGCTGTGCGCGAGTGTATCTGTGGAGTTGCCAGTGAAGGCGAGCGTGCGAGCGGAGTGATCCAGCGAGCCAGCGACGAACCTGTCGGTACGCCACCGACTCGCAGTCCACGCCGTGTAACTGAGGGAGGACGCTCCCGCCATTTTGCGCGTGCCGCACCACGCAGGAGCGGCGCTTAGCGAAATTGTAAGTACAATTATCTTTTGTCGCGCGTCAATTGTTATTGCGAGCGAACTCGCCGCGAGCGAGTAATTATCGGCGTGCGTATCTGCCTTCTCGCGTCGCGCGTACGCAACATATATCACGGTTGTTAGCTCGTGTAATTCGAACTTGAATAAACAGACGTTCTCTTGCATCTAAGTGTTTACTTTTCGTTCGCTCCTAACGTCCTCACATTCCCGAGTACCCCGACAGCCTCCGCGGGTAAATCGCGTGCTTCGCGATTTACAGAATAGCTGACTAGCCGAGCAGCGTGTCACAACGACACAGCAGCGGTAGGCTGCACAAGCGACGGCGCAGGCAATCGCCGTCGCATCAAGGAGAGTATCTCTCCGTTGAACGGGAAGAAGAGAATCTTCTCGCCGGAGTCGAGCCTCGATTAGGAGTTGTAAATAAATTCCTTAAATATAAGAAAAAGTAAACAAAAACTTCTTTACAGCTATACTGAATGCAATATATCATCCGAAAAATAAATATACAATAAAATATAAAATAAAATTTGTCTTATTAAACACTAGTACAATACCTTCTTAACAATTAAAAAATTAAATACAAAAAATAATATTTCCATAGTTATTTGGATAGCATTATAGTTTTAATATCGTATAGTTTAATTAGTTAAAAAATTGTATCACACTATTTGAAAAACCTGGAAAAAATTTCCTGAAAGTTTTTAATTTCCTTTAATTTAGTATATACATGTATGTTAATAGAATCAACAGGAGCAACACAGAAATAAACTTTGCAAATCACTATAATACGTGAAATTCTTTATTGAGTCAAGTATATACGTGTATATATATGTGGAGACACAAGGCAGCCGAGAACAGCGCCAGGGCCGTAGAAAACAAGTTCTGAACCCGCGCCCATACTTCTGTAATAACGCGCATCGCAAGCTAGAGCTCCTCTCCTCGCAAGCCACAAATCCCCACGATGGGTGGCGAATGGGAGAGCGCTTGGGTTTGAACTTTATGTAAACGAATATTCTGTAATCAGATTTGGCTTGGCTCTTGACCTGGCCGGTTGTGCCTTTTCGAATAAATATCTTTCGTAAATTACCCGAGGTGTCAATTAATCCGCCTGCAATAAAAGGAGACAGGAACGCCCGGCCTCGACATCGTCGAACCGCTGTTCCTCGGAATCCACCGTTCCTTTACCCTCATCTCCAAATATATATATATATATACTAGTGGGGCTTCGCCCCCCTGCTCGCTCTGCTCGCCAACCCCCATTTTAATTTTTATGTTAATTTTCAAGTATAAGATGTTAGTTATAAAATTTTTAATGCATAATTGGTGAAATTATTTTTTTTGGTATCTTTGATGAAGCAAGCACAATTATGTTACCTATTCAATTTAGGCATTTCCATATTTTAAAATTGAATAGAAACATGCGTTCCCAAAACAAAGATTTTTCAGAATTATTATTAAAAATTGGAAAAGGAAAAATCAAAACATTCATAATACCCGAAGAATGAAAAACTAATGATACATGTTCAAAAATTTTTGTTGGAAATATGCATTTTTCATTAAATACTGTAATCCTTACATCTCATAATGAGTACGCTTATTTTTTGAATAATAAAATTTTAAATCAAATGGAAGGGAAAACAAAAACATATTTTAGTACAGATACTGCTACGTATAAAGGCGTTGATAAATCGGATGATAATATTTATATAAATTTTCCAATTGAAATATTAAACAATATTCGTGAAGGATTGCCACCTCATGAAATTCATTTAAAAATTGGAGCTATTGTAATGTTAATAAGAAATTTAAGTATAGCGGAAGATTTATGCAATGGCACACGATTGAAAGTTACGCAATTATTAAAGTATAATATTGAAGCAGAAATCATAACAGGAGAAAAAATTGGAAATAGAGTATTATATTTGAAAAAACCGTTATTTTCTCATGGTCAATTATATGTATCATTATCTAGATGTAAAAATCCTAATAATTTATTTATACAAATTGAAAGTGATAATAATTCAGCAATAGAAAGTATAGTTTGGAATGAAATTTTTGATTAGTATAAAATGTACAACTTTCCTTTTCTCTAAATTACAGTGTAATAGATATTTATATTCATCTTATTTTTTTTAGTTTAATTCTGGAAGAGTGGATTACAGGCACATATATAATTATTTGATTCAATATAAGTTCTTTTTATTATTATTATATGACATGATATAATAGTATATGTAACTAACTTATAATAATTAAACAATTATTCATAACATTTACATAAAAAAGTTTTTTTTTTATTAAGTAGTGAACATTTCTGAATATGATAAAATAATATTTTGTCATATATGTATATTTCATATTTTACAATATCATATATGTATATGTCATATTTTACAATATTATTTTATAGGCAATATAGTTCCAGAAAAACGTTAAAATAGAAAAATCCACTTACCTTTTTTTTTAATCGCTAAAAGACCGTTTTCCGACTCAAATTGGAATAAAAGATTAATTGACATTATAATATATATATATTAATGCTAACGCATATATCCTAACGGAAGTAGTATATGTGCAAAGATAGAAAAAGATGGCGGCCGAAGCCGAGTGGTGGGGTAGAGTCGGTGAAAGCGTGCAAAGATAGAAAAAGTATGGTCGGCCCTAAGGTGTAGTGCCTGGGTGAAAAAACCAACATGGCCGCCGTAGAGGTGGTGTGTTGGTGGGGGGAAAAGACCCTGTACGAATATAGAAACTCTCCCTCTCCCTCAGTAGCAGCCGACGTTGTACCGATATAGAAAATCAATGTGGCTGGTGTTGAGGTGTAGGGTCAGTAAAGTTTAGGAAAGATGGCCGCCGTAGAGGTGGTGTGTTGGTGGGGGAACGGCCCTGTACGGGTATAGAAACTCTCCCGACCTTCAGCAGCTGACGTCGTATATGTATAACGCCTGTGTGAGTATGGAAAATTTCCCTTTCTTGAACGGCAGGTTATGCGTTGGTAAGGAAGATTTCTGTACTTGGATCTATGCTTGGGTATGTGCGTTTATGTGTATATACGTGTACAGGCTGTGTTATATATGTACATAAATGTACACATTTTCATGATGATATAATAATAATAAATAATAGTCGAAATTGTAATACAACTCAAAAATAAAATAAATAATGGGGTTAAATGTGTGTTTGGGCTGTAACTTTTGTTAAATAAGAAGGAAAGCATTTGTGATTTAGATCTATATTTTAAACCATTTTATATATATACAATATATATTAAATAATCTTACAATAAATATAATATTTATTTAGGTGTGGTAATTTTTTCGATGACACTTTCGCATATAGCATTACAATGCATTGCTATTAGTTCGCTAAAAATTACATCAAAATAATTTTCATTAAAATTTTTTTCAAAATTGGCCGCTATTATATTTTTAATTACAGTATTTTTCGAGCGTAAATATTGCTTAACATATGGTTTAGTTTGAGGCATTAAAATATTTTCTGTAAATTTTTTGTAAACATTATCAATAATATTAGCACTGCACTGCGACACGATGGTTGCTATTTTTTCATTAGCCTGGATTGTATAGTCGATACACTCGACCATATTAACAATTCCTTCAAATGTTGTCTTCTGTAGAATAATTGCTGGTGAATAAGCTTTTTTCTTCTTGCTTACTTGACACTCCACTTGTTCATCTGTGATTAATGATGTATAGGTTGTAGTAATCTTTTCTTCGATTTTGTCCAGTAATATAGCTTTAGTACTATATGAAGTTGTAAAACTTAGTGTAATACCATTAAACGAAATCTTGTCAAAACCAGATGAGTTATTTTGCACTTCATCACTGAAATAGTTAGTTATTTTGTCAAAATGTTGTTTGAATGACTGCCAGGCTTCAATTGTAAAATTTATACCAAAAAATGTTTGATTAATTATTTTTACAACGCATGTAAAATCACTATTTTTTCGAGGTGCAAGACCAACGATAATTTTTTTAGTACACGATGTGTTTAATGGCTAGACTCTTGAATATAGTAAGTATTGTAAAGCGTCTTCACGGGAGTTATAAGATGCCATTTCGATACGCTTTGTATCTCTTGTCAACCGCGTGTTGTTCATGTTTCAAAGAGAAGTTGTAGTATCGGTGTGAAAACACTGTGTATACACTAATAGCTGTTCTTACTTAACGTTACAACTGAATACTTAAAAGTTTGGAGGCACGCGTCTTTATATACGTCTTTGTTAATAGCGAGTATGTGCATAAGAGTGGGTTGAAGAGGAAAGTCCTAGTATGAATAACCACATTAGTAGTTAATGTGGAGAAATTCATGTAAGTACACATCATTATTGCCGAAAGTGACGTATGGTAATATTAGTCATCGGAACGCTGAGTTAAGGAGTAGTAGTCGTAGTGTCATTACCAGGCATGCAGTCGAACATTAAGGCTGGCGTAAATTATGACGCCGTGGGTACTAGGTCATCAAAGCGGTGCCTCTCTATTGCTGAATTAATAGTTCATTCAGTTAAGTAAGGTGTCTTTTTTTAATAGTTTTATTCCTAGTTAGTTACTTAATCGATTTCTACCGATACCTAGTACCCGAAAACCGATTAAGCTTTAGGGTTGGTAAAATGCTTCATGAGTCCCCCCCCCCCCCCCCGTAATGAAGGTCATTAAGAGATCTGACTGTTTGCGTTCGGGTGAAGAGTCAGTCTCTGTAATGGGTTATTAAGCCTTTCTAGCTGTGCAGAAATTTGTGCTGCTTAAATAATGCGCTTATAATGTGTCTAGTTCTCTGACCAAAGTGAGTCTTTTTTATAACAGGAATAGACACAGTGAGTAGTCTTACCAATAAAATAATTTGAACTGCATTAGCGGGAAATTGAAAAAAAGATTTTTGAGTATGGGGAAAAAATGAGCTGTACTGTCGAGGCGGTATTTAAGAGTCCGTAACCAATTCCTAGTATCTATACCAAGTTCAACTTCGCCAGTGTGCTGACCGTTTTTTCGACCTTGTGCTCTACGCCTTGTCGTGTGTATTTACGTGTGTTGTGTTGTTATATAAGTGCATCAGTAGCTGCAATGGAGTTCAACGGAGTGCCGATTTTTAAAATTTTTAAAAAAGTGTTGAACCGATCCTTCATTAAAGGAATTCGTGATCGCGAGCTGGACCGGGTGACTGGAGCCGCTTTAGTTTCTTTTGAGAAAGCTAAGATTAGAGCGCGGCGCTTCACCCCGCGAGATGGGCCTAACGCCAGTGTACGTATGCAGAAGGCACTGGACAGAATTACAAGGACGGTCGTGGGCCAATTCACCGACTTCATTCAGAACCTGGATGTATGCTTTCTGGCTCAACTACACAGGCAGGGTGTTTTCAACGGTGAATTACCCATTTTGGAGATCGTGGCGGCCGAGATTGAAGCCCGGAATGCTACGAGTGAGCAAGCTGTGCAGCCCTTATTTGCTGAGTTAAACAGCATAAGGAATGGTAAGTTTAATTCTAGTAATAAGAATTATAGTGTAAGACCGCTAGAATAAGTGGAGTTATTGAAGGATTGAGAAGGGGGCCGGCTGAACCCGGGTTCACTAGTGTCGTGCACTCGCCTGCGTAGGCCCGTTTGAGTATCATACATTCCGATTGGAGTGTATGTGTCGCTGCTTACCATCGTAGGAGTGTGCTGTCGCCGGAATAACCCCTTTTTATATCGTCCAATAACAGCTATCATGCAATTAGGGCGTGGGCATGATAGTCCGACTCGAAAAGTTAGGGACTGTTAGGGCTGTTAGCAGCGTATAAAATATAAATTGTTTAACAAGTTTTACTTTAAAACAATTTTGATTCAGGGAATTTTGGAAAATCTACACACTGTAGAATGCACACTGTAATTTTACAAAGACAAGTACAACACAAGAAGGGTTCATTCTAATTTACTATTTTTAAAATGTTGTAGTAAAAATTCTTTAAAAATTAATTAAACCTGAATATCATACCAATGATACCTTGAATGTATCAAATCCCAAAAGAATTTTTTACTACAGTGATTTAAAAATAGTATATTAGAATGAGCCTTTCTCGTGTTGTGGTAGTCATCTTACACTGTAGTGCTATATCTATGTGTGTGTAGATTAAAAACAAAATTTATATCTGAAATTATAAAGAAATTTGAAAGTTTCAATTCTGGCATAGTGAACACAAAAATACTGTACATAAACTTGTTCCCCTACACGGAAAAATTCTACAAAATAATTAATTTTTCTCTACTACAAAGCTCAACACATGTTTGTACACATTGTTGTAAGAATGGTATAACAATAAGTTATATGCTTATGTAGAATTGAGATAAAATTAATTCTTTTGTGGAATTTTTCCGTGTAGGGGAACAAGTTCATGTAGAGTATTGTTTGTGTTCACTATGCCAGAATTGAAACTTTCAAAATTCTTTATAATTTCAGATATAAATTTTGTTTTTAATCTACACACACACACATAGATATAGCACCACAGTGTAAGATGACTACCACAACGCGAGAAAGGCTCATTCTAATATACTATTTTTAAAACACTGTAGTAAAAAAATTCTTTTGGGATTTGATACGTTCAAGGTATCATTGGTATGATATTCAAGTTTAATTAATTTTTAAAGAATTTTTACTGCAGCATTTTAAAAATAGTAAATTAGAATGAACCTTTCCTGTGTTGTATTTGTCTTTGCAAAATTACAGCCTTTGTAAAATTACTACACGGAAAAATTCTACAAAATAATTAATTTTTCTCTACTACAAAGCTCAACACATGTTTGTACACATTGTTGTAAGAATGGTATAACAATAAGTTATATACTTATGTAGAATCGAGATAAAATTAATTCTTTTGTAGAATTTTTCCGTGTAGGAGAACAAGTCCATGTAGACTATTCTTGTGGGCAGTATGTTTGGTTTCATTCTGAATAAATAAACAAGAAACCTTATTTGATTTAAGAACAACTTTTGTTTAAAATTTTTAAATTATTCATATTATTTTATGAAAAACTTAATAAATGTTTACTTAAAACATTACTTTTATAATCTATAAATATAAATAAATAGATTTCTCAAATACAATATTCAAGCAAAATTTTATAATAAGGATTCGAGATTAGGATTATTATTTTTAAATATTTTCAGCCATTCAACGAGAGAATAACATTCGTGACGCTCTGAATGCTGAATTACCGGACGATGGCTTATGGGCGTTAGCCATAACGGGATGCAGAGCAGTTGATTTTAGAGGACTTTGATGAGGTTGTTGCCGATGATGTAATTAACAACAACTCCCCTCTCAGCGTCGAGCAACCAAGTGAGCATGAGTCCGAGATGGTATATGAGGATGATATACCGGATGAGCTACTCGACCAAGTAGCCTGCGGTATAGAAAACCAACAACATCTATCAACAGCTGGGGAGTTAGTGGAGGAGCCGCCAATGGTCGAAAACACAGCCGACAGTAGTGAGTGTTTTGACGTGATTTCTGATAATGTAGAATATTACGCCAGGTTTCTAACGACTGCTAGGGTAATCGAGTTGAAAATTAATCCAACTTTTTTTTCCTCCGAAAAAGTAAATCGTTTAGAGGAATACATGAGGAGTCTATTTAATTTTATAACCAAAAATTGTGCATTGACCGACTATGTCGGTATTACAATTACAAGCGATAGTTTACCGAAAGGTCCACTGCACGCTTTTAGGTTAAGATCAGACTACCAATTCATGCATATTTGGAATATGATTCAACTCGTTACCCAAAGTTCGCGTGAATTTAAAGCAGACGAAACCCTGCGGATTAGGGTTGTTAGTATTAAGTCGCCTACAGGTCGTGGTCGTACGATATCGAACCACGATATTCTTAATTCGAAATCAATAGTTAGAATAGTAAACGACGATGCGAAATGCCTGCCGCGTGCGTTAGTGACGGCTTTAGTACATAGTAAAAAACAGCATCAGAACACAGCGCTTGTGAGGAGTGAGTGGGATAGAATCCGCAACTCCAAATGTAAATTACAGCTAGAAATGGCCGATGAATTAATTAAAAGCGCAGATGTTAATATCGATGAAATGGTTGGTTGTGGTTTAACTGAAATTAAATTGTTTCAAAATTATTTTAAAAAACTCAAAACTGTTATAAATGTATACACGCTTGAACAATTAGGTACAGGCGGACAGATATTTTTCAACGGTTTTGAAGTTTTGAAAGCAGAAAATATTGTACCTATACATTTTTTAAATATTTTATTTACACAATTTGAAAATGAAATAGGTCACTTTGACGTGATTACAAATTTAACTGGTTTAACAGCATGTAGATATTTTTGTAAATTATGCAATAAGAAATTAAATAGAAAAACCACGCACAAGTGTAATAATGTTTGCGATCGATGCAACGCTTCACCAACGTGTGCCAAAAATAACACAATCATAAAATGTAGCGATTGTTTATTTGAATTTTTTGGAACTGCTTGCTATAACAAGCATTTAGAACCAAAATCGTTTAATCGTAACCTTAACATCTGCGCGTCTGTAAAAAAATGTCGTATTTGCAAAAATGTTGTTTCAATTGAGCAAAATACTCACGAGTGCGGAAAATCATATTGTCCCACTTGCTCCTGTGTTCGACCCTACAACCACCTTTGCTATATGCCTATTGTGAGACGTAAAGCAAAAAAACGGATGTGTTAGAAGATAACGAAACTCCTCAAAAACCAGAGCATGCTTTTCTTTTTTATGATTTTGAAACGACCCAAGAGTTAGAGTATGGAGGTTTAAACAAACCATCATTTAAACATGAGGTCAATTTAGCTGTTGCACAGCTATGTTGTAATGTATGTATCGATTCAAAGATGAATCAGCATTGTGAGTTTTGCGATGGTGGTGTAACTACCGTCTTTAAAGGTTGTAACGCCATAAAAAATTTTATTCTTTATATTATGAATGCCGAATCTGTGAGACCGAAAAATATTAAAGAAATAGTTTGTATAGCTGACAATAGCAAGAGTTTTGATGCTCAATTTTTGTTAAAATATTTTGTCGAAAATACCAAAGTTACTCCTAAGGTCATAATGAACGGTACTAGTATCATGCTTATGACAATAGGAAAAACGATTAAGTTTATCGACAGCTTAAATTATTTTCACATGAAATTATCTGACTTACCAAAAGTTTTGGGTTTCTCAGATAATCTTATTAAAGGCACGTTTCCGCATTTATTTAATAAAAAAGAAAATTTTGATTATATAGGGCCTATACCGGATGAAAATTTTTACTCACCTGATAGCATGAGTTATTCGGAGAGAGAAAAATTTCAAATCTGGTATAAGGAAACGCTTGACTCTGGCTATATTTTTAATTTTCAAAATGAAATTTTAAAATATTGCAGAACAGATGTTGATATACTGAGAAAAGCATGTTCTGCCTTTAGGAAAAGTTTTTTAGAAGTAGGTAATACATGTCCGTTTACAGAAGCGTCTACGATTGCCAGTGCTTGCTCGCGTGTTTTTCGCAAAAACTTTCTGAAAACCGATGAGATTGGAATAATCCCTCCAGGTGGATATAGGAAAAGAAATAGTCATTCTAGATAATCTCTAAAATGGCTACTTTATAGAGAGCAGGAAACAGGGTTCGACATTCGACATGCGGGTAACGGGTCAGAGGTAAGGCTACCCGAGGGTATTTTAGTTGACGGATATTATGAAGCGGATAATGGAGATCGTCACGTTTTCCAATATCACGGTTGTTTTTATCACGGTTGCACTTCTTGTTTTACAGGTGACAATCGCTTAAAAATAATATTCGATACGACCCATGGCCAGAAATACAAAGCTACATTAGAGACTTCACAACGCATTCTTGCGGCGGGATATAAATTAAATGAAATTTGGGGTTGTGATTTTAAAAAGTTAGAAAATAGTTTTTCAACCGAAATTAAAAGATCTATCGACAACAACCCTATGTTGTGGTCAGATACATTAAATCCACGCGACGCGTTTTATGGTGGTAGGACGGAAAATACCGTGAATTTAGCAGAAGTTAGGGAAGGAGAGTCAATAGAATATGTAGATATTTGCTCTCTTTACCCTTTCATTTGCAAAACAGGTAAATTTCCGATAGGTCACCCCGAAATTTTTGTAGGCGATAATTGCCAACGGTTAACTGGTACGGATAATTGCTTGAAAGACGTCGAGGGTTTAGTAAAATGTCGAATCCTGCCTCCTCGCGATTTGTTTTTACCTGTACTACCTGTGAGGATGCATAAACGTTTAATGTTCCCTCTTTGTAGAACATGCTGCGAAAACCTCGAGCAGGGCGATTGTACACACGAGCGCGTGGAAGATCGTGAAATAACAGGAACTTGGGTATCAGAAGAATTAAAAAAAGCGGTAACTTTAGGCTATAAAGTGACTGTCATATACGAAATATGGCAGTACAAAGTCAAACAATATAACCCCGAGAAAAACACACCTGGGTTATTTGTTGATTATATCAATACTTTTTTAAAATTAAAGCAACAGGCTTCTGGGTACCCAAGTAATTGTAAAGGCGATCAGGCACGTGATGCATATATTTTAGATTATGAACGCAAAGAGGGTGTGAAATTAGATAAAGAAAAAATAGCAAAAAATCCTGGTTTAAGATTTTTAGCTAAACTTTGTCTAAATTCGTTTTGGGGTAAATTCGGTCAGCGTGAAAATATGGGTAAGACTGAGGTTGTTAATGATAAAAATCTGTTAATAGAAATTTTGCAGTCGTCTGATAGAGAATTAAAAAATGTATTACCTGTTAATCAGGAAACTTGTTATATTCAGTGGTCTTATAAAGACGATAGCTATACACCCTCCGCTGTAACGAATGTCAGTATAGCTGCATACACCACAGCACAGGCCCGGTTAAAATTATATAGTTATTTAGAGAAACTGGGTGAACGAGTACTGTATTATGATACAGACTCTTGTATATATTTAAATAGAAATACGCCTGGAGAATACAAAGTACCTACAGGTTGTTTTTTAGGTGATATGACAGATGAATTAGAATGTTATGGTGTAAATAGCTATATAGAATCCTTCGTCACAGCGGGACCAAAATTTTATTCATATGTCGTCAAAAAACCAGATGGTTCTAAGGATGAAGTTTGTAAAGTCAAAGGTATTAGTTTAAATTATTCAACAAGTAATATAATAAATTATGAAAAAATAAAATCTCTAGTTTTAGATAAAGATAATAGGATAGTGCATAATTTCAGCTCTATCAGACGCACTGCAATGCATGACGTCGTCACTTGTAGTGAGTCGAAAACCTGCAAATTAAATAGTATAAAAAGGCGAGCGGATGATATTTGTACATCTAAGCCGTATGGTTTTAAGAAGTGTCGAAAATAATGTAACTCTTTAGCTTTAACTTAATTCTTTTACTTGTGATTGTATGGATTTGTAAATAGTTTTATTAAAAATAAATCATAAATATTTAAAATTTTTGTTCAAAAAATATATTTTATTTTTAGAAATATTTATCAATGTAAATATTGATACCACCATATTTGTTTTAACATATTTTGTGCATTTTTGTTTTTTAGATTTACGGTCCGAAGACCCCGATACGTGTAACGTACCAAGCTGTCACTTTTATCCACATTTTAAAAAGAGTTTAGAAGGTGAAGCTTGGAGACAATGTATCAATAACTTACTTAGGCTTAAGTTTGCGAAAAGTTCTAAGTATGAAAAATATTTAGAAAAATTAAAAACGTATGCTAACGTATGCGACATAAAGTTTAGCGCACAGGTTAAGTATATGGATGAGTGTGAGTGGTGCGTTTTATGTGATTATATGTTTTGCGATTCCGATGATTGTCCACGAAAACTGAAAACTGTAGTGTATGAGGATGTATGTATTTTTGTAAATAATGCTAAGGCCGTAGATTTATTGCTTTGGATAGCTTGTAAGGATGTAGTTTGTATTCAATTCACAATAGATAATAGATTCGATTTACCGACATTCACAGACAATCATAGATGTCCTATACATGTAAATAGCGAACGTTATATATGTAGACTTAAGAAAGGTGATCGTAACCTTAGTTCCGATTATTACTGAATACTGAATAAAGATTTTAAAAATATTTTCAACTAATGTACATATGATGTTGTTTTTATTTTTAGTACCCAAAACAAAAATTATCTTTAAAGAGAAAGTAACTGTAAACGACAACGTACCTATCTGTCCTTTCTTCCCAGAGTATAAACCATCATTGGAACGAATGTTACCTTTTTTAAAAAAAGACAACAGTAAATGTAAAATATTTGATATTTGCTAAATTTAATAAATAATAATAATAATAATAATAACACTAAATAATTCTAGTGTTTTATTTATATCAATAATAATCCCCCTAACCAGTTTAGCTGATGTATAAGCTAATCAGTAAGCTTATAAAAAGAAAGAAGCTGAACCAACGCTGTCATTGCTGTAGTAGCGGCCGCGGTGTAAACTTGTACATTAGCTAAAATAATAGCCTGTCGAGAACCCGGTCCGTGCGCGTAGGGGGACTCTCAACAAGTAAGCTTTTCTAAAAAAAAAAAAATAAAAAAAATGAGTTTACCCTGGAAACATCCGTGGACGTCGATGATATGTGGACCGACCGGTTGTGGAAAAACATACTTTGTCAAACGATTTTTTCGAAATTTAGAGCGTATGTCGGACACACCTTTTGCACGTAAAATGTTTTATTATTCAGAATGGCAAGACGGTTATTTAGAGTATGGTAAAGATGTAGAGTTTCACGAAGGTCTTCCGAGGGATGAGGATTTTACTTCAGATTCTAGACCGAAATTAGTAGTTATCGACGATCTTATGCGGGAATCTTCTAATAACACAATCTGCGATCTTTTTACAAAAGGCTCTCATCACAGGAATTTATCGTGTATATTAATATCTCAAAATTTATTTCATCAAGGTCCAAAACAAAGAGATATCTCGTTAAACGCGAACTATATTGTTATTTTTAAAAATCCCCGAGACAGAGCACAGATTCAGCATATGGCTCGCCAAGTTTATCCAGAAGATCCGAAATTTTTACAAGAGGCTTATTTTGACGCTACATCAATACCCCATGGCTATTTATTATTAGATTTAAAACAAAGTACTCCCGAATCGTGTAGAGTGCGTACTTGTATTTTTCCCGATGACACACATCAGTATGTTTATATACCGCGTAATATAAAAAGAAACGTAGGAGAGTCTGATCTAGCAGTCTTACGTATATAATGGCACCGTCAACATCTAGATCGTCACTCGGTGCCAAAACAGCGAATGCGTTACACGCGCTCTATCATTTGAGTAAAGAGCAGCGCAAAGCCATATTGAAAAAAGCAAATAGAAAATTAGTTAAAGGCATCTGTGAATGTGCTTTAAATACCTTAAAAGGTAATGTACCTTTAAATGCATCACAAAAAGCCAAACTAAAAAAACATAAAACAATTTTACGCCGATTATCAGACTCAAAGTCCAAAGGTTGGAAAAACAAAAAACGATTAATTGTCCAAAAAGGAAACGGTTTCATAGGAGCCTTATTGGCACCCTTAATAGGTACAATTTTTTCAGCTCTTATTCCTAGTAGACAGTAAAAATGCATCACGCTCGTAAAATGGTGCTAGTGCCACATGACAGTATAAGCAAACTACAGCAACAACAACAACAGATTCAGAATGTTAACGAGATAGATGATAAAAATGAGATCATATCAGCTATAAACAGCGTGCAAACACCTGGTAATCATTTGTCAAGATTAGATTTTGAGATGAACGAAATTTTAAATTCTTCTGAAAAAGATGAAAGAGAAAAATGGAAAAAATACAAACGTGCATTACAAAGATATTTGTTTTTCGTTGAAGAATTAAAAAAAAGTAGCAAAGTATCGAATGTGACAACAGATAAAAAAGAAGAAGAACCAGAGCATGGTATTGACACAGCGACCATTGCTATGTCAGTACCCGTAACCTATAGGCATAAAGCCGAGTTAATGCTACAATTTTTAAAAAAATCCAATAATTCATCGCGGATAACTTGGAACAATCGCGGTACTGTCTCGATAGATGGCGTTGTTGTTCTAAATTCAAATATCATAGATCTCATAAATGACGCTGCGCGTAGTAGAAAAGGAGTGAGAGCTGCGGGTCGTGAACATTTCGCCTGGCTGCTGTTAGACATTGGGATGCCTTTGGAATTTATTGGGAATACCGAATTATACAAGGAAGGGCAAAAATTTACACCACAAGCATTACCCTACTCAAGGGGAAACAACAGTAGTTTATTATCTAAACAAGGAACTTTTGAAAAATCACCATATACTTCTACACCCATACCTAACAGGAATTTGTCTAATGACCCATCTTTAAATAACAGCTCATACACTGATGCCTCGACTATAGTAAATGTACAGACAGACAACGACGAAGGCCATAACGACTCATATACACTTCGAAGAAAGAGACTTAGAAGAAACAATAGTAAAAATAATTCTGTACAAACAGGTGGTTGGTTAAGGATTTCAATGTAATTTGTAAAAATAAATAAATAAAATATGGATAAAGATAACCAGTTATTGGAAAAAATTTATTATGAACCAAAAGATGAAGCAGGATATGCAGGAGCCTATCGTCTTGTTAATAAAATTAAAAACAAAGTAGCTAAAAATAATATTTACAAATGGTTGAGAGCTCAAGACGCTTACACGCTTCATAAACCAGTACGTCGAAAATTTCAAAGACTACATTATAATGTACAAACCATAGATTCTGTATGGGATGGTGATCTTATAGAACTTTCGTCATTGAAAGCTTATAACGATGATTTTTCGTATTTACTAGTTGTTATCGACGTTTTAAGTAAATATGCTTTCGTTGAACCTATCAAAGACAAAACTTGTTTAGCTGTTACAGAGTCCTTTAAAAAAATTCTTTCAAGGAGTGGTGGTAGAACCCCAATGACCTTTCAAACTGATAAAGGTAGTGAATTTTTAGGTTATGAGATGCAAACTTTCTTAAAATCAAAAAATATTGTTCACCGGGTAACTAGAAATCCAGACGTTAAAGCTGCTATTGTTGAAAGGTTTAATCGTACTTTAAAAGAGCGGATGTGGCGTTACTTTACACATAAAAACACAAAACGGTACATCGATATTCTACATGACCTGGTTCAAGGATACAACAATTCTAGACATTCCACTATCAAGATGGCGCCAGCGGTTGTGACTATATATAATGCTCAACAAGCTAAACGAAACATGGATTTACGATATAAAATACAGGAAAGAAAGCCAAAGTACTCAGTCGGAAACCTAGTGCGTATAAGTCGTACAAAAGGAACTTTTGAAAAAGGTTATGAAGCCAATTGGTCAGAAGAGATTTTCAAAATTATCAAGGTATTAAAACATAGAAAACCACCAGTTTACGAACTTGAAGATTTAAACGGTGAACTCATAGATGGTATATTTTATGAAGAAGAACTCACAGTCATAGAGAAAAATGTAATCAATACAGAATACAAAATAGATAAAATTCTCAAAACAGCCGGTAGAGGTAAGAAGAAAAAATATTTCGTTAGTTGGGTAGGCTACCCAAGTAACTTTAATTCTTGGGTACCTGCTTCAAATATAAAAGAAATTTAACACGATGAAAAAAAATCAGTTTTATATGATTTTACCAAGCAATAGTAGTATGAATGTATACCCCGAGAACACAACGTCGTGTTATGTCACTAAACTACCTCAAGAAATCAATTTACATGGATTATGGGAAGTAGGAATATCTGAAATACATTTTCCACGATCATTTTTACATTTACGAAAAGAAGATAGAGATATAACAATGCATTCGATAATATCACCCGTGCACAGAGATATATACGGTGATCAAACATCCTATAACTTGGAAGTAACAGCCTCTCTTCCCTATGGCGTTTATAATACATTTACAGAATTCTTAGATCATTTGAACGAAGTTTTACTCGTAAATGATTCACATATGATTTTCAGATTTTCAATTGAACATAACAACACTTTTGTTTTCGCTGAACGTACCTGCAGTGACGAACTTTGTAATTTTGAACACTCTGTGAAAATGAGCCGTGCTGCCCTAGACATATTAGGTTTTGCTGAAGTTTCTGAATACATCAAAGTAGATAGTAATCCTGCTATCGCAACTCGCCCTGCCAATATTTTGAATGCTCTTCCGAGACAGTTGTATATTTATACAGACATATGTGAACCAACAATCGTTGGTGACGTACAAACAGCTCTACTACGTATTGCACCTGTAAATTACAAAGATTACGTATTCGGTTCTAATCAACATCAAACTTTCACACCTGTAAACTATGTGCCTTTAATAAGGAATTGTTTTCGAACCATCGTGATCTATATAAGAGATCATCTTGGTCTTGTTATACCATTCGAGTGTGGTACGTCAACGGTGACACTTCATTTTAGACAAACTACGTAACGACATTCACCATGAGTCATTACGAGCAATATTATGATTCACAAGTTGGTGGCGGCGGCGTCGAACATGTTTACGTAGGAGCACCGTATCAGAAAGGTCATGGTGGTATAGGTCGTTTTCTTGGAGGTCTCTTTCGTAGGGCGTTACCATTTCGAAAACGAGGTGCACGGGCTATAGGGAAAGAAGCACTCAGAGCCGGAATGCATATAATAGATGACGTAAGCGAAAATAAAGCTACATTTAAAGAAGCTCTACGCACGAGAGCACGTGAATCAGGTCTAAGTTTGAAAAGAAAAGCCGAAGAAAAAATAGAAAGTCTTATGCAGGGTTCTGGTTATAAAAGATCACAACGACGGCAGAAGCGTCAGTCGAAAGTTAGTCGTGGTAGAAAGCGCACTACACGTAAAACAAGGACCGGAAAAACAAAGACAAGGAAAACTAACAAAAAATCAAATAAGAAAAGGAAGACTCAAAATATTAAGAAGAAAACTCGTTCAGTTCGTGACATTTTTGGACCTGCTTAATAAAAATGGCTTTTCTTCACTCTCACTCTTGCGAGTGTGCAAAATCCGAGCTTGACTTATTTACACTTCCTCCTACTCAGACATCTATAGAAGGTACTCAATGGATTGAGTATAAACCTGTAACTAGTATTTCAGAAGACTCGTATTTAGAATTTCTTATCCCTGGAAACTCGGATGATTATATTGATATGGCCCATACCATGATAAATCTCACTGTACGTCTTGAAAAAGGAGACTCACCTATAGAAGATAAAACTTTAGTTGCCCCTGTTAACAACTTCCTACATAGTATTTTTAACCAAGTAGACGTGTTTTTCAATCAAAAAGCTGTTGTACATAGAAACATTACTTAATTACTCAGAAGAAGCTAAAAAATCCCACTTGACTTGCGGTCTATGGTATAATGATACACCCGGACAGATGGATGCTGCTCTACGACAACCTAGTGATGATGGTAAAACCTCTTTTTCCGCTAATATCGGAGCGTGTGTTCGTCGTAACTATACCAAAGGCGGTAAAATCATTGATTTACTTGGTCATTTGCACGCAGACGTTTTTAATCAGGAAAAATTCCTCCTCAATGGAGTGGAAGTTAGAGTACGGCTTATACGCTCCAAAGACGCTTTTTGTTTAATAAACTATGAAACTGAAAATGTAAAAGTGAAAATTCTAGACGCCTCATTACGAGTACGTCGTGCTAAAATCAATCCCGGAATTTTACTTGCACACACAAAAGCGCTATCTAAAGGTACAGCTAAATACCCATTAACCCGTGTTGAAGTAAAGTCCTTCACCTTACACACTGGTATAACTGGCGAGACTTTAGACAACATTATTCTTGGACAGATTCCGAAACGTATAATAATAGGTTTAGTGTCAAATAAAGCTTTTAACGGTAGTAAAAAAGAAAATCCATTCAATTTTCAACATTTCAACTTAAACTTTTTAGCAATGAGTGTAGATGGAGTACAAGTACCGAGCAGGGCTATACAACCGAACTATCCATACAGATATGTAGATGCTTATCATACATTATTTAGTGGTACCGGCATTCATTTTGCAGACGCTGGTAATAATATATCAAGAGAAGCCTATCCCGATGGTTATTGTTTATATGCGTTTGACCTTACGTCTGATTTATCAGCAAACTGTAATACACACTGGAATTTAGTGAAGACGGGGGCTATTCGTTTAGAATTACGATTCGAAAGTGTTCTACAACAATCAGTTAATTGTATCGTATATGCTGAATACGATAACATTCTTGAAATTGACTCAGCTCGTCAAGTCATGGTCGATTTCGGAGGATAACTTTTAGAAATTTTATGTTTCACTTACATTATATAATGACCACTAATTGACATTTTTCACCGCGTAAGCTATGGTGATTACCGTTGACAAAACTCATTACATTGAGCGGTGTTGGGTATAAATTACGGCTCTCTTGCATGAGCAGTAGTTAGAAAGGTTTTGTACTCAGTTCTCTTCACAACTACTACAACACAAAATTATGGATTATATAGTTGACGTTTTGGGTTTTCGCAATGGTACCGACAAGTTCATGATCAAAGAAGTTGCTGTAGTTTCTTTAAATAAAGAACACATCGCACACTGGATCGCAGCTGCACCTCATTCATTCTCAGACTTACCTATTAAAATACAAGTACACAATAACTGGATTACAAGCAACGTCCATGGTATCGAGTGGTTCGAAGGAGACATACCCTATCGTCAACTACACGCAAATCTTCGAGAATTAGCAAGAACAGCCAGACAAATTTTTGTACGTGGTGCGGAAGAGACACATCTTATACAAAGCATAACTACACAATACATAGAAAATTTGGAGAATTACAACTGTCCGGCTACACATCAGTTACCAAAACGGGATATTTTCTGCTGCTATCACGGTTCTCTACACCGAGGCGTTCACAATTGTGCTTTAAATAACGCCTACAGAATAAAATCGTGGGTAAACAAGAACATTGCTCTTTTGGCTGCTTTAGACGCACACTACGATTATTTAGACCCAAGGTTCGTTTACCGCACAAGTCCTGATCGAGCAGTCCCTGATTGCGGTTCAACAAGTGTACCTGTTGTAACAGCTAATGCTCTGGATTATTCAAAACAGCAAAAGAAAAATATTAAATATTTAAGCCCACCAACACCAGGGCATGCCTTAGATGAACCTATATACGACGAAGTTTCAAGCATTGGTTATTATACATCCGTAACATCATCGCCTAAAACACATTCTACGTATATACAAGATGAACACGAATCAGATACGGGATGCTCTACGTTTATTAAGAATACCTTCAGCGGGTGTATTCCCTGCGGACAGGATTCCTCGGACATTGACGAGACCGACGGGGTGCGTGTTTAATACAGATATACACACACAGCCTGGATCTCATTGGGTAGCTTTATATATAGACAGACGAGGTCATGGAATCTTTTTCGACAGTTATGGATTACCACCCGTTTTTCCATACCACGTAAGAGCGGTACGGCGAAATACTATTTTTTATGAATGGAACACTACACAACTGCAAAGTCTAAACTCTAAAGTATGTGGCCATTTTTGTTTAATGTTTTTAGATTATATGAAACGAGGTTATTCACTACAGAAATTTTGTAAATTATTCACAAAAAATTATAAGAGGAACGATAAAATTGTAGAGTGTTTTTATAGGAAACTTCGTGGCTTCACAAGAAAATTTAAACACGAAAATAAATATAAATACCATGTAGGAAATGGCCATAAGCGACGTTTAAAATGTTGTATTCAATCATGTAAACCTAGAATAATATAAATAAATAAATATAGATATATATAACTTTTCATTTATTACTAATATGTTAATTTTGTACACCATTTTCGTTTATTTTATCAATAAATTTATATAAATATATTTTCAATTGTTTATCAAATTAATTTTCACATACTCGTACCTAAAAATCCCACCCGTGCTTAGCTATGTATACACATAAACGCACATACCCAAGCATAGATCCAAGTACAGAAATCTTCCTTACCAACGCATAACCTGCCGTTCAAGAAAGGGAAATTTTCCATACTCACACAGGCGTTATACATATACGACGTCAGCTGCTGAAGGGCGGGAGAGTTTCTATACCCGTACAGGGCCTTTCCCCCACCAACACACCACCTCTACGGCGGCCATCTTTCCTAACCTTCACTGACCCTACACCTCAACACCAGCCACATTGATTTTCTATATCGGTACAACGTCGGCTGCTACTGAGGGAGAGGGAGAGTTTCCATATTCGTACAGGGTCTTTTCCCCCCACCAACACACCACCTCTACGGCGGCCATGTTGGTTTTTTCACCCAGGCACTACACCTTAGGGCCGACCATACTTTTTCTATCTTTGCACGCTTTCACCGACTCTACCCCACCACTCGGCTTCGGCCGCCATCTTTTTCTATCTTTGCACATATGCTACTAACGGATATATATGATTTATCGGAAATTCAACTTATCGCTTTTTTTTCACTTTTTATAAACATTATCATAAACGTTTACAATATTTTAAAAGTGTTAAGTTTAATTCCTAAATTCAATTTAGGAAACATAATCTATAAATATAACAGATAATTTTTGTTATTTTTATTTATTAACAGTTACGTTCAGTTATTTTCAATTACTAACAGTTACATACAAAAATAATTTTTATTAGGGGCAATACGTTGCTGAAGAGAAATTCTCCTGTACAAAAATAGATACGATTTTCAATTTAAAATTAAACTTAAGTATTGTATTTTTATTTATAATTATAGTATCGTTAAACGGAAGCGGAATTGTCGAGTTGGTCGGCCAAATAAACAAATAGCACATAGTTACAACGGTGGGAGAAATCGAATTATTCTTGACGATGGTATTAGTATTCCAAAAACTACGTTATATCGACGTGCTCACGAAGTTCTTGATTTTGTAAATAATGATATTACAGTACTGAAATTAGCTATACGGATATTTGAGAATCAGAATAATGTAGAACAAAGTGTTGATTACGAAAAAAACAATTTGCGACGTACAAAAGAATCAGCTCTTGCATTTTATTTAGAAAATAATCATTCTAAAAATAAATACGCAGCTTTAGTAAAATATAGTCATTCAAAAGGCTGCAAAATATATCCATGTTATGATAAAGTGTATGAAGCAAAATTAGAGTACCAAACGAAAAATTATAAATTGTCAAAAGTTGAAGTTACCGTACCGCTTCAAGATTTACTTAATAAAACTGCCGAAAGATTATGCAAAACCGTTAGTTTACAGTTGATCGCGACATCAAGATTTAATAGTTCAGCTGGACATATAAACCCACAACAATCCTATCAAAATACTACAAATCAATGTACGGGATCTCATCAAAATTTGTTTGTTACTTCTGTGCTTATTGCTAAATTAAGTAGCAGTACTAACGGTTAGTTAACAAATAATTGAGTGATTCATTTTTATAATATTTTATTACAAGCTTTTTCTCATAAAAAAAATTTGAAATTTCGTCCTTTACATTTTATTATTATTTTTTATTTAGAAAACCTTTCATAGTTGGTAACCCAGCCACAGTGAGATGTCCTATGTATTTAGAGTCCTCTCACAGATTTAATGAATTGAAAAAAGATTTTTCTCCAAACGAAGGTTCTTCAAAACTAGGACTAGGTCTTCTGCACGTCCAAATCAAAGCATTTGAACATCTTCTTCAATTATTTTATAAACAGAGTGTTAAAAGTTGGAATATCTCAAGAGAACATAAAGGTATTATTGAAATGAAAGAATGAATCTTATATAGTCAAAATATTTATTTTCGTCAAATATTGCTTGTATTGGGAGTACCTCTGGTAATAGACCTAAAAGTGAGAATCGCTTGAAATTTAGATGACAGCTTGATTAAACTGTACTGAATTCCTGGTTAAAATTTTGGGACCCTTTA
Source organism: Muscidifurax raptorellus (assembly GCA_020010945.3). Lineage (NCBI taxonomy): Eukaryota > Metazoa > Arthropoda > Insecta > Hymenoptera > Pteromalidae > Muscidifurax > Muscidifurax raptorellus. The sequence goes on from JAHUUD020000030.1 coordinate 1,001,322, forward strand.
GAGCTTCAAACGCGAGAAATTAACGATTGAAATTAGCATGTGTTCTTATGGGGAAATGAACGTTTTGTAGTATACAGAGCATCTAAAAATGAAAAAATTTTGAAAAAATTCTGAGAGATGTTAAATTTAATCTCTTATCCATAGCTACTGCCAAATTTATCATTCAGAACCTGTAAGACTAGAAATTAAATATTTTCGGTCCTAAGTGTACGTTTGACCTCAAAAAGTGAATCAAATTAGCTTCTTTATGGAAACTAACTCATGATTGTTTTTTGGTGTTAGTTAATCTATATAGTTATTTTACTAACTATATATCGCGAATAAACTGAAAATAAATAATGCACTCATTTTGACTCCCTTAAAAGGAGGTCGTAGCTAAGAACACATTTTTTTATTAGCTGAACTTTCTAAATAGTGCTTGAAATAAAAAAACGAAGAGCAGAGTAAAATTCTTTTTAGTCCAATGAATCAATGTATCAAAATTAAAGGTCGATCAAACTTTTATTTTATTTTTTAATTGTTGGAAACATCTTATTTTATAAAATAATTTTAATTAAATTTAAAGTATCTTTTTCACAAAACTAAAAGTTAATTATACACTTTCGTGTATAATTAACTTTTAGTTAATTATACACCTCCTAGCAGATTTACAAAGAGATTAGTTTGTAACATAGCAACAATAATATTAATTTGTCCATGCAAAAAGTTGTTAAAACTAAATTTTGTTGAAATATTATGTTAAGACACAATAAGATTGTATTTTGATCTATATCCATGGGCGCGAATGAGCCCTACTCTACATAAACCACTTGTGCATGGTTGCGATATTATAAGACAGTTTCACACATGCTTTAGAATCCAGCCACAAATTGTTTATCAAATATATGATAGAGCATGCACTTCAATGTAGCCGAAAATTGCGAATTATGGATGTATTTAATCACATGGTCTATTTGAGCGATCCAGAAATTTCTCTCATTCAAATTAATGATGGCATAAAGCAGCACAAATTAAAACTAGCAGATGATACTAAGATATTTATTGAAAAATGGTTAGTTGATGGATAATTTTTAATATTTTTTGATAAAATTATGGAAAACATAAAAAAATTACAGTACATACAACTTTTTATAAATAATTTAAGGTGACGAAAATTCCTTTACCTGAATAATAAATAATTTTTGACTTTACATGAATAATTTCGATTGATTTAAAAGTGTTATTGATTTATAAGCCACGAAGGAGTTTAGTAACATCTAGGAGTGACAGATAAAGATCTAAGTGTAAGCAACAACTATTTATAATACTACAATTAGTACAACATTATAACAAAAAGCGTCAGTAAGATAGAAATTAGGACACATGAAATTGTAACCATCATAATCGTCGACTTAGTTCTCGGGTTGTAATAACATCAGTAAACATAAAAAATGAATCTAATCTCAGTGTGACCTCAATTCAAATTATTAAATATACATAAACAACCCTAATCCTACCTTACGTACATCATCACCAAGGTAAGAGCACGAGTGCGGACAGACTACTGTCCGCCGAATGAAGAGTGCGGACAGACTATCGTCCGCTGAGTTAAGAGAGCGAACAGACTACCGTCCGCCGAATTAGAAGATCGGACATTCCATTGTCCGCCGAATAGAACGCGTCATGCTTTAACTTCATTTGTAGCATTTCGCAATTCTATAAGTCTCAAGTAACAATAAGGCTCTCGAGCCCATGCTAGTTCCCGCGAATTAAATAATTATTTGTAGAACTCGCGCAGCCCGTACTTATACTAAATACGGTCTTTACATAGTGACTATAGTGAAGAAGATAGCATATATCAATAATAAGCGTAAAAAGTATCATTTAATAAGAAATAGTAAATCAGATAAGTTTTATATTGTTCAGAAAAAAGGTTAATTTACCTTTTCATTTTTTAAAAAACGTTTCTATCATGTCAGTTAATTCACAATCAATGGCATACTGTAAATATTTATGCATCTTATATAATTATTTAATAACATTTAGCGTTTAATTGTAAAATGTTTAGCAAATGAAATATGTTAAAATTTAATTCGATAATTCTAAAATATATTCTATCAGGATCTTTTCTCAAAACAATACAATACAAGATGAAATTTAAAAAAAAAAATTATCCGGCTAGCACTTTCATAGTCTGTATTATGCTATTTTTTAACGAATTTTTTTAGTAAATTACACAGATTTGGCTCATATGCCCATATAGACCACCTTGAACCACCTTAAACATGATCCAACTATCTTTTTAATAATTTTCCTCTAATTTGTATGACTTAAACTTGTATTCTGTAAAGTTTTAGTCGGCTAGGACAATTCTAGTAAGAGCCGTTGAATTTTGAAACGATTTTTTAAAAATATCCCACTGTGCATCCTTTCTTATCGCGTACTGTTTCATAATAGGCCGTGTTCCCACACTGACTGAAATATCTAAAGAATTTCTCATCTTTCTGTGTGTCTATGCCTTCGCAGTGTAATAGATAAAATAATTGGTTCTTGAAAATCGATAAATTGTGCTTGTATCGGTGACACTTCTCAATGTTCTGTTGGCGTCCTTGTTGAAAGTTCGGGTACAATTTCTCAAATATACTGACTTTTTTACGTTGTTAAATTTGCTGTCAATCCTTGGCGCCTTGCAGCCCTGGGCTCGGTGGTTCAGTACATTGGTGGCTAGATGCACTTAGGGTGTAACGGCTCGTCCTTTTGATTTGCGCAGTGTAGACAGCATTAAGTCCACTGTCTCTGTTTCTTCTTTCACATATTAATTAATTTTGTAACTCTTTGACTCGATCTAAGGCTTTGAAAAGCCTGGAGCCGATCAAGGACCGCCTTTTTGAGTAACGATAGCGCGGTAGTACGGCAGTGCTTTGCGTCACTCAAAGTAGCAATGGTACAGATAGTGTAAGTATGGGGTTAGTTATGCTCCATAGGCTGAGTACAGGTTCGTTTCACTCATACATTAAAGAGTGCAGTTTAATTCCGCTCGCTCTGTTGCAAAAGGTCATTGCGTACCAAGTTGACCGATCATAGATCACGTCTAAGTTGTGAAGACCGTCGAACAGCAACTCGGCCATAGTGGTCAGCCACAGCTGCATTAGTCATAGAAAACCTGCTACGATTTATTCGTGTAAGTTAAGACCAATCGATATCTGCTGTTCCTCGAAGGAGTCAATCAACTTCCAGGCGCTGGAGATAAAGATTATATCTGTAAGTTAAATATCATTACAATTCAAATAGTCTTAACATAAATTATATTAATAAACTTCAACAAATACGTTGTACTTAAAGATATACACAAGAATAACTAGTCATTGTAAATGACTAGTACATGATAAACATTGTAAATGATAACATCGTAACATCAACTGAGACTCGGATTGTGCTTCAAAAGAATAAATAACAAAAGTGAATTATATCTCAGTGTCTTATTTATTATATAAATAAATAATCCATAAACGACCCTATCTACCTTCACACAACAAGTTCAGCAAGGTAAGAATAATAACATCAGCTTAAGTGTGGACAGATCACCGCCCGTCGACTCAATAAGCGCGGACAGTTCACCGTACGCTAGACAAAGTAGAACTGCTGACAGAGTTCACTCGTACACTGGACGTGAATTGATCCACGGACACATTACTAAAATGTGACCGTCAAGAAGTCGGCGATTTTTTGTGAGAAGTCACCTTTATGAAACGCGAGCACAAACCATACAATTGAAACACTTGATAAAAAAATGTGAATTTCCGAAATTCACAATTCGTTTAACTACAATTAATTAGATAAACGCTTTTCGATTAAATTAATTAGATTATAACTCTGTGAAAAATAATTGTCATTATGTATAATAGTCGCAATCATTTGTATTATAGGTTATGTTATAAAAGAAAATAGAATAAATTCATTACAAATTATTTTGCTTTTATTTTTATTTATGTAAAATGATAAACAATAATTGAATACAACATGTAACCTTTGACAATTAAAAGTAATTTAGTAAAGTAACAAAGTGTAGTGTTACAAAATTAAAAATTATACGATGTAAAAAAAAATAATTCTACTTCATCATTAAAACTTCACTATAAAAATTATAAAAATAGATACTATATGTCATAATACACTTAATTTTTTAATAAAGATTTGAAGTCGAAACCAAAACTCTTCCAATCGAACAAACTAATAACTTATACCAATAAACTTGATGAGTTGTCGGAGTGCATCATCATTAAATTCTTCCAATCGAACAAAGAATCTGAAACATAAGAATATAACATCCTGACAACTATTTTATAAAAACCTATTGCTACACGTATAAATTACTTTATTCTATTTCTTACCTTAAAGCTTTATGATCAAATCCAGCACCATATAATTAATCTATCCTCAGCTGAACTGAAACATCCTGAAACAATAAATATAACAGTGACAACTATTTGATATAAAGCTTGTCAAGCATATGAATTATTCTATCGCTTACCTTAAAACTAAGACCTTATACCAAACTTCATCAGTTGTCGGAGTGCATCATCATAGATATTCTGGTTTAACAGGAACTAACTGAAACAGTGTAAGTAATAATGTCATTTATTTATGAATATGTTAAAGCTTTTCATACGTATCAATTGTATGGTATATTATTTTGAAAGCATCGCTCTTACCTTCAACCTATATAAGTTATATCTTTGTCAGTAGTCAATCAGGAGGCTGAATTATCTATTGTTCTACGTATACATTTTCTTCTCCTTGCCTATGTTTTACAAAGTAACAGAGGAATGATAGTTGAGTCATTATGGCCTGACTGCGTGGTGTCAACAGATGAAATACTGTTTGCCCCCTCGTTAATCTTAACTTAACTTAAGAGAATACGATTTCGCCGTTGCGAGATAGCTCGGGCTTTTTTGTTGCGCGCAGAATCGTTCGCAGCTTAGTGTGTTAAGCTGTGTTTGTAAAGTGACTTCAAAATGAATTTTATGCCCACTGAGATCAATTTAGCTATCATGCGCAGACTTTGGCTACATTGTTAATAGTAAAAGATAATATACTATTATCTTAATAACATAATTTACTATTGTTAATAGTAAAAGAAACCAAGCACCGCCCCGTGGCACAGCGCTTACCTCGTAAACGCCCAAGATGGCATAAATTTCATTCTTTGTTCATCGTTGTGTCAAAGACACAATTTGTTACTAAATTTTTAAGGAAACACATATTTATAGTTTAAGATTCGCTTTTTCCAATGATCACCTTTAAATTTTCTTAAAAATTTAGCAGCTATAAGAAAATTTAGTTAAAACAAAAAAAAATGTAATTTTTCCATCCTTTTTTAAAATTAATCCGTGGAATAAATGTCTAAACTTTAAGAAAATGTGGTTTGGAAATCATTTCTTCCCTTTGGCGTTTTCAAAATGGCGCCGGAAATGAGAAATTTTTCTGCAAAATTTCACGAATTTTTTTCTCAAAAATGATGAACTTTCAGAAAAAAATAAAGAGTAAAAAGTTCATTTTTTTCTGAAAGTTCATCATTTTTGAGAAAAAAATTGATCAAATTTTGTAGAAAAATTTCTCATTTCCAGCGCCATTTTGAAAACCCCAAAGGGAAGAATTGATTTTCAAACCATATTTCCTTAAAGTTTAGACATTTATTCCACGGATTAATGAGGTTCCAAGTTTATTGCAGACGGGAAACATTAGAAATTTGATTTATAAAGAAAAATAGGATGGAAAAATCACGCATTTTTGTTTGATCTAAATTTTCTCATAGTTTATAAATTTTTAAGTAAATTTAAAGGTGACCATTAAAAAGAGTGAATCTTAAACTACAAAACTGTGTAACGATCAAAAAAGAGTGAAATTTATGCCATCTTGGGCGTTTACAAATTAAAGCGCAATCATCGGCAGACCCGCCGACAGCATAAGCAAGCCCGAAGTCTCACCGCTCAGAAGGTTCCGCCCAGTTTTATCCCTTGAGCCCCTTGGCCGCGTAACCCTGCGGAAGTCGACGACTGTCTCCGGCCTCCAGGGTACGAAGTAAGGTTGTAGTGTTCGGCCCCGTCAAGGCTGGTCCTTCGGACAGCCTTCAAGAGCCAAAACTCCTCGTGTCAAAGCCCACCGATCCGCACCCATCATCTGAGGAGATCCTAGCGGCGATCCCAGACGACGACCCGGACTCTTTGACGGTTTGCATTTTCCCTAGAGAAATACTATCAGTCCGGAGCCAGTCGGCCTTGTCCGAAAACCAATGCAACCTAAAATTCCTCGTCACTCGCAGCGACCGCCTCTCACCGAGACTCCTCGATGAGCCCGGGCCAAAGCAAGCTTCCAAGGCCCAACAACACCCCGTAACGAGACCCTCGGGTAATATCTAAGGCGAAAAGACGCGTCCTACTAATTCCGCCAGGCGGGCTCAAGCGGCACTTTCGATCGACGACGTTAAGTCGACGATGTCAGCACGAGAACTGATCAGATTTGCGCGCGCTTTCGCGAACTGCCGCGCCACATGCTAAAGCATCTCGCGGGCTCGCTCATATAAGAGCCGCTCTGATTGGCTCGCGGTCCGCGCGAGCCGTTGAGCCTCGCGTTGCAGTCAGCCGATAGGCTGAAACCGCGAGACGCTGGCTCTGGCTACGCGCGCTATCCCGCGCACGTGCCTCTCCCTGCTGCGCCGATTTCTCAGAAATCGCGCGGCAGGCAGCGATAACAAGCTAGCCCGGCGCCGCTTCACGGAAAACCGTCTGGCTCTCGCACTGTTTACGTGCAGGCTTAGACTCGCCGAATCGGTCGGAAATTTCCCGACTCGATACGGCTGCGACGTATAACGTCGCAATGTAGACACGTTTCCGTCATTAATGACTTCCAGTTCTAGTCGGGCGACCATTTGCAGGATCAGTCGTCTTCGTCTGTTCGTTGTTGGCATCCTCCATTCAATCGCTCGCGCGTTAAAGTCACCCGCCACGATCACGTTACCAGGGAGGTCTCTAACAACGTTTTCCAGGACTTCTAATATCTCTGCATATTCGTGCGCGCACTGTTTGGAGAAAGGTAGACACTTACGAGAGTGACAGTGCCTACCCTTGCCCAAGCGCAGTCTTCACCGGATCCACTGTCTACGATCCGCGCCGCGTTCGTCCCTCAGACCCACAGCGCTGCCGTGTTCGAGCTGCTAGCAATCCACGACGGTTCGGAAAGGTTTCTGTACTGCTCGCTTATCACGAGCACGTCTGCGCCCGTTTCCGTCACAATTTGGGGGAGCAGCGTTTGTGCCACGCTGCTCCTGTTCAAGTTGCATTGGAGCATTGTCGGGTCCATTTTGATTGTCCCGTCTTGCGTTCTGTCAGAGGCGCCTTAAATGCAGCGCACAAGGCCGTGCCAGGTACGTGAGCTAAATCAATGTTAGCTCTCCCCTAACTCCGGTCCTTTGCAGTCAATCCTCATATGACCGTATCCGAGGCACTTGTAACACCTCGCAACGCGGAGCCTGGGTCGAATCCGACAGTTTACCCATCAGATCTTTATGAGACCTTTTTTGAGCAGGTCCATTGCCGCCGTCACGTCAAACTTGCAGATGGCCAAGGCCTGTCCACGGTTATTCACTCCGAAGACGTGGACGCTGCGCACTGTCTTGTAACGCAGTCTGAGTCCATAAATTCCAGCGTCACCCTGGAAGTCATGTCCTTTACAGTTGCAGTAGGTCCCAGTGCAGTCTGTAAGGACCTTTGGAACGTCTGTTGTTCCTGTCCCCGTTCGAGCTGTACACGCAGAGAAATGTTTACGTAAAATTTGAAATAAGTTTTAGCGAAAATTGGTATACTGTATAGTAATGGGGGAACAAACTCAGATTTTATTAAATTTTGCTATACCAGTATAGTAAATTTTAGAGTCACCAAATTTTACTATACTACATACTAAATTTTATAGATAAAGGTCGTAAAGAAATTTTTTGTTTTCCAACCACCTTGCTTTCTACTTAGGAAGAAGCTTTTGGTCAGAGAACAATTATTATATTTCTAGATATACATTAATATTTATTATATTTTACAAGTTTGATGCAATTATTAATTTAGAAAGAGAAAGCTGAAACAAATAAAGAAATTAAAAATTTGTATGCGGCGGCGGACGGAATCGAACCTGGGACCTTCAGCACGCGAGTGAAGTACACTGACCATTTACCTAAGAGAACAATTAGTTCCAAAATCTCAGATCTGATATATGTTTAACTACCTAAATATACAAACTAAACTAATTAATTATTGAATATTAATTTTATGGAAAAATTAAAAAACGCTCTTTGCCTCGCTCTCTGCATAACCGATTAAGGAAAATACTTACATGGTGAAAATTTATTATTATATAATAAATTTTAACTGAAGACGTAAAGATAATTACCGTACATATACGCGCATACACGTACACTGGCGAGCAAGCACGTGTTTATACGACCAAAAATTTTCTTATACAACTCTAACCTCAAAATTATTATTTGCACACCCGTATAAATACTATTTGCTAACTTACCTAAATAATAGTGGAACAAACCTAATCAAATTTTAGTTTACTACATAGCAAAGCACGTATTCACAATTTTTACTATAGTGGTATAGCAATTTGTGATACACTGAGTATCAAAATTTCTAAAAACTATAGTAAATTTTAATGTAAATATAGTAAATTGTCTCAGAAGTCGAGTTTGTCGCCACATTCGTATAAAGTATACTAATTTTTACGTGAACATTTCTCTCCGTTAGGAGTGCCGATCCATCTCTGGTCTTTCGTATGGCTAGTATGTCCACACGACATTCTTTTTTTTTAGTTTCATCCCTCCCTGTGCTTCCCAATTAAAAAGGCGGCCAAGCAGTCCGGTGGCATTGACCGTACCCCCCCCCCCCCGCCCCACGCAGCATAGTCCCTTCCAATTGCCGGACGTGTGTATTTGATGTAAGCTCAACAACACCAAATATTAATAAAAAAGCTATCCAATTCCTTCATGATCAAAAAGCAGTGTCGTATGGTTATAGGAGGAAATGATAAACGATATTCATGGGTTGTTCAAAAACGATTAGAAAGGATAGAAAATGAATGAAAATGCGTTTCTTTACAAGAAGTAGATAAGAATATTGCTAACAATATTGATAATTACTTGTCTTTTACTAACACTCCTGAGTTGCTTATTAGTAAATCTCAAAATAGCTCTGTTAATAAATTCAGTTAAGTAAATTTACGAAAAATTATCAAGAAGTCTTATGAACTTTGATAAAAGAAATTAGAAGAACAAATGTCTAGTACACGAAATGATCCAAACAAAAACAATTTGGCAGATTCTGCAGCATCGTTGTCTCTATAGTCATCTGCTATCTCAGAAGCAGCTAAAAAATGTTGTGATATAGGCTGAGATGGCTATATGAGATCCACACACTTAGCGCGCTCACTAGTTATAGCGCGCAGACTATATACAAATTTGTATAATAAAAATTTAGTAAATGTACACCATATATTTTAACAGTCTATATCCTAAACTATCGTAATTATTGAATATATTACAAGTTTTGTTTATAATGATAATTATTATTTTTAGTAAATGCCCATTATATAATAGACTTAACACTAGGGGGATAAAGAGCCGGCTTTTCATAAGTTTTATTTAAATTTTTAGCTAAGTGACGCAGGGTAAACATCAGGAGAGGAGAAACCACGTAGTAAAGGGTCAGCTGCCGAACAAATGTGGAGTGGAAAATTTCTGACGATGCGGTAGTAGTGACGGCAAAAACAATTCAATAATATACAGAGATAAAAAGTATAACACGAGTAGTTAACTAACTATTTAGTTATTATTTGTTTAACATACCGACAGTAGCCACTTTGAAGCTTTCGAATTCAATGTTGATTTTTTTTATAGATTTTAATTTGAATATTTTATTTTGTTCATTATTTAGGTCCCTTAAAGCTTCATCAAATGCCAAAACTAAATCTTCATCACCTTTATGAAAAATAGCACCTGAAAATAGAAAAAATATGTTCATTGTTTTGTTATTATGGTAGCGTTATCTACATTATATTAAAATTCTACATGCGAGTAAACTGTGAAAATCCCTTAAAACTAAACCCTTAATCATTCTATGATCATTCTATTTCACGGTATATAAGTCAGAAAAAGTTCAATATTTAATGCTGCCGAAAAAAATGGTTAAATTATAATAGTTGTCAAGAAGACATCCAAAAGTGACCGTCCGTCCGTCCGTTACGCTTATAAATTACAGTTGTACATATCCAAGGTACTTAATTTAAAAATATATTTTCGTTATTATTTTACGATAGTTCATTAGTAAAGAGGCATACATATACATATATCGTTTAAAAAACCTAGATTGGTCCAGATGCATTGGATGTTGTGAATAAACATTTGCACTAACAAGATTTTACTAATAATATAAAATTATTAATTTATAAAAACGCTATAAATAATATGTAGCATATACATGTTTATATATGTATGCATATATGTGTATTATCAAATTTGATCTGCAGATTTGGTCCAGATAAAAAAGATGCTGCGAGTGATCATTTGTAAAAATATTAATTATTTTTCGAAATTTTTAATTTACGAATACACAATGGTAGATGCTATATATATTCATGCACGTTATAAGATGTACATCACAATCTGCTCCAGATGCAATGGATGGATGCTGCGAATGATTTTTGTACAAATATTCATTTTTTCTCAAAATCATTAGTTAATAAATACAGAGCCATCAATGTTATATATATTTGTGCATATTATAAAATGTGCATCGCAGATTTGGTCCAGATGCAATGGATGCTGCGAATGATTATTCGTCAAGATATTAATTATTTTTCGAAATTTTTAATTTATGAATGCATAATTGTAGCTACTATATTATTCATACACGTTATAAGTTTTGCACCGCAGATTAGGTCCAGATTAGATATACGGTGTTAGAAATTATTTGCACAAATAATGTTTCTTTTAGTATAATTATCAAACGATAAATATATCCAGTTATATTCATTTGCTCTCTGCGTTTACAGGGTTGAGACTGTCATTATTATTAAAATATAAATTTTTTAGTAATAATGCCCGCATTACAAATGATTTATAATTGATCATATATAATTATATAATTTTCATATATAAATATATTTATTAGAATGTATTTGATTTGACAAATTTGTTACCATATATATAGATGTTAAGAATATACGTTTTTATTACCAAATTGGCGATAACTTAATTATAAGATGATTAGTACGCATCTATAGAAAATCTATATAATATTAATATTCTTAAAATTTGTAATACGATTTTTGCCGTAAAAATCCTTTTATCCTGTACTAATATTTTGTAAAATACAATTTTTTGCAACGATTGTAATCCTATAGCATGCCAACATATCCATTCATCGCAAAAAAGTAATGTTTTGGTTATTGATTTTTATTATATATCGTTTAAAAGTAGCGTACGTACAAACATTTTTCTCACTAATTTTATAAACTGCTTAAAAATGAATATTTTTTTTGTGTACTAATAATGCACGTTGTTTTCATACACATGCGACTTAAAAATGATAAGATGTGGTCCAGATAAAATGATGCTGGGAAAAATCAAAATATGAAATATTCTCATTTGATATGATATATATATATATATAAATAGCAATATTTTTGAATTTGTTTAAATGTTTCGAGTTTTTTCGGAACATTTGATACACACTTGGTGCTCTTCCCTGTAGACGACGTCTCATCGACCTGGGGGTCGTCCTGACACCTAGATATCTTCAACAGAAAGTCACGAGTTTTTTTCGGTATCTTTGACGTTCACTTGGTACTTTTCTCTGTAGTCAACGGCTCTGTAGTTAATGGCTACTTGGTTCGTTTCTGTTTACGTTATGTCAACAAAATATATCAAATAATAAGATCAAAATTGATAATGTGTCTTAATTATAAATTATGAAATATAATTATTTGAAAAATCACAATTATAAGAGAAATAAAAATTGCTCTCGCGTTGAACAGGGTTTAGACTGTCGTAATTATTGAACATAAAAAATCCAATAAAAACGCCCACAATACAGTGTTTTATTTTTAATTATATTATATTCGATTTTATATACCAATTAGTTAAATAATCGTAAATAATTACAATAACTGGGCCAGCACCATGAATATCAAATGAAATTACTTGTTTAATTTTATTCTATCAAATAAATAAAAATGTATTCAATATCTTGGTTATCCTGATTTTATCGTATATAATTGGAAATAATAGTGGCAATAATTCAGCCAATCAATTACTGTTATATTTTTTAACATAATAATGGCGATGACTCAGCCAAAATTCTACTATCATATAAAATATTATTAAATATCTTTATAACTGGTTATACACATACACACACACATACACATAAACACCCATCTTGCATACACACGCTCGCATGTATGTATCTATATCGTAATTAACAATGTTGAAATCGTGTCGAAACGGACGGGAGAGCGGGAGAGCGCACAAAATGGAGAGAGGGGGGGGGCTTAGCGCCAATACATGCGACAGCGCGAGGGATTGGGGAGATACGTTCCGACCGTGTTAGGAGACGCATATAGATTCCGGATACGAATTGTCAAGGCGCGAGATAGGTTTGATAAGCCGAGACTTTGAAGAGTACGATCCGTGTGCGACGACGCCAGCGTCCGCATTCGCGACCCCCAACGTCCTAGCAGCTAGCGCATACGCATCGCCCGGACCTTTTGGCGAGGAAATAGCGATCATCGCCCAGGAGCTCGAGCGTCCTACTGTTATGGAGGGCCAAGCTGACGAGCTGTCTTTGTAAGTACTGGTTCTCCTGGCTTTTACGATCTCTCTGTCTTTCAATAGCTCTCCCCCGTTATCTCGTGACGTCTATCACCCGCGCTTTTGCTCCGTTGAGCGCGCGTGTGTATTAGAATATTTGCAGAACTTCATAATAAATTACACCAATTCACGGCTTCACAATAATTTACGTTTATCTTTGTGCTTCGCCTTGTTTCGCCTTGCCCGATTTCCCGTCATTGCACAACTGAAAGTCAATTATCCAAGACATTAGATTCTAAGAAAATAAAATAAAAACTTTATTGAATTCTCATCGATATCGAATAAAAAGTATTTTTTTTAATTTACCAGACTATAAACAACGCCCGACTCCTCTTTTTGTCTATAAAGTGTAATTATTAACCGTCGTTTCGCGGGTTCGTATTTATCAAACAGATATATTAAACTATACACAGAGTTTGAAGCACAACCTTCCAGCATCAGTTGCAACTCACCAGTTCTCGTAAAGACGTCTTGCCAAATTAGGAAAAAAGTGTTACAATAGAGTCCTCCACCGCTGAAACTTCAAAAATCAAACGGATCACCTGCACACGGTCAACAAAACTGGAGTATTACGGAGGTTACTACAAGCAAGTTCTCAAGCTTTGTACTAATGTATCTGAACAGAAAAGTATGCGATACTCGGCAAACACAACTGGGATGTAATCAAGGACCAGATGGAAATAATCCATGCATATCTTAACAACTGTTTCACGTTCTACCAAAATTTTGGACATCCTACCAAGATCATACTGCCTAGCGACGATGTCACCTTCACCAACGGCTTTCGAGCAACAGCGATCGGCATCGACGAAATACCATCACCACAATCACCACCCGAATCGATGACGCAAAACGATCAGGGCGACGAGGTAACATAGCAGCATCTACTGAAGCAAACGTACAGAAAACAAAAAAAGTACAAGAGTCCACCAAGCATTGCAATGCATCAACAAACGTTTATATTCATAAAACAGGTGAGCGAGTGTATAGATTTAAGATTAAAGCAGGTTGAGAGGCTTTCAGATTTAGTTAATCGCGCTATAGATCTCATTTTTGACTATATAAAAGATGAAATGAAGAGAGAAGACTCGGAAAAATATGAAGATATATTGAAAAATGTAAATTCTATTTAATAGTATTACACGCTCCATAAATATAGAACAAACGAATTAGTTGAGTTCAGTTAAATTTTATTACTGTAAGTGTCAACATATTAGATGTAATTTTAATAGAAATTTATTTTTTCGGACTAGCCCATATTGCTGAAGATTTTTGTACAACGTAATGTTTTCACTATAAGTTTTTTCATTGTATTAGTGTTAAGTTGTAAATATAGTTGTTATCATTTTTCAAAGTTTTAAAATATATTATTCATTGTGTGTACGTAAAAACAATTCTTTATTTATTTCTGTGTCAATAATCCTAGTCCTTAAAATCCCGAAGCTGAAATTTAGAGTAGGCTTTCCGGCACCATGTAGTAGGGATAGCATATAAAAGTACGCAGTGCCTCAAATATAAGTTATTCTATGTTCACTTTTTTACCTACTTAATAACAAATCCTTTACTTTGCGTATTCTATAACCTAAAAGCGCCCTCTAGTCTACATTTTTGCTTATTTGCAAACCTTTTAATATTTACGGTAATTAAAAATATTAAAAAAAGTTTTCCCACGTGCACTGACTATGTAAGATTATGTTAAAAAAATTATTCGGATATTTGCAATAATAAAATTATAAGACATCGAGAGAAATTGTAAGTTTGGTGGTGGATTAAAAAATTCGGTCACCAAACTTATAATTTTTCTCTACGTCTTATAATTTTATTATTGCAAATATCCGAATGATTTTTTTTAACATATTCTTAAATAGTTTGTACACGTGGGGAAACTTGACGTGAATATTAACAATTTATGCAAATAAGCAAAAATGAAGACTAGATGGCAGCACTAGGGTATACAGCACTTTTAATCACTTGTTTATATAACCAATAACTAATTAGGTCATTATTGGGTCATAAATTATGTTAATTGACCTATTTAGCTACTGTTTACATAACAACTGCTACTTTTGATATACTGCTACTGTGCCTCTTTCCCCACTCTGACCACGTTCCCTGTCTCGCTATCTGGCCTCATATACTACTTATGTAATATGTATACAACATTCATTCTACATTGTAGTACACTATCAGTAGCCGAACTATGAATTCTAACCTCAACATCGAAAATCTGACTAAGCAGTAGGTGAGTAGTACGAATTCGGCAATCCCATGTACGATGCGAAATTTCGTCCGTTTTTCGGGAAGGTTCGGTTCACAGTATAAAAAGTTAACCGATCAAGCTTATCACAATTTTTTTCGACAATTAATGACTGGATATCGAAGCATGTGCGGCATTTGATCGACACTTGATGACACTTAATCGAGCCAAAGTTACTTCCTGGATTTTTAATATTATAATATTATAGTTATATGTAAGCGATCATCTTTGTGTAATAATTTTTATCTAAGTCTCAGGTTACTATTTTTCTCTTGCGTTGTGTTTGTAAAGTCGATATTTGATGCATTGATCAACATTTGATCGAAATATGATTGACATTTGATCGACACTTATCAAGAACGTGTGTATTTAATTTACACTTGATCGACGGAAGTCATGCGATGCTGTCATCAGTCAGCCACCAGAGAGTCTCACTTCCGGTGCGCACTCAGCAGAAAATTCGAACTGACTAATTTCCATGCATTCCGGCCTACCATGAACCTCTGGTCGATCAACTCCAGTTTCCATCGGCAGTATAGCGAGTTTACTGATGAAACTTGTAACTTAAGTAGTAGCCATTTTAAATGCAAAAATACCTGAGTCAGATCATCCTTGTCAGTGTAAAGTTGAGTTATACAGATGCAACTTATAAACAAAATCTGTATTTGATTGACACTTGACAGACATTTGATCGACACTTCATTGAGAAAATATGTATTTTTGTGGTCCACCACTTTCTTGGTGGAAATCTTTCGTTCTTTAAAAGTATCATGGAACCCACACAAATCTCGTGAGATGGATGATGCCAATCGAGATAGACTTATGTTTCTGTAGATACTGACATTGAGTACATCTTGGTTAAGTTTATTGCGCAGGTTTCAAAACTCTGCGATTCTATCGATATAAAGATTTACATTTTTTTTTAATTTGTGCGGTTCTAAGGTAAAAAGATGAAATGTAAAAGCCGAAAACAAATTTGCGAAAACAAATGCGTTTCTATTGTAGCGTGCATTCTTTTAGTAAGTGGCAATAGATTAGAGTGCGTAATATAAATTCTACATGCACAAAATATTGTACTTTCATATCTCGTAAGTAAAAATAAAAGTATTAAGTACGATCCCTATGTAAACTAGTACAACTCAGATTACCATAAACGAGTAGTTCTTTCTTGCTGCGAAGAGTAACATAGTTTAATAGCTGCCGAGAAGAGTAGTGTAGGCCAGATTCTTGCTACGACTACACATTACATTAGTTGCCACAAAGAATAGCACGGTTTAGAATCTCGCCACGAAAACTAACCCAGTTCATATTCTTTCCGCAAAGCTTGATGCAGCTCATATTCTTCGCGGAAGCATCTGTGCTGCGTTAGTCTTCGCGACAGCTATTGAGCGGTGTTAGTTTTCGCTACAAAAATTTTAACTGTACTACTTTTTACAATGAGAAAGAACGGAGTTACATTTCTATGGTAATCTAAATTGTATTATTGTTCGTAAAGACCAAAGATATATATACATAAAAATATACCTGTGGTATTACACACAAAAATCTGATAGGTAATATTCTGCTCTATTTGGCATACACCCCGAACCATAGAGGATCTAAAGCGTGAGTAGTGAGGTAACTCGATTGGGAGGAAATACAGTGAGTGCACTTAAACAGTTTCGTTGCTGATTTTCATCAAGATCCGCGTGATATCAGGTTCGTTCATCAGATGTTCTCTAGCCTCTAATAATATGGCGGATACAATTTCTGCACCAATAGAGGGACGTCACTCACGTGTATCTGAGAGAAGAACGAGAGGGGTATAATCATTCACATGCGTTGGTTGGAAGCCACGTGACCGTGAGAGCTGATATAGGGTCGCTAACATTCAATCTACTACTTAGATAGAGGAACTTCTGCTTTTCAAGATATCTGGGGATCAATCCTAGATACTGTAATTATTCACAAAAGGGAGGAGGGAATCCTATAAAGATGCAAATTTTAATTCAAATATATAAAATGGAGGTGATTTATTCACTATTTTGCACATATAAATAGAAGTTGTTTATGAATAGTGTAGAGAGGCAATGGGTGTACCCAGACTTCTCTGGAAGAGTAGCACTCACAGAAAAAAGAACCTGGGGCACCTTGACAACGTAGCTGGTTGCGATTGTCAGCTGTTCTTGCAGGTAACGGCGTTCCTTTTATATCTGTGCGGTCCCTCTCTCTACAACTATATGCATGTACGCTATTTGTTCATGCTTGGGCAGACTACTATACGAGTACTACTTACCGCAATTTCATGCATGGTAATGCACTCACGACGGTATATAGTCTATTTCTATACTTATCAAGAAGAACATATACGCCCTTTCATTGCCTCCAAATAAAAATTTTAAACGGGATAAAAGAATTTCTATTCTTTCACATATGATCGCGTACGTATACATACTTTTTATGAAGAAGTGTTACTTTTTATATGCAACCAATACATTTGCACACACGGGTCACTCGCTCCTGGTGTAGTTAAAATATTGAAAAGTAGTCCGTGTACAAGTTCTTTTGGGTGACGTTGACATCCTGTAGATATTGTAAGATAATTTCACATGGTGTTCAGTGCACGTTGAAAGTAGAAACTGCACATTAGATCTGCACATAGTCTGCAGTGCACGTTGAAGGTACAAACTGCACACTAGAGCTGCTCTTCGTTCGTCCGTTTCCTATTTTCTTTGCAGTTGCACAGACACGTATAAGAGGCGCTGTTAATACTTTTCTATCTGACCGTGAATTTTTTCTACATTTTTATCTTCGATACTCGTGGAAAACGCTTCGCGTAAGGTTTCTATTTTTTCAAACTTGAACATTTTACACACGTGTGTTCTCTGTGTATGTCCAGAGGGAATCAGACAATGTAGGTGATATTATAAATATAGGCCGTTAGCTTCAGTTGAGGAAGAAGCCTTCAGATATGGAGTAAACCTCTTCGCTTTTACCTTTTAACGGATTGCATTCTTTCAAAATACGAAACTGGCGTAACCGCTACTTTTTAGTCTGAATTATTGGTTTACATATCATACTTAAGATTCAATGCTAACGAGGGCTTATAAAAGACATTTCAGTACATATTGAGAAAAAGAAACAAGAGTCTAATTGTGTGGTGACTCTCTTTGGACCAGTCGGTAACCATATGCTTGGTCAACGGAATTAGTCCTCAGTTTTGTTTGCCTTAATGTGTCTCACAAATAAGTATATTGTCCGCTCGTATTCTCAAACTCCCCCTCTACACTAGGCTTATGACTGGTACGTACCTAAAGCGTAAAAGCCGGCTAATCGGCTGTCACGGACAAGCTAAGTACTCTCCGGTGGCATCTCCGGTGGCTGCTTCGACATTGCGCCAAGTGCATCGTCAATACACCTGCCTTCTTCTGCTCTTTGCTACCAGATCATCGTCCACCTAGCCAACACTAGCGGAGTGACAAAAGCGACTCGGATCCCAATGTAACGTCCCACGTTTATAATTGTAAACATTATACGCGTTGAGAACCCAGTGCCAAGTAGGAAGAGGTCCGTCAATACATCTGGCGTCAATGGAAAACAATAGCTTAATTATATTTATTAAATTATACTTATTTGTGAGACACATTAAGGCAAACAAAACTGAGGACTAATTCCGTTGACCAAGCATATGGTTACCGACTGGTCCAAAGAGAGTCACCACACAATTAGACTCTTGTTTCTTTTTCTCAATATGTACTGAAATGTCTTTTATAAGCCCTCGTTAGCATTGAATCTTAAGTATGATATGTAAACCAATAATTCAGACTAAAAAGTAGCGGTTACGCCAGTTTCGTATTTTGAAAGAATGCAATCCGTTAAAAGGTAAAAGCGAAGAGGTTTACTCCATATCTGAAGGCTTCTTCCTCAACTGAAGCTAACGGCCTATATTTATAATATCACCTACATTGTCTGATTCCCTCTGGACATACACAGAGAACACACGTGTGTAAAATGTTCAAGTTTGAAAAAATAGAAACCTTACGCGAAGCGTTTTCCACGAGTATCGAAGATAAAAATGTAGAAAAAATTCACGGTCAGATAGAAAAGTATTAACAGCGCCTCTTATACGTGTCTGTGCAACTGCAAAGAAAATAGGAAACGGACGAACGAAGAGCAGCTCTAGTGTGCAGTTTGTACCTTCAACGTGCACTGCAGACTATGTGCAGATCTAATGTGCAGTTTCTACTTTCAACGTGCACTGAACACCATGTGAAATTATCTTACAATATCTACAGGATGTCAACGTCACCCAAAAGAACTTGTACACGGACTACTTTTCAATATTTTAACTACACCAGGAGCGAGTGACCCGTGTGTGCAAATGTATTGGTTGCATATAAAAAGTAACACTTCTTCATAAAAAGTATGTATACGTACGCGATCATATGTGAAAGAATAGAAATTCTTTTATCCCGTTTAAAATTTTTATTTGGAGGCAATGAAAGGGCGTATATGTTCTTCTTGATAAGTATAGAAATAGACTATATACCGTCGTGAGTGCATTACCATGCATGAAATTGCGGTAAGTAGTACTCGTATAGTAGTCTGCCCAAGCATGAACAAATAGCGTACATGCATATAGTTGTAGAGAGAGGGACCGCACAGATATAAAAGGAACGCCGTTACCTGCAAGAACAGCTGACAATCGCAACCAGCTACGTTGTCAAGGTGCCCCAGGTTCTTTTTTCTGTGAGTGCTACTCTTCCAGAGAAGTCTGGGTACACCCATTGCCTCTCTACACTATTCATAAACAACTTCTATTTATATGTGCAAAATAGTGAATAAATCACCTCCATTTTATATATTTGAATTAAAATTTGCATCTTTATAGGATTCCCTCCTCCCTTTTGTGAATAATTACAGTATCTAGGATTGATCCCCAGATATCTTGAAAAGCAGAAGTTCCTCTATCTAAGTAGTAGATTGAATGTTAGCGACCCTATATCAGCTCTCACGGTCACGTGGCTTCCAACCAACGCATGTGAATGATTATACCCCTCTCGTTCTTCTCTCAGATACACGTGAGTGACGTCCCTCTATTGGTGCAGAAATTGTATCCGCCATATTATTAGAGGCTAGAGAACATCTGATGAACGAACCTGATATCACGCGGATCTTGATGAAAATCAGCAACGAAACTGTTTAAGTGCACTCACTGTATTTCCTCCCAATCGAGTTACCTCACTACTCACGCTTTAGATCCTCTATGGTTCGGGGTGTATGCCAAATAGAGCAGAATATTACCTATCAGATTTTTGTGTGTAATACCACAGGTATATTTTTATGTATATATATCTTTGGTCTTTACGAACAATAATACAATTTAGATTACCATAGAAATGTAACTCCGTTCTTTCTCATTGTAAAAAGTAGTACAGTTAAAATTTTTGTAGCGAAAACTAACACCGCTCAATAGCTGTCGCGAAGACTAACGCAGCACAGATGCTTCCGCGAAGAATATGAGCTGCATCAAGCTTTGCGGAAAGAATATGAACTGGGTTAGTTTTCGTGGCGAGATTCTAAACCGTGCTATTCTTTGTGGCAACTAATGTAATGTGTAGTCGTAGCAAGAATCTGGCCTACACTACTCTTCTCGGCAGCTATTAAACTATGTTACTCTTCGCAGCAAGAAAGAACTACTCGTTTATGGTAATCTGAGTTGTACTAGTTTACATAGGGATCGTACTTAACACTTTTATTTTTACTTACGAGATATGAAAGTACAATATTTTGTGCATGTAGAATTTATATTACGCACTCTAATCTATTGCCACTTACTAAAAGAATGCACGCTACAATAGAAACGCATTTGTTTTTGCACGCCGTCGACAGTGTATTATTTTAAATTGATTTAATAGTATACTAGCCTAAAGCGCTCATTTCGCTCGCGATCTACATACATAGTCAATATAATATTTTAGTATTGAACAAATTATAAAATAATGAAATACCTTGCTAATATATTATTTTGAAATATACTAACAATAAGATGATAACCATGTTATATAAAGAGTTGATATAAGTCGATAAAATAAATCATTGACATAAATAGTGCGTCAATCTTAATTGCATTCTTTGCATTATTATCTATTAAAAAGTATGATGTAGTTCGATAAAGATCTATATGGGTCGATATTTATTGATAAATCTCTAAAATTAACGTTGAAATGGATAAATTTTAAAATAATTTGATTATTGGTTCCAATAGTAATGTGTTATATAGCATTTTATTGAACACATATAGACCTATATCGATGTATATTCTACTTAATAAAGATTACTATTATTTATAAATTAAAATGTTTTTATATAAAAGAAATAATGAAGATTAATTATTTTTAAATTGGTTTTATTGGAGATGGGCTAGGCGAAGGCCCTCGTCTAGCCCAGCTTGCTTTTCCTCCCGTAGCATGTGTTTACAGTTTCTGCCCTCTCGCTGACCTTCTCGTTTCCGTGCGTAGACGGTCGTGCCGATACGAGCTTTTTGTATCGCTTATTATTTGAATAAACGTTTCACGCTTACAATTCCTTGCTGTTTGCATGCTATTTCCCTCGCTTTGCCTTTTTTCTTTCCGCGACTATTTCCGCCCAGCCGCCTCCGTGGGCACGTCGTTCGCTTCCCGAACTTCGTGCGACCTGACTAGCCCGGTTCCCGACGGCTCGCTATACGGCAAGCAAACAAGTCGCGCGCTCGCGACTTGATTATATCGGGGTAGCAGCTCTCCGGCCGCATAGCACACAACTAACGTCTGCGCGGCCGCAACGACACCACGAGCGAGCCACACCGTTATAATTTATAGTATAAAATATATTATAACATTTTATTTTTCTTTGCGGTGCATGGTTGCATGGGTCGCGGAATCATTATTATCATTATTTTCTATATTTCTCTTCTTCTTTTTCTCTCTTTTCTTTTTTCTATCCTTCTTTTGTTATATTTCTTTTTTTTCAATGTTTCTTCTTTTCGTTAAATTGTATAAGAATGCATAATTTTAATATTGAGAATATAATGGAAATATAACGCTTACGTGTGCTAGTAAAACTCCCGGACTGATTTTCACTCTGCGAAATATGAGTGTGGCTTCTCTGATTCTTTTTTTCCATCAACGTTCGCGTGCATTAGACAAAATGCGTTCTTGCTTTCACTAGTCTAACGTGCATTTCTACTCCGTTTATCAGCATCTTATCCTGATTAAAGATATCGTGATGAATTTGACCAATTATGTCAAAGCACCGTCGACTCTGTGTAAAGTATCTACAATTTTCCAAGCCTTTGTTTAGGGTAATCGGTAGCTGAGCGATGATCACTTACCGGTACATCAAAAGCAGCCAGTATATCGTCGTACCATAAACTTACCGTAAAGTGTGATTGTTTAGCTGACGGCGGAATAGTTAAGAAGCGTCTCGATATAAGCTCTGTCAGAATATGCGTTAATATGAAGCCTGGTGTGAACCAAAACCAAATAATGCTCGGTCCCGCTCGGTACGACAATCCCCAAGGGTATATCGACATCGTCGCTGAGGGTTGATATAGGTTTCTGATCTAGAAAGCTACTGTTCCCGATAGACTTTTCGCTGGCTGGTAAAGTGAAAAGATTCAGTTCACTGGACACGCACTTGGACGAGTGAGAATGTAAAAAAATTTTTGATTAGAGAGTCTGTAACCCTCTTCTTTCCATCTGATTAATTGCGTCTCTTGTTAGCGATATTACTCGATACGTCTTTCTGATTTGACACCTTTGACGCTCTGCGCCTCATTTATAACCACATCCTTTCATCATGTCGGCTATTTATTCATCGGTCTTTCGTTTCAAATGTTTTCCAGATTCTTTTACATGATATTAAAGAGGCTCTTCAAAATTCTAGCCATTTTCCGCAACGTCGTCCAAGACTTTGATTTATGTGGGCCAGCTTCTTTGCCAACAACTTTGGCTCCAGACACAATGTAAGGAAGGATTTTGCGAAATAAGTCACATAGTCTGGCATCTACACATTGATCGCATTGATACGTTGAATCGGAAAGAACGTGTCTCACACCACCTCTGCCTACGCATTCGTCGTAGCAGCATATAGTGACTCACTGTGTTATTCTCTCCCTCTCTCTCTCTCTCTCTCTTTCTCTCTCTCTCTCTCTCTCTCTCTCTCTCTCTCTCTCTCTCTCTCTCTCCTGATTTAACGATTACGTCTAAAGCGTAACCATTAACTTTCCATATTCGTATGCTATTCGCACTCAGTGCTGATACCTTATATTTATAGCGAACGAACGAAAACTATGTTGTAAAAGTGAAATGTCATGAGCTGGAGCAAAATTTCTCGTAACCCTGCTGCCAAATGTATATCTTGTACTTTTTATGAAAACTATTCGCAGTAGGTGTAGTTTACAGTGTGCAGCATAATATGTGGAAAATTAGTATTATTACCACGTATTGATTTAAGTCCAGCATTGATAACGCAACATCTGCAGTATCATTTTCATTGATTTATTCGAAGTATCCAGAAAATAACCTAAATCTGTCTCTGTAATCTTTCTGCGTTTATCTTGAGAATGTCATCAAGAGCGGCATTCGTTCATAATATCCGATAAGACAATTCTAGTTATTCGGTCAATCGCCTCCTTTTTAATTCTGCGTAGTAATGCAATAGTTTTTTGCTCATCAATCTGTGAATTGATGCTTAGCCAAGGATCCAATTCACGAGACAAATTGAAATCTTTTTCTATATCCATATTTGTTTTTCAAAGTTGGCTTATAATTTTCATTTTCTTTTATCCCGGATATGCCCCCTAATATTAAGTCCGGGTCAAATGATACAAATAAGTACTCATTGTTTGTAAAAAAACATACAACTAGACTCTTTATTGAAACACGTCTTCTCACAACAGCTGTCAGAACTAAACTCAAACATAAACAATAACATCCGCGACTTCATTGATGTCATTGTTAGAGGTTGCTATGTGCGATTTCGATATTCGAAACGCTCGCTTAGGACAAGAGTACTAGTGCGATAAAACATTTTTGATGTCTATTGTTTTTTAAATTTTAAATATAAAATTTTTTATGAAGTTATATAAGACATTAGAACTTAATGAATAAATTATCTGAATAATATTTTAATACATTTAATTTCCAATATATCATTGGAATAACAAAACCTATAAGGAGATTGCAGATGAGATCTTATTAGAAAACTAAATTGAAATTACATTTAAAATATTTCAATACGAAATATATTTATTATAATAGATGTATTATAATACATGGATCAGTATTTAAAATATAATAATAATGTATATTAAAGAAAATTTATAACATTTTATGACAAAATATTTATGGAAAGGTATCCATACAAATAACTAATTTAATAAATATTTATAAATCGATAACTTTTTTCAGAAACAATTCCTAACCCAGTTGTCTCGTACTAACTCTTATAGAAGCAAGACGTGTTTACATACAAAGCGAAACGCAACGCCGCGTGTTTAGTGTTTCCAGTCTAGCCAAGAAATATACACAAATATAGCTAAGAAATCGATGCCCTCTCAGTGCAGCCGATAAATGGCAACGCAAAGGAAGGAACCCTCCTTGCGGAAGTTTCCAACCCCACAACAAAGTACACCACAACCACAAGTAAAAAGCTACGCCAACGTGACTTCAACCGAAAATTTTCCTCAAGATGACCAGGCCATTATATTAGATGCTATCGAAAACCAAACAGTCGACGACTATGTAAGTCAATTACTCCTAATAATTCAACGTGAAAACATCAAAGCCTTATCAAGAATCTCGAACAACAGAATTTGCATTTATCTCGCCACCAAAAAGTTAGCCAACGAACTTATAGATAACAAAATTAGTATCAAACTTAATGATAAAGTACTGTTTTTTCGCCCGCTTCTAACTCGATCAAAAAGAATTATACTTTCAAACGTTAGGCCCTCAATCCCTCATGATATTTTAGAAAACGCATTATCCGCGTACCAAGTTAAAGTTGAATCCAAAGTGTCATTTATCAGAGCAGGAGTTTCTATGTATAATAAGTATATGTACATCCCGACAGTGTAGAAAAAATACCAGATTCCTTCGAAGGCGAATATTTAGGCACGAAATTCCGTATTTTCGCATCAACCGATACAATGACATGTTTCATTTGTAAAGAAACCGGGCACGCTGTGAAACAATGCCCGCAAAACGTAAATGTAATACACAGTCAACAAGAACACAACATCAGTGACATTCTTTCTAATGGAAATTTTCCAGGCGATTTTCTACCTCTAGCTGACAAACATCAACAAGACCGTTTTCAAAACGATAGCACGCCAAATTCCACAGAACATACCGATACCAGTTTACACAATAATAATCAAGAAATACAGATACAAACACAGACATTTACGCAAAAATCCTCCCAAAACACGGTAACACCCGGGCTTAATCAAGACACAGTGAAATTTAAAAGACCACTATCTATCTCATCGGGCTATTCCTACCAAAATAATATGAAACAGCTCTCAGAATCCAAATCGAGTCTGGAATCTCTCTCAGACTCGGACAATGCTAATATTCCACAACAAAATAAAGAAAAAGTCAAAACCCCCCAAAAAAAGAAAATCAAGCCCAATGAGGATTATGAAAAACCAAAATCTAATATAGATGACAGTTTCGAACCAATCGAAAAATTATTCGAAGAATCACCAGCAGATTTCCCAATAGATTATCTTCAATTTAGAAGCTTCCTTGCCAGGGCCTTCATAAAAAATTTCGAACCAAAAATCGTCCTGGAGTACTGTACCGATATTAACAAAATAGTAAATATGATGAGAAAAATATATCCCTATCTGAACTCTAGATGCATGAAATCTAAGTTCACTGAAATTGCTAATAAAATATAACAGACAATACCGAAAAGCTTAGATCAAGGTTCAAACGAAATAAATTTCACTTCTTCTGATCAAGAAGAAGAAGAAACTTGAACATAAAAACTAAAAATGAGTCTAAACCTTATCCAATGGAATTTAAACAGTTATTACGAAGACTACCTAACCTACAACGACTAACGACGGAACGCGATGCAAAAATAATATGCTTACAGGAGACACAATTTAAAAACAACCACAGCGCTAAACTTAACGGATACAAAAATTTTCACACTAATAGACAAGCACTTTAAGCTAGTGTATGTGTCGCTATCTTTGCTAAAAACGATATATACTGTCGCACACTAAAATTAAACACTTCATTAGGGGCAATTGCCATCGAAACTTTTCTTCCTTATAAAATTACTATATATAATGTATATTTGCTTAACAGTCAGATGCTAAATCTCAAAGAACTTAAAAATATGAAATCCCAATTATCCAAACAATTTATTATAACAGGCGACTTTGACGCCCATAACATAATATGGGGGTCAAAATCAATAGATTCCAGGGGCAAAATCATCGAAACCTTCTTAGATGACCAAGATTTAATTCTAATAAATAAAAATCAACAAACTCATTTTAACTCATCCAACGGCACGGAAAGTGCGATAGATCTCGCTGCAAGCTCCGTATGTCTAGCCGAGAGTATAGATATGACAACATCTGACGACCTCTATGATAGCGATCGTTACCCTATCATTCTAAACCTTCCTTCATCTCTATATGACGACGTTCATACACAAAACCCACCGAAAATACGAAATTATAAAAAAGTAAACTGGACATTATATCAAGAGGAAATCGACAAAGGAATATACTTACTGAAACTATCTGAATCACAAAATAAGAATAACATTAACGTCATATTAGACAAGTTTAACCTTTTGATCTCTAACGCAGCTGATATAGCAATTTCCAATGTTAAAATTAGGCAGTCAAAATTGCTCTAGGAGCCTTCCATACAAGCTCGACTTCAAGTATATTAGTAGAAACCAACCTACCATCATTAAAGCTTCGCCGAATGCAATTAATGTGTAAACATGCTTGTAAATTATCCACAACACCTAGAAACCCAGCTACAAATATAGTCCTCAATAACCCAAATATCCACCAAGACGAAATAAACAATCGCATTCCCAAAACATTCTCTCGAAGACTATGCGACATTCTATCCTATATCGAAGAAGACATTCCAAATATAATGATAAAACCACCACCAGCCGACCCCCAATGTATAGTGAATATTAACATACAAAATCTCAACAACTCTCCTACTAATCAATATGTACAAAATCGTGGAAACTACACTGAAGTATTAGTAGAGGGAACAACTGTTGGGAAAAAATCCGGTGCAGTAGTTACTGTTCTTAACAAGGAATACAAATTTCCACTCGATTATCCAAGCAGCCGCGTCACAATTCAGGCACATGCAATACTTAAAGCAATAGAAATCGTAGAAACATCTGAATACGACAAAATCATAATAATTACAAACGCAAAACAACACGTCTTAAACTAAATCCATAACATATACATTAAAAATCTAATTATCCAAAATATACAACACAAAATTACTAACATCAAAACAAAATATATAATTTTATCTCTTCCTTATCCAAACTTTAATAAAGACAAAGCTACTCATATAAAAAATTGACAATAGAAGCAGCAGAAACGTAACTTCCAATATATGAGATTCCAATACCACTTCAAAATGCACAAAAAATCCTGAAACAAGCAGTTGATAAGAAATGGGATGAATCCTGAAAATCGGATAAAAAAACATTCCTACATGGCATAAGAGAAGACACATACTCAAAAATAAACCTCAATAAACTTACGCGTAAAGAACAAGTCGTAATAACCCGCTTAAAAATAGGTCATTCAAAAATGTCATATCAATATCTACTTCTTAAACTGGCCCCACCCACATGCGATCACTGTAACAACGAGCAAATAAGTGTAAAGCACATCCTCCTAGACTGCAAAAAATATTCTCACGAAAGGTCCATACTCAAAATTCCGGAAGATATGAAAATGCTATTAAACTGATCGAAAAACTTTTGAACTTTATTAACAGAATTAATCTCATGAACTATGTATAAAAGAAATGTTATATAATGTATATATGAACAAATGTATTGTAAAATTATTATTGTATCTAACAGTAATCTATATATATACCTTTTTTTACATTCATTTCATATTTGGATATACCTCCATATGTATTGTTTTTGTACCCATTATTAATGTAGTCGATAATGGCCTTGTTACCAATGCGACAATAAATAAAAAAAAAATCCTAACCGATAGCCAGGTTTTACAAAATTATTAGTGTATTAGTGCGGCCAACAGAATTAGTCCTCCTTTCTACCCAAAGTGACCATTGAAAAATACATTGTTAGAAATTCATATGTTTACACTTATATTCACTGAGAAAGCATTCGTCAAATAAGTCAAATTTGTTAAATATATAGGAAAAATTCTTGAATTTTATAGAAACGGATTGATATACTCATATTATAACGAATTTCACTATATCATGATAGTAAATTTTCTAGAATGTGAGAAATTTGTATATTCTTTGTATATACTGTTGAGTTGACTTCTCACTGTAAGTTGGATATTAATATTATTAATATTATATATGAAGTTATTATGTATGTATAATTTTTATGAAGTTTTTAAAAAGTTTTACTTAAAAATTCACTTTTGCATTGACAATTGACAAAAATTAATTTAAGATTTCAGTTACCGGGAAGTATATAGTTTCGTTCCAGTATGACCATACCGGAAAGTTAATTTATATATGTACCTATATATACACATACACACACAGAACCTTCAGCTTTGATCTGAGAGTCAGAGTTAGTCGCTTGAAGCTGGTTGTATTGAGAGAGTTAAAATGGTACACCGAGAGAAAACCTGACGTCTAGTTCAGCTATTGAGTACTCTGTACACTATAGATAAGTCGTATTCAGCAGAGATCATTGTCCGTTTGAAATACATTGACTTCCAAGACGAGTACTACAAACCTGTTGTGCGGAATGTGGGTGATGACTAACAAAATTTTAAAGACCGTACTTGTGACAAGTACGGGCTGCGAGAGTCTACAAATAATTATTTATTTATTAAGAAACTAGCATGGGCTCTCGAGCCGGTATTGTACACAGAGTTTGAGTGATTTCTACGCACTTAATAAAGGTACAGGTACAGCCGGTAATAGCATCTTGACTTGCGTAAATGTATGTATATATATATATATATACTATTTTTTTATGAAACCCATTTAATAAAGAGTTAAAGGCATACGTATAGATATAGTTAATATATACGTTAGATGCTGTGAATAAACATTTGAGCTAATAATATTGAACGACAATCATTAATATATAGGAAGAACATTATAAACGATATTTTTATTATATGTATGTGTAACAAGATTTCATCTGCAGATTTGGTTCAAATGCATGGGATGCTGCAAATAATTTGTGAAAAATCTTAATTTTTTTCGAATAATGATTAGATAGTGATCGATACCATATATTATGTATTCATACATAGTATAAGATGTGCACCGCAGATTCGATCCGGATGAAATGGATGCTGCGAATGATTTTTGTACGAATCTTACTTTTTCTTCGAAATCATGAATCAATGCATGCAATGTTATTAATATTATATGTTATGACGTGGTGGCCTCGCTAACGCGTGTCGAACAACAAATTGTCCTGCCAAGCAATGGGACGGTCGCACGCAACCACCGCATCGACAAACAAAGGTCGTCTTTCGATGACGGAAGAATTGCCTCGACACCTCAGCTTACTTCGCACTAGCGGAGTGCCGAGAGTGGCGGGATCCTTCTCTGCTTGGCTATTTAAGAAATGTTTGGAGCCGGGATTGCATGGACACAATCGATGCTCGATTATTTTATATAAAATGCAATCAGGCCAAATTCGCCCTTCTACGTTTATTTGACAATCAATAATGGTTTTGCGGATCGCTCCGTCTAATTACATTTAGTTGTCGCGTAAATTATATGTGTATGTTTCGGCGAGGCGGTTATCGAGATCGGCCGTCGATCGTGTGGGGGATTTTCTGCGGTGCAACCCTATTCTAGCTATCATGCTTGATTGCACGCAGTACATTAAGCACTTCTTAAAGAGAGACGCGTGGGCTGTTCATCCTCTTAGATGATGCATTTCTGCCGTCGTTCGCCGTGGCTCTATCGTGCTGATCGCCCGATGTCTCCTCTCCTCTCGGACTGATGAGTATTTGCTCGTCGTTAGGAAGTTGTCAGCCTGTCTCTTGGGCTAGGAATTTCCCTAGACCCTCTCGTCCTCTGGAGTCTCGTCGGTGGCTACGATGGCTCCTCGTGCCTACCGGCTCTCGCCAGAGTCACCGGTCACGTGCGTTCGCTATCACAGTCGAACGTAAAAAGCCGATGAAATTCGCTGCTTGCTCGACTAATCCTCCGCTCTTGTCTCGGGCCCTTCCGGTTTGTTTGGCTCGAGACACTTTCTTTCTCTCTTTCTTCTATGGCGCCATTCGGCATCGTATTATGTAACGTGTTTTCTCTCTTCGCGCTACTCTCTCTCTCTTACCTGGTTGATGCTTCGCTTGTGACTACTGCCGCCTTGATATTCGCCTTGCCGGGCATCCATGTATAAGTGTGAGTGTTGCGTATGTATGTGTAGATAGGCGCGCTGCGTGCGCTGAGTGTACACGCTCACATGCTCCGCTAGTGAGCGTGTACACTCTCACAATGTATTCATAAATATTACAAGATCTGTACCGTAGATTTGGTTTAGATGAAATGGATGCTGCGAATAATTTTTATACAAATCTTTATTTTTTATTCGAAATCATGCATTAATAAATGCATAGTGATTGATACTATATGTATTCATGCATATTACAAGATGCATACTGCATTTGCTATGAGAACTTATTAGCGCAAATAATTTTCTTTCGTATGAGAATTAAACGTTCCTGAGTGGTAACATTGATTTTTATTGTACGTACCATTGACCAGAGTAACATTATGAAGTACACGGCTCATCGCAAATGCACCAAAATGCCCGGGTGACAAGCGCTCGCCGACGAGTACCAAAGTCTCGCGACTGTTTGTTCTACGGACTTCGAAGAAACGCGAGATTGCTGAGCTAACTCAGCTCCACACGGCGGAAACAGAGAGAGGGTGGTTCAGGAATATATTATATTTCTCACGTTGGAGATAAC
The DNA here is from genome assembly GCA_020010945.3 of Muscidifurax raptorellus. Classification (NCBI taxonomy): domain Eukaryota; kingdom Metazoa; phylum Arthropoda; class Insecta; order Hymenoptera; family Pteromalidae; genus Muscidifurax; species Muscidifurax raptorellus. The sequence goes on from JAHUUD020000030.1 coordinate 1,032,672, forward strand.
CTTAATTTATTCAATAGACAGTAGTAGGGTCTATGGGGATTCTACGCCAGCTTACCATGCGAGTTCGAGATTCCTACCTTACCAGTGCTGGTAACTCGCGATTACCGTCGACCGCAGTCGATAAGGCAGCTCGCGCCCTACACCACGTGTGTGATTGATCGAAATGTATTCTACCATACCGACGCCGTTGTGCAGAGTTATCGATCAATGATCGCCCGCATTCCGCGTCCCGATGCCCGCATTTTTATTTCCTGTAATATCGACCCGTGTAAGAAAAAAATTATCGATAGATCATCGATGACTACATCAATATACTGATATACTGATTTTGTTAGTTTATTATCACTTTTTTATACATTTATATACACATATATTTTTACCTTATAACACTGTTCACTATTTTTCATACTTAAATTATGCAGTTCTTATAATAAACTTAATTGCACTTTTCACTGTAATAATAATATAAGGAAAGGAATTATAAAAAAATCAGTATACTATTCCCTTTTATAATAATAATACTTAAATTATATACTTCTTAATTTTATACAGGAAAAAGAAGTATAGGTTTAACACCTGTCCTCTGACAAAACCAAATTGTTTTTCATATATAATATTATGCTTTGTTATAAAATTGAAAAGTCTGTTATATATGATTTTCTCAAAGATTTTTGCTATGTTAGATATTAGAGATATTGGCCGATAGTTTTCCATACATTTGCTATCTCCAGACTTGTATATTGGGACTATATCAGCTCGCTTCAGCGCATCCGGCCAAACCGATAACTGTATTCTCAGATTAAAAATATGCTCCAAGAGCTTTACCAGGAACTTAGCAGTGCACTTTACTGTACTTGCATTGATGTTATCAACCCCACCAGATTTTTTTTTCATTGCATATATTAGGACATGTATTTCATTAATACTGGTTGGCTGTATAAAAATAGACTCTGTATTTCTTGCTGGTAGTTTATGTTGACCATCGTACTCATTAATAATTTGATTACTTAAATCTATTCCAATTTGGCTGAAATAGTCATTCATTATATTCGCAATATTCGACTTATCCACTATCTTTTGGTTATTTACCTTTAAGCAGTCAGGTGATTTCACTTGTTTGTTATTTTTGCCCATTTTACTGTTTATGACATTCCACAGCTGTTTCGGATTATCGCCACTTCTTCTTACTTCATTATTTTCAAATTTATATTTAGCATCTTTATTTATTCTGTTTAACATTTTTTCATAATTTTTATACTCAAACTTTAACGTTGAATTTGTGGGATTTTTTTTTCCAGATATTGTATAAATTTTCTTTAGTTTTACAAGATACTAGTATTCCTTTAGTTATCCACTTTTTTCTAGGTAGTTGATTATTAATCTTTGTATTTTTTTTACAAGTGGCTTTTCCAACACAGCTGTGTATCATATTTATTAGTTCATTTAATGCCAGATTTGGATCCTGCAAGTTCAAACAGGAATTCCAATCAAATTTCTTTGCATGTTCCTTTAACTTTCTATAATTAACGTATGTTTCTGGCTTAACTTGCGCATCCTGTACTTTAAGTTGATCAACACTTATTATAAGCGGATAATGGTCATTAAATGGGATACATAATTTATAAGACTCTATGTTTACGTCTCTAGTCTTGGCAAAGCAATTGTCGATACACGAACCTTTTTCCTTATCTAGAGAGGGTCTAGTTACTCTTCTATAGTAAGGTATAAATTCATGTTCAAAGAAATAATTTAAGAATTCCTGACTTATTAAAGTTGCACCTAGATTGTTGTCTTGTACATTATTTTCCAAAATATCTATATTGAAATCGCCAATTATACAGTGGTTATTAGTTTTACTATGTTTTGATATAAATTTTTTTACGCTACTTACAAATTCTGTTTTAGGAACATCATGATACCTGTATATGGCCGAAATTTTGAATGATTCACCTGATTGTAGCTTATGATCCGTAATAATCACACTCAGTCTATCAATTATATCTGCCTTAGTTTTTCCATAAATATTATTTTTAATATATACAAGGACATCATCAGCCCTATTAATTTTACTTTCGTTGTAACAAAATTTGTATCCATGTAATTGATAGAAATGAGGATGTTGCACGTTCCATGTTTCACTACAAATTATAACGCATGGTTTTTTTGACAAACTATCTATTAGTGTTTCTAATTTTTCAAAATTTGCATTCAGACTTCTTACATTAACGCACAAAATTAAATTCTTCTTCTTTATGATGTTTCTGTTGGGTTCGTTGATGCTTTCTGCTTCACATTCTATTTTGCTTATTTCTTCAATATTAATATCTTGATTCACAATTAGTTCTTGTTTCTTCCTTTACTTGAAATATGAGAGTTGAGTGAGTTTATTGAACTTGCTGACATCCCAGAAATTTGCAATCCAGCTAACTTAGCTGTCGTGGTCCCTGTCATGCCGATATATCTTCGTAATATAGGCTGCATTGTGTAGTCGGTAAAATCAATAAACTTCCTTATCTTAATTTGCAATATTTTGCATTCGTGGCTATCTGTTGCCATATGTTCTATATTATATTCCGTCTTGTATTTACTATTACTGTAGATATAGTTTAGACATTTCATTATGTTACCTTGTTTATCACATTCCGTCGTATTACGATCACCAGCACACATATATGTGAATTTCTACATTTCAAACCGCTATGTCCGAATCTACCACAGTTGAAACATGGTTTTATATTGCAATAATCATAGACTCTGCAGTTTTGGTATCCTACAAACAGTCTATTATTACTTTCTCTGACACATTGATACACTTCTGCAGGCATTTCAATTAACGCTGTCTGTAATTTCGTTTTCTGGTTTATATAAGTATGAAGAATAGTACATTTTTTTACATATTTGCTAAAATTCCTTTCATTGATGTCTTCTTCTAGCTTTTTATTATCTAGATTTTCAAAGTTGTTGATTCCGACTACCTTTATTTTCGGATTTTCCACTCTTTCTTTGGTTACTTCGCACTCATCAGCTAGTTTTTTTTTAGTATACTGTATGCCTTACTCGTACTTTCCTCGTTTAGACAATTAACAATTATTTGATCTTTTTTCTTGATAACTTTTTTTGTCTGTTTAGTGATCGGGTGTAGATTGAAAAAGAAAAACACACTCGGCGAATTCGGAATAGAAGTTTTTATTTTTGCAGAACAGGCGTGTAACACGGATGTAGAGAGATCGGTTAGTTGTCTGTTACTCTCTTCGAATCCCGAGAAGAAGTGTTTTTTCCGGGCTCGCTCCGTTGTCGTGGAAAAATTCTCTTGCCTCCCACTCTTTTACCTCTGACCAATCAGCGGTAAGGAAATGGGCGCTCGGTGGCGGTGTGCGCACGCCCGTACGCTCGGGCCCCCGAGACCGTCCACCCGGTCCGCTTAAGCTTTTTTATGGTCCTCGGTCTGACGCTCTCGGACGCGCTTTCGAGAGAGAATGAGGGTTGTGACGAGTTTCGGGAAAAACCCCGGCACTCAAGCGTTTACGGGATGTGGCTCTTTCGAGAGAGAAAGAGAGCCGTAAACAGTTTCGGGAAAAACCCCGGCACTAAAACGTTTACGGGATGCGGCTCTTTTGCGAGAGAAAAAGAGCCGTAAACGGTTCCGGGGAAAACCCGGTTTTAGGGTTTGTGTTTGCGTGTACGGTGTTGTATAGAAAAATGTGTGTATGTGTGTGTGTGTGTGTGTTTGACAAGAGAGTGTATGGCTCGGCCGCTACAGTCTGTATAGACTTATCTTTATTTAGATAGTGTGCTACATATTGATTCATCTGGTCAATACTAAGTTCTGTTATGTTTTTTATTATTACGCTAGGTATACGCTTTGTCCGGGCACTAGTTTTTGGACATGATGTTACTTCTGCAAAAGTTTTGATTTTAACTAAATTTGAGTCACTTCTTTGTTTTGCCAGTAGATCTCTTAGCATCTTATTTTTTTCTGATAGTTCTTTATTTAGTTCTCTTAACAAAGCATTTTCTCTTTTCGGATTTTTCTCTTTCATATTTCCTTCATCCTCATTACTTTCTATCTCTAATTCCTCAAGTACATTCTTACTGAATTCACTGCTTTGTTTAAATTTTATCTGAGCTACTATGTGCCTCGCCTCATTACTCAGCGTATTCCTGCTTATATTTGAGGTTAGATCGAGACCCGGATGTTCGTGGCATATTCCTAATACACTACTTAATTTAATTGCACCATCTAATCTCGCGAAGTCACTAGTGTGGTAAACACTTCCACATAATATGCACATAACTGTTTTAACTTCTATCTTAGGGTGACATTTATAATATATTGACGCTTGTCGATTAAGCTAGCCTGCGCTCGCCTCCGCCATGTTGCCGATGATTGATATATATATATAACATTTAAAAACATGTGAATGTTTGTTAATGCCAATTAATAGATGGGAGAACGAAGAAGCTGAGTCCAGAAATACGATTACATATCAGAAGCATCATATGTTTAGCATTGGTTATTTTTTAAAATGCAAATATGATAATTCATTATCTCAATATAGCAGCTATCGAGAACAAAAACCTGCACTCTGGTTTACAAAATAATTAATATCTATCAAAAACCTTAATTTGGACCAAGAAATCTCTTTCAAAGAGTCAGATACTAGTCACATTTGTGAGAAATCAATAGATGGTAGAATAAATGTTCGTGACCATTGTCACTTAACCTCAAAGTATTGAAGTGCTGCTCATGCTGAATGTAATTTGAATTCTCAAGATTCTAGCATAATTCCAATTGTTTTCCATAATTTAAGCGGTTACGACGCTCATATTATTATTAGAGATATATCTAATTATTGGTCGAGCAAAGTTAATCTTTTACCTTTAACAAAAGAAAGATATATTGCTTTTACTAAACATATTGAAAACAGTGTGATAAAGTTCCGTTTTATCGACTCATTTCGCTTTATAGCGTCCTCTCTCGATAAATTGGCATCTTTTCGTGAAGAGTTTAAAATTCTCAAATCTGTTTTCTCCGTTTTGGAGGCTGAGAAAATTAAACTTTTAACCAAAAGAGGCGTTTGTCTCTACGAGTACGTTGATTGTATGGAAAAACTTGATGAATCTGAGCTGCCTTCTATGGATAAGTTTTTCAGTTCACTTACCGATTCAACAGTGTCACAGGAAGATTATGTACATGCGCAGAAAGTGTGGACTGAGTTCGAAGTAAAAACTCTTGGAGAATATTCTGATTTGGATATGAAAACTGGTATACTACTATTAGCAGATGTTTTTGAAAATTTTACATTGGGATGCAATGTTAAAAATCCCTGGTGTTAAGTTGAGACTTATCACGGATATTGATATCTTGCTATTTATCGTACGCGGAATCAGAAGAGGTTTAAGTCAATGCCCTCATAAATATGAAAAAGGCAATATATGAAAGCCAAATGTATGAAAGAGCATTATCAATTTGATGAAGATAATGTATATCTTATATATTTAAATACTAATAATTTATATGGTTATGCGATGACACAATCTTTACCATATGATGCATTTGAATGGGTTGAAGATTTTGAAAATATAAATTTTCGAACCATTGACGATGATGTACCTGAAGAATATATCTTAGAAGTAGATCTGAACTATCCTAAGGAGTTTCACTGCAAACATAATGATTTACCTATCTATCCAGAGCATATAAAACCACCTGGATCCAAACAAGAGAAACTATTAGCTACTTTGATGAATAAAAGTAATTATGTTATTCACTATCGAGCTTTAAAACAGGCACTCGTAAATAAACTCAAGCTTCTTAAAATTCATTGAGTGCTGAAGTTCAAACAATCACAATGGTTAAAGCCATACATAGATTTAAATAGTTCAATGGAAGCTAAACAAGAGCATAAAGCAAAACATGAGTTTCAAGAAAATCTCTTTAAACTAATGAATAATGCTGTATATAGTAAGACTATGGAAAATGTTCGAAAACATGTTAATATAAAACTTATGACAAACTGGGAAGGACCATATGGTGTGAAAGCTATCATTTTAAAACCAAATTTTCATAGTAGTAGTGCAATATTCAATAAAAATTTAGTTGCTATTGAAATGCGAAAGACTAGTATATACGTGAATAAACTTATATACATTGGTCTGTCAGTGCTGGATATTTCAAATACTGTTATGTACGGTTTTCATTATGATTATATGCTAGAAAAGTATGGTAATAATTGTAAGTTACTGTACACAGACACCAATAGTTTCATTTATGCAGTTACCTGTGACGATTTGTATTAAGATATTAAATCGAATATTGAACGATTTGATACATCAGATTATCCAGAAAACAATGTTTTTGGTATACCACGTATGAATAAGAAAGTGGTTGGACTTATGAAGGACGACTGCAATGGTAATCTAATTACTGAATTCATTGGATTGAGAAGTAAAATGTATAGCACATGTGTGAACAATATAGATTTTGTGAAGAAAATTAAAGCTTTAAAGTCGTTAGTTGTGAAAAAAATAATTTGTTTTGACGACTATCTTGATTGTTTACAAAATCAAAAAATTTTAAAAACAAACGAATGCGTTATTTGATTACACTTACACAATATTGAGACCATACAACAACATAAAATTGCACTTAAACCATATGAGGATAAAAGATATCTTGTACCTGATAGCAATGAAACCCTAGGTTGGGGACATTAAAGAATAAAGCGAGTATTCATCTCTACAAAAACCATAATACATTATATTATTGTTAAAAACATAAAAAAATTAAAATAGTACAAATTTATTTCAGGTTATTGAGTGCTGATGATAACTCAAGCAAACAAATAAGAGTGTATGGTTTAGTAATAAAGTTTCGATTCATAATATGAGTACATGAACATTTACATATCAGAGTGCATGACGTGGAGAATGGATGCAGGCTGAACGTGATCGTGAACGCTTTAGAATAAGAACTGAAAATATAGGAGTTATTATTGATCCAGTGCTCTTGAAAACAAATCTCATATTTCTGTTAATATTATGTGTTGTAGTGATTATATATAAATAAATAAATTATGCAACGCCACGTTTCATCAATATTTCGAATAACAACATTTCTACGTGTATAACTACATCTAGCTGGCTTATGCAATTCTTCCAGAACTTTATTTCGTTGATAAATAGGTTTTAAAATCTTTCATAACTTTATTGTTCAGGAAAAGAGTATGTATTTGTAGAATACTTACAAATTCTTTGTAGAATACAAAATCCAGTACATTTCTTCTAACCGGAAGAACATGAGCTATATTTTGTTCTCTGATCACTAGATGTGTTATTATCAAGTCTTCTATAACTTTGTTGTTCAGGAAATGAGTGTGTACTTGTAGAAAATTGTTTTCGATACATATTCACTTATTTTTTATTTCAAGTAGTAGTTTGTTTATTGTCGCAATATTAACTGTAAGCGTGCTTAACTTTTCGTCAATTTCGTATCTATGAATTTAAACTATCTCATCTAAGTTAGTGATATTAACAGCGTCGCTTGAATCCTTAGGATCTGCTACGTTGCACAATCATTTATCTTCTAAACTATACTGACCGTCAGCAGTGGGTTTATATTCAATTTCTCGAGCTATTCAAATGTCGTCTGTACAGGTCAACACTCATAATGAAAATAACTTGCATTATGAGAATCTATTATTATAATTATTTTTACTTTCCTTAATAGGTCAAACCTGGGTTTAAACTTTCAAAAAATTAATTTTTTTTATTTGCATTTTAGATAACAGAATTATCGTAGAATATGCTTCTAAAACCGATTTTGCGTCAAAAAATTAATTTGCAAAGTTATTAACAAATTACTAAAAACAAGTAAATACAGAATATTCATAAATAAATAGTTTAGTTTCCGTTTCAGTTTACCAGCTCTTAAAAATATTATAAGACGAAATTTGTAAGTTTATTTTTACAGAAAATTTTCCGTAGAATATGCTCCTTACACCCCTTAATAAAAAAACAATTTTCTTGCAAGTTCTTGGTATGATATGTATTTTTGTTTTCAATAATTTTTAAAAATAATTTAAATGTATTTAATGATAATTTTTCAGTGCTTGAATACGACGTTATTGGATATTTATTTTGTCCTAAAATTTTTACCCAAGTTCAATAAAACTGCGATATCTTCTAGAAGCCGATGTTAAATGACAAAAAACAATACACTAAATAAACAAACGAACAAAAACATACTTAAAGAAATATTAAACATAAATACAATAATTTCTAACTATGTTACATTTTTTAAATTTATATCAGCTTGTGGTGCGTTGTTGCACGGTTTGTGGGGTGATGTACAATATGTATGTTACTTATACATATTGTACATATATTGTTGGCGAGTCTTCAAGCTGCCTGATACAGTGGCCTAACGTGTGGCGCCACCTCTCGGATGTGATGGGAAGCTATGTTCTTGCTCTGTGGTGCACACTCTCCTGCCGACCGCCGCTGTGACAACAGCTCTGCCGCACGACGCGATTTCAAAAAGACACCTAAGTCTAATTAAATAAATTAGATTTAAATATACACAAAGTGTTGTGATTTCGGTCTCCATCTCCTCGACTCAGCAAGTCCTAAGGAAGATTTGCTCTAACAGGCTGTGGGCCAGCTCGCTAGAAAAGAAGAAGGACCGAGAAGAAGACGTTAAAGAGTTTTTTTTGTTTTTTTTTTCCTTTTGAGATCAGAGAGAAACCAATTAGACGTATCAGAGGTGTGAGAAAGGAAGAAATTCAGAAGAAAGAATAAGTACAAGCTTTTGTAAGGTGCACTCAAAGTAGTAATTAGAATCAGGAAAAGAAAAGTTTAATTTGCTCGGTTTCGGGAGTGCGCCGCTTTACCACATCGATTGTAAAATTTAGATTGCGTAAATAATAGTAGATAAAAAGTCAGTGCGGTGTCTTCATAATCAGAAGATAGAATAGAGAGAAAAAGAAGTCAAAAGTCTCAGTGTGAGACAAAAGCGCGCGACAACAAGACGCGCGAACACTCACCGGCATAAGCTTGCACGAGCCGATTCTGGGAATCGGGGGAAGGTGAGCGGCGACTGGCGAAGTTGTCAGAATCGAGCGTGTGTTTTGTTGTGCTCTCTCTCCCTCTCTCCCCCTCTCCCCCTCTCTCCCCTCTCTCTCTCTCGAGGGGGAGAGGGGGAGAGAGGGAGAAAGGGAGAGACAGGGAGAGGGGGAGAGAGAGAGAGAGAGAGAGAGAGAGAGAGAGAGAGAGAGAGAGAGAGAGAGAGAGAGAGAGAGAGAGAGAGAGAGAGAGAGGGAGAGGAACCAAAACAGACTTCACGCGCACGGACTTTTTTCGATGATTCCTTTCAAGTTTTAAAAATATATGGTCTAGTCGGGTTCAGACGTATTGAATCAGACTTGCTATAGACGTATACACACAATAATTGAAATCAGACAAAAATAAGTCTATTTACATCGTTCTCGCTCCTATTCAGAATATCAGTGTTATTCGAGTAAATAAAACGATTTATTTCTGTTCAGATGCACTCGAATAAATTTTGAAAACGCGCCTTGATAGAAATTACAATGAAACGGCAGTGCAGTGAATTTGAATTTCTATAAAATTAAAAATTATCAAAAGATAATTACACTGGCTTTTTCGTGTCTTATTTGGGCGACATACGCGTGTGCGATAGCCCCCTCGCAAATTATTGAGTAAATTGCGTTCGTTTATTTAGACTGGGAGGGAGCACGTGTGTGGCATCCGGGAGGCGCGGGGCTGGTATTTGATTTTTAAACTTGGTTTGACTTGCAGTGCGGTCTAACTTGGTGAAAATCAAATGAAACGGTCAGAGTAAGCATTCTTTCATTATTTCAGAAGAAAAAGAAACTCAGAAGAATTATGTCTGACTGGAGTCTTTCAGACCCACTATCCGATATATACTATCCGATCTCTCTCTCTCTCTCTCTATATATATATATATATATATATACATATATATATATATATATATATATATATATATATATATATATATATATTTACTATATATACTATATATAATATATATCTATATATACTATACTATCCGATCAGGAAGACGCGGCAATCAACGTTGACAAAGATCAACAGAATAATAACAAAGGTACAAAGTGTTTTCAAATCAGAATATAAACAATTTATTCAGAATCAGATGTTAGGTCTAAAATTCAGAGTTCAAATAATTAATAAAATTGAATGCTAATCAGAATGATTGTTCATAATACAGAATCAGAAGAAGAAAGCTATACACCTCCGGGTACAGCCCCAAATAAAAACATGGAGGTAAACAGATTAGAGACTACATCAAGGACGGAGACGAGAAAGGATAGTCTAGAGAATGTATTAGAGAGGCATTCCAATGTACTAGACAACCACGCCGAAATAATAAAAACCTAAACGGAAGCCATACTCGAGATTAAGGAAAACATCGACAAATGAATGGGATTGTCGAGAAACTCTCAGAGAAATTAGGAAAACTAACTTCAGAGGTAAATAATCACCCTGCCAGTTCCACACTCAGAGACATAAATGAAATAGATTTATATAATAGTAGAAATTCAACTAATCTATCAGACGAAACAAGTGCTTTAGGGGATCTCAGTAGAGCTTGCATAGAACTCAGACGTTCCATTAACCTAAGTACCACTAATTCAAAACTGAACATTAAAAGAAATTACAAACTAACAAAACAAGTACCACTAAACATTTGCTTAGACAACCTAAATACTGAATTAAAAGCCAACAACCTTGCAGACATATTAGACGATACACTCAACTTAGACATTTCAGAGACAGAGTTAGAAAGACAAAACAGAAAAGACCAAGTCAGAGACATTTCAATCAGTCGTGTAGATGACTACTATAATAATAAGATATTACTAACAAAAGACCCAAAGACGGAAATGTAAAATCTTATCCATACAACAATACAAACACACAACACAAACAGAACACAAACAACTTCAGAGGTAGAGGTAACAGAGGTAGGGGTGGTTATAATAATGTCAGCGGTAGAGGAAATAAGATAAGAAGAGGATCTTTTTAACGCAAGGTCGTTATACAAACTCCAGGCAGAAGTCAGAAGCAGGGAGACAAAGTCACAGCGATGCTAACAGGTAACAGCACTCATGTATGTAATAAAATACCTGCAAAACTAGTACTTATCGCGGACTCCGGCGCAACAGAGCATATAGTCAATAAGAGTATAATTTTAAGCAATTTTAGAAAAAGTTCAGGCGAATATATCAGAAGCGCAAATAAAAATAAATTTGCGAATATTTCTATAGATGGTAAAGGAGATTTAATTTTAAAATCAAAATCAGATGAGAACAATAAAATAATTTTGACAAATGTAATTGCTGCCAAAAATATTTCAGACAATTTTATTTCTCTCAGACGCTTTGCAGACGTAGGTCTGAGTATTTACATGGATAATAAATAAAATACTGAAAATATACGATAAAAATTCAGACGAAGAATACTTGACTGGAACCTATGAAAAGCCAAATTGGATGATCTCTTTAGACGCAGTAAGAGATGAACAATCAGATGAAAAACATGAAATCTACGATAAATATTCATGTGTGGCTAACATAGTGTCAGTCGACGAGTTCTTGCAACAATCTCAGACAGATATAAAGGATCTTGAGGATCAAAATGAATCAGAAGAAAACAACGCATCGGAAGAAACTCAGATGAATCCTGCTGAGATTGGGAGGGAGAAGAAGCAAGAGCAAATTGAACAAGAAACAAATTCACCTAGTCAGAGAGAAGTTTGTGACACAAACTTAAATGAACAAATTTTGAACAGGAAAATCCTACATCTAGACGACTCTTCAGAAGAAATCCTGAAATATCTACAAAACAATGTAGACAACAAATCAGAGAAACAAGAAAAGAAGCTGAACGAAGGAATGCTCTGGCATATCAAATTAGGTCACTCTTCTTTGCAATATCTATTATTGCTACAAAAGTCAGAAGAAAAACTCAGAAAGGAAAATTCGACAAGTCCATAACAGACTGCGAAGTCTGCGTCTTAGCAAAAATGGAAAACCTGCCGTTCTCAGAAGTCAGAGTTAAAGCAACAAGGCCATTAGAAAGGTTACATACAGACACAATGGGACAAATTAAACCAGTCTCGTATCCTGGGGAAAATAAATTCATAATAGTATTTATTAATGATCACACCAGATTTGCCAAAGCATACTCTACTAAACACAAAAGTGAAGCTAGAGTTGCTTAGAAAAATTCTTGGTGACTACAAGAAATTTACTAGGCAAAGAGGAAAAAGTGTGTTTCATCCGAACGGACAATCGCACAGAATTTACTGGAGGTAAATTTTCAGATGTTATGAAGAAAGAGAAAATTGAAGGAGAGTTTGCACCTCCGTATACACCACAACATAATGGAAAGGTTTAACAAAACTATTCAGTGGAAAATCAGAGCGCTCATGATAGACTCCGGTCTACCCAAGAGCATGTGGATACTCGCTTTGGAAGTGGCTATTTACATCTATAACAGGACACCACACAAAGGAATCGATTCAGAGACACCAATCAAGAAACTGGTTCCAAATGGAAATATATATCTAGACAAAATCAGACGTTTCGGATGTCTAGCCTATGCCAAGATACCCAATGTTATGAACAAGTTTTCAGACATAGCAATCCGTACAATCATGGTAGGATACTCTCAAACTGGATATGTTTTGTGGCACCCAGAATCCCACAGATTCATCACATCTAGACATGTGAGATTCAATGAAAAACTGGTTTATAGGGATGTATATAAGAAAGACTTAAAAGAAAAATCAGAGACGTTAGAAATAACGACTGAAGATAAAACACAATCAAACGCATCAGAAGATCCAAAATCAGAGAAAGAGAAAAGCCAGAAGAGAAAAGCAAATGACAAAGATTCAGAAGCATCAAAGTCTAAGAAACAAGAACTTGAAAAGCGACGATGCTTAGAGAGAAAAGCTAAGACAAACAGACGAACTTGGACACATCTCAGGGAAGCAGTAGTCGAAGTAGAAACTACTAATCACGATCTATTACAAGTATCCACTCCAACCGGAGAAACCAGAAATGTACACTCAGAAGAAGATGAACTTGGTCATATCTTTATAGCACGAACAAACAGAGATCCTGTCAGCTATAAAGAAGCCATTGAATCAGGCGACAAAAATAAATGGTCAGAAGCCATAAAATAAGAGTTGAAGTCTATGGAAGACAACAACGTCTGGACGCTAGTAGACAGACCCTTCTTAGATAAAGATGGCAAAAAGATTCACACCATTGATTCCAAGTGGGTGTTCAAGAAGAATACTTTTGGAGACGGTCAAACGACCTACAAAGGAAGACTGGTTATCAGAGGATTTAAGGATCGAAAAGAATATGAACTTAGGGAAACCAGTAGTCAGAGCGTCTTTTACAATCATAAACAAGTTCAATTTAACTGCTTATCAGATGGATGTCAAGACAGCATTTCTGAATGGAACGCTCGACGAAGACATCTTCATGGAAATACCAGATGGAATAGAAATAAGTTCATCCATCAGAAGAAATAAAGTATGTAAACTCCAGAGAGCTCTGTACGGCCTCAGAATCAGTCCAAAGCGATGGAATAAGCGTTTCTCATAAGTAGCTTTGGAACTTGGACTAGAAAAGGACATAAATGAACCATGTTTGTTTACATGGAGATTACAAAATCAGATGGTGGTTTTACTGCTATACGTAGACGATATTATTGTGGCAAGCAACAATCAGAAGAAAAATTCTACCTTTTAGATGAAAGACTTAGGAGAACCTATATTATTTTTGGAGCCACCAGACCAGATATTGCATTTGCAGTTAACTTCCTATCCAGAAAACAGCTGTCACCTTCTGAAAGTGACTGGAAGGAAGTAAAAAGAATATTCAGATATCTCAGAGGAACTTCAGATACAGGTTTGATTTTCAGAGCAGAAAACGATAACATGGAAGCAATGACAGACGCCAGCTTCAGAGACTGTGAAGATTCATCTTCAACTGGAGGTTATTTAATAAAATTGTATGGCGACTCAGTAGGTCAGTGTGGAGAAGCTATCAACAAACATATGTATCACTCTCTACCTGCCAAGCTGAGTATTTGGCCATGAGCAATGCTTGCCAAGAAATTGTTTCCTTGGACAAAGCTATCAGAGACATAACACGGAAAACTATATATCATGTTACGCTATGGTGCGACAACAAATCAGCAGGGGACTGTACTCAGACGGAAGGAAATCACAAGTTGAAAAACTTTGATGATGACATACGAGAAATTCAGAGAAAATTCAAAATCAGAGAAAAAACAGGTAGTAAAAGTCACATGGCAGAAACCCATGGAGACTACATAAAACAATGTGTTCTAGAAAGAAAAATCAGAGTCAAGTGGATTTCAACCACAGAGAACATGGCAGATATAATGACTAAACTTCTGCCTAATGAAACTCATAAATACTTCAGAGATAAAATACTAAATACAGATAGTTACACTTAATCATGATATATATTAGTCTGATAACTTAGAGTTTTTAAGTATATCAGAGGAATAAGAATTTAAATATTTCAGATACAAGAAACTAAGCAGACGCTAGTTATGAAGAGTAATCAGAGGACAAAATTCAGACGTATAGAGTATCAAGCGCCCGAAGGGAGGGAGTGTTGGCGAGTCTTCGAGCTACCTGATACAGTGGCCTAACGTGTCGCGCCACCTCTCGGATGTGATGGGGAGCTATGTTCTTGCTTTGTGGTGCACACTCTCCTGCCGACCGCCGCTGTGACAACAGCTCTTCGCGACGCGATTTCAAATAGTCACCTAAGTCTAATTAAATAAATTAGTTTTAAATATACACAAAGTGTTGTGATTTCGGTCTCCATCTCCTCGACTCAGCAAGTCCTAAGGAAGGTTTGCTCTAACATATATATATATATGTTATTCACAAGACAAACTAATTAATTACGTATAATAAATATTGCATTTGTATATACAATGGAATTACGTAGCGAAATGAAGTAATTATGGTTAGCAGGGTAATTCAATAGAAGAGTAATTTTGTTAAAATAATAGTTGACAACTTCTAGAATGCGGAATATATATATATATATATATATATATATATATATATATATATATATATATTTGGAGATCGGGTGTAGGTCGAGGAAAAACTCACTCAGTGAATTCAGGATAGAAGTTCTTTATTCAAGCAGAGTAGGCGTGTACCGCGGATATAGAGAATTCGTGTAGTGTCTTGGATCGAGTCCCCAGAAGAAGTGTCTTTCCGGGCTCACTCCGTTGTCGAGGAAAAGTTCTCTTGTTTCCTACTCCCTTACCTCTGACCAATCAGCGGTAAGGAAAGAGGCGTGCCCGCACGCTCGAGCCCCCGAGACCGTCCAGCCGGTCCGCTTAAGCTTTTTTAGGGTCCTAGGTCGGACGCTATCGAACGCGCTTACGAAAGAGAATGAGGATCATATAGTTCGGGAGAATGAAGAGTCCAGAATTTTCAGGCGCTTCCGAAGTGTAGTTAGCAGCGACAGCAGCAACATGAGCAACAGCAACTACAGCAGAAATGTAGAAAAATGTGATAGTATAACGTGTGGTAACGATTGTAATGAAACCTATGGAGCTAATAGAGACATTAATATAACTACAGATACCTTAATCGATTCTTTAACTGTAGATCAAAAACGTATATTTGATTTGATAATAAAGGTAATGGTAAACGATGTAGGTAATAAGCTATATTTTGCCGACGGACTAGACAAAAGTTAGTAGCAAAAGGTAGTGGCAAAAGTTATTTACTCAATGCTATCATTTAATGTCGTTAAATATATCAATTCTCACAATAGCATGGACTGGAATTGTTGTTAACTTATTAATTAACGATAAAACCATCCACAGTACATTTAAACTTTCTTTTAACATTGATGAACAAACATGTAATATTTGTCCCAATTTGAGAAACGGAATTTGTTTTAAAAATATTAAAATCATAATTTGGGATTAAATAGTTTAAAAATAAGAAATAAATTTGAAGCAATAGATACATTTTTTCTATATCATTTCAATAATAATAAACCATTTGGCGATAATATTATCGTCACATCTGGTGATTTCAGACAACTAGTTCCTATCGTCCGCAACAGTAATCGAACCAAAATAATGGAATCTTGTATAAAAAAAAAACATAGTGTAGGCTTCTTCCATGAAGTTATCTTTAAGTAGAAATTTAAGGTCGCAAAACACAGACTATGAATTTAAAAATAGGCTGTTTGATATAAGAGAATATAAAAATGTAACAATCTGAATAACAAAATAATGTTAGAAAAATCCCAACAGAATTTATATGTAATGATGATTTTATTATAGTGTCACGCGTAAGTCCCACGTATATATCGTTGCTAGTTTTAATGCAATCGAGCATGAGACGTCAAATACGTTCATAGCAACAGCGCGGACTCGCTCCGAACCCGATTCTCCCGACTCAGCGCGACATCCCTCTCACGATTTCGGATGATCGCACGGGGAGGAAATCACACCACCTAGGAGACTATAAAAGGAGATGCGTGGAGGCGCTATCTCTCTTACCCCGGCGGCTCTTACCCGACAATGTACCTACAACGCTTTTCAACCGACGTTAGACTCAGAAACGATACAGACTAGAATCAGAAAAGTAGAACCACGTATTCTTTCAGTCACCTAAACACGCGCTTCTCTCTTTAGTAAAATTCAAACATTGTGAACTGCGATTAATAAACACACACATTCACCGTTAATCTATTGTACTAATTTCATCGCCCCGATATTTCGCAGCAATCGTGAGCACAATACCTTACGAAGAACAAAACCATCCACCCTCACACGTAATATTTTCTGGTGCTGGGTGTGGGGTTTTATTCGCAAAATATATGGATGCAGTTATAATAACTCAATAGAAATAGATTATCCGGGTGTTATTATTTAAATCCACAAGACAGGAAGGAAGGATGAACTACGTCTATCTACTTGTCATCGTAGCCACCTTATGGTAAGTCCATTAAATTGCCAATTAACCTAATAAACGCACCCTGGGACTATCACGGGGAGAACTCCTTCGGTTCGGATCACTAAAAATCGAACTCAAAATTCTCTTGAAATCTAAATTATTCCGCGGTCTCAATTAGAGTATTATATTACGAAAAATGACACCAGGAAAAGCCACCGATTTTAATTTACCGCTTCCGAACGCCGATGATCGTAATGCCCTCAGGGCATCGAATGCACCTCTCAACGAAGTTGGGAACGTAACGTTTTAAAGGCGGCTGCAGAGCGTGAAAAATCGGACGTGAAAAAAAAGACCCGCCTCTCGTCTTGCATACTCAAATTACCCTAGAATTGCAACTCGCGGAATTAGCGCTAGCCAGCCCCACCATAGTAACGATAGACACCGCTCTAAAACAGATTCGCTTAATACTACGACAAGGAAATTTAGTCCCCGAGGAAAAGAAACGGATATGAACGGTAGCATCGGAACATTTACTATCGCTGAAAACCCAAACAATGCGACTCGAAACGGACAGCGAGACGCTGTCACAATTCTGTCAACTCAATCCGAGGAATATCGGGGCTATTCCTAAGAAGATAGGCTCCCACGGCGGGTACGTCACATTCGATATAATTAAAGAAGGAACGCCACGGGCCGTAGACTAAGCTTCCCAGATGGGGCATCGAAGGTTTTCAAACTTGACAGCACAGACGTAGTCAACAACCTACGTGAGGATAGATCAACTCCTCTTTTAGTAAGGGAATACAATTTTAACCTAGATGATAAAATGTTTAACATTGACGGAGCGCTCAATCCACCGCGGCATAGTACACTCCTTAATAAATACCTAACCACGAACGCGTTCACAAAACCGACGATTCTAGATGTACCAGTCAATTTTCAAGGCCGTCCCTTGCCGGGAGTAGAGAATTACTTCGACAGCCTTATAAATCAGCAACACAGTCCACCAGCGCAAGACACGGGTTTTGGAGAACGGTATGAGCAATTTAAAAAGCGTATGCAGAACGAGATAGATGAAGGACTCAAGATGAGCTTAAACCCATACCCAACAGAAAACCCATACCCAACAGAAAACCCAAACCCAAATCCGACAATTGTACCGTTCAAGAGATGGGGGCTGAATGTTTTCACTGCACCAAGCACTGAATACGATTCCACCTTATGACAGAAATCCAGACATGCTCGCCTTATTTTGTCTCGCCGTCCGCTGGCGTCGAAATTCCAAGGACGGGCGGTCGATGGTTACACTGCGCGCTTGACGCAATATAACACCGTCGAGCGGCTGCTAGCCAGTACAGCGGCGTGAGTGGCGCGGTTAAAGTTTTAGCTGATCTAAAAGTAATTCACCAATACGGCAGTGAAAGTGGAGGCGTCTACAGACTACGTGTTCAAACACAGCACATCGCGGAATGCGATTGAAGTATACACACACGAGCAGCCCATACAGAACGATATAGAAGGCTACTGATATCAAGAAAAAAAAGACTAAGGCGAAAAACACGCGTATAACGATGAACACTAACTATTTCTAAAGACATAACTCGGACTTACGAACTCCTCCGGATCCTACGGTGGACTTCGTAAGCAGATGCAGATCATTTCTCAGATCCGAGCTCATCACCGGTCGAACAGTTCTCCAAGAGCCTCCCCCTGGGCGTGGACTCCCCGGCAGGCCGTCGGCCTCGGCGAAAAAACCGGCATCCCAGACAAGAAGGAGGATTTTTCGCAGGCCGCTTGTTGCTCCCGAAGGTAAGACCAGGAATAAAGGTCACCGCAGAAATAGCACGGCTCCTTGGCCTCGAGAGTGTGAGTTTCCCTTATGTCTCTCTTGAGACTCTTGTGACTGTAACGTTTGGAACAGATGGCACATAACTCCTTCTTATGGGATTGGTCCGGACACCGGTGAGATGTGACATGTGACCTGTATTCACCAACGACTCGAGTCATGAAGTTGCATCCCGGCTCTCCACGCGCAAAGCAATAATGTGAAGCAGACCATACTACACTCTGTATCCGAACGTTGGTAACTATAGGACGCACTGCAGGTTGTGAACATGTTCCTGACAAGGTTTGACAGTAAACCACCCACATTTACGGTCTCGGCTAGACGAACGCCAGTGTTGACAACTTGGTGAAGGACAACGGGTCCGACATGTTCACGCAAAAATCTGGTAGTCACCACAAGGTTCTTGAAGTAATGCGGCACTGGGCACCCGTCCCTCCAAGAGGAAACGACATCTTGGCCGAGGCGACGCAATCTGATGCGAGGTGTCAAGGCCTCAGTTTCGGTCGGGAGCAATGTCAAGCGGCATATCACCCAGGAAGGAAGAAACCCCTACGGACACCTGGGGTAGATTCATCCCGTCCACGGGGCTAACCTCACCGGAAGCTACCCGTCTCACGACTGAATAATAAAACCTCTCCAACTGTCCCATCGAGGAGGGCAATACAAGACCGCAGCGGCAATTAATGGCTTTGGTAAACCCACTATCGCGCGATTATAAAATAGATGGGAAAAAGGAACTGGCAACAAATGCAATGTACGAAGGAGTAACACAAAACGTCAACCGTTTCGGGTATCTCGAACAAAGAACTAACGAATCTGGGAACCCGCATATATGAAATTAAATAAATAAATGAAACTAATAAAATAAAATAACTACACACACTATATGCACACTTGATCGTAGTTTAGTACCGATTCCACCCTGAGCTGAGAAAGATAGTCATAAATACACTTATCGAAACCAGTAATAACAGAAGTAAACCCTCGATGAAACCAAACGGAGTTACAAAGAATAAATTAACAAAGAAAACACACATCGGCCCAACATGAAAAACACGGGGCCGCAATGTTACGTCAGCATGCGATACCGTAGAAAGAAAGAGACTGCGAGGACAAAGGAGAACCAATCACAGCCGACGGTGCGCGAAATTCAGAGAGAGTACTGCGCTCACACACGTAAGAGACGCATACACATATAAGCGAGGAGAATCAATCACGACCAACGGGACACGGGCAAAGTCGCTTTGAATACGTAAGTCCCAGAGTAGAAGAAAACACAAAGTATACCGAAAGGAAAACTCGGACCGCAAAAGCATAAAAAAGAACATGACATGGCCGTAAAGGCAGCGCATTGCTGATCGTCAATTCATAGAAACGACCCAGTAATTCAATTAATCAATTAGATTTACACTAATGAGCAAAACGAGGAATAATGTCCACGCAGAATGTAAAACTCTCATCTGTTCGCATGATTTAAACCGTAATTTGAAATGATCCGTTGACTGACAACGCTAGTCCTTCGGTCATCCTTCGGTCATCCTTCGGTCATCCCTCTCTCTCTCTCTCTCTCTCTCTCTCTCTCTCTCTCTCTCTCTCTCTCTCTCTCTCGCCCTGTCATACCCGCAAGTCCAGTCGGTCTTCTATCTTGCTATTCCGTGATGCGCAGCACTATCACTTGCGCCAGTCGAATTCTTTTGTACCACCATTTTTACTTTGCCAGTGATATTATTTTGCTGTCCACTTTCCTTTTTGCGAACATCGCGACGGTCGGTATACATGAATAGAATGAAAAAATGACAAAATACAATGAAAAAATATTATTGTTTTGTTTTCTATCATTTTTAATAACTTACCAATCTTAATATTTTGCACCGCTGGCGTCACTGGTACTATGGAATATTTACAAGCAATAATCAGAAGTAAATAAAATTTGTTCAGTTCCATAGTAAGCTGAAATAATACAAATTATAAGTTTTATTAAAAATTATACAAATTTAACTAGCAAGTATTTTTTATAAAATTATATTTGCATTTTAAATTAATTTTTTCTTTAAAAAATATAAATATAGTTTATACATCCCTGACGAATTTCTAATTACTATAAGAATACGACAATTAACTAATCGCTGCCTGAGATCGTCTAAATGACGAGGTTTGGTAAAATAAACTTCACTTTTTATGTATCCCCAAAGACAAAAGTCAGGTGGTTCTAGGTCGGAGGATCTTGCAGGTCATTCTATGATACCTCGTCTACAGTGCGACGTGCTGCCTCCCAGCAGCGCGCACGCAACTCTTGCGCCTCTTATGCGCTCGATTTATTTATTTGTCGAGGGACTCGACGCGATCACCTTAGCTTGGGAGAGCTGGGAAAGAGGAGGGAAAATAATAATACAAATTTTTATTGAACGACTCTATATTTCGCCCCAACCCCTCCCTATAACGTGGTGGCTACGTAAGCCTCCCACGCGCCTCACAGCCACGCAGGGCCTTCTCGCTGTCCCTACTACACGCAGGCTCGGTGCTCTCCCGGTGCGTAAGCACCTGGTAAGCAGCCAGCCAACCTCTCTCGGCACACGCGCTCTGCCTACCTCGCACGACACGCGCCGGTCTAGCGCAGAGCCAGACCGTGCAGCTCGCTGTCGCCGGCAGCACTCACTCGCTCTATCTCTCTCTCTCGTACACACGACCGCGCGCCCGACTCGCGTTGGCTTTTTTCCTCAGCGCAACGATGCGCTGGGTCAAAGCCCGACCTGCTGTACCGCGTACACTCACTCGCCGTCTCTCTCTCTCTCTCCGTCTCTCTCTCTCTCTCTCTCTCTCTCTCTCTCTCTCTCTCTCTGTCTCTCTCTCTCTCTCTCTCTCTCTCTCTCTCTCTCTCTCTCTCTCTCTCTCTCTCTCTCTCACTCTCGCAAGCCCCGCACTGCTTGCCTACGTCCTCGTGCGCCCGGCACCGCGCGCGAAAACTCACGTGTATTCTCTCTCTCTCTCGCTCTCTCTCTCTTTCTCTCATATGCACACTCGAGTCACCGACGGCACCTTGCTCGCACCGGAGATTTCGCGTAAAACAGAGACAAATCTTACCTTTCGAGGGGGGGGGGGGCGAGCCCCAGGTTCCCTCCTCTCCCACGAAGCTCAGGAAGCCACGCTGCCGTCAGGCTCGCTGGCTTCCCGGATGCCGTGGGTCTCTCTCTCTTCTCTCACTCTCGGCGCCTGGCTGGCGAGGAGGCTGAAGCTCCCACGAGCTCGCTGCTCCGGGCTGGCCCCGGGCATCCTCTCGTGCCCTCCTCCGCTGATGCCTGCAAGCCGCTGGCGACACACTCGCCAGCGGAACAGGGGAATAATCCTGGGGGACGGCGTTGACACAAAGTGTCTTCGTCGTGGCACTGTCACTTGTCTCTCACTCTCTCTCTCACCACACACACCACTACGCGTTATGCGGCACTTTTTGAATCGTCGACTTACGTCGACGATGTCAGCACGAGGACTGACACGATTCGCGCGCGCTCTCGCAAACTGCCGCGCCACATGCTTAACGCATCTCGCGGGCCCGCTCACGTAAGAGCCGCGCTGATTGGCTCACGGTCCGCGCGAGCCGTTGAGCCTCGCGTTGCAGTCAGCCGATAGGCTGAAAACCGCGAGACGCTGGCTCTGGCTTCGCGCGCTATCCCGCGCTCGTGTCTCTGCTTTCTGCGCCGATTTCTCAGAAATCGCGCGGCAGGCTCGACAACAAGCTAGCCCGGCGCCGCTTCACCGAAAGACAGTCTGGCTCTCGCACTGTTTACGTGCGGGCTTAGACTCGCTGAATTGGTCGGAAATTTCCCGACTCGACTCGGCTGCGACGTACAACGTCGCAATCCTCCCCCCTTAATCTTGCTAGCCAGGCTGAGGAAATTCCCTGAACCATATTGGTCTCAGGAATTTAGGAAACCGCTTAGCTCTACCCTGTTAGAGTTGGGTTTGAACTGGGCGAGGGCGCCACCCTTCATCCACCCACTCGCCTCGGGTCACACAACTGACGATGCAACCCCGTATTCTCTACCTCTGGCCTGGCTATTCTCCGGCTCTCCTCCGCTGGCTACTCTGGCTCACTACGTGGCTCATCTCGCAGTCATCCGTAAACTTCACGGAGGACTAGCTCTCGAGTCTCGGCAGATTACTCTCTCTCCAGGGTGGTACAGTCCTTGCATAGAAGTTGACACTCAGTTGTGTGGGTTTTCGCACACATATAAGCAACACCTTACGTCCATGATACCTCGGCTCCCACCTCTCGATGGGGGGTGGCCCTCTTTGCATCCCGAAGCTCTGACTCGGAGCAGTTGCCCCCTCCTATCCTCCAACGTCTCATAGTACGCACACGTACACACCCCTTAGCAAATTTTATATCTGTCTAAGTGAGTTAATCAGTCGCTTCCATCTGACTGAAGGAGTTAGACATACCTACCAGCTAAATGTCTCCTCCTTACGTTTACTCAAGAGATGAACCTTTATGTTTTGGATTTTGTAAGTGTTTCACATAGTTAATATTAATTTTCAAAGAGAAATTTATTACTACCTTGATTTTTATAATTTCCAGTATTTATCAGAATGGCACTGATCTGACAGCCCACATCTCGTGTTTGTCAATTTGCACACGATATGGGCAGTCCAAATTATTTCCTTCCTAGATGCGTAATATACTATTTTTAAATATATTTTTCAATATTTATTAAAAATTCTATTCAAATCTTTGAAATATGATAAAAACAGATTTTTAAGGAATACTTATTAGTCATACAAAAATAGCAGTCATATTGACACGTTTGACATTTTATCAAAATCAGTATAAAATGTGTGCCAGGGGAAATCGTTTCCCAGGCACACATTTTTCCTTGGAGGAACTCTCGGGAAGAACTCGTGGACTGTGTGAACTTTTTTGTCGTTGATGTAAGCAGCCGCAGTAATATTACACTCTACTCTAGGTGCGTTGATTTTCAATATTTTCACTGGTAAATTAGAGATTTATTGAATTTTCTCCCTGAGAATGCGAGAAGTGAAGCCGAGGAGACGTCCTATTCAATCCTATGGTATAAGATCTAAAGGATGACTACATTTAACTTCACTTCTGAGAGTATTGTTGTTTGCTTTCGAAGAAAATTCTATTCCTTTTGATTTCACTGTTTCTTGTAAAAATATATTAATAGCATCAATTTCGTAACTGCCAGTACGTATAGTAATAATATCTCCATTTAAATGAAGTTTTTTATTTGAACAGTCTACATTGCGAGAAGAGTTAAGTGTTCAACGAATCCCAAAACAAAATTCTTATGCTATGATAGTTAAATAATTAAAGGAAAATATTGCGCTTCTTCTCTTTTATAGCCTTTCAATTAAAAAATGAAGGCAAAGATGGCCACAAATGAAAGAGTTAAAATTCTGATATCTTTTATAATTGTATTTAACTTCTTTCACGTTCAAATATATCATCAGATCTATGAGAGGTCTAACAATAAGATCACCAAAACTAACAAAATATATTACTTTCGAACCACATTTTCGATAACACACTCAGTGAGTGCCTTTATTTCTAAAATCATCTAAGTTGACAACAGCAAACTCATTATACCATAAACCCCCGAAAGGCAGATTATTTATCATGAAAACACCTCGAAAACGAGGGATTTTCATCATACGAGCATATTTTCGAGATCATAGTCAGTTAGTGCTCGATTTGGCACAGCAAAAGCCTTTTCAGCAAGACTGGAATCCTTGGCTTTGACACGTTGCCAGGCTTTATCAGCAAACTCCATGTCAACTGCCTTACGATCTCCATTTGTATTAGAATAAGCAATGCCGTGTTCTTTGCATGCCTGATCAAGAGGATTAATTCCAGGATCATCTCTCTTTATTAGCTTTTTCAATTTAGTTCCTGGACTACAGTATTGATATCCAGAAAGATGCATTTCAACAGGTAAGTTATTTATCACTGTATCAAGCAATCCGTATCCTTTCGAATATTTCTGGGATTTGTATGATCATCACTTTATTCCATTTAGCTGAGTTGAATGCATTTTTCACATTCAGTGTAAAAATAGCGCAGTATTCCTTCTTTCCTCCTTTCCATCTTGTTCCCTCTATCGCTTTTTGTGCAGTGTCAACTACTAGGCCAACTGCGTCCAGGATAGAGCGCTCCTTTCGAAATCCGTACTGGTGTTCCGAGAGTCCATCTGAGCCCTCTATGATTTGATCCATTCTGACGCAGATTATACGTTCAAGGATCTTGCCCGAGGTGTCCAGCATGCAGAGCGGTCTGTATGACGACGAGTCGTCAGGCGTCTGCTTTCCTTTTGGCAATAGCACCAAGAGCTGTTTCTTCCAGTTGGTGGGGAAAATCCCTTCCTCGAAACATGAGTTGTACGAGTCTAGAAAGACCCCTGGGTAGGCGAGGATAGCATGCTTCAATGCAATATTGGGTATGCCATCCAGTCCTGGGACCTTATTGTTTCCAACCTTTTTGCAGGCAGCTAGCTGCTCCACCGTCGTCATTGGTGAAAAGCTTCTTCTGAGAGGGGGTACGTAGCTTCCCTTAATCTTCTTCATTACTATTTTATAGGGTCGACTCCAGGGATCCTGGTCGACCTCATCCTGTAGTTCTTTAAGACACCGTCGTTTGTTGCCGCGAATTTTCGTTTTAAGCTTTCGCCCAGCGTCCTTCATTTCTCGGTTGCAGGAATCCACTACTTCCTGGCCTCTTCCGATTCTGTAGAGTTTTCTTCTTGCTCGCTGTTCCAGTCTCCTAGTCCGATGGCACTCGCTACGGGTGGCTGCAGCATCCTTGTCCCACCAGTATAACGGCAGTCGTCTATTGTTTGCCACTCTGCGAGGCATAGCAGCATCGGCAGGCTCGGGTGATGTTTTCCATCACCTGTTCAGCCTTATTGTTTGCCATTCCAGAGAGTTGCATTTCCTCTAGCGTTAACAGAAACATGTTCTTATCATAATCCTTCGTTTTCCAACCAACTCTAGTGGTCGTTGTATTCGCGCTGGGTCTCTGCTTTGATTTCCCCACCTCCATTATTATGGCCTGGTGATCGCTATGTATGTAGTGTTCACTCACGGTCCACGCGTCTACCGACCAATAAGACAGCTGCTGACAAACGTCAGGTATACGATAGACCCTGTGCCTCCTCTTCTAAATGTGTAAGTGTATCCCTGGTTGACTAAGGCCAAATCCAGGAGAGCGAATGATTCCAGTTGCACACGTCCCTTTTTGTTAGTCATTTGGCTGTCTCACTCTACGGCTCAAGCGTTAAAATCATCTGCAATAAGTATCGGTTTCCTTTCCAACGCGTCTTGTACGAGCCGATATAACATTTGTTCGAACTGCTTAATTGGAGCGTTGGAAGAAGCGTAGCAGCTGTAAACATGCACACCTGCTACCTTAACGCGCATAAATCCTTATTCACGAGTCATCATTTTCTCCTGGAAAGCAACATCACCACATGCCCAGATCGCTGCTCTGACAGTGTTGTCCATATCCCACGATGGTTCGTCTATATCCCTGTGTTGTTCGCACACAATGGCTACGTCAACCTCCTTCTCGCGGACATACTGGTTTAGTAAGTCTTGTGCTGTCTGGCAGTGATTTGAGTTTAACTGCACTATCTTCATTTTTTCTGGCTATCTAGAGCTCCTACTGCAGCTCGATAGCATGGGCTTGCGTAGCTACCTGCTGCATGATCGTTTTTACCTTCTACGCCTTTTTCCTGACAGAGAACGCACTTTGGCTTGTTCCTGCATTCTCTTGCTTTGTGACCGTCCCTTCCACATTTGTAGCACATGCCACTGCGATCCTGTATGATTATGCAGTTTTTCGCGATGTGACCAAGACCCAGACATTTGAAATATCTAAGCGGTCGTGTGTTCTGCTTTATCTCTCTTATTCGACAGACCACCCAGCTTATCCTGATTTTCTGCTTTTTTAACATGTGCTGAACCTTTCCTGCCGGCATTTGGATGACCGCATCTGCGTATCGCCGTATGCCTTCCGTAATGACTTCAATGCCATCTCCTTAGTCGTGGGCGCGTCGTTATTATGAAACTCCTTACGTAGCGCCTCTAAAACTTCATCTTTGCTGGTTAATACGTCAAGATCTTTTATTTCAAAGACACCTATGTCTTGTAGGGTCCTAATTTTCGTACTATCCTCCAGCACCCCTTTGACTACTTTTCGGAGTTCTGCTGTCTTCCTTTCACCTTGTCTTACGACATCGCTGAGCATTGTCAGTTGAGGATCCATCTTCATCTTCCTCAAGATGTCGGCGTAAGACTTCTCTTCTGCAGCCTTTATAATAAGGGCATCCGGCTGGGTTGGTCTGGCCCATGGCGGTCTTTTCTTTTTGGTGCCATTTTGGTTTAAGGTACCACTGCCACCTTTGTCCTCCTTCTTATTTTTCTTTTCCTTCGCCTTCCTAGTTTCGACAACCTGCCAAGATGGCTTCATGCTTGAGGTCGGCGGTGGGGGCTGAGACGCTGCCTCCTTCCTTGCCTTCTTTTTGGTCGCCGTATCCTCCTGTGTTGATGCTCTCCTTTGCTTGTTCGGCGTCTGCTCCATCTGTTTTTGAACAAAGGACGAAGAGGTTTGGCATTCCGATCCTTGCTATTTGTAGCATTCGACGGAGTACCTATTAAAGATAAAATCATGCGTTGTAATAGAGAATTTATACGTACAGAACATCCAAAATTATTCATTTCTGAAAAAAGTATAGTTATATATATACGTATCAATTCGATAATGATATAGTTGGTAATAGAAATAGCATAAACTTAGATTTATTTACGTATGTTAATTCCAAATTTGTATATGTAGGAAAACATTTAAAGAAACAGCTCAATAATCTATATTTAAATGTAATAACAGAAAAGTGTGAACTTGAGAGGAAAGTAATCCGAAATTCCGTTTAATTGCCATCCTTTGCGCAGATGAATTCGCCTATAATATTATGAAGAAACCTGGATACATAGCAAGGATTGCAGGAGAGGTTGTACATTTAATAAAATGAGTACCGAAAAGAGTAAAAATACTACATTTAAAAGAATGCTACAACCAACTACGAGTTTCATCAGGAAATAAAACATGGTTCCCTACGCCGAGAACTCATATTTTGATAAAGAAGGAGTTAATTGCAACTCAATAATACCTACATACTATAAAATAGCAGAAGAATGGATTAAGTTCACTCCAATGCCAATTAAAACAATATAGCCTCATAGTTTAAAACCAAACACGAAAATTAGTTGGACCTTTGAATCTGTCAAGACCTTAGTAACGAGCGGAGTGTATTCTCAAGAAGAATTGGTTCGACTACAACAGCAACTAATTATTCTCATGGAAAAAGGATCACTTTTAAATGTGATTGTCGAAAGTACATGGCACATACTCATTGTAAAACTGATGTAGTTCTTTTTTATCTACATTCATCATGATTCGGATTATTTTACATATCAGAAAATTGATTATAGACACGATTATTAGAGGATATACTTTACATACGATTTATGATTAGTCTATACAACTATTTGGAGCCATTTTCAGTTCAATAACACACTTGCTGACTACACTCGAAAATACAAACAACATCTAAGAACAAAATCCTACGAAAAAAAAGAGAATACATTTTATGAAGAAACAGAACTTCAAGAAATCGAAATTATCCCTCCTATATCTTTCCCAAAAATATTATCCGTACCTATTCCAAGATCGACCCCCAACTATTATAAAAAGCAAACCTAACCTTTCAATTTCAAAATCACCAGGAATTTTTCCTCTAAGCTGTGAATAGATTTTTTTCATGCGTGCTCTTCTTTCTTTATGCTCACGCACGACAATGCGCAACTCTTCACTCACGACGACTCCGTGGGCTCACGTGTTCGAGGACGCGACCACGTACAGCATACTGCGCTACGGACCGGGGCTCGCACAGCCGACAAGAAGCCTGCATCTGGCTGCTAATCACCTTCCTCTCGTAATCTCATGATTTAGTGTGAGACACACAAACCCTTCTACACGGGATTAATAACCTCGTTATAACCCCGTTACAATTTGAATAAGCAAAATTAAGATATGTGAATTATTAAATAATGTTCATAAAACTAGAAAGACAGAAAATAAATGAATGATGGCTAGGGAAAAAAAGCAATTATCAACTATATATTAATGATTAAAAAATTTAATATTTATTTACATTAAAAATAATTATTTTAATGACGTAGTCTTTTTACAACTATATTACAAGACTAAAAGTTATGATTTGCGACCTTGTGCGTCGTAGCCGTATCGAGTCGGGAAATTTCCGACCGTTTCGGCGAGTTAGAGCATGCACATAAACAGCGAAAGCCAGACGGCTTTCCGCGATGCGGCGCCGGGCTGGCTTGCTGTTGTTGCCTGCCGCGCGATTTCCGAGAAATCGGCGCAGCAAGGATAGGTTTCAGCGCGGGATAGCACAAGTAGCCAGAGCCAGCATCTCGCGGTTTCAGCCTATCGGCTGGCTGCCACGCGAGGCTCAACGGCTCTCACGGACCGCAAGCCAATCAGCGCGGCTCTTATATGAGCGTGCCCGCGAGATTGTTTTGAGCATATCGCGCGGCAGCTCGCGAGAGCGCGCGAATTTAGTCAGTACTCGTGCTGACATCGTCGACGAAACATCGACGATACGAAAGTGCCGCATACGCGTGTGAGTATGCAGAGCCAGAGAGTGAGTGACAGTAATACAGTAATACAGTGTTGACACTTTATGTCACCGCCACCACGTAGACTATCTCCTTGATTCATTGGCGAGTGGCTCACTCGCCAATGGCTTCAAGGCATCTGCAAGAGGAGAGAGCGAGAGGACGTCCAGGGCCAGCTAGGATACACTGGAAGCGGGAGCTTCCGTGTCCTCGCCAACCTAGGCGCCAGAGAAAGAGAGCGAGAGAGATCCAGAGCATCTGGGAAGCCAGCGAGCCTGACAGCAATGGGGCTTCCTGTGCTACGTGGGAGATGAGGGAACCTCCGGCGAGAGCACGCGTGCCGCCGGAGACTCGAGTGTGTGTGAGAGAGAGAGGAAGAGAGGACATCGCGAGTTTACGCGTTCGGTGCCGAGCGCACGAGTACGTACGCAAGCAGTGCGAGGCTTGCGAGTAGCGAGATATATATATATATATATATATATATAGATAGATAGATAGATAGATAGATAGATAGATAGATAAATATATCTTTATTTCACTTTACAGTAAAAAGATAAAATACAATAAATAAATATATACTCTTTTTTTAGAGATATTTGTAATATAAATGAATAAATAATACTAAAAAAAACTTAATTTGGTCGTAGACCTATCATATCAATTTTGGTTTCACACATGTAACAGCTGCAGTTACGTCATATTAATCTCGTCAAGAATATCACGTCATATCAATCTCGTTGAGAATATCACAGATCGAGGCCGGAAAGGCCGAGTCAAAATAATCACAAATAATTTTATCGAATACCCGCGTCATCCGCCCACATGAGGGATGGCTAAGGCTCAAGGCCAAGCAGATAGCCGCGCACTGCTTCCTTAAAGGATGCGAGAGAAGGAAAAAGGCGTATGGAAGAGGGTAAGGGTTTCTGAAACGTGCACCTTGGATCTCAAAGGCTTTTGGGCCGGTTTCAGTGCTCACCACCGGAACATAAGGTTCAGGCGGAGACCCAATTGTGGAAGGCCTGGGCTGATGCTTGCTAAAAAACGATACATAAAATATCAGCAAGAGCGTCACCTCCTTTCTGTTAATGGCCATGTGTACGTCATCTGTCATGTTTTCATGGTACTGTGATGTTTTCTGAAACCAGTCTGGAGAGGATCCAAAATTTTGTTTTTGTTTATATACTCCGTAATTTGGGAATGAGCTAACTTTTCGAGCACTTTAGATAGGAAGTAGAGTAGTACTAACGGTCGAAAGTCTGACACAGATGAAGGATTACTGTTCTTTTTTAGTACTATTAATTGGGCCTGCTTCCAAATGCTCGGAAAGATGCCCAGAGCGAAAGAGGAGTTAAATATCTCACGATCACTCCCTGAGGGAACTCATCAACACTCCTCGCCTGTGAGGGAAAGTGTGCAATGGCGAGAATGACATCATTTATGTTGACTGCACTAAACATGAAGCCTTCCTCTCTTGCGTGAGACAGATATCCCAGCGAAATGGTCATTCAGCTCGCCCGGCGTAAAACCATGAAACTCCTCCTCTTTGCGCCTAGGTATGAGGCCGAGGTTACGCATTTTCGTCCATATATCCTGATTGTCATTAAGAGCATCCGACAAATGTCTAGTGATATAGGAGCGCCGCTCTTGAGCCATGCGAACATCAACCTCATTACTGAGCTGGAAAAGCTGGTCAAAGAGTTCTGAACGCCCAGTGCGCTTGTACCGTCCGTGCGTGGCATCCCTCTTATCAATGAGTAATCGTAGCTCAGTTCGAATTTAAGTTAGCATTCAAGTTTTTCAAAGCACCCTCCAAATTGGTTTCAATAGAGTTCATGGCCTCCCAGTTGCAGCTTGATAGTAAGTCACCAAGCGAGGCGGTGTCTATGCCTTTGAAGTTCCTGTAAACAAAAGGCTCCTTCCCAAGAATGGGAGCGTGGATGTTAAGAGAGACCTCTATAATACAGTGTTTGCCAAAACTGGGCAGCCTTTACTTCTTAACGTCATGTATACTGCCGTTCTCGTCCATCAGTATTAAGTCAATCCACATGCAAGAGGTAGAGGTATAATGCGTGGGACCATGACCGACTACCTGAAGAGATAACTCCTCAACGAGACGCCGAATGGTGTTGGCATCATCCCATCCCGACAACAGGTCAGCATTCAAATCGCCCATGATGATTTTGTGGCTAAATTAAACCGCTGAGATCACATAGGATGCTGAAAAGATCAGAGTCCCTTTGCATTGCAACCTTCGGAGGTGTGTAAATGACCCCGACAAGAACTGGAGGAGAGAAACCCTGCTGTATGCTGTAAAATAGATATTCAGGGATCCCAGATTTTCCAGGTCCCTATGTGTTTGAACTAGCCAATAAACGTACTTTAAATTCATTGCATACATACAACGCCATCCCGCCTAAAAGTTTCCTAAGGAAACAGGCCATAAAGTACTTCCTACGTCCGGCGGTGGTCAGCCATTGCAACTAGCGCCTGTAGGGGGTGATGTGCTCGTTCCTCCTTACACCATAGATGTAACGAATACCCGTGTTTACCAGTCTCTGTAGCTTCATGTTAAGTTCTTGCGACAGGTCACAGTAAACTAATGAGCAGTAGTCGATGATGGGAAACAGTAGGGCTTGCACAAGATGTTTTCGCAGCTCGAAACTAGTGCTCTTTCTAAAGAAGTACAATCTATACATGAGCGAGTGTGCACGCTTACAAAATTGTGTAACGTGTTCTCTCCAGGTGAGTTTAGAATCGAGCACCAGTCCCAGACTGCGAACAGACGATTGATATTCAACCCTGGCTCCTCCAATGTTAATGTAAGTATTAGCCATAGAAGGTAGTGCATTGATAAAATAGGAGGAGACCAGGACGATCGCCTGTGTTTTGAGAACGTTTAGTTTGAGATGATTCTGCGCAGCCCATCCCATGATCCTCTCGACATTAGCACTCGTCCTCTCGGAACAGGAATCAAGCTCCTCAAGGTGGCATTGGCTGTAAATTTGCAGGTCGTCCGCATAAATAAGATGAGATACGTCTATGTCAAGGCAGAGTCTCATGTCATTGATGTACAGTGAGAATAACAGTGGGCCTATTACAGACCCCTGTGGTACTCCCATTTTTAGTGGTTGAAAGTTGGAGAGTTCATTACTGTCACCAATGACAGCCTGAGTTCTCCCAGTAAGGTAGGAAGCGAACCAGCGGATGACCTGCTTAGAAAAGCCGAAGGAGGTTAGCTTTCTGAGTAGCCTGACGTGACACACGGTATCAAAGGCCTTGCTAAAATCAAAAAGAAGTAGAAGTGTTACCTTCTTTTTGTTCATGCCAAGCCTGACATCGTCAGTCAGCTTGATCAAGCCGGACTGCGTGCTGTGGCCAGTGCGGAAACCTGTTTGTAGTTCATCGAGAAAAAGTCTTGATTCGAGATATTAGGAGGTTTGCCTGTGCACTAGCCACTCCAGCGCCTTGGACAAGAAGCATAGGAGGGAGATCGGACGATAGTCGGTTAGAGATGTAGGGGAGCTGACTTTATTCAGTGCATGCACTAGTGACTTTTTCCAGTCCGATGGGAAGCATGACTCGCTCAAGGACAGGTTGAAAATGCGACATAGTAATGGAGCGAGTACCGGCAGTGCTTTGCAAATGACAACCTGTCAAGTCTATAAAAATGCAGATCCAGCGGGAGACGTGATCTGTGGAACCATCTGTAGAGTCTGTTCCGTTCTTTCAAGAGGTCACGAAGAGCCGTAGTAAACCATGGGTGACGTTTTGGTCCAAGAGTCACTATACGCAATGGGGCGAGACGATTGATGGCCTTAGTCAAGTTGGTGTTGAGAGTGGAGATGCAAGCGTCAAGTGATGAACTATCGAGTAATGATCAGTAACAGGCACCGAGATAAACCCTTAGTCTCTTGGCGCTGATTCCTTTGTAGTTTCGGTAAGTAAAAGTTTTTGGTTCGTAGCGTGGAATCTATACGTCTAGGGTGGCCGTAATAAGGTCATGTCCGTTGATGAAAGGTCTGTCAGTCTTCCAGTGCGAGAGCAGGCGATCCTGCTCGTCAATTAAGCAGAGGTCAAGCCAGGTGTCTGATTCTGGTTTATTATGTGTAGCACCATAAGGAACCGACTGAAGGAAGTTCTCCTCGATGAAAGCCTTGATGAACTTGGCATCCTCTGACCGAGAGAGTTGGTCTGCATTAAAATCACCCATGATTATCTTCGTGGAATAGTTGTGCATGTGTGTGATAAGCGTTTCGATAAAGTCATTGCCTTGAATGAAGGGGGCATGGGGCGGACGATAAACAACGCCAACCAAGATGGGTGCAAGACCTTATGCAGAGATCTCGCAGAGAAGATACTCCGGCTTCCCTGGCTTGCCCGAACAGACGCCGTCAGACGATGTCAGAACCGTAGCTGTGAGTGAGTGATGAATATAGAGGGCCACACCTCCACCGTTTCTGTTTCTGTCCCGTCTGTGAAGTGTGTAGTTGTCAAGTAGGGGTATGGTTTTTACCTTGTCGTCCAGCCAAGTTTTGAGTTACAGCTATTACGTGATAGTAGGGACGAGTGGACAAGAAGAGCATTACCGCCTCAATGTGACCCGTAAAGGAGTTCGCATTGAAATGACAGACCCTTAAACCATCGGACAGAGTTACCTTGGAGACGGTTGAAGATGTGGGCGATGATGGTGTGAATGATGTCGGTGGTGAGGGTGGGATGATACGAGCGGTGTTTAGCGTCTGTTGCTGTTGTTGTTCGGTGGTCTCTTCGCTAAAAAATTCACCAGGTCCTCCTCGCTGTTAATAATGGTAGCCTTTCTTCCGTCCTCGGCAGCACGGATGTAAATTTTGCCATCCCTCACATAGGTCCTGCACCCCTGTGCCTTCCTGGCCTCCGAAAGAAAGAAGAGCTCCAAGAGGAGGGTCAAAAGAAGCAGAACGTTTAGAGATATTTTTGACAGTTAAACAAAAAAAAATTAATAAAAAAAAAATGGCATTCCTACACATTCATTGGTGCGAGTGTTTGAAGTCCGAGCTGCTATTGTTCGGCATTCCACCAACCCAAACCACAATCGAGGGATCGCATTGGGTTCAATACAAACCGATATCATCTTTGACCGATGACTCACCTATAGAATTTGTGATCCCTGGCAATAGTGATGAATACCTCGATCTGGCTCAAGCAATGCTCAGTCTTAATGTAAATTTGAGACCTACCACATCCGACGAAGATATATCTGAGGCAAATCGATCAGCTTTTAGACTTTTACAAGCCCGAGTAGGACCAATCAATAATTTGATGTATTCACTGTTCAATCAAGTGGATGTGCCTTTCAATCAGAAGCCTGTGTCACCACCTACCAACGCCTATGTCTACAGATCGTGCATCGAAAAATTGCTGAATTACGAACCTGCCGCAAAATCCTCCCACTTGTCGACTGTCTTGTGGTGTGAGGATACGGCTGGAAAAATGAACGACACAGAAAATCAGAACCAGGGATTAGTTGAGAGACGCAAATTGCTTACTGCGGATAAATCTGTTGATCTTATTGGCCACCTTCACGCTGATGTATTTAATCAGGAGAAGCTGCTGATCAATGGAGTTTAAGTGAGAGTACGCTTAGTGAAATTTTGGGATAACTTTTGCCTGATGGATCCTGCAGGCTCTTATTCCATACACATCGAGGAGGCGAAACTTCTAGTCAGACGTGTAAAAAGTAGTCTGGGCATATTGCTAGCACACGCTCTATCACTCTCGAAAACAACGGCTAAATACCCTTTGGCGAGGGTGGAAGTCAAAGCAATGACTATGCACAGTGGTGTACACGGTGAAACATTGGACAATATCATATTGGGTCAGCTGCCGAAGAGAATTATCCTGGATTTTGTCAATCATAAAGCTTTTAATGGCGATCGGCTGCTCAATCCTTTTAATTTCGAGCATTTTAATATAAACTTTCTATGTTTGTTCGTTATCAGGGATTGCCTTCGAAACCACTGCAACCAGAGTTTTGAGCGTGAAATCTATAGTGGACGCATATCACATATTCTCCGGTACAGGCATACACTTTCTCAACAAGGGCAACCAAATAGCGCGCGAATCATACCCCCACGGATACTGTCTACTTGCCTTTGATTTGACTCCCGATGTATCGGTAAATGACTGCAGTCATTGGAATTTGATCGAACACGGTAGCGTTAGATTAAAAGTACGTTTCAGTGCGGCTCTAACAGAAACAGTTAATTTTATTATATACGCAGAGTATGATAATATTTTGGAAATTGATGCCTCACGTCAAGTCATCGTCGATTTTAGCAGTTAAAATGTTCACCTCAAAGATGTCGCTACTCTCTACTACTGTGCATATATACATCTAGCGAGTTACTTTGCAAATTCAGTCTCTCTCTAACACTGTTCTTATACACTTCATCCATGCATGGACGTGATCATTGACATTCAGTTCTTCAAAGGCACTAAGCATCCAAATCTACCAAAAGAAGTAGCCGTAGTGGCTGTGAACAGTAATAGCACTTGGTCATCTGAGTGAAGATATACGAAGTCAGAACGATGGGCTCACCCATTACCATCACGGGCTCGACTACTTTGACAGTGAGGTGTCTTTAAAGGTGGTGAAAAAAATTTTAAGAGAACTTTCAAAAAGTGTGCGGAAAATATACGTTAGGGGTAGTGATAAATGGCTAGTGTTACATAAAATAATACGTCGTCAAATTTGTAATCTCGAGTACGATCAGGATTGCCCGTCTTTCGATAAATTATCGTTCGATGTATACTGCATACATCACGCTGTCAAACCTTGCTACAAAAATTATCGTTGTGCTCTAAATCAGGCTTGAAGGCTAAAATTGTGGCTACTCACAGGTACGATTAAAAATTCGAGCAGTGCTTTTGAAGACATTTGTAATGATGGACAGTCTTCAAATATTGAAAAACCTGTTGAAAATCCGCTCGCACACTGTCGGTGTATTCCCAGCCGATCAGATACCGAAGGTGTGGACGAAACCGACAGCGTTCGTTGTAAACACGGATGATCATACGAAATCGGGTCTGCATTGGGTTGTCCTGTACGCTGAAAAATCTTGCAGCGTATTTTATTTTGATAGTTTTGGTCTCCCTCCATTCATACCCGATCATATAAATCGATTGCGAAAACATTGTGAACAATTTCTCTGGAATAATATTCGACTACAGAGCGACTCTTCCAAAGTGTGCGGTCAGTATTGTATTATGTTTCTGCATTATATGAGCGCGGGTCTGGGTTACAATAAATTTCTCGAGAGTTTCTCTGATAATCTGTGAAAAAACGATGATGTAGTCCGGTAGTATGTAGACTGTAAAGAAATAAAAAACGCTGACAAAAATTATATCGGAAGCGGTGGTTGCATTGTGAGATGCTTGCAAAGCTGCAGTTCTAAGATGTCATTGTTGTAGCGCAAGATGATACTGTGAGAGACAGCTTTTTTTTTTCTTCGAATGTTTGCTGCTCAATCAGTATTAATGCACTCTCTTTGATCCCCCTTTGATGAGTGTCGCATACGTGGCGGTTACCACCTCGACATCCACCATCTCCACCATTGCCTATACTACATACCAAGCGCTCAGAGTAGTTTAGTCGTTTCAAAATTGTGGTAGAGGTGACTGCAACGACATGGCACACTAATAGGAAGACCGGTTTCAGCTGCTGAATACTTTAGACAAGTCGTACGCAACGGAGATCATTGTCGGCCCGGAATACACCAGCTTCATAGACGAGTACTACAAGCCTGTTGTACGCCTATTGGGCGACGACTCCAATGGAATCGCTTTTACCTACGATGGGTGGCTGCAATTCGGAGACTGCTTCAACGAATTTTGCAAGTGTCTTTGTGAACACAGCAGCGAAGACATGACGTCAACATATTTGCGGTACAGGATGGGTAGCAAAATTCACACACAGTGGGAAAGACAGGGGTATCAAAATTGAGAATAATACTCCTCCTAGGACACTTGGAGTTCTCAGCAAACGCTATTATGCAACTATTATTATGAATAAAGTTAAGTTTCTTCGTTTGAATGAGTATATTGTGAAATGTATTGATGCACGCCTAGAATATCTTAAGCTTGTAGCGGGCAGTGTAAGTTGTGTTGCCAGAGAGACTGTATAATACATTAAGAGTGTTGATCTAGACAATATACCACTCATGAATACTGGTGTGTATACAACGACCTTTGTCGAACAAATTATTAATCTGATTGATGATAAATGGTTCGATATTATTACAGCCAGTGTGCAAACGCGTGCGAGAAAATTGAAAGACCAAATTCCGTTTAGCCGAAATGATATTGATCAGCTTGCGTCACAGCACCTCGATGTAATTGGCGACTTACTAAACAGTCACAACGAGGGAAATAATGTTTTTCTTTTTGTTTTTATAATTTTTTATATTATAACCAATTTTATATATATATATATATATATATATATATATATATATATATATATATATATATATATATATATATATATATATATATCTTAATACCGTATATCGCAGTGAATTTGTAGAAATATCGATGATTGAATAAATAATTGATTATTAGTGAATATAAAAATACTTACCTTCTTTTTATTTATATCCTTACCTTTTCTCCATTTCCATGGTGCATTCTGTATACATTTCATACCCTCTTTTATTCAAACTTAAGCGTAAAAAAAAAGAATAAAGAAAGACAGAAAGAAAAAAATAATAAAAAAAGTGGGAGAAGGGAAAGGGGGGCTGTTACCCCCTCCCCACGTCCGGAGCAGTCTCTCCTCCCGCGCGATGAAGATTCTCCCCTCCCCCCCCCCCAGTGGTGCGTCAGCACAACCAGCGGCAGCGGCGGCTGGTTTGTTTTGACTCCCACTGTGGGGGAATTACTATTTACTATGCATTTTTACCGGCAAGAGAGGCAGGTACAAATTTCTCGGTGGTAAGACTGTACATTTGATCAGCCCCTTTACGGTAGAAAAATCGTTAAGATTTCCGACCGTCAGCTGATCGCACTTATCGCCGCTGCACACTTCAAGATGACCGACCGGAAATCTGCCGCGTTTACAAATAAAATGATACAGCGAACATATATCAGTATATAGAATACGCTCACCTACCTTAGCATCGTAAAATGCGACATAATTTTCGATTCGACCGTCCAAAAAGGACATTAATTTAGCGTGATCTTACTGATGAGCGGATGTTCTGACACGTACGTAGCGATTCCGAGGTTTTCACCTTGTCGCGAGCGAACGAACACTTTCAAATTTTGCGCATTTCTTATCCAAGCTCACGGATGCGCGCCATTTTTGCCCACGTACTCTCGAGTAGCGCGCCAATAGAACGTCGCGAAGCGTTCGATTTGACGTGGTTGTTTTTAAAACAATCAGGGCAACCGTTCGTGTATCAACCCTCATATTAAAAAACACAGGGTTTTTCGGTAGGAATGGCAGGTGGTAAGAACCCGTCCACCAAAAAATCCTCGCGAAGGCGACATTCACGCGATCTACCAGCATGAATGATCTCGCGACCGATCTCGGGCTCGCATTGCAAAAGCCATTCAACCGCCTTTTGCGAATGCTTATCAACGCGCGTATACCGGCTCTTCAGGATTATTCCTATTGACTGTGGCTTTAAGAAATTTTTACTGTGCAAGATAGGAGCACGCAGGCGCTATTGTAGAAGTTACTACAAATGGATCCGTTATTTCGACTTTTTTCGAAAAATTTTCTGAATACCCACACACGCACGACGCAGCATGGTAACATCTGTGTGGCAGTATTCGACGATTGCATTGCAAAAACCAAATATCGCATTCGCTGCACGCATTTCGCTGTGCCACGTCAAGAACTGCTCGCGATCGCTCGCCGACATAAGATCAGGCGAATAATAATGAGCATCCGGCAAGGGCCTGACATAGTCTGTATTTTTCTCACTGTTAAAGAGGAAAACAGCATTTCTTCGTAGACTCATCTAATCGAAATGTAGCAGGTAAATCACCCGGCTTCATCTAGAAATAGCTGAGACTATCTATAAATTTCGCTCAGCCGTATCGGATGCACATTATTTTCTATCCGTTTAAAACGATGCTCAGTATACAATTGGTTTTACGCTCAACTCGCCGACGTAAAACAAATTGTGCATCGTACACTCGGGCATTATGCACGATGCATATAATATTTTCAAACCCCGTTTTGTCGCAGTAACTGTAGTGGATGTTCCACAGGGTCCGCACACAATACGTGCTCGCGCACTCCACACGAGGAACACCATTCATTAATAGCATCAAAGTATATGCAATCGGAGCAGAGTTGATGCGCCACGCACAAATTGGGTACATGCATCTTATGCTTTCTTAATCTCGATACGAATCTTCTTGTTTCACTGAAAGTCGGAGAAAACATAAAAGAACTTCTTTGGTGAAGCTCCATTCTGAAGATTGAGTCGGACTGAAAAAAAGAACAATTTAATATTAAATAAATAGAAAAAAGTAGTGTTTGTGTAAAAATATCGACTTACAGTACTCCTCTATAACGTGTCGCAAACAGTGCACCTCACACGCCCCACATGCGATCATGTAGCGACCCACATTCCTTATCACACGTCCCGAGTGTTGAAACAACGACCTTTTGCTCTAAACGAAATTCATACATTCGTGATACACGGATGTATCAGTTGTATCTACACCTTCTTCTCACTACCGGATTATATTATTTGACCGCGTCAGCTACCCGCACAATTGCACCGCAAACTTTACTTCTTGAACTATTCATCTCTAAAACTGGATCGAACTGCCTGTTTCTCAATGCCGCGCATCTTGAGCCGAATGATGGCTATGTGGGCGTGTAACGAAGTTTTTTTGTTCTAGAATCGATCAGAAAAAATATGGTTCTCCTCAGAGCTAACCCTTGGACGAATGAGAAGCATCGTAGAACGGTTCAAATGAGCGGAGAAGGAATTTTTTTCATATAAACAGTATGAAAAAAATTGTCCCTCCTCAAGACGAAATCTCAGCAAATGACAAGACTTTCAACGGTATAAGCCGCGCCCCTGTGAAAAAGATGTCCATGAGG
The DNA here is from genome assembly GCA_020010945.3 of Muscidifurax raptorellus. Classification (NCBI taxonomy): domain Eukaryota; kingdom Metazoa; phylum Arthropoda; class Insecta; order Hymenoptera; family Pteromalidae; genus Muscidifurax; species Muscidifurax raptorellus. The sequence continues at coordinate 1,073,379 of JAHUUD020000030.1, forward strand.
CGGAAAACCTTGTTGGTCATCAGAACTCTTTATCTGGCTATGCAAAAAAGTCTCGGGTCTCCCGTTAATACACATCCCATGTGTCTCGTATATTGTAGTTGAAACTAGGAATTTCAAACGTCTAACGTACATTAAAAAAATCTCGCAGTAAACGATAGCGATACCTTCGTTTACGCTTCAGTTGCGTAGGGACCATAAATTTGGGGTCAAGAGGCACATGCGCGCGCCTATTCTCACGCATCCAAACAGTTTTTATGGCTAAGACCCTTTTTAATTTTGTATACTTCAAGAGGTAGAAGCGAGAATTCCTCAATACTCAAAGTTCATAAATGTCTAGTAGAGAATAATTCAACGGTATACACTCTGCCTACTTTTGAGAGAGAGATAGTAAAGTAATAAAGTGACACCTGTACAGTTGCACGTAAATAATTGCAGCCACCAGCTTTCCGTAGCGTTAATTTACGACTCAATGACACTCTTTCTTTCTTGTAGATGACACTGTTTCTTTCGCTGTAGATGCGAATTTTTTTCTCGATAAGTTCCCAACAACTCGTATCTCAAGTATCTTAAAGTAAATCAATACATCATTCTTGAGTACTATTACTGATTTACAATACAGCGGTTTTCATTTTTTTCTCTCGATACAGGCTTAAATTTTGTCTGATAACTCAGCACTAGACCTGAATCCCTCGTATCTCACGTAAACCTATAAATCACTTCACTGCCTCACCCAAATCAAAAGAGCATCTTATTTTTTTCTTCTTAGGACTACGGCATCGATCCGTGTAAGTCATTAAAGTATCTAATGTCGATAAAAGTCGTTAAAATTCAATGGTTGAGGAGAAAGACTATAAGCCTCCTTCCCATGTATCGATTATTTCTCCGCTTAAGCTAGACGACTTACGTTTATTATATGATTAACAGACTACACAGCTGCTCAACATGTCGCAGTTGAAAAAAATGAACGCTGAGCGCGATGCGCTCCTAACCAGTAATCACGATAAAAGACGTACTCACAAGAAAGTAGTCAGTCAGCTAAACAGATACCAGCAACGTCTGCTTGAAGTATCAGCACTGCTGCATAAAAAAACAGCAGAAAGACGAGCGAGAAGCAGTTATGGCCGTGCGTTTTGTACCTATTAACGTGCGTTGAAGAGTATGTCTATCAAAGGTGTCGGAACATGACCTTTGGGATCAGTGTTAGAAGTGCTTGTTATTTCTATGCTGGAAATGCGATGGACAGCCCTGCCTATGTATTTCCGATATGGATTTTCCGATATCTCCGTCGCCCCATCCATCTCCAGACGACAAAGGTCCGGCATAATCAACATCAGCATTCGACTTTGATAGAATTCCAACTCCACCCACAGAATTTGCCCACGAATTACTTCGGGGTGGCCCAATTCGACAATTATCTCAGAATCGAGCTCCCTGTAAGTGCACTTGTGTTGGTTGCGTGTGATAAAGTACTTCGTTTATACTAAATATTTCCTAGTGTCTACGGTTTAATTTAAGGTCTAGTATATACAGTGTTAAAAATATGTTAAAATGTGTATGTTTTTGAACTTGACAGTTATACTCTCTATGATATTCGCATCGATCCTATCCTCTTCCTCTTCTTCGTCGAGACCATCGTTTTCACTCTCTTCGTTACCATCGACGGTATTAAAGTTCTCGCTAGTGTTTTGCAGCTGAATTTTCTTAACCTTGTCATAGTTATCGACATCTTTGAATTAGAGATACTGTTGTAGCACAAAACGATATTGAGTCCATTGTTCTCGCTCGCTTTTGTAAGTTAATGAATTCAGTATATTATTCATTTCAGCGTCCAGTCTGGCCATTACAGTATACAGCTGCTGCTGCTGCTGCTGTTGCTGCTGCTGCTCATACTGGAGGTGCTGTTGTTACGAGCTTGGTAGGTTGTGTCCTGCTTGTTGTCGCTCACGCTATCGCTGTCGATGCTGTTGATACGATTAAGTCTTCTACATTTACCCATTGATAAACTGTTATCGCTATTTAGACTCCTGGTCTCTCTTATGCCGTCGACAACTAAAGTATTAGAGTGTGCCATTATATTACAGAAATGAAAATCATTATAAACTATATATTGACAAACTTAATACTTACGATTGCTTGTGGTTGATCTTGATAAACCTCTTTGATCTTTCGATGATTGATCATAACGGCTCGCAGATGTTGATGGTTGTATAACTAAAGTGCGGGAGAGTGCAATAATTAATGATCAGATCAAATCAAATTTTTATTATAGCACAAACGCCACTTACAATTTTGCTGATGTTAGTTTGAAGCAAGACGTGTCTTATCACAAGCACGCATAAATGCATCGCCCTCCCAATCATTTCACTCATCATTTCGTTGATTACTAAAAAGTGAAAAAAGTTTTGATAAAAGATTATAGAATAATAAAATTTTGAAATATGAGAAAAGTAAGCCATACTTACATTGACAACGAAGTATTGTGCACAGCAATCGACAACACGTCTGGGTTATGAAATAAACCGTCTGTATACAATTCATATACCGTATGTACTCTATAATGCAGTAAAAGAAAATGCAGTTTCTGCACAAAACCTCGACTATTTACTGTTCGAGATCCGAGAATCATATTGCGCCACACATTGTATTGACTTGTGGATCTCGAGCTATTGCGACAGCCAATGCTTGTCGCAATACTTTTACTAAATATAATTTACTTGCACGAATAATTCTGTCTGAATTGCTTTGACTTTCCAAAGTGGACTGATGAGATGGCTAAGCACAGCTCCCTAAATACCCCACACCGAACAGTCTTCGTGGTGGGGGTCTTGCATATACAGGCATTTATTTTCTGACAATCTGATTCGAGATCTTCTTAGAACCACACTTCAAAGTTTTATTTTTCATCATTGTTTAAATTTTTATATGCGTCAGCGCATTTTGCTGTCGAATAAAACTTCGTAGAACTGCAACTGTGCAGAGATGGCCTCTAGAAAATATCATCTTTACAACCCACCCGGTGGGAGAGCTATTGAAAAAATGCGCGAATTCGTAGAATTACGTACAGTAGTTAATTTCTTAAAACTAAGTGTAACCAGATACTCACCACAAATGCAGTGAGGCGTGTGAATCCTCTTATATTTTCATATCAATATATATCAACGTTAAAAGGCTTTTTCGAAAATCATAAGTCATAAGAGAGAGAACTGGACAACAGCACTATGAATACGTGCAAATGTTTGGTCTTTTTGAGTATCATTGTAAAAGTATAGCGCATAAAGAAAGAGTGAGAAACAAGCAGATGCAGGTGTGCAAGTATGGGATTACAGCGTGGGACCGCCAGTGATTTGTCACAGACAAAATGGTGTGTAATCAAACTGTTGAGAGAGTCATAATCAGTCGTGTTCTCTCTCCGAATAAGCATTAGTCTATAAGGATAGTTTACCCGCTAACCAAATAAAGGGTACATATTTTAATATCAAAGCAACTAAAAATTGTAAAAAACTAAGTGTATGGTGTAGAGTGTGCAAAACGTTTCTGCATAGAATAAAAAACAGAACACTCTGGTTGAGAGTGGAAAAGTGACGGTGCTCATACAGGAGAGTATACAAATTTTAAAAAATCATGCTGCTGGAAAGCGTTGACATCTTGATTGAAAATGCTGCCAACGCCGAGGACCGTCTGGTGGAACATCAGCAGCAACTAGAGCAACAGCAATCGCAGTACCTAGGGAGGCAGCTTATGTGGCCCCTGTACCACTAGGCTTTCCAGGGTTTTGTATTTACAACAATGACTGCTTTATTCGCGGTCGCATCAATCGTTGTAACGGTTAACATCACGTGTGGTGATATTATTAATGTAGCCAGACTATTTCCGAGTCTATAGTTGCATCACAATGCCGCTTGAGCTTGCAACTTTGGTGGATAATGATCAAAAACATTGACCCTTAAAGTGGCACGAAAAAAATACAGTGATATTAAAATTGTAGGATGGCCGCAAGCTGCGATTTGTGGCGTTGTATTTGAGTGTTACACATTGGTATATGCTAGAGTCTATAGACATGCGAAAAAAGAACGCGAAAATAAAATCGCGTTTGTGTACCGAAATTAAAATATCACTAATTCTTCGGCTCCCTCCACCGCGTCGAAGAGAGAGTGAGAGCGAGAGAGATTGACTGTGTAATAGTATACACTGTGTATAGTAATACTAAGACGGATCAGAGTAGTTTTCTCCGTCGGCTTGTTCGGTCAAAAAAAAAAATGATGCGCGATATTATGAGTTTTGTAAATGATAAAGATTCAACCCCACCGTAAAAAAAAGTGGGAAAAGAGGTCAATTCGGATAACCCCCTACAATGGAACGCTGACAACACCTGCGATGACGTAGGTCCCACAATGTCGCGTCAAAACTTGCATCACCACCAGGCCGGATGCTGGGAGTTTGTTTTGACACGCCATTGTGGGGGGTTCACTTATATACAGGGTATTACATTTTCACTGCATATGGTATATACCAGCGGGCCGAGGAAAACATTCTAAGAATGACGTAACTTTGTCATTTTTCAATTCGTTGGGTAGTTACGGAGATAATCAAGCTCAAAGTTAGGTAAACGTGGCTAATGAGCGCGCCTGTAGCTCCACTGGCTCTCTTCACCGCGCTTACTTCCCCTCCGGCAACCTGGTTGGGCGGCGCGCTCTTTGGCCACGTTTACCCAAATTTGAGTTTGATTATCTCCGGAACTACCCAACGAATCGAAAAATGACAGAGTTACGTCATTCTTAGAATTTTCTTCTCTATCCTCTATCATATGCGGTGAAAATATAACACCCTGTGTATATACAGGGTGTCCCATTTTAAAACTACCAACCGAATATTCCCCAACAAAAACATTTTAGAGAAAAATTCTTTAAACAAAAGTTGTCAAGTTTCAAGGGGGACACATAATGATGACCTTGACCTTGACTTCGACCTTGACCTTCATCGTTATTTTAAGGTCAAATTGATTTTTTTAAATGGAAACCCACATTTTTTATACCGGAAATGGAAAAAGCGGAAAATTCTACGTCCGACTATGATCTTGACGTCAACCCTGACCTTGACCTTCAGGGTCAATATGAGGTCAAACCGATTTTTTTATGTTAACCTTTAGTTTCATTTCCTATTCCGATAGTGCAAAATATTCTAAGTATCAAATGATATTTAACAATTTCTACCCACTGATTTTTCTAAGGTTGAATAAAAGGTCTTACCGTATAGCAAGGAATCTTGCAGAAAGCTTCCATGCTATGTGAGCACCATACTTTTTGCACCATCCAGAGATAACGATGTGGACGTAGTAAGTTCTGTTTCCATTGGCATGCTGAATTATCGTGAGTCTCCTTGCCTCTTACCTTCGAGCTGCTAGATTAACGTGAATCCCTTTGCCGCTCTCTACTGTAACTATTAAGATTTTTAATCTCGCAGCGAATGTCTAAAGTGGCTGTCATTTACTGGAAGGGAAAAATTTACTCCACTTTGGGAATGTCGTGTGACCAATAAAATAAGGGTTTCCATTTCAAAAGATCGTTTTGACCTTATATTGACCTTGAAGGTAAAGGTCAGGGTTGAGGTCAAGATCATAGTCAGACGTAGAATTTCCCGCTCTTTCCAATTCCGGTATAAAAAATGTGGGTTTCCATTTAAAAAAATCAATTTGACCTTAAAATAACGATGAAGGTCAAGGTAGGAGTCAAGGTCATGGTCATCGTTGTATGTCTCCCTTGAAACTTGACAACTTATGTTGAAAAATTTTTCTCTAAAATGCTTTGGTTAAGAGATTTTTGGATGGTGGTTTTAAAATGAGACACCCTGTATATATATATATTGCTAATTCAATCATATCCGGTATATAGATATTTTTGGCTTTCAGATGCGATATATTGCATATAGAATCAGAACATTGATAGAATTAGCGATAAAAATGTGTGGATACATATTTTATTTGTTTAATAATTATTATTCCCAAAATATTAAATGTTATTGAATATTTTATGAAATATGAATAAATGAGCAGCACCAATATTGAAAATTCTAACATTAATTGTGGACGAAATAATCTGAGAGAAATGTTCTTTATTAATGTCCGGTTCATTTTCTTCTTCACATTATGTTAATGTTAAGCTTATCGTCATATAATTTCTTTACTCTGAATTTAATATTTTAGTATTATACACTAGAGGAAAAAATTAAAGGATCAAACAAAATTTCTGAATTTTTAGGGGTTTTTTAAATGGCTGTATTTCCCTTAAAAATGATCGTATCATGATTTTAAAAAAAGCATTTTAAAGCTTGATGTATCTAGTTTTAAGATCTTACAATGATACAATTTTTCAAGCATCACGTACCGCGCAATCCGAAGAAATACTAAAAAAAATTTTTTCTCAAAATTTTTTCGATTCTTTTTTATGGTCCACCAACTTGGGCAAAATTTTTCGAATTTAACCACCATATGTGTCGAATAACTTGTTTATTCAGCTTCAATTTGCGTTTTTTAAAACTTCAATTTGACCACTTCTCGCTGAGATATCGAGCTTTGAATGGAAAGATCTTTTTTCTCTTTAATCATCAATATCTCAGCAACTGCTTATTGTACAAGAAAATGAAGGAGGGTTTTGAAATCTTGAATAAATTTACCACAAAAATCAGCGATAGTTTTTTCAAAAAAAAATTTTCTTTAGTCTTTATATTAATTTGAAAAAGCAAGAAAAAAATGGCCTTTGGTGGCTTTTCGGATAATCAGGCGTTTAGTTGGAAATATCGCGTAAACCTGTAATGTTAAGTGTGCCTTTTACAGTTCAATATGCCCACAAAAATCTCACAAAGTTTCAATTTGATCCATCAAACCGTTTTTTTGTTTCTTTCGATCGAATTTCAAAAAAAATTAAAAGATAACGACTTTGACGGTAAATGATCATAATCTTTACCAAAATGAAAAAAAATGTTTTTTTCGGTCTTTGACTGCAGTTTTATGGATAGCAGTGTTAAAAATTTATTGGAAAAAAAACATTGAAAAAAAAAAAATTTTTGTTTTCTTAACTGCAGAAAATTTTAATCAAAAACAACCGCCGGCATTCGCATTACCCAAAGCGTACCACGTGGAGATTGCCCGGTCGGATTTACGCTTCTTGCATGTGTGTCTGCGTATGTGTGTCTGTATGTGTGTTAGTGTGTTTCTTTAGGAGAAATGAGACCCAGAGGCTCGTCAGTTCCTTCGTATTTAATGACTCCAAACTCATTCTCCAAAGAGTGTGTGGGTGACTGTGTATGTTAGTGTGTTTCTTTAGCAGAAATGAGACCCAGAGGCTCGTCAGTTCCTCCATATTTAATGACTCCAAACTCATTCTCCAAAGAGTGTGTGGGTGTCTGTGTATGTTGACGTCTGTTCGTCTGTCCGTTCGTCCGTATTATTAATAACGGGTATTAGCACCCCTGTTCTCAATTACGGCTGCCAAACGTTCAGCCATATTGATGCAGCGGGCAATCTGAGGTTGCGGGATAGTGTTCCAAATGCACAGAAGTGCACGCTCTAATGCGGCCAAGTTCTGCAAATTTGGATACTCTCTGCGCAAACGACGACCCATTATGTCCCAAACATGCTCGATGGGGTTAAGATCTGGGCTCATTGGTGGGTGCCGAAGCAGAGAGATGTCATGCCGTTCAAAAAAAGCGTCTGGTGATGTTGGCCGTATGTGGACGTGCGTTATCTTGCATTAGAATAAATGCCCTCTGTCGTTGCCGTCTGCGCAGTACAACTAGCCTCAAAATTTGGTCGATATAGCGTCTAGCTGTTAAGTTTTCACGCACAATCAGCAGAGGTGTTCTCCAATTTCGCGAAACGCTGCCCCAGACCATGACTGATCCACCGCCGTAGGCAACAATCGGACGGACAAAGTTCTGGCGAAAACGTTCTCCACGATGACGCCAAACAAAGGGACGTCGGTCGCTCCCGTAAAGGTTGAACCGGGATTCGTCAGTGAATAAAACGTTTCCCCATTGTCTTAATGTCCAGGCTCGATGTGCGTTTGCATACGCTAAACGAGCTCGGCGATGTCTTGCTGTCAACAGTGGTACACGATTAGGATGGCGTGCATTTAACCCAGTTTCACGAAGACGGTTAATGACTGTCCGGGAAGAAATAATACGGAATTGGTGTCGCTGTCGCTGTCGCTGTTGCTGTTGCTGCTGTTGTACCCGATTTGGGAAATTTCTTGCCACGATGTTCGCATTGATGAAAGGCTCACGTCGAACTTGTCGGACAATTGCCCGATCATCACGAACAGTCGTGACACGATGACGACCTTGTCCAGGACGACGAGTGTATTGGTTCATCTCCTGGTATCGAGCATTCATTCGGGATACGACAGATTGACTAACACCCATCCGATTGGCAACATCACGTTGACTGTAACCCTCTTCAAGCAGAGTGATTAAGCGAGCAACCTCCGGCTCTGTTAAATGCCGCCTTACCATGATAAGAAATCAAAATAAAGTTTTGATTTACGGAAATTTATTAAATTTTTTTTTATGCAAAAGGAGTAGTTTTGAAAAAAACTGTTTTTTAGCGTTGTAAGAACTCACGAAAATTAAGTCGTGATCCTTTAATTTTTTTTGAAATTCAATCGAAAGAAACAAAAAAACGGTTTGATGGATCAAATTGAAACTTTGTGAGATTTTTGTGGGCATATTGAACTGTAAAAGGCACACTTAACATTACAGGTTTACACGATATTTCCAACTAAACGCCTGATTATCCGAAAAGCTACCAAAGGCCATTTTTTTCTTGCTTTTTCAAATTAATGTAAAGACTAAAGAAAATTTTTTTTTGAAAAAACTATCGCTGATTTTTGTGGTAAATTTATTCAAGATTTCAAAACCCTCCTTCATTTTCTTGTACAATAAGCGGTTGCTGAGATATTGATGATTAAAGAGAAAAAAGATCTTTCCATTCAAAGCTCGATATCTCAGCGAGAAGTGGTCGAATCGAAGTTTTAAAAAACGCAAATTGAAGCTGAATAAACAAGTTATTCGACACATATGGTGGTTAAATTCGAAAAATTTTTCCCAAGTTGGTGGACCATAAAAAAAAATCGAAAAAATTTTGAGAAAAAATTTTTTTTAGTATTTCTTAGGATTGCGCGGTACGTGATGCTTGAAAAATTGTATCATTGTAAGATCTTAAAACTAGATACATCAAGCTTTAAAATGCTTTTTTTAAAATCATGATACGATCATTTTTAAGGGAAATACAGCCATTTAAAAAACCCCTAAAAATTCAGAAATTTTGTTTGATCCTTTAATTTTTTCCACTAGTGTAGAAATAATTCGAAATCATCAGAATCTTCTTTTCCTTCAGTATAATTTTCGTCCTCAATAAATACAACTTGATTTTCATATTGACCTGTTTTTAAGCTCTTCCTGAAAATAAATTATTAAAGGAAATATTATAAATCTAAGTAAATAGCTTCTTATTAAAGCTAAATTTTTATCGACTTGTTTCAGTACATTTTAAATTTATAGTTTTTTTTACATTTAAACTGTTTTAAATTAATTCAAAAATTTAGTTTATGAACTTTAAATTACTACAGTAGAATAATCTTATTAAAAAATCATTTAAATATATTACAAATTATCTATTTACCAACCTTTCTTTCATAAATATATTGGTATGATTAATCAATTCTAATTTATGTTTCTTTGTGCGATCATTAATATTTATAAGAGAAATTTTTGGAACGCTTTAATATATCATACGTTGAAATACGTCAATAATTCAGAATTTACGACTACTTTGACGTGCATGCTGAATAATGTATTTCCTAAAAAATGTATGGCTGGTTTCTAGAGCATCTTCGGCATAGTATGCTACTGGTAAAGCAAATTGCTTTATAATGTCGCATCCATGCACAAGTGCTTTGTGTACAGTGGGGCTCAGGCGCGCCCATGGATACAAATTAAAATAAATTCTTATTGTATCATTACATAATATATCAACAAAACTTAGATTTAACGATTCTTTGCATCGATACAACGATATTATAGTTGCTAAGTTACAATCCAATCTTTCATTAAGTTCTAGACAATTTGCAAATTCTCTTGGATAATTTAAACATTTTCGAGCTAGATTACCCGTATTATATAAAAGCACGGTGTGCAACAAGGGGGGAGCAGCTTTTTCAGACTCGGGTGATGTTTTGAACACTCGTGTGCATCTCAGGCCCACGACTGCCACTCGTGCTCAAAATATCACCCTCGCAAGAAAAAACCAATTTCCCCCCCTAGTTGCACAATATACTATTTTTTATAGCATAATCGATATAACTGAATATTTTACATTTTCTTATGTAAGAAAGATCCATCTTTTTTAAAAAATAATATAGTTATACCTTTTAGTGCTCTTGAAATATTCCAACTTTTAACAGAGTGTTTATATGACAGTTGTAGAAGATGTTCAAATGTTTTTATTTTGATATGCAAAAGACCTATTCCCAGTTTTAAAGATGATTAGTTTGGAATAAATTCTTTTTTGAAATTATTAAAACTGTGCAATAATTCCAAACACATAGGACATCTTATTGTAGATCTGTTATCAACAATTGCGTTGACGCATTTGCCATCAAACATTATTGTTGATATGATTAATTTTATTGATGCTTTTTTGTTGTTTGGCATAACAAAATGATATGAAACAACTGACTCAATCTCAAATTTTATTGTCGTCCAATTCGAATAAGGCTATTCAAATTGGACGGCAAAATCTATAGCTCTGAGGAGTAGGATTTAACCATGAGCAGTTATCTGAACAAAAGAAAATTAATAAAAAAAACTTTTTTCATGCTTTTAATAATTATACATCTAAGTATACCCAATGTTAAGTGACGTTTTGTCACTTAACATAATAATTATTCTGTGAGTCAATATACACGCACACAGCTATACAGCTATGGAAGAGATTAGACTCACATAATCTCTCCTAACTGGCAATATAAACTGCTTTCTCTCTTTCCCTCTATTACACTCTCACATAAAGGTAATTTGCTTTACCTTGTTGTAGGTGCAGAATTTAAAATGGTGACTTTTCTCCTCGTTTAGAATTCCTTCTCTCGTTTCTTCTAAAATCCTCCTTGACATCCTATTTGGTTTCCTTCTTGGAGTTAATGTGGCGGGGCCAATTTAAGATAACGTTTGAATATTCTGTTTTTAAACACTTTTATTTAACAAATTATTAAAACCAAAACAATAAACTAAATTGAAATTTATAGTTGGTCTTCAACCAACGAAATTAGAACAGCAAAATTAAACTGACAAAACAAAATTAAATAAAAATTGTGCGTCCGCTCGTCAGCTTGGCTCGAGTCGGAGTGCCACGAGGTAGCGTGGCTTGGGGACGCTCGGAAGTGTTTTTTCCTCCCCTTAACTACGTCACAGTTTCGGCACTTGTTGCACTCATTAGGTCTTACGGGGCCTAGCCACTGCACAAGCCCCCAAACTGCAGCGTAGCTTTGCACGCGCGGTCTCGAGCAGCGGAGGGGAAATTTTTTAGGTCAGCGAGGTTCTTGGCTACCTGATACTTTTATGGCCTTGAGTCTCGCTGAACCTTTTATGTTTAAAACCTTCTCAATTTTATATTCGTAATAATTGTTCGAATATAATTGTAGTAAAGTTGTCACATAATATCCTCCCCCCCCCCCCCCCTTGAAAACGTTTGTCGTCCCCGACAAACTTCGCGGGTCCTGCGGGTGGTATGGTCCAGTTGGTGGTCCATAACGAGTATATCACTTAATTAAAATATATTAAATTAATATATCACTTAATTAAAAAAAAATTTAAAGCCACAAATCAAGAACAAGGGCGAGCATGTTAAAGGGATGATTTGTTATGGTGCATTTTAGTATTGTAGGTATGGAGCGAGTTTATTTTTTTTTATGACACGTAAGCGTGATGGTGTAACCAATCGTTTGTTCAGTTTGCGGAGTGTGTCGTCATACCCTACAGAAGATCTATATGTTTTTTATCGTGGTAGTTTATGCGTTTTTCCCCTTTTTTTATGTTTATACATGTGCTTTACGTTCATTTGTCCCTCGCTCAGTTTGGCACGGTGTGTCCCGCACATGACCTATGTGATGTTTATCATGTGCGCGGCATGTGTCCTTTTGAATGAATTTCATTCTCTTGTTGCACGATGGAATGGGTTTATTGGGTGGGTCGTCTTTTTCATGTCTTTGATCTGAGCTGTTTTTTTTTGTTGAATAAAAAGAAAATAAAGAAAGTTCATTGAAATTGATTCTGGCAGTCGCCACTGACTTGTTGTTGGATTATTTGGTCCGTGGTCCAGGATCCTTTACAATCTATCTTAGTTCTTGTTTTATTAGTATTGTTAGTATCTTTTACTTAGTGTATTACTTATTTTGTATTGTGTAAATTGTATATATATTGAAATTTTTTAAGTATATTCATTTGTTAGTACTTACTCCTAGGGGTGTTATATCTTAGCCTAAAATTTTACAATATATTTTATTTTGTGGTATGGTTGGTGGGGTTTCGAGTTAAATGGTCTGGGTTTATTATGAAGATATAAAATATAATTCATTGTCGAAAGAATCTTACATTAAAATTATGTGTGGAAGACAATGATTTGGTCGCATTGTTGTCGATAAAGGGGTCGTTGGATTGTTCAAGAGTAGATGCAGGACGAGTTATTGGGACAGAGCCCCATGACTGATGAGGCTTAACATCTCAAAGGTCCTGTCTTCTTTTGTTGGTACCAATGGTTCATCGAGCATCAGGTCACCGCCAATGCTCTGGTCCAGTAATGAGGTTGGATCGATTGACCATCCCTCCTGTCTCGTCCTCTCGGTCGAGATGGTTTCGACTCTGCTTGAACTCTTTTCGTTGTCTTGTTGATCCGATGGTCCTGGTTCTGGTGTGCATGCCGATGGTGTGTGTTTGGCGGGGTCTCTATTAGCTTCTGTTTTGTTTGTGTTGTTCGTGATGCAGCCATTGCATTCTTTCAGATGTTCGTCCCAATTTTTATATAATATTAATTGGCCACATAATCTGTGCAGCAGCTTTGCATTTCCATTTTGGATTTTGCAGACCATTTGATGTTCCCTTTTCATCCTCGTATCAGCAAATCGATGTCATACCGGATGTACCCTTCTGTATGATTGTTGATCTCTCGCAAGATGTTTTGGGGTGGCCCATATCTGACTGTACAGATGGTTACGATGGCCCATGGCTTTCTGAGCATCACTGTGGTTTAAGTACTGCACAAAAGCTAGATATTTCTTATGAGGTTTTTCCTCATCTTGATTTTTCTTTAGTAAAAATCTGATGTGGTCCACTGGTCCAAATGTTGCGAATACTTTCACGAATTCTTCGTGGTCCATGGCTAAGGGTACTTGGGCGCAGAATCCTAGTCCTGCAGTGTCGTCTAACTGTCCGGTTATGATGTTGGGTTTGGGCACTGGCATCTGACTGGGTTTCATTGGCACCCATGCATCTTATGTGATTTCTCCTGCTTTCTCTGGTTCCAGGGTTGATAGATTTTGTTCCTGTTTTTCTGTTATGAAGTGTATGACACTCTCATAATCTTCAGCGTCTTCGTAGGTGGCTAATATTTTGGTTTTTCCTTCTTTGTTGGTGTAAACCAGCTCTATCCACACTGGTCCAAATTCTTTCAGGTTTGCCAATAGATCGTGCGTGGGTCCTATTATTGTAATTGCCATTGTTTTGTAGTTCAGTTTTTTAACATGTGTGACTCGTGGCGTCATGTTTGTTATGCTATTTTCTTTTGGGTATGTACGTTATTGTATAAATTGTATTTGTGTCTCCTGTGTAAATTTATTTTCGACGGTTAAGCCTAAACCTTCTCTGGTCGTGCATGGTGTCAGGACCGGGGCTTCGACCATGCCTTGAAGATTTCCATCCTCATTATCATTCTCTGGGGTATTGACAAATTAGGTTCCTCTGTAAGTTTTCCCTCTACTGTTGATGTGATGTTATTTTCTTTGTCATGAGCATCCCTAAATTTCACCGCATGTTCTCCTGTATTCAGCGCTCTACTTTTCTGATGTTCACTTTCATATATGACCATCAGTAAGTATAGATTTGGTGTTGTCGTGGCCGTACATGTGATGTTGCAAGGTCCATAACTTCTGATGAGGTGATTTATGGCCTGTTGGTCGCCCTGAGCTTTTGCTAATATGCTCACCTTATCCATCTCAGTGATGTCTAGTATCACTATGTTGGTATGGTCCATTTTGCTGGAACAATTCAAGTTGGTTTGAATTAATTTTGGTTCAGGGTATAATTTAAATATGGTACTTAATGTTTATCATTATTGGTCATGTAACAATTACTAGGGTATGATATACGGTTTTAGGGCCCTTGTGCTTCGTATCGGTTACGGTACGCATTTCGAATCTGATGTTGGTGCCTCTCTTTTTCTTTAATATTTTATGGTTATTATTATTATTTTTTTTATATGGGGTCCATAGGTGCAAGGGTCCACATTGGATCTTCATATCTATATTTCAAATTTATTGAAATGTTTATGTTTGGATGTCTCATCCTGCAAAAATATAGTGATTAGTTTATAAATGATATTGTGATATGACATTTATAAATGATATTGTCCCTTTGATTATTCTCTTTATTCATGTGATTTAATTAGAATTCAGGTCAGAATCCACCTCGACACCCATTAGTTTGTCAATGTGCTTTCTGACTCTCTTTCCGTTGGGGTATTCTAGAATTACATTTTTCCGACCTACGAATTCTATGATTTTTAGTCGTTTATTCCTATATGAATGGAACTTATGGACGCGGGGTTCTTTAATTAATCTAGCATATCCGCCGACTTTTCCTTTGAAAGCTCTGACTTTTCTGTTATACCTTTCTTTGGTCCTAATTTTGTTGGTTATTTAAATTTCCCCTGCTAGAAGCTTCATTTCTTCTAGTCTTAGTACTAGGTCTCGCATGTAAACGCTATATGTTTTTAATTTTTCATCGGAAGTTTATCCGGTAGATTTTGCGGCCTTCTCGCGACCCGAATACGCGCAACACGGACGACAGATTTCTTACTGAATAAACGCCTTTTTAGTAGAATCGGTAGTGTGTTCATTTCCTATTCAAACCGCCGAATACCGCCGCCTCCGCGGGCACGACACAGGAGTGTAGTGCATACTGAGCACCGGAGCATCGTCGCAGGTAGGCGACCACACGAGCGAGTACAGCATCTCGCAAAAGCAAAGTGCAGGAGAACTTTGCATTTGTACGGGGTACATAGGCAGTTAGCCGCCTAGAAACCACCCCGTTACAATATACATATATTGCTAATTCAATCATATTCTGAATATGTAAGCAATATCTCGCATCTGTAAGACGAAAATGTCGAATTTTCCAAAAATTGGAAAATCTCTCTTGGAATTGGAAAATCGCGGCACGATTGATTATTATACGAGTTTTTCGTGACCTGCCTTGCTTACGCGGCGCATCCGCGTTTACAATGGGTTATATCTTGCGATATGCTAGCATCTTCGGACACGATGTCCGGTTTTGTGTCTTGCTGTATCCCGCTTCTTTGGTCATCTTCTTCTTCCGTATCCGATCGACAACATGGATTTTCCCAAACTTATCTCCCAGATTATCTTCTAAAAGATAAACGTTGTGTCCGATTTTTTCTATTATCTTATACGGACCAGTGAACTTGGGCGCTAGTTTTGCGTTGATGCCCTGAATAGCGGAGGATAGAATGCGGTTTCGCTTCCAGACGAGGTCATTGACATTAAACTCGACATGTCGGCGTCTCGCATTATAATATTTGGCTTGCCGTTCGGTTGCACGTCGCGCTCTTTCTGCTGTTATCAGCTGTAGATCCAATAACTTGCGCATACGCTCTTCCCATTGCTTGAGAGCTCCCTCCTCTTGTTCTCGCCGAGCCGCAGTGTCCTCGATTGCGGATGTTGTGAGGTGGAATAGGATGTCTGCCCGTATTCAAGAAGGCTGGGCTCTTGAATACGGGCCTGTTGTCTCTTGCGTGGCAGTGTTGTAGGCAAACGCTATCTCGGTAAGGTGTTTATCCCAGTTTTTATGTTCACCTTCTATGAACGACGTGATCGTAGTCTTGACAGTCCGGTTTACTCGCTCAACTGTATTTACTTGGGCATGATACGGCGGAATAGTATTATGCGTAGCTTCGTGCTCCAGTAAGAAGTTATCCAGGAGTTTATTCCTGAACTCGGTGCCATTGTCAGAAAGAAAAATTTCTGGCACTCCGAAGCGTAAAAATACACGCTCCTTGAGTTCTCTGCGTATTGTCGCTCCATCAGCTTTCCGGATCGGAATTACCTCGATCCATCGAGTGAATGTGTCCATGAAAATCAGGACATAGAGGTGTCCAGCGACTTTCCGCTTACCCATTAATCCGGCAGGGAGTATGTGTTCTACTTTGATTTGCTGGCACACAGTGCATTTCTTAACAAATTTACTGACATCTTGATACATTATTTTCCAATAGAAATATCTGGCGATTCGCTCGTAGATCTTGCGGCGGCTAAGGTGGCCTGCGGTGGGCTCGCAGTGCGACTCCCACAGTACTTCAGGGATCTTCTCTGAAGGTAAGACGAGCTTCCATTCATCCTTATCTTCTAAGATGCCATCCAATAAGGGATCAGGGTGTAGGTGATACAACCTCCCTCCGACTAGCTTCCATTGAGGTTGGTGTGTCGGGTTTTGAGATACTTGAGCCTTGAGGTTGTTATACCATGCGTCTTGAGACCTCTCTTTATTAGTATCTAACGATGCTATTTGCGCTTCGCTCACTTCATCCTCGTACATGCGAGATAAGGCGTCGGGTACGCAATGCAATGAGCCTTTGCGATGTACGATGTCGAAATCGTAGGCTTGTAATTCCAAAACCCATCGAGCTAAGCGACCATTCGGGTTCCGCAGATTGCAGAGCCATTTGAGGCTGGATCGCATCAGTTTGGATCGTAAACTGATCCTCGAACGAAGGGCTGTGTAATACAGGAGCAGAAGCGATTAGCACTTTTACCTGCTCAAAAGCCATCTGTTGCGTGTTGCCCCAATGATATCTCACATCCTTTCTCGTAATCGACGACTGTGGCGAAGTTATCTAAAAATTTCCTATACCATGAAGACATGCCTAGAAAACGGCTCAATTGCTTCAGGTTCTTGGAGGCTGGACACTGCATAATAGGCGAAATCTTATCTGGGTCGGGGCGAAATCCGTCCCGATTCACCACAACTCCCAAGTACTTGACTTCGCTGCAGCAGAACTTGCTTTTCTCACGATTGATGGTCAATCCAGCATCGCGAATCTGCTTTAGAACCACTCCCAGTCAATGTAGGTGTTCTTCGAACGTGCTTATAGTGATAATAATGTCGTCCAAGTATGAAAAAGCGTATGGTTCCAATTCAGCTCCGATAATTTTGTCGCTGAGTTGCTGAAAGGTTCTCGGGCCTCCTACTACACCATACGGCATACGAGTGAATTCGAAGAGGCCTAGACCAGGACACAGCGTTTAGTTTGCGATAATGCACGTAAAACCGATAGGTACCATTCGCCTTTCGCACCATCACGACAGGGCTTGACCAATCGCTGTCCTTTGCACGTCTTATTATTCCAGCTTCGAGCATTCTATATACCTCAGCGTGCATTTGTTCCTCGATCTTGCGAGAAACCGGGTAATAACGTTGCTTAATCGGTCGCGCCGTCCCCACTTCGATTGCGTGCTTGATAAGCGTTGTGCAACCGAGAGGTTTCTCATTAGTAGGGAGCCAACATTCCAGAACTTCCTCTAAGTAGCGACGTTGGGTTTGCGTAACATCTGCTAGACCAACAGCAGCTAGCGCATTCGTAACTCCCTCTGTCAGAGCCGATAATTTAAGAGAGACGGACTCTGACTCACCTCCGATGTGGAGTCGATTTTCTCTGGGCAAGAGCACTGCGTTGAATGCACGCATGAAATCGGTGTCGAGCAGTTCCATTTGGCTTCTGTCTTTCTCTTGACTTGCCATTTCCCCCAGTGCCATTTGGCACCTTAGGAGGTGTCTCTTGTGGGTTGACCGGTTGAGTGATACCCAACTGAGCGATCGCTTCCGTGACAGCCGCAGCCACTAGCGAACAAAGATCCGTTGGTTCAGCCACTCCGGCAATTGTTGGCGGCTTTAGCGTCTCCTTCTCTTGCTCACCCTCGGTTTCTTCCTCGTATGCCAATTTAGGCAATAAGCAGCGATCTGGCAAAGGTGGAAGTTTATAATGGTCGCGCTCGTGACTTTTCAGCGGCTCTCGCTTTTGTAATAAGCGCATCCAAATCGACGACTTTGTTCCGTGGAATCAACATTCGAACGTCGGCCAGCATATTCTCGTAAATCATCTTAAGTTGCGCATCTACGGGAGGTGGCTCATCTAATCGACTGAGGATCGTTAGAACTGCAAAGATGTGTTCCCTAAAAGGCTCTTTCTTGCTCTGCGACCTCGCTAGCGCTTTCGCTAGTAGTTAGCATTTGAACGTCTTGATCAACGCCATAGCTTCTTCTAGCAGCCTTGCAAAAATCACTCCACGTCACCCACGTGTGCCGTAGTTGCCTGCACCAAACGAGCGCTGGTCTAGGCAATACATGCAGCATTGCATTTATTGAGTCGTTATCATCAAGATGCGATGACATCCTGCATTCGTTAACCCTTTGCAAGAAGTCTTCGATGCAACTACCTTGACTGCCGTTGAACTTAATACTCCAATCTCTGGCAATTTTTCCAATATCTCGACGGTTCGAGTACCACGATTGTGTTCCGAGCGATGCGTTGAACGGGTTTAATACGTTTAAAAAGTAAACGTATTAATAAACAACAGTAAATAGGAGAAAAAGAGAAAGAAAAATTATTGTGTCCCCGCTTGTGCAGAACCTTACACGACAGAGCACAAAATTTTCTCTACGCTACACGCCGGAGTTTCGAATATCGAAACTCACGACGTGTGTTTATGTACACGTACGCATCTATTCCCATAAGCGAGTCGCTCTCGAGCTCGGCCGGGCGCCGATGTAAACAATAACACGACGCGCCGAGAGAAGTGTCCTGTCACTATGCGTGTACGCGCCTGTACGTTTTTCGTCGCACTAAAATCCTTTATATATGAGCGTTTAAATTCGCTGTGCAATCTTTAAATTAGACCGCTTTTTTCCTAATTTTTCCCAAACGTTTTGGCGCCAATATAACGGTGTGGCTCGCTGGTGGTGTCGTTGCGGCCGCGCAGACGTTAGCTGCGTGCTATGCGGCCGGAGAGCTGCTACTCCGATATAATCAAGTCGCGAGCGCGCGACTTGTTTACTCGCCGTATAACGAGCCGTCGGGAACCGGGCTAGTCAGGTCGCACGAAGTTCGGGAAGCGAACGACGTGCTCGCGGAGGTGGCTGGGCTGCTGAAATAGTCGCGGAAAGAAAAAAAGGCAAAGCGAGGGAAATAGCATGCAAACAGCAAGGAATTGTAAGCGTGAACGCCAGAATAAGTGTACGAAACGTTTATTCAACTAATAAGCGATACAAAAAACTCGTATTGGCACGAGCGTCTACGCACGGAAATGAGAAGGTCAGCGGGAGGGCGGACGAGCCCTGGTGAGATTCGCAGGAGAGAGAGAGAGAGAGAGAGAGAGAGAGAGAGAGAGAGAGAGAGAGAGAGAGAGAGAGAGAGAGAGAGAGAGAGAGAGAGAGAGACTTACATAGACTGGAGAGCTAGTACTTACATAGACTGGAAGGTCGGAGAAGTCGCTAATAGGCTTTTCCTAGGAAGCGGTGACTCGCACAATAGGAGTCTCTCGGGTCGAACGTTTGGCGCAATCGCGAAGGTAGGCGCAGCTCGTCGCAATCACTCTCGGGATCCACACACCAAGCAAAAACCACGAGTGTCTCTCTCTCGGTAGCCGAAACGTATCTATCAGCGCGTGTCGCGTGTCGCGTTTCGCGCGGCTCTCTCTCTCTCTCTCCCCGCTCCGCTCAGCAGTCCCGCGGTTCCGCTCTCGCTGTAATAGCCTGTAAACACATGCTACGGAAGAAAAAGCATGCTGAGCTAGACGAGGGCTATCGCTCTCGTCACAGTATGTGAATAACAGAGAATTTCGTCGCTGAGAAATATAATAAAGCTTAAACTCGGCATAGCTCAAGAGTGTAAATATTATTTTAAATTAATATACATTTATTTTAAGTATATAACTTTAATTTAATAAAATTGTAATGTGCTATAAGAATAATCAAACTAGATACAAATGATATATTTGTAATTCTTGAGAGAGTATGTAAGAATAATAATCAAAACTTAACCCAGTCGTAAGTTTAAGGTCGTAAGTTTCAACACGTTTCTATCAGTATAATAATAATCTTATTGTTACAAATGTTGCATTTATGGTTTTGAATGTGGCCTAAGTATCTTTTAACATAAATTATTTAAAACCTAAGTGAATATATTGGTACTTTTCTTAAAAAATTGTGGAGTACGATTATCGTCACGAGTATATATTAATTTACTTGCGCGACGCTCCGGAGGCTTTATCCTCCCTCTTCCAGGCCTCTTTATTTAAAAAACACATATAAAAATTATCAGCACGATTACAGTATATGTTAAAATTAAATATAATTAATAATTAAAAACTTACAAAATTCTATATTTGTTATAAATACATATACAAGTTCATCGTCAAAACATAGATGCTAAGATTGCATTAAAAAAGAAGCTAAAAAATATATATAAGGATTTTTCAAAATCCGCTGAATATAATTTAAAGTTTCAAAGACGAAGGTGAACTTACGTGAGGGATAAGAGCAAGCGTCCATATAAATGTTATTATATGTCGTTTGCCCAGGTGTTGTGTGGCTGAACTGCAAAAGGATACTGACACTTAACTTGAAGGATATAATAGACGGAAATTTTGGATATAGTTTATGTGAGAAGAGACTGAACGATAGACGCGGTCCTGTCAGAGAGACGGGAACCAGAGATAAGGAGGGGCCCCTACTCCGGCCGCACGTCTACACCCACTGGTATATGCCGTGCTGTAGAGGGGCGTGAGTATTAAGTTAGACAGTGATAGATAGACTGACCACCTATTGTCTCAGTATTCAAGCCCAAATATATTACACACGGATCTATTATTTTTCTTACTTCGTAATTATTTACATTACTACTATTCGATTCTGAAACGTTTCTGCAACGAACTAAAACGTTTTCAACTCGTTTTCCATTCGTAAATAAATACATTGCATGAGAAAATCTAGATTTGTGGTGTTAGTTGCGCATACGTTTCCAACGCGTCTTTTGTACGTGTCTCATACGTCCTTTGAAAGTTGCTATGACAACGTTCTAACAATGTCTTCAACTCTATTATCCCAAGACGTTTCTACAATGTAAACTTTTGAATGAAGTGTGACATTTCTACATTTGTGGAACGCTTGAGCAACGTTTTCTGCGTTTTAGGAAGACGTTCATTCGTTTTCAAAGGAACGTTGCAGAAACGTTTCTCCTACAACGGACGTGCTATGTAGGATACTGAACTAGGAAACAATTTTTGGCAGATACTTAGAAAATTTTGTCATGAGTTGACGTGGAATGCCCTATACACACACACATACACACACCACCCATCGAGTAAAATCAGCATCTGAAAGTACCACCAAAGGTGTATGAGTGAAAATGGGAAATACATTGAAAAGTGTTGTAGTGGGAAATGCAATCTGCGTTTGACTTTAAGCTGCGTTGGATCGCACTTTAGTCCGGCAGAGGATCGCCTCTGGCTGCATTTTTATGTAAAATGGGGACTATTGGTAACGCATTTAAACGTATGAGAAATGGGGTAGCTGATGACGTTCAAAAAATATGAAAAGTATCCAGCATCTAGCTGTATTAGTTGCACCGCACGCTGTAGGAAGTCACAGCATACTCGAACAGCAGCTGCACCCGTGGTCGACCAAATAATCCACCCACCCACCTACTGTTAAAGTAAAAGACGCATAAGTTGATAGAGTCTTGTATGCACCCATTAACCAGTACTACTGCAAGCTAGTCGCTAATATACGTTGATTGGTAATACAGACGGGGGGACCACCGATGATACCATCGAGGAGTCGACATGCTCGTAAAACCGATATTAATACTCCGGTCTGTAAAACACAATAACTTTATCATTAAAAGATAAGTAGTATATAGCTTCGTCATAATAGTGAATCTGGTAAAACTTCTAAAAATATAATGTAATTGTCAAAAAAATGCAAAATGTAAAAAAGAAAGCTGTGATATTGGACATTATAATACTTTTTTTTTAAATTAATTATATAGTGTTGGAGCGTAAAACGCACAGTGAGACCAGAGGGCGCTAGCTCTCTACCTACAGTCAGTCAGAGGTGGCGGCAAGGGTAGGGGAGAGAGCGATGCGAACTGGTAGGGGAGATCGGCGCGAGTTATAACTGGAGGAGACGGACTGGAGGTCGGACGTGAGCAGCGACGGTCGAGGAAACGAGGCTTCAAGAGTTTTCTAGGACGGAAGGAGGCAGCACGTCAACGGGGGTTCATCAAACCTTTTTTTCGGTAGAGAAGAGATGGCTAGGGTTGCTGCTTCGTGAGCGTTGCCCGGGATAGACATATGTAAGTATGACTTGCGGATGCCGGATTAAGTCGGTGTGGTCGCGAGGTCACCTGACCGCGTTGGCTATTGTTCGTGGAACGCGAGTGGTCCTTTCCATGTGTCAATGCGCTATTATCCGGACGATCCGGACAGCGAAGGACGAGGTCCATCACCAAGCAACGCCGTGCAACACGACTTGCTCATGATTTCGAATTGCTATTATCCACGCGACGTGGACAGCAGCACAAAGGGCTCGAACCGCCCGCAATTCTAAGAAAAATTAGTCTGCCGACGGGCAGTTTGGGTTATTTAGTCCAAGCACCATGACATCGCGAGTTCAGCGGCTCGGCAACGCGGGTTTGCGATGTGCAATTCGATAAGCGAGTGTCTCTTGAAGGTCAGGCAGTTGTCGTTATTGTTGCGCGTTCTCGGAATAAGAGGCGAGCGGCGCATGTTGTGATTCGTTTTGAGTTCAGCGCGGCAATCGAGTCGAACGCGACAATAGGCCGCGTTTACATGAATCACCTTGGCTAAAGTTTTGAATCACACAGGTTTCGGGTGAAGTCTGCGACACTCAAACATATAGTGCATTTAAAAATATATTTTTAAAAATAAAATGTGTTATTAAATTGTTACTCCAGATCTAAATTAATTTATCTTACATAATTTTTAAAAAGTTATAACAAGCTTAATTGAAAAAATACATAGGAAAGGAAATTGAAATACAGAAGGCACTTTTTGAAGAAATCTTGAACTACAGAAATCTGTTTTACCGACTCCCACTTACATATTTAGTTTTCTAAAATATTGCAATCAATATTTTAGATACACTAATTTTAATTAAATAACTAAGTCTACAAGGCCATAGAAATAATAAAATTATTTAGTGCAAGTTCCAAAAAAAATTTTTTTAGTAATATTAAATTTTTTTACAGACGAGTAAATACAATACTGGACTCTCACGATGAATGTTGTCGGTTCACATCCCAGCCACATTAAGACTTAATTCTTTAATTCGTTCAGATAAATTAATAAAATGATTTGAAATATAATTATTTTTCATTAATATAATGCCTACATAATATAATAGTATAAGAAATTAATAGAATGTTCAAGGAAGAAGGAAGAATGTTCAAGGAGATGTTCAAGGAAAGTTGAAAATATTTTTTGTAAAGGAGACACAAATATTTTAATATATTAATATGAATGTATATTTTAGCTATACTTATAGAATATTACAAAAATATATAGCATTGTTTCATAATCATAGAAATATTTTTAAAACATTGTATATATATAATTATAATTGTATTTTTTAAATATTTCAAAAATGTTTTTCTGCTGTTAGGCATGCCTATGTATTATCTGTTATT
The DNA here is from genome assembly GCA_020010945.3 of Muscidifurax raptorellus. Taxonomy (NCBI): domain Eukaryota; kingdom Metazoa; phylum Arthropoda; class Insecta; order Hymenoptera; family Pteromalidae; genus Muscidifurax; species Muscidifurax raptorellus. Next base: position 1,097,419 of record JAHUUD020000030.1, read on the forward strand.
TGACATTAAATAATAAAAACTATTCGAAGTAAAAACATTAGAATATCACCTATTTGGTATTATTATGGGCTAACAAAATGTATCTTATACGAATCCTTTAATGTATATTGAAACTTTTTATTAATTTATGGGTAATATATTTAAAAGCTACTTTCCATTTTACTGCCGCGCCATCTTAACCGCCCCTCCCCTTCAAAATCTTGTAAATGTTTAAATACTACTAATGAAATGGTTTGCATACCCTTTTTAAGGGCTATTTAGCCATTATAAAATATTACACCACTAGAACATTTCCTATATGATTAATTTAAAAAGAATTCGACAATCATTTAAAAAAACTTACTTTCAATAAACGTGTCCTAAAAAAGATTATATCCACTATTATTCAAATTAGTAAATTTGAATTAATAAACTTTATTAAAATGTGATTGTTCCCTTAATATTCTACAATATGATGTAGTTTTACAAAAATTTTTAGAAGCTTTTAGAAAAATTTACTAGGGAAGTAATGTAATATACTTGAGATCTATTCTTAGACTACCTTTCTAGCTGTGTATACAGAACTTTTTATCAAAAAAATCTATTTTTATGAAAAAACTGCTCTGCATACAGATATATGTTTGTAGTAGGTTAATCAATAATATTATCTAAACATTATTACATCAATTAAAATGGTAACATAAAATGTTATTGAGATTAAAAATACAAATGCCACAATACTCGCACAATACACCTAATTTAATTTTTTTAGGTTTAATATCAAGATTTTATCAATTTTCACGAGCTTGTATATGCATACGGACGCACGTGCTCATACTTACTAATGCACGTTCGCATACACGCGCATGCAAACAAAGATACACGCACGCAATACAAACAGTCGTACAAGCCAAACACACTATCACGCCTATGCACATGCACACGCACTAACGTATACAGATATATATCGCTGGTCCATACGAAGACAACCCATATAGCATGCAATATAAAATATTTCCGGAATAATTGGAAGAAAGGTTTAGAATACATTACAAGAAAGATTACATATTCTATAAATTAATTCAAAGAAATATTTCAGCAATATTTTCTGAAATATTTAAAAAATGATCTTAAAATAATTCTGAAAAAATTGTGGCATATTATATAGAATCTAGCGAAATATTTTAAGATATGATCATGAAATATTTCTGAAACAAATTTGTGGAAAATTGAAGACGAATTTCGATATCTCTAATATTTTTTAAATCTTCCGGCAATATGTCGCGGGATATTAGGATAATTAATTACGAAATATTCATGAAATAAAATTGTGAAATATTTCTGTAATATTCCACAAAAGATTTAAAAGATTCATGAAATATTTCATTAAAGAATTGAAAGATTTATGAAATATTCCAAAAAAATATTACAACTTAGTTTTTGAAACATTTAATTTCATTCGGATATCTTGAATTACACTGTAATAATTATCTTTTGTTTGATTTTTGTAGTTATTGATTTTATTAAATAAGGCTATTTCAAAAAGAGAATTTCTGGTCGGCGACGGGAATTGAACCTGGAACTCCATTGTGGGAGTCGGGCGCATTAATTATTATATTTAGCTAAATGTTAACTCAGTTAACAATAATCACACAAAATTTAATTTATTAAAACGTAGGCTTACCGTACCTCCTCCTGACATTTTCGGACAACTGAAATGAGCCCCGTTACCTTAATCGTTGAGATACGCGCCCAAACACACACAAACACTCACATCATAATTGGATTAACTTGATTTTTTGGTCTTATGTTAAAAAATCCCCTTATTTTAAAAAAAGGATCAGCTAGAATTTCAATTCAAGTGGATATTTAATATACAATCGATTGTTAAGAAAATCCCACTTTCCGTTTTTATGGGCATTTTACTCTAACCTGTTTATTCTTCAAGCTAGGTGTTAAACGCATTTAAAGCATAAAGTTAGAAAAAATAATGAATCTATTAAAAACAGAACTGAAAAAACTTTAACATTCACTTAAACTTTGAATATTATAGGCCGAATAGCAAACATACAATTCGATGAACATCTCATTGCAAAAAATTACTTAGGTCCTATGTGTTACTCACGAATTGAGTAATGCGCACGAGAACACAATCTCAAATGATAACTTTAAGAAGATTTATTATTTCAAGTTATAAAGAAGATACATCAAAATTCTTATTTGACGCTTATCGCTCGACTGGCTCAAGCGCCTTTGCCACGCATCAGTTTCCCGTTATTTTGTTAAACAATAAACATTCGCGCAGCTTAACTGTTCGGCAACCGTTACCCGCTCTTAAACATAATAAAAAACAATAGAATCGTGGCTTCCCGTTTGCAAGGAGACCTTTTTGTTTCCTTACCTCGTGCCCCTTCAATTATTATCGAAGGCTGTTCAGATCGGAGAAGAGGAAAAGCGACCTCAGTCAATTCTTATATTGCCGTGCACGCAGATTTTTAACATTCGCATTCCAATAATAATATGAATGAATTTGAATTCGGATAGGCGAAGCTAGTAGCCGATCAAGTAGCTTTCGGCACTGCTCGAGACCGTAACACTATGTCTAAGATTTGTAAATAATGCAATGCAAAAAACATTTTGCTTTTGAGTATAATCGAAATTAATTTTCTAATTTTTCCGCAAGGGTAAACTAAATTTACCAGAGAATCATTGTTGCCACAACAGCAAAATAAATTTACCAGAAAATCCTTATTACTCCAAAGAATTTAAGTTATTGGCTACTGGATTTTAAGTTGAATGTTTTAATTTTGGTAAAAATACACGATTGTATAATACTTCTTTGGCAATCGCAAGTTGTAGAGCTAATTTCGACAAATTATCTGGTATGGGTCCGTAAGTGATTAGAATTTGTGGCCAACTCTATCAAAATGTTTATGCTTTGCATCCAAATGAAAATGATTCACGAAATTAAAATCTAGGTTATACGTTCTGGATAATGAAATGGCAACGACTCAACACATAAATAATAAAAGTAATCGTGATGCAACATTAGATTTACTGAATCAATTAAACAGTTTATTGAGAAAAGTTGATCCATATGCAGAAGCTTATTAAATGACGTATGAGGTAGAAAAAGAAGAATTAAAACGGTCTATTAAAAGGAATTTCAATAAAAAAATAATTATATTTTCAATTACAAGAAATGATGAATTAGATACATAATATGCAATCAAGCTACATGTAATGAACTTCAAAATAATACTCGTAAATTTTTGAAAATATTATGGAATAGAATAATAATAATAATAATCGCCACGAGTAGAGTTCTATTTACTTGGCCGATGTTTCGGAGGCTTAATCCTCCTTCTTTCAGGCCTCTTTATTACAAAAAAAATCATATAAAAATTATTAGCAAGAAGACATTATATCTTCGTGAATGGTTAAGAAAAACTTACAAAATTTTGTGTTTTTGTCATTAATATCTATACAAGTACATTGTCAAAATATGGTAGCGAAAGCTGATGCTAAATTAAAAGAGAAGGTAAAAAATATGTATAAGGATTTTCAAAAACCGCGGAATATAATTTAGTAATAATTGAAAGGTGCAAAAACCAAGGTGAACTTACGTACAGGAGAAGAGCAACCGTCAAGATATTATATGATATTATATGTCGTTGGCCAAGGTGTTGTGTGGCCGAACGACGAAAGGCCACTGACACTGAATTTAAACGGTACTGTAGAAGCAGGTAGTCGGAAATTTTGAGTATTGTTTGTGGAAGAAGAGACTGAACGATAGACGTGGGCCCACCAGAGCTGCAGAAAGTGAAGAGAGGTAGTCGCATTTGTCAGTACAGTGTATACCTACGGCAACCAGTAGTCCAGATCCGGGGACCTTCCCGTATGCAACAATATGTCCACGGGTAAACGAAGATTTTTCTTACGTATTTTGACCCATAGAATCCGAATCCGGAAGTCTTTTTTGCTAAAATGGTAGAATTTTGTATAAATAGCAATTGTTTAAACAATAAGGAAGAAGTTAATATTTTTTACCAGACATATTTATTAATGAAAATATAGCTGTGTGACTGGAGTAGGGGACCCTCCCTCTCGGTATTAATAATATGCGTCGAATACAATTTCCTATTAGATTAGGTTTCGCATTAACAAATCAATCACAAGGTCAGTCATAATAATGTTGGAGTCTATTTGCAATCACCAGGTTTTAGCCATCGTCAGTTATATGTGGCTCTATCTAGACTAAAGATAGATAAAATTTAAAGTTGCTATATTAATGAACAACGCCAAAGTATAACCGCCAAAGTTTACACTAACGGTTGTTGCACTAACGGTTGCAGCATTTTGTAAATTTTGCGCCAAAAATAAGAGCATTGGCTGCAGCAGTTTCAAAATGCAGCGCTAGAAATATGGGAATCGGTGGCAACATTTTTTAAATGTTTCTTAACGTTCCCGTTATGAGATTCAGGAAGAGTATTATCGTGGCTAACGCTGGCAAGATCATTTACCTTACTTTCTTTCAGGTGGTACACTGCAGCGACACAATTTACGATAAATCAACCTAGACAACAATCAAGTAAGTGTTATGCACGAAGGTCGATAGTTTTGTTCTCCGTGAGGGCCAATACCGTTCGCTCATCGGGCGATAAGAAAGGAAGGGGCAAAAGGAAAAAGCCCTCGGGAGCAGAGCTGAGAAAGAGGAGGGAGCAGCGGGGAGGTAGATCGCAAGGGGAACCAACCCAAAGCGAACACACTCGGATAGCTTGACCCCGAGGGACGTTAAGAAGATGAACACAGATGATGCATCCGTGTCTTACCGCAGAGCAGTGACCACGGAACTAAAAGTAATATGGGGCAGCTCTGACTCAAATGCAAGAGGAGAAAGATTGTTGGAGTTCATCGCCTCCATAAATATGGACATTTGCAATAGAGGAAATGAGCCAACGTTCCAGAACTCGATAAAAGAGGAAGTCATTGACATCATTCTCATATTGAATGGACTTTGGAACAAGGTAACCAACTGGAGAGTAATAGGGGAGATTTCTCTCTCGGATCACAACCTGATCGCCTTCCGATCGGGGGAAGCGAGCACGGTTGAGCAGCTGAGAAGAAACCCCAGGAAAATTAATAATGATTAGTCGAATGACATCAGGTATTGGACTTGCCTAGTCAAATAGGACAATAGGGGGCGCAATAGGAGCCCATAATTCGGGAAGATTTTGTGGACTTGCGGTAGGGAAATACTTACACCTCGACCTATTCCGTTGAATGCTGCCGAAATGAAAATTTCCAGAACTTAGTTTTCAAGTAAAGACGCTGAAGTGCAATCGCTGAAGCTAGGAGTAAGTACAAACCCTGGGAAGGGGCGCAAGTTTAATCGGGGGCACGGTGCTAACTATTATTTTGTAGATTAGTAGAGGTATCGAGCAAGGAAGAACTCTAGCTAATCTGAGGCCGCACGTTAGGAAAAATGGGAATAGTTGTAGTGGATTTTTACGCTTATAGTCCTCGTTTGTTCATTGGTAGTGGATTTTCGCGTTACAGCACCGAGGTCGACTTTTTCCCTAAGCAATCATCTTTAACTCACCAGTCCTCAAATTGAAGCTCTCTTCTAATACTTTGATCCTAGTAATACTCATTTTTGGATTACACCTTTATACACTTAGTAGGTAAAGTTAAATCGTGACTTGTTTTCGATAATTTTTTCCGGGTTAAATTCCCATTAGAGAATTTAAATTGTCCTTAATAAAAATAGGTATTTTTTAATCTTGGGAACGTAAAGTCTTTTGGGTTCTATATGACCTAAAAAACGAAAAAAAATGGTCGGGTAGGTATGTAAAAAATTTGCTCACTCAGATCCTCTGATGTGTACGTTTTTTTTTTAAATTTGCATATATCTGCTTGCTAATATATGAGACGATTTTTGATACATAATTTTTTTATTCTAGAATACAAACACTGTCGTCAATTTTTTTTTCACAGAATTTCACGCATGTTTACATGTGTTTCAAACTAACCCAGCTATCAAAACAATAGGCTATTCATTAGATAGGTCGCTCGCGTAATCTTTGAGAAAACGATTTTTACATTTTATTTCTTTAGTTAAAAACCGCTTGACGAAATCAGTTTAAATTTTAACAGCAGATAGCTCTTTTATAATGAATCACAAAATTTTAAAGTATTTGACTAAATTTTTTTAGAAATATAAAAAATCAAATTGTAATTATTAATAACTTAATTGCGTAATTTATTAACAACGATTGCGACCAGCGACATCAACACTGTAAGCAAGGTAAACTGAAACTCAGGAGGCTGGCGCAGTTCACGGGATTGTGTGTAAGTGCATTCGCATAATTTATTAAATTTGCTTTGGCGTTAAAACCCCCTGGTGCGCGGGTGCGAAACCAACTGGCTATTGGCGTTGACGGCGAAACTGCAGGTTTTCTTTCAATACATTTGAGAAAATAACGCTATCAGGGGATTTTGTAATCGACAATGATATAGCAAATAATTATAGGATAAATGAATATAAAACTGATAAAATTGATTCAAAATTAATTGAATACTTAGAAACATGTGTCTTTAGCAATAATTCTTATGCTAAAACATATAAAATGATGTATAAAGTAGAAATGGAAGTAAATGGAAAAGCCCGTAATAAAAATTCTACGCCTCGAAAAATAGTAATGTTATTAACACGTGATAATTGTACAAAAGATAAATCATATTTTGCGACATGTAATGAAATAGCTGTTTTATATGCAAGTAATGAGAGGAGCCACCCATAGAACATGATATTTGTATATACCCGAAATCGGACAAACCAGAAAGAATTAATATTCTCAGTAAGCACCTCGATCCAATGGTCTAGCCTTTAATATTTCCTTTCGGTAAATGAGGATGGAGGCCTTATCTACATTACAATTTTAATCATATAAATTTAAAAAAATTATCAGAACAATTTATTGTTGATGTTTGGACAAGAATAGAAGCATGTCGATTATATTATATACGTAGTCATCAAGCGTAATTACGTACAGAGATGTGTAAAGGGTTAATGGATTATATGTGTAATCGAGCTACTCATGAAAATTCTAAAATTGGAAAGATGGTGATTTTAACATCAACCTACATAGGAAGCCCTAGAGCTTACAACAAAATTATCTAGATTCTATGGCGCAATTACAAGTCGATGGAAAACCAGATATTTTTTTAACAATGATTTGTAATCCTAACTGGAAAGAAATACAAGATAATTTATTGTCTCATGAAACTACTTTAGATCGACCAGATTTGATTTCTCGAGTATTTCACGAAAAAATAAAAGTATAAGAAAATGAACTCACAAAAAAATATATTTGGTAAAGTCAAAGGCTATGTATATGTTAGAGAATTTTAAAAACGTGGTTTACCACGTATTCACATGTTATTATGGCTACATCCAGATTACAAATTTCGAAATGCTGATCAGATTGACAACATAATTAGCGCTGAATTACCGGATGAAAATAAATATCCCAGGCTATATAATATAGTAAGAAATAATATGTTTCATGGACGATGTGGTTTACAGAACAAGAATTGCGTATGTGTGAGTGAAGACAAGACATATTGTACTAAAAAATTTCCAAAACCATTTACCAATGAAACACGATACAATCCTGATGGATACCCTAGTTATCGTCGAATAAATGATGGAAAAAATATTATTTTTTCAAAACGTAAAGTAGCATATATTGGTTATGTTGTACCATATAATCCATATTTGTTATTACTATTAGAGTGTCATATAAATGTGGAAATATGTAGTACAATAAAGGCCATAAAATATATTTATTTAAATATTTTCATAAAGTTGAGTCTCTCTGCACCTTTTCTGTATGGAACATTCCCGAGTTTATATTCGAAATAATTTTTTGAATATAATCATGGGGAAGTTGTCAGATAACATCCTCCCCCCCTTGAAAAGGTTTGTCGTCCTCGACAAACTTAGCGGGTCCTGCGGGTGGTACGGTCCAGTTGGTGGTCCATAACGAGTAAGGTTTAATGATGTGAATATATCACTTAATGAAAAGAAAAATTTAAGTACTCAAATCGAGAACAAGGGCGAGTATGTTAAAGGGATGATTTGTTATAGTGCATTTTAGTTTTGAAAGCATGGAGCAAGTTTGTTTTTATGACACGTAAGCGTGATAGTTCAACCAATCGTTTGTCTTGTTTACGAGGTGTGCCGTCATACCGTACACAAGATCTATATGTTTTTTATCTTAGTATTTTATGCGTTTTCCCCTCTTTTTCTTATGTTTATATATGTGCTTTACGTTCATTTGTCTATCGCCCGAGTTAGCACGGTGTGTCCCGGGCATGATCTATATGATGTTTAAATTTGAATGAATTTCATTCTCTTGTTTGCATGATGGGATGGGTTTATTGGGTGAGTCGTCTCTTTCACGTCTTTGATTTAAGCTGTTTTTTATGTGTTGAATAAAAAGAAAATAAAGAAAAATCATTGAAATCGGTTTTGGCAGTCGCCACTTACTTGTTGTCGAATTATTTGGTCCGTGGTCCAGGGTCCTTTTACAATTTATCTTAGTTCCTATTTTGTTAGTATCGTTAGTTTTCTTTACTTAATATATTACTTGTTTTGTTTTTTTGTAAATTGTATATACATTGAAATTTTTAAGTATTTTCATTTGTTATATTATAAAATTACAAAAATGTATTTTTTTTATTGCATTGTTAGATCTTATAAAAACATTGGTCCCTGTTGACGATAAAGAAGGTGGGTTGTTCAAAAGTAGATTATCCAGGACGAACTATTGGAACAGAGCCCCATGACTGATGAGGCTTAGTATCTCAAAGCGGTCCAGTAGGTCTTCATCCTCAACGTCCACCTGTCTTCTATTGTTGGTATCAATGATTCATCGAGCATCAGATCACCGTCAATGCTCTGGTCTAGTAATGGGGTTGGATAGATTTACCATTCCTCCTATCGCATCTGTATATAATTCCGCTCATATTTCTATATGAGCGGAATTTATAGACGCGGAAAAGTTCTGAACTTTTTGTCATACCTCTCTTTGGCCCTAATTTTGTTGGTTATTTGGGTTTCCCTTGCTAGGGGCTTCATTTCTTCTAGTCTTAGTACTAGGTCCCTCGAGTAGACGTTATACGAAAACGCGCTATTTTCCCATAAACCAATTCAAAGGGTGTAAAGTTTGGGGCCGCGTGTATACTGGTATTATATGTAAAGATTGCAAAGGGTGTTAGATTGTCCCAAACGTCATATCTCTCGGAGTATATTCGGATGAACTCTATGAGTGGAGTATGACTTCTTTCCAGTGACCTATTTGTTTGAGGTCTATAGCCTGAGGTTGTCAAATGGTTTATCTTGAATAGTTTCAATAGTGATTAAACTATGCTTGACAAAAAACTGGTCATTCTGTGTGAAAGTATGGCTCTCGGGGCTCCAAATTGGCAGATAAGGTACTTTGCCAGTGCGTCAGCTATCGTCGTTGCATTGAGATTTTTCATGGGTATTGCTATTAGATATTTAGCTAAGTTACACTGCATCGTTAAGAGTGTCAACTGTGTCAATTGACACCTTGTCAAAGCTTCTATCAGTGTGTCCGTGATGATCATTGGTACTCTCGTTTTGAACCTTTCTATTTTATGTTCTTGGTAGTTTGCACATGATCTGACGTAATTTTGAACGCGTTTCTCATTTCTGGCCAGTAGTACCGTTCCCTTAATTTCTGATACGTCTGGTGGATCCCTTTAAGCCCTCCTGTCAAACTGTCATGAAGATGGCCAATTATTTCTTTTCTGTGTTTTTCAGCGGATACTTCTACTTTTACGTAATACATCGTTACTATAATTCGACTTTTATGATAATATTCATAATGTATTTCTATAATGGTTGGTGAGCCCATCTGGGCCAGAATATCTCCTTTTCGTGCTACTCTGAAGCTTTTTATATTTCTGTTAAAAAGTATTTCTTTTAGGTTCTTGAGTTCGTTGTGCCCATTCTCCATTTTAATTGTATTAAAGTACTTGTCTTTCACTATTACAGTGAATATTTCGTGCTTCTTGAAAGAAGTGATTAAAACTTGTCCTGGTTTTGGTTTCTTGTTATTTAGCTTCATTAAATTAATGGCTCCTATTTCTTCCAGTAGTCTGGTAACGGCCCAAGTGTTATCACAATCCGCTGATAAGAAGTGTACAATATTGTCCCGCTTGTGTGTGAGACATTCCCTCAAGGTGATTAGATTGTGGGGAACTCGCATGGTTTCTGCAGTGGTACGAGTTAAATCGCTTTCAGATTTTTGCTCGTCTTGTTGTATGTCATGACTTTTATTTAGTGGTTCTAAACATGGTGGTGTGGGTAGGAGAAAAGGCATTGTGGGTTCTGGTGGTGTTGAAAATTTGATATCTATGATGGATCCTTCTTCGGCTTCTATCTCACTCAATATAACTAATTTCGTGTGGTTCTTAGACTTATTTATCGGCTTACTGTTGGCCGTAGGATTGACACTTTTTATTGAGGGCGGAACCGATAATGTTTTTCTCACTGGTGGCAATATGATGACAGTTTTACTTTCGACGTCTGACTCATTTCCTGTGTCTTCTTGACCAGATCCTTCTTGTAGCTTCTGTCGTGCTCGTTTTATGAGAGTCTGAACAGTCTTCCTCCAGACCTTGGACCAGACCTGGATCCGATGTATAGATTGCTTCACGCATATCGTCGGGTACATTGTCGTCGTCAGAGAAGTGTGAGGGTAAATCTAGTTGTGTAGGTTTTTCAGTTGCCGACTCATTGATATCAGCTTGTTTGTCCATTTCATATTTTCGAATGTTTTCCTCAAATTTCCTACTGGCTTCTTCTACTTCTTGTTTTGTTAGGGTGGTCCTGAATGATATATTTTCTATTAATTCTTCATGGTACTTCTTAGGCTTCATTTTCTGCGGTTTCTGAGTCTGAATGACGCAATCCGCTGTATCTGGTATCTGGTAATGGTGGTTTATCTACGTCGCTGTCCTCATTAGCTGTTGACGACAGCCTTGATCTTCTGGATGGATTGACTGTCACTGAAATGTCAAAATCGATATCAGATGAACTTCCTGGCATTTCTCTCGGTTTGATGGAAGTTGCTTCTGTGACTGGTGTCTCACTTTTTGTTGGTGGCTCGGTTTATGCGGTCTTCTTTGAACCAATGGGTTTGGACGCCTTGCTTGGTCCTCCTTGCTTGATGTATTGTCCTACTGGACTCTCTACTTGAGCACGTTTTGCTCTTGTTCTCTGCACTACCCCACTATATTCCAGTTTGGGTGCCTCTTTGTTTGTTTTCGCTCCCTTAGTTCTACCTCTGCCTCTGGGTACTGTGGTTTTCTCCGATGCTGAGTGTGCTCTGTTGCGAAAACTAGTCTTCTGTTATGGTGCTTTAGATTGGCTTTTTCTTGTTCTTGTTTTGCTTTTTCTTCAATTATCATCACTTTGATCCTTGGTAGGTTTTTATTTATCTCCTCTTCGGTTACTTCAGGAGGTTCAGTTTTCCCGGTTTGTATTTGAAGGTATATTCGTAGCCTGTGAATCTAAACATCGATCTTATTAGTTTGTGTCCAGTATCCTTTCTGCTATGCATCCAATTTAATGGTTCATGGTCAGACACTAATGGGAACTTGCGGCACACTAAATATGATCTAAACTGATGTAGAGCATATAGTACCACCAAGCACTCTTTTTTAGTGGTGGAGTAATTCCTTTCAGCTTTATTTAACGCTCGAGACAAGTATTGGACTGGATGATCAAATCCATCCTTCTCTTGACTCGGGACTGCTCCATTCGCATAGTCTGATGTATGTGTGGTTAGAGTGAATTCCTTATTGAAGTCCGGAAATTGAATTTTTGAAAACTTTCGCCGCATTGAGGAGTCCATTCAATCTTCACGTTTTTCTTTAGTAGGTCATTCAATGGTTTCGATATTTTAGCAAAGTCTTTGATATACTTTCGATAGTATCCAAACATTCCTAGTACTTCCCTTATGTTCTTGGCACTCTTGGGTGTGGCTAGTTTGGCTATTGCAGAAACGTTCTCTAGGTTGGGTTCAACTTCTTTTGCGCTAATTATGTGTCCTAAAAATCCGACTTCTTTTCTAAAGAATTCAATCTTATCGGGTTGTAAGACTAACTTTGCCACTCACAACCTCTTCATAAAATTTCGGATTCTTCTTTCATAGTCCTTTAAGTTTTTACTGTATACTATGATATCATCCAGCCCTTTCTCTAAGGGCGCTGAAATGTGGCCGTGGCGTTCTTTAATCCTTCAGGCATTCTTGTGTACTCATAGTGTCCATTTATTGTTGTGAATACTGTTTTATAGCAATCTTCAGGAGCCATCGGTATTTGCTGGAAACCACTGGCCAAGTCAAATATCGAAAAGTAGGGTGCGCCTCCCAACCGATCCATTATATCCGCAAGGTTATATGCATATATGCATCTCTGATGGTTTTCTTATTATAGCTATCTGGTTTTTTGGACAATATCCAGTTTGGTGAATTAGAAGGAGAATTGGATTCTCTTATGATTTTGTCTTTGAGCTTTTTAGCTACGCTTTCTCTTACAACTTGTTTGTTTTGAGGAAGGTGTCTGTATTGATTAGTATTCATAGGTATTATTTTCTAAATGGATCTGATGCTCGATCATGTCGGTGCACGGGAGCCTGTCTCCTGGCAATAGGAATCGATCCAAAAAGTCTTCAATTATGTGGTCCACAATTTCTAATTCTTCTCTATTTAAATCGTTTCTTCTGATTAATGCCTTCACTCGTTCTAGTCTTTTGATTTGATCAACAATTGCATGACCATCAAAATCACTGTCTGTTTCTTGCAGAAAGTCTGGCCCGGTGTCGAAAGGTATTAATTCTTTTTGATCTACTTCTATCATTACATCTTGTTCGCTTGTATTTATGGCCATCATTTTACATGTATTGTTTACATTGTTGACCACGCCTTCTCCTAAAAATACATTGTCATTTCCCACGTGTATTCTGGGAATGTAGCCTTCCTTCAAGTCACTTTTGATTAAGATGATCTGAACTACTTGTCTAGTTCTAGCTTTTATCACGTATTTTACTTTGCCCGGTATAGCATTTTCTTTGCTCTCAGTGTTCTGTTCCGTTGACTTAATTTTGTCATCATTCTTTGCTTCTCCTTTTAGTACTTCGTTTGCTTGTTTGCATCTATATTTCTTCTTTTGGTTTCTAGGATTATGCTCTTCTTCATGTCCTATGAATTGTATGGGGTGCATGACATTTCACTCACCATGAGAGCATTCTTTTGTTAAGAGATTACAGCTTCTTCCTTTTTTAGGCAATTCTTTCCCAGCATGCCATCTTGCTTTATGGGAAAATCGTCTTGTATTATCTGAAATGTTACGGGGGTTCCTCTCATGTCCAGGTACACTGATCCTGCCGTCCACATGGTTTGATCCGTGATCCCTCCTAATTCTCTGGCATCTTCGATGCTTATTAGTAGGTCATCATGCAAAGCTCCGATTTTTATCAGGACCACGGTTGCACCATTATCTATCATGAAATCTAAGTACGGTCATTGTGTCCCTTTGAGTATCCTTATTCTTACAGTCGTTGCCCCTCCATCTTCCCAATTATAGTTTTCAAGTCCCTTACAAATCGTGGAACACATCCTTGTGATCTCTCGGGCATTGTTAGTATCTCCATCACTGGGGCTTTTCCTTGATTTTCGTGCAGGCCCCTTTGATTCGAAGTTCGGTTCTGGTTGAAAACCTGCATTTGTTTTTGATAACTTGTTTGGTCCATATTCCTTGGTGTCTGCTGGTTGTTTTGTCTCGGATAATTCTGGTTTTGACTCGTCATCTTGAGTTCGTGACGAGCCTGTTGGTAGTTTTAATTATCCCTATTATTTTATTACGCCAGCTACTGTTGTTCCGTCTATCGGGTCGATTCTGTGTATTTTCATACCTTCCAGTTTGAGGGTTGAATATTCTTTGACTTCCTCGATAGGCATGATTGTTTCTCTCGCCAAGTGTTACCTTCTTGTCGATTATCGTTATAGTTTTGATTTTGGCGAAATGCATTTCCATAATTTGTGTTATTGTTTCGATTTTCATGGTTTTGATTTCTATAATTGGTTTCTTGGTAATGGTTTTGTTGGTAACCATTTGTTCGGCGACGGTCGCCAAAATATCCATCGAGTGGTCCATTTTGGGATCGATCTTGCAGGTAGGCTATGTATTCAGGTTCCTCATATTCATACCGTTCCTCAATATAACCCACGTAGTGAGGTTCTCTGTGTTGACCATTTTTATATTGATCTAGGTCATCATATCTTCTATTATTTCTATAATTTATTCCATTTCGTGGTTCACTATATAATCTTGGGTCATTGGAGCCATGATTTCTGCCACTATATGGTCTAGAATCCGGAATTATCTTAGCCTCCATTCTCGTTTCTAAACGTAGAGCTTCTTCATAGACTTCACACAGTGTTGCCGGTTTGCTGTAGTATACTCATTCAGCTAGATTGGCAGGTAGACCTTTTATGAATATATCGATTGCGAGCGATTTCAATAGTTCCATCATCTCTTTCTTGTAACTGTTTCCCTTTTCTTCTTGGAGTGCTGTTGTTGCACTGCCAAGCAAGACGTTGATTTCATTATAGAAATCACCTACGGTATCATGTTCTCTCATTCGAACATTTTGGATTTTATTGTTGAAGTAACTGAAGTTTCTCCCTGGTTCAAATCTCTGTTTCAGATGTTTTATCAAGATTTGTTTATTAATTAAGCTTTCCTTCGTTGGTCCGGTGATTTTGTGTAAGGCGTTCTGTAAAAATTGCGGTTGTATGTCTTCACTCACTAAAGACGCTGCATTTCTTAATTGTTGTATATATTCTCTAAGCCTCCGTTTGCCAAGTAAAGGTATACCGCTTATGCGAAAATTTAAATTATCTTCAGAGACTTTATACTTACTGTTAAACGCGTTTATACTATTGGCCTCCCGATAATAATTGCACAATTGATCATTTATTTCCTTGAGTCTTTTTCTTCTAATGCTTTCTTTTTGAATAATAATTTTTGCAAGAAATATTTCTTTCCCGATCTCTTTTTCTTAAACAATTTTTCTCTGCCTGAGCAATTTTCTTCCTTTATGGGTTGTGATTCTATTGGATGCAATGACCTCTGTTGTGCTGGTCCGAGGAGAGCCCCTACTCAGCTGACTCGTGATATTCAAGAGTATCCGCTATCAAGCAGACCAAAGGATCAGGTTGCTATTGAGCAAACCTTAGGACATAGAATGACCGCTGTTGAGCAGATCCATGGAAAGCCGCTGATAAGCAGACTTATGAGATTTATGATGAATAGTCGCTTTTTATAAGCAAACTAAAGTAAAAGGTAGACAATTCTTCAGCCATTGAAAAATTTCTCAAAAATAAAATGAAGTGTTTAAGTCCAAGATTGCTTTGATAAATATTAAAAAAAACTTTCAATGAAAATCACTGTTTTATACTCTTGTTTCGAAATAAATAAAAATTTTGCACCTTCAATTTGAAATAATTCAATTAAGTGAAAATGATAAAAAGAACGAATTTATTGTTTATATTTTTGGAATAATTTTTAATCCATAAATATCCAATTATTATTGATGCATTAGAGTAATGCTTCAAACGGAAATGATATTCGCAAGATTGCTCATATTTTTTAAAAAGAAACCAGACTTAGATGCTCACATGCTTAATCAGCAAAAAGATTTTATGGTTTCTGAATACCACCCTAATTATTTAAAACACTGATCTTCATTTTAATAATATGTAATAAAGCGTATTTATAAGAAAATGAAACCAGTAAAATTTTATTCTTAATATTTAACTCCCCTAGAAAAAAATTTATTGTCAAAAGAAAATTGTTTATTTATCTATATTGGCCCTCTTATAATTGATTTATAATAATTAGTTAATTTTTATTGTTAAACATCATCTAAATATCGACTTTGCATGAAGTGTGATTTGAATTTCGCGCGCGCTCTCTGTTCTTCATAATAGTGGCCGTAGTGGTGCCAAATAATTAGGCCTACAGCACTATAGTGTCGCTAGTGTCGCGTCTAGTTCCGCACGCCTGCGCTGGTGATTTCTCTGCACAAACACTACACACTGTATGTTTGCATGTTTAACCTCCTCGCGCGTCGCGTCGCGTATTTTCTATTAGAGTATTTTGTGGAAAACGCGTTATTTGTTGACGAAACCCGTAATCTGCAGATTCACGAGTGCGTTCTCTATCCGTGTGTGTGTACTTTGGAACTCTCCGTTCATCGAAGCAAAAGGTACGAGTCAATGAACTTCAGATCCCAGGACAATTCAGCTATAAGTGGTACAACTTGTTACTACTATTCAGATGAGTACATTTTTTTATATGCTTTATTTAAATTCTGCTTACATGACACAAGGGCAAATAGCTTTGTGTAAATCTTGGATTCTTTTTATTATTACAGGTAAATGCTGGGTTCGTCCCCTTCAGTCTCGTTACCCAATTCCAAACGTCGAGGGTTTCGAATCTTGGCAGAAGCCTAACGGGATGCTTGATTTATCGAGTCGTCGAGTGGCTCAATGTCAAGTGTCTTGATATGTATGTGTTAATGCATATACTCGTTTCCTGTTAGTGGAGAAGTGCAAATTCTGCTTTCGAATAAGTGTGAGTGCAAGTTTGTTTCTTCAAAATGTGTGCGCTTGTAACATGGGCAACGTTGTATGGCTTTACCTTTTTGTTCTCGGTCATTCAGCAAAATTATACTATATATTTTCAAAAATGCCTATTGGTATATTTATGTATAGGCGCAGAGGATCAAGAACGCTCTCCGGAGCCTATCACCTCTATTGAGCACCTGCGTCAGCTACGCCGTTGTTCGACTGTGGCAGAAAAAAATGCCAACACAGCTGGCGTCGACCAGATTTTGATGAGTTCTATTGAGTGCGTATGCATTTTAGTATTAACACCTCGTATATTCGAAAATATTGTGATACGTTTATTCTAAATGGACCAACATGAGATGAAATAAACATATTGAATGCCTTGTTTTTATCTTCAGTAAAATCTCCAAATTCATGGACACACTAGTCTAAGAATAATTTACTACGCATTCTTTCATAACCTGATTTAAGTTTTGTTTTTACTTTCCGTTTACTCCCAGATAATGTTTTTAGATCATTGGGTAAAGAATTGAAAATCTTAACCTCTATGTAATAGCTGTTTTTTGTAGCTATTGTTTTGGAAATTTTAGGTATTTGAATGTTCTTATTCCTTGTTTTACATGATGAGTCAATGTACTTTTCCTTCAGATTATTGTAATGATGCAGTATTGATTGAAAATGGAATAATTGCCTTACATTTAGTGGACATTTCTCATTTATAAAATTATCTTTACAAATAATTTTCAAAATTTTAGTTTGTACTCCTTGTATTAATTTTATGCAATTACCATAAGTTCCACCCCATGCAATTATTCCATAATTAATTATACTATTGAAAAATGCGTAGTAAACAGTAAGCAGTGTTTTCGTGTCCATGATATTCTTAATTTTTGCAAATATAAATATCAGATATTTAGTTTTTTTGATAATATATTCAATGTGCTTATCCCATTGCATATTGTACTCCTAGATATTTGTGTGATTCAACTCCATTTAAATGTTTACTGTCTAACCTAATATCGAGTTTGGGACACACTATCACAGTAATTTCCATATGTCATAACGACTGACTTATCTATATTCAGATATAATTTATTTACAGCCAACCACTTTACAACTGTTTTGAGATATTCATTCATCCTTTCCTCTGCCTTAGTCCACGTGTCATCACTCGAGATGATGATGGTGTCATCAGCGTAGGACAAGATAGAATCTTTTGGCATATTTCTCAGTAAGTCATTCACATATATTATAAATAGTAACGGTCCAAGTATAGTTCCTTGAAGAACTCCAGTTGTTACGTTATTATCATTACTCATATAATTCAAAATTTAGACTCTTTATTTCCTACCAACTAAATAGCTAGTAAACAAATCCAAAGCTTTTCCTCTTACAGCATATCTTTCAAGTTTTTAGGCACGACTGCGGTACGGAAGTACCTTATAGTTTTGTAAGCGAAAAATGTGTGACATACGATATCTCACGCAATTTTCGACCGATCGGGCTGAAATTTTAGAAGAAGTCTCCTCTCGCAAAAACTAAAAAACTATTTTTTTTTTATCCCGATCCTCTACGTCTTTTTGAAATGCGGGTACAATTTATTCGATTTTTACGCGTATTTTTTAATAAAATTTTTTCTGTGATACAATTATTTCAAAGAAACTTTAATCAATCGGGCCAAAAATTTGTGTGTGAACTCGTCTCATAATGGTAAGCTGACAGTCCTATATTGGGCTTGATCCTGCATGTATACACAAAATGCGGTCCCATCCAAAAATCGCTAAAAACGGTTTTTTGTCTCTCACTCAAATTCTAAGCATTTTCAAAAAAAAGTTAAACAGAAATGTTGTAGATCTTTGAAAAATACAACTTTTTCCTGTTGATACCAAATCATGAAAATGCTTATAACTCGAGTTTACAAACCAAAATCGATTTTTTACAGCTAAAAATCCAATTATTGTCAACACAACTTTTCACCGTGACAAACATTTTTTCAAGAGCGTCGGAGGGCACGGCAAGCGCGAAGCGCGAGAACCGTGCGGTCGTGCCTTATATGCAAAACGCGAGCACGCGAAGCAGCCACAGCGGCAAGCCACAGCGGCTCTTGGGCCGCGTGTGACGCGCTAGTTTTAACAATATTTTATGGTCAACCGTATCAAATGCTTTAGATAGGTCCAAAAAAAACAGTTATAAGAGGTTTGCTCTTATCCACATTGCTGTAAATTAAATCTGTTATATAATTTAGAAAATCAGTGGTGCCTTTGTCGCTGACGAAACCAAATTGATTGTCAGATATAATATTGTGTTTTTGTATAAATGAATACAGTCTATTAAAATGATCTTTTCGAAAACTTTCGCAATATTTGAAATGAGTGATATTGGACGGTAATTGGACATATTAGTCTTAATACCCGCTTTATGAATAGGTAATTTGGCCCCCTTAAGTGTAGAAGGCCAGACTAATTTCTCTATACATAAATTAAAAATGTATTCCAGTGGTGTAATGATGTACTCAGCTATGGTTTGTAAGGTAGCAACAGTTATATCATCTACTCTGCTAGCTTTTTTCTTCATAGAACAAATTATATTGTAAATCTCTATCGCATTTTTTGGTCTAATGAACATTGAATTATTGTTACTTTCCGGAAGTTTTAATTCCGTATTGCCCTGTTCAACAATTTGACTACTTAGTTTTTCTCCTATAGTGCTGAAATATTCATTCATAGAATTTGCTATTTCAGTTTTACTTTCTATTTTTACGTTATTGTCAATAATACATTTTATTGATTTGTTTTTTTGAGCCAAATGACCGGCTCATGCACACACTCCCCGCGTGCTCACAGACGCTCCCACCGAGCGGCTCGCGCACACACTCTACGCGCACTCATAGACGCTACCACCGAGCGGCTCGCGGACACACTCTCCGCGCGCTCACGTATACTCCCGCTACGCAGCGTACTCCCACGCGTCGGCTGCTTCATCCTCGGCGCACGGACTCTCCTACTCTCGCGCGCTGCTGCTCAGCCGACCAACGAACCGTTGTTTTTTTTTATCGGCTCGGCGCTAACATAATGCTGTGTATATCACGCCTAGGCATTTTCGAACTCGCGGAAATCCAACCATCTTTCCTCGAATTTCACTTATTTTTCGCCGGATCGGGAATCACCTATATCGAGTTCACGCGCAACGCTTTTTATTTCCCTATCCCGCGTATCCACACGTATTGGGCACCAGTTGTAACGGGGCTGTTTCTAGGCGAATAAATGCCTATGGCCACCGTACAAATGCAAAGAGCTCCTGCACTTTGCTTCTGCGAGATGTTCACCTCGCTCGTGTGGTCGCTTACCTGCGACGATGCTCCGGTGCTCAGTATGCACTACACCTCTGGATAGGCGGTACACACCTGAGGCGGCGGTATTCGACGGTTTGAATAGGAAAAGGAATCGGGACGCTAATTAAATGAACACACTACCGATTCTAATAAAATGGCGTTAATTCAATAATGAACTTGTCCTCCGCGTTGCGCGAATTCGACGAGAAGGCCACAAAATATATGACCGGATCAGCGACTGGGGCCAAATGCCTTGCCAGTCGATCGCGCATAAATAAATAGAAATAAAACCCTACTTTCTTATCGCGGTGATCCACGTCGTCCTCTGGCAAGCGAGTCTCTCTCTCGACCTTGCCGTGTTGCTGTTGCGGTAGTAGCTGTGGTTGCTGCGGTTGCTGCTATGCTGCCGTTGCTGCTGTTGCTGCTGTTGTTGCTGTTGCTGCTGTCATTGCTGCTGTTGCTGCTGTTGCTGCTGTTGCTGCTAGGCCTGCTCTTGCTGCTGCTGTCGCTGCTCACTCTTTTGGAATCTCGAGGAAAACTCTACTACTCTCTCTCGCGAATCAAAGTTAACTGAACTCGAATTTTCCCTTTAATTGTGAAACCCCTCTATAGGCCTTCCCCGCTTCGGCTATCCGCGCCGACGTGCGCGTCTCGCCGCCCGTTATAATATATATATATATATATATATATATATATATATATATATATATATATATATATCATATATATATATATATATATAAAACATATATTCAGCCAACATGGCGGGCGAGGTCGATCCTCCTGATAAGCCTGATTTAAAGTATTACAAGTGTCACCCGAAAAAACAAGTCTCAGCAGTGATATGCATCATTTGAGAAAGTGCCTACCACCGAAGTGACTTCGACAAATTAAATAAGGGCAAATACGTAGGTGAGAAACTCGTAATATGCCCGGATCATATACTAAGAAACATAACCTCTCTAGATGCGAGTGAGCATATGCTTAGTGATGTGGCAAAAAGTGTAATTGCACAAATAAAATTGAAGAAATCCAAAGACATCCGTGAAGAGCTGCTACAGGAAATAAATAATAAAACCACTGAAAAACAAAATAATACAATTCAAGAGGATGATAGTGATTTGGATGCTCTCATTACAGAAAATACTCTATTGAATAAATTCGTTAGTGAACTTGAGGACAAAAACCAAGTACTTAAAGATATGATCGAACTACAAAAAGAAAAAAATAGTGAGAAAATTGTAATGAAAACAGCCTTCGCGCAAGCTGTAACAGAAATTAAGCCGATTCCGAAGAAAGTACCAAGAGTTTTCGTAAAATCACTAGATCCAACACAAAAAAATACAATTGATATACTTACAGACCACCTAGTAAAAGAAAAAAAACGTACAAACAAAATACATACGTAAAAAGAATGATAATCAAATAGAAATCAGCTGCATGAATCCTGAAAGTGTAGCTAAAGTGGAGGCAGTGTTAAACAAGCAACTTAAGAACTGTGTAATTAAGACCGAAAAACAAGGTAATCCTAAAATAAAAATAGTTGGAATGAACAATACTACTAATATGGACACAACTGAACTTGAAATAGACATATATCTAAGAAATTTTAAACAGATTGGTGACAACAGTGAGTGTTTGATAATACATACTTACATTAACAAAAGAAACAAAACAAGTACTGTACTATTGGAAATATCGCCTACAATCTACAAACATCTAAGAGAAAATAAAAATAGAGTATTTGTTGGGCATCAATGCTGTAGAGCATATGACCTGATAAATATTACACCATGCCTAAAGTGTGGAAGATTTGGACACAATTCAAACAAGTGCTTAAATGATTCAGTCTGCGTAAAGTGTTCTGAAAAACATGAAGTACATGAGTGTATAAGTACAATCATACAATGTGTTAATTGTATCCACAATAACCTCAAATTTAGAACGAGCCTGCCAACAAATCACTTACCGACAGACAGAATGCAATGCAGCATACTTAAAAACAAAATCAAAAAATATATCAACTCGATTGATTACCCGATTGCGCCTACCTTACCGGCATGGGATGAGACTAGCGCAATAAAAATAATACAAAATTTCCAAGCTAACAATCTTCTTTATCAAAGGAAATCTAAGCCAGTTATAAACATTATATATCAGCTGAACACTACTTCAAGTACGTCACACGCCGACAGAAGAATGCAACCTCGACAAAATACTACACACACAGCTAACTCACCTTAGCAAGAATGGATACTCATCTAATCGAAGAAATAAATACATGCGTAAAATGTAAAGAAAGAGTTTATGAGAATATTGAGACCTTTAATAAGGATAGAAACATGAGCAGCAGTTTAATATTGTATATAAATATACGGAGCTTAAATGCAAATTTTGATAAATTACAAATTCTAATTAAGGGTCTCAAGGTTAAACCGAATATAATAGTGTGTACGGAGGTATGGAAACTTAAATATTATGAGTATTTTAAACTTAAGGGTTATAAGATATATTATAATAATGGGAATATTAATAGAAGTGACGGAGTTGTTGTTTATATAAAAGATAATATACTACAATCTACTGAAACAATAGAAATAGGCAAACTTAAAATAATAAATACAATTATAACTTTAGACAAAAACCGTTACCTAGAAATATCCTCACTATATAGATCTCATGATTACACCTGCTATGAATTCAATTTAAACCTTAAAAACTATCTACACTTAAAGCATAAGACCAAAAATCATATAATTATAGGAGATTTTAATATAAACATATTACAGAATAATCCAATTAGCCTAGAAGTAATGAACGGAATGCTAGTAAAGGGTTTTCTTCCGTGTTTCACTACAACAACCAGACCTTCAAATATAACAACTGAGGAAGCTACATGCATAGACAACATCTTCATTAAAACGAATGATATCGACTACAAGTCACTAAAATTATTAGCATCAATAACTGATCACTTTCCACTATTCTTAGAACTCAAAAACCATAAATTAAATGAAGATGCGATTGATTCGAATGAGATTAGATATTTTTACAATTACAAGAGAATCTATGATAATGCTAAACGTGTTGACTGGACAAAATATAGTAAAAATGAACCTAATGAAGCAATAAAATTTGTAGTTGATGAAATACAAAGATGCATGGAGGCTTCGAAAGTCCTAAAAAGAAAACCGCTTAAATCTAAGAATAGCCCTAGAAATCACTGGATAACAAGTGCAATAATACAGTCCTGTAAACATAAGGAGAAGCTATGTAATAAACTTAGAAAAAATCCGCTTAATAATGAAATAAAAGAAGAGTACAAAAAATATTCCAAAACACTTGATAAAGTCATAAAAAAAGCCAAAAATGATTTTGAAAAATTGGATATTGAAAAAAATAAAAGTGACCCCAGGAAACTTTGGGAATGTATTAAAAGTAAAATTGGAAATGGTAAAAATAAAACAAAAAATACGATAAGTCAAATAATACTAGAAAACGGTTTAATAGTTAGTGATGAAATTGAAATTGCAAATAGATTTAATGAATATTACTACAGTCTAGGCGAAACTCTTAGCAATAATATTAACAATACAACTGGAAAGGTTCTCAAATTACCTAAAAGTAACTCCAATACAATATTTATTAAATCAACAAATGCATTAGAAGTTAAAAGCATAATAGACAATCTAAAACTGAAAAAAGGTGGTGTGGATGATATAAGTTCCAAAATATTAAAAATGATCTCACTTCTACTGTCAGATTCCCTGGCAAATATATTTAATCTATGCATAGAAACATCTACATGGCCAAATATCCTTAAGTCGGCTGAAGTCATACCTATTTATAAGAACGGGAAAAAAGATAGTATGTGCAATTATAGGCCAATATCTTTAATATCCAATATTGCTAAAATATTTGAAAAAATAATTCACCAAAGAATAACTAATTTCATGAACCTAACTAACATAATTAGTAACAAGCAATTTGGATTTCTAAAGAATATTGGCACTAAAAACGCGTTAAGCCTGATAACTACAACGATATACGAAAACTTAGACAAAAGTAAACCGATAGCAATAACCTTTTTGGATCTAGCAAAAGCTTTCGATACCGTGAACCATAAAATATTATTGGATAAATTGTATGCTTACGGCATAAGAGGTAAAGGATTTAAGTTGATGGAGAGTTATCTGAGTAATAGAGTACAAAAAGTTAAAATAGGTTCGCAATTTAGCGAAGCACGTCTAATACATACTGGAGTCCCGCAGGGCACAATACTGGGCCCGCTGCTGTTCATACTGTATGTTAACGATTTATTAACAGATATGCCAGTAAATACTATACTCTCATATGCTGATGACACTGCAGTCATATCAATGGGAAAAGATTGGAAAGAGGTAGAGGATAAAATGAATTAGTATTTAGTGGATGTTTCTGACTGGCTTAAACTAAATAAACTAACTCTAAACTTACCAAAAACTGTATACACTACGTTTGGTAACTATAGTAATAGTGTACCAAAAGATTTTGAAATCAAAATAAATAATGAACATATACAAAGAGTCAATGAAACAAAATACCTTGGAATCATATTTGACATGAATCTTAAATGGGATAAACATGTTGAATATCTTATAAACAAATCCAAATATTTAATATTCATCTTTAACAAAATATCTAAATTTATGGATACACAGACACTTAACATTATCTACTATGCTTTTTCCACAGCTTAATCAGCTATGGAATACTTGCATGGGGTGGAGCTTACCAAAATAATCTAAACTTACTACAAACTGTGCAAACTAGAATCCTAAAAATCATTAATAAAGCCACGTTTCAACATAAAAATCCACCAAATTTAAAACAACTGTTTGAATATCAGAAGTTCGTATTTTGGAGATACTCACATTTTAATTTTTTATAAATACGTTACATGCGAATCATGGTGCAAAACTGTGTTTACTTCATGTATTTAGAAATACCTTTCAAACCCCATTATACTGGGTACAACAAATGTATGTCGTTATCCTTTTGTAAGACAGAAATTACGTTCAGTGAAACCATTATACTGAGAACAGTTTTCGATGCTTAACTTTAAATATCATCGTGTTGTAAGACTTTGTTGTTAAATTCGAAATTCAAGAATGAGATTATTCTAAAAATCATGTTAATGGTCCTCGAATCTACAGCAGTAATCTCGCTTCGCGCGTTTTCAGCACAATGTTTCAGCTGCCAGCGCGCATGAAGAGCATAAACAGTACATGTACGTCATGCTTTTTTACCTTCAAATTCCCATTTTTAATTTATTACTATACTACTTTCACTCGAAAGATAAGCGCTTGTAGCTAGGAAAGTTACCATACTGCAATAGCTCGGCCTACCTTAGCTATTTTTATTTGAATTTTCTATTCATGTGTGCACATCAAATGCGCGTCTATCGCGCATGTTTTTCACTTTGTCTATTATTAATTGCCTACTTTCTACAATAATTTACACATGTTCCATAGCTTCTTTTCTAAATATTAAACTTTTCTTTGCACCATTCGACATGTAATATGTGACAAGTGAGACATAAGAGATATCCATAATAAGTTCTGAATTCAAAGAGATTATAACTTCCAGGATTCCGTATAAACCTATCAATTTGAAAATTTATAACTATTCGTACACATGCACTCACATATGAATTTTACATATTTTTAATATAATATAATACAATATCGATCAGAATATGTGCACATACCTTGTCTACACATGGAAAACTATCGAGATTGCAATATAACGAGAGCCATGTCGAAACACAAATAAAAGTAGTGTCCTTCTTTCTAAATTTTATATTGAAAGTATAATATATTAATGCTGTATTGTCGGGTAATATTATATACAGTTTGATAATAACGACACATTGTGAAAATCTGAGGTCATTAAATATTGTATTTCACTCATTCAGCATTCCTATTTTGTAAACAACGATTCCATTTATTTATGTAAATAAATATTTATTGGATTTGAGTTTAATGGCCTTAATATCTTACTGCAAACGCATAATAAATCCAATCATAATTGTAATTTTGAAACGACAATATAAGAATTGTTACTAACTCATTATTGTACCTTGATGTATTCTCTGTGTAGAAATGAAGATTTACTTTCACTTTAGTTATCTTCATAAAATTGTATTATAGGAAGGTCAAAGAAAACATGGAAATGAACTCTAGTGATAAATTCGCTAAGGTATGTGTCAAAAAAGTTGTAGAAGCAAAAAAATTGAAGAAAACTTGGTGGAATGAAGAATTGAAGGGTGTATTTTCCAACAACATGAACAATGACTTCATTATTCCTTCGACTTTTCCAATCGATACTGAAAATAAAGATATTTTTTTAGCACTATTAGAGCAAGATGAACAATGTTGTCAATTTGACTCAAATAGCGATAACGAAGAATGTGTAAACCAGCATCAGAACGAAGAAGTTGGGGGTAACTCTGACATAGAAAAGCCTTCTGTGTATGTCAAAAAGGATAAGGATCCTAAACAAAATATGTCTTCATTTCCGATATTTGGGATAGCATTTTTTTTACTGTCGCTATTCCTTGGTTTTATTGTATTTCTCAATCGGTTTCAAGATAAGCCTTCAAAATTGAGCAACGAATTAAAAGCGTGTAAAGGAAAGTTACGAAGGATCACTTTATTACACAGAAAAATATTGAAAAAGATAAACAAAAGAATGTGCTCAAGACGAAAATACAGAATTAACAAAAAAAAAACAAAAGAAAGTACAAAAAAAGTCAAAGATTTCATTGAGGGATCGTATGAAACTTCGAAATCTTACTGAAGGAGTGATCAATGGTTGTACAATTGTTGATTTGAACTACATTTGGAAGCAATTACGTGATAATTTGCAAGATCATGATTATAAGAAATGTGGCTTACAAGATTGGCAATTCCAGAGAGAAGCAAATTATCATGGTGGATTGCGTACACAGTTCATCTTTAAATGCATGTCATGTAACAGAAACCGTCGTGTTTGGTCCGAAGGTTTATCCAAAAATAAAATGGAATTGACTGAAGCATCAGTTTTAAGCTTATTAGTAGAAAGTATTGGTTATACACGAATGGAGGGAGTACTAGCTGGTGTTGGCTTACGATACGTCACTGACAAAACATTCAAATATCATCAAGAAAGGCTTCTAGATAATTTAGAAAAAATTACTGAAAAAAATATGAGAGAAGCAAACCGACAAGAATTGGAACTAGCAAAAGCAGCTGGAGATGTTGATGAGAATGGTAATCCTTTTATTACTGTAATAGTTGATGGAAGTTGGCTAACAAGATCGTATGGTACCAAATATGATTCTTTATCCGGTATTGGTGCAATTGTTGGCCAGAAAACCGGAAAAGTTTTGTATGTCGGTGTCAAAAATAAATATTGTACGAAGTGTTATAGAGCAGAACGAAATGGTGAAAAGCCGAAGGCGCATAAGTGCTACAAAAATTTCGCTATTTCAACTCCTTCAACATTAATGGAATCAGAAGCTTTAATAGAAGGATTCAAACAAAGTTAACAAGTTCACGGTTTGATTTATAAATATTTTGTTGGCGATGGTGATAGTAACTTTCGTAAAAAATTATTAGATTCCAATCCATATGCGCATTTAAACATCGTTCCACATAAGATTAAATGCACAAATCATCTGTTACATAATTTATATAACAAAGCAAGAAGTGTTACGAATATCACACAAAAAAATCCCAACGGAAGAAAGGATTCGTTACGCTTCGTAATATGGTTAAAGATAATATTTTAAAAGTTCGTCAAACAGTTGTTAAACAAGTGGACAGTGTACTAACAGATTCTAGTACAACGAGTCAACAAAAAGTAAAAATTTTACAGAGACGTATATGAAATATACCGAGCCATATATTTGGTGAACACAAAAGATGCAAAGAATTTGGTTATAATTATAATTGTGATGAAAAAAGTGATACTTCTAAAAAAGAAACAAATTATGTACCATATTTGAAGGCATACAATCTCTATGACAAAATAGAAAAGCCAATTAAATATTTAAGTTGCCATGCGGACAGCTTATTACATAAAGTTACAAACAATATGGTAGAATCATTTAATAATATTATTTGCAAAGAAGTTAGCAATAAACGTCTAAATTTAGGCTGCAGCAATCAATATAATACACGTATAGCGATTGCAGTATTGCAGCATAACACACAAGAAGCTTCGATTGAAATATATAAGGCAATGGGAAAAGAAGTTCCAGATGCATTAGAAAATGGTGTTAACAAACGGATAGCAAAAGTTGCTAGAACAAAAATGGATAGAATAATGAATGGACGCAAAAGAAAATATTTTTACAGCAATGCTGATAAAAATTATGGTCCAACATGCGAAAAACCAGATTTTTCAGCAAATGAAATTGCAGTTTTAAACGAAGAGCATCAAAACAAAATTATTAAAAAATCAAAAAAATCGCATCCACATTGAAGTGTTCACTCGAGACCAAAGTAATTCAGATTTATGGATCAATCTTCGAAAAATGTTATTAACAGCCTCCAATTTTGGTAGAATTTGCCGTATGAGGCCGCAAACATCATGCAGCAATTTAGTCAAATCACTTCTTTTTCCTACACTGAATGATACACCAGCAATGGCTGGTAGAGAAACTGAAGATACTGCACGTAAAGAATTAGAAAAATCTTTGTCAAAACAGATACAAATTAATGGTTTATTTATCGATCCAATTGATCCAAGATTTGGTGCGTCACCTGATGGATGAATTAATGAAGATGGAATCGTGGAAATCAAAAATCCTTTTACTGCAAAAGATTTGCTACCAGAAGAGGTAGTGAAAACTTTTTTTCATTTAAATTTCATTGATATTAGAACGAAGGCTATGAAAAAAACTCATCACTGGTACTATCAAGTTCAAGGTCAACTTCACGTAACACAACGTAAGTATTATATTTTCGCATTGAGAACCAATAAAGGTATGAAAATTGAAAGAGTTGAACGAAATGACGAATTTCGGGAGAAAAATATGAAGCCACAACTATCTGCTTTTTATGATGATTGCCTACTGCCAGAGATCTTAGATAGCAGATTTCTTCGAAATATAAAAGTTCGAGAACCAGATTACATTTTAGAAGCAAAAAGTCAGTATGACGCTAAATAAAATGTTTCAAAAAGAAAAAATAAAAGTAATGATCTAGAAGACATTATTGAAAACGTTTCAAAAATAAAAAATAAAAGTAATGATCTAGAAGACATGTTTGAAAATCATGTGGCAGAGAAAAGTTCAGAATCGCCCAAAAAGTGGTATTAGCGATAAAAGGCAATTCATCAAAAGCAGTGAAACGCAAGAAAGTTGTACGGCAAAAAAGTAAAAAAGTTCCTTGCAAGGACGATACGTACATTCACGAATTTGACCGTTTAGATCCGTCGGAATTAGCGGAATTAGCAGGATCTGAAGAAACAGTAACACAGTCGTCTATATTACAGACTGTAATAGAAGATGTAAAAATAATATCTTGAATGGTTACTCTAACTGCTCTGATGATGATGATGAGGTTATTATTACAGGTTACAATACCGATCCTGATGCATTCGATTCAGCAGCAGTGCAGAGTATCAAAACTTTTTTCGAAACAAAAGCAATGGAGACTAACGTATCTGAACTGAAAGAAACTATTTTGATATAAAAAAATGGTTAAATGACGACGTAATCGATGTGTTTATCAGCATTTTAAAAAAATATTCTGATTATGATATACAAAGTACTATGTATCAGTACTTTTTAAAAGCTGTTGAACCGGTGAAAACACAAAAAAGTATTGCTATATTAAGTGGATCGTGCACTGATCATTGGCGCGTAGCTTATTACGACGGATCGAATATTCTTGTATACGACAGTATTCCTGGTTACACTGCAGATGAGCTGGTAGAAACCGAATTAAATTACGTATTGACACAGTTTCCCAATATTACAGACAATAAGATAGTTTTTGTAAAAATAAAAACAATACAACCTGACTGTCATAGTTGTGGTGTATATGCAGCCGCTATTGCTTCATATTTATTATTAAAAGGAGATCCTTCAGAGATCACTTTTTCTGTAGATGTTTTACGCATGAGGCAGCATTTATTACACGTATTACAAAGCAAAACATTATCTCAAGTCCCTTTACAAAACACATGAACATTGATTAACAAAGAGAATGTATCTCGACGGAACAAATAAATTTGAATCCACCTAAAGAAATTTTCGGTTTCTGAATCGTGTGAAGTGCCTGTCAAGTAGGACTAGCCTGAAGCAAAAAGGAGCAAACAATTTTCTCTCTAATAATTACGTTTCTGATCCAAATTTACTTATGTATGTACGTGACGGAAAAAGAAAATGCTCTCCAGCAAATTTAAAGTTATTTGTTCCGCCGTATGTACATGCAACAAACAATACGGAAATTGATTTATAGCACAGGGTGGCCTAAATCCACGTTTAAGTCACGCCTATCTGTGACTTAAATAGTCGATTATTGCACCGTGAGGTTAGCGCCCGAGCGTAGTTTACGTCACGGATAGGCGTGACTTGGCGGATTTAGGCAGCTGTGCTATAAAATAATATACGATACTCGTGACTTAAATAGCCCATCACACGTCGTGTATATCCCTCGCTACGCTTGGGCGCTATTTACACGCCGTGTAATAATTAGTCATTTAAGTTGCACGTATCATAATGTACTATTGCAGAACAATTCCTTTTAAAAGTGCATGGACTGATTAATTCTTATGAAAAAAAAATGTACACGCAAAGATATACTGAAAAAAGTCAAACGAAATTGCACAGAAATAACGTACGAAAAATAAAAAAAACTCTGCAAAGTAGTTGTACAGTATATAAAATATGATCACGAAAGCAGTTAATCATACAATATTTTAGAATAGTAGAGCAATATTATCAAAAAATGCTATGACACATAGCTGCTTTGCATGCTACTCTTTGAAAAAATTTGCATGAGAAGTTACGGTTTTGGTATTAGTGCGATGCTTACAATGTATTTTTAAGAACATAATCGCAGAAAGTAGTTTTGAGGTCATATTTCATCACTTTTTGTTTAAATATTTAAGTTTTCGTTCTCAGTAAACGTTCGATGCACAAGAATCACCATAATTATAAGAAAATATAATTATAAGGAAAGGTATGGTATAATTATCATTTATATTATGAAATATTATTTATTTATTTTACTTAAATTCAGTAAATATTAATTTTTTCATAAAACATTTTTACATTAACGTGACCCAACAGTTTCGGTATTACAAGAATGCACGTGGATGGACCAATATTAGCTTGAAAAGAAATTGACAATATTTTCTTGTAAAACAACATTGTCACAATTTTGCTAACATTTTAACGAAATAAAATATTAAAAACTAAAAATTTCTACCAAAATTACGTGTATGTTTATTTTATAAATGTACATACCTACATAACAGTAACTTAATGTTGTTAAACAGTATTAATTAAACAAAGTATGCAAAAAACTTTCTTCTTATTACTAATTCTCAATAAACGGATTTTAAAATCTTATTTAAACAAGTGAACCGGGTTTTGCCTTATACAAATTAAACTAGTCGAAACGTAATGTATACACTAAAAAACGTAGTCTTATTAGTACTTCAATTTTCTTTGATACCAATAATTTACGAAATGTACTGTAAAATATGTCCCAGTATTGTGTACTTTACCTGAATTCCAACAATTTCATATACTTTTTATTAAAGACATTATTAACAATATTCATAATAATTATTATCTCGTTGTCAAAATAGAACAGACCGACAAGAGTATTACAATTTAGAGCTGATTCCATAATATTTCAAATGTGGCAGCACAATACGGACCATAAGCCTTTCGATTTCCGGCCCATCCGATAGTTCGTGATCACTGGGTGACAAGCGTGTACAGTCCTTTAAATTTTCAATAACTGTATTCTGGAAAGGCTACTTGAACTGAAGGAGATACATCAAAGTTCCAAAGTATTTCAAAGTTCATTAACTACATACTTGTAGAGTCTCATTAAGATGACGTCAGATTTAGGTTTAAGATTCATTTCATGAGTTATTATGTAGACACCGTATGTACTCGAAACTTTAACTTCAGATGGAAGCTCAAAGCATCTACTTTAGCTTGAGCTGAATGTTGAACTAGGAAAAGCAGTGTTTTCCCATAAAAATGCAGTTGTAACGCGGGATAACGTCTGTAGTAAGCTTAAGATTGAATATGTGCATTATTTGAAAGATATCTATAAAGTTTGTTACATGTTTTTCTAGCAGAGACGTTATTTTGCTCAGTCCTTGTTACGTTAAAACTGTATTTTCAATGAAAAGCAATGCTTCTGTCAAGTGTCAACTCGCCATCAGTAAAATATTATTATCAAGTGAATATGCATAGCAATTTCCACTCTCAAGCACCAACGGCATACTGATATAGTGTTTATAGAAGTGAATCCGTTCAACAATATTTAATTTCGGACCCATTTTCCAGTCTTGTTCTTATTAAAATAGCTGGTGCATTTCATTTCTAAATATACTAAATCGATTGAGGAATTATTTATTTTGTTATAATGTAAATATCTGAATTTTTAATTCATGGACATGTGATGTTGTAGAATATTAAAAAATAAATAAAAAACAAGGAGAGAAATTTTTACCCCGAGGCTTCTTTTTCCAGGTTACAACTAAAGCTTTGAGCCACATTCAGTCTTTTCCTACTTTTCATTAATTTAAACAAATTTGTCTGTGTTTTTTTATACCTACTCATGACGTCCAATATGAATCATGATGTCGAATGTATCTCGATCGGGCTCTTATAATATTGTATTAGAAATTTTATATTTATTTTATATTTATATCCTTTATAAGAGCAATCTATCAGTAAGTCTTAATTAATATCTCCATTGATGTCTTAAGAAAGCGTTTGGAAAAGTAGTAATAATTACCCAGTTTATTTTACGCAAACCTTAAATGTAATAAAAAAGCTGAACCATGTGCAGAAGACCGTATGACGAAAATAATGAGCAAATAATAAAAAATCATTTATTATAAAAGCAAAACGTAATTTTTTAAATTTTTTTTAGTTGAAAAATTTAAAACATACCATACAGAAATAACGAACCAAGGGGGGCGGTAATGGCAAGTATAAGTATACACAGTATATATACACTGTGCCGTCGGGAGGCATTGCGACCCTATTATACTTTGAATTTGCTAGATAATCTATACGCATTTTACTGAATTCGTCAATGTTTTATTTAATCTTTTATTGACGCTTATATATGAGCACTCATTTTCGATGATTTTAATACGGTCTTGTTAATTATGATATTGGTTTGCTCAAAAAATTGCTTTTCCATTAAAATAATTAAGATCGAAAATTAATTTGTAATTTTTTTTAATTTTTTGCCCTCTTGATTCTCTTTTTTTTCAGTACATCGAATTTTCAGTCCCTCAGACAACAATGGTTGTCATTTTTTTGTAGATTAACCGGTTTCATTATTCTCTATAAATATAAATACGAACGCGCGGAGTCTCTGCAGCCACGCGTTTCGGTGTTCTTTAAAACTCCCAGTGTTATTATATAGTCTCGCATTGTGCAGTATATAAACAGGAGTGTGATTTTTCTCGTGTTCTATTACGTAAGTCATAGGTATAGATAAATATATTGTGTCTATTGCTGCACATGTCATAGCTATCGGTCTGTTTATATATAGGGTAAACATCGCGATGCAAACATTCGGCGTACGCACAACGGTATGCCGAATGTTTGCGCGTAAGAGACTAGGTGTTTTCGTCAAAAGGATTATACCAAAGATAAAGTCCAAGAGAAGGACTCGTCAATTTCTAATGTTGGACGATAACCAGGTGGTTCAGATACTCTAGTACTCTAAAAATGACAGATTAAAATAAACTTCTTTGAGATGCGCTAGTCTTCGTGGAAACCAACGAAATATTGTTAATTATCGAATTGTAATGATCGAAAAGTGGAATATTTTGTTAACAAAACAATAATTTTTTTTCTTCTGAAGGTATAAAAGGCTATATTAAAAGCCTATTAAAAAGGTATGAAATCGGTTTAAAAGCATACCTTTTACAAGGTAAAACGCTGGCAACTATAAGTTACTGTTCCATCTAATTATACTTTATACTTTAAAGAAATATATTAATTAACTATATTAATTTGGGGCTGGTTTTGATCGGAAAATAAAATATAAACAATATAAAAAATAAATTAAAAAAAAATTTATTAATACTGAATAAATAAGTAAATAAACATAGTAATAATTAGAAAAGCAACAATAGATTTGTTAGAATTAACACACAATTAATCCATTACGATGCAAGTGACATAAGCCCTACTTAACGATACGGCATGTATACGCGCCCGAGCATAGCGAGTGCGCTGAACGCCGTACTATGAATAACGACTTATGACATTTGTACCGCACATTATTTAGATACACGGTGTATAATAATGAATCTATTTTTAATATTTACAAATACCGTACATCTAATAATCTATAATGCTGAAATATTTGCATTCGTATAGCTAATTATATTAGTGACACTATATATTTTGAAACAATCTTACAATCACACAGAAATTTCAATTGATCAAAAAAGGACATGCAAATATAGAATTTAAAAATACATATACCATAGAAAATGTGTACCTCGTTAAGGGGCCTGAAAAGAAAGCTTTTTTGGTACTGAAAAAATACAAGGCGATTTGTTATTCTACGTACTTGGCTGGGAAGCGAGCCCAAATCATTCATGCCTCTTATTATTTCATGAAAAATTGTTAAAAATTTGTAAAATTTTTTCTGTTTCATGCATCGATTTTATAGAACTATGCTATCGTTTTATAAAAAGCCATCATGCAAGCAAGCAAACCATCACCAAGATATTCTAAAGATTCTAATGCTATTATAAATGCTTTTTTAAATGTTGTTTTAAATAAGCTGTACTCCGACATACTTTATTGCAAGTGGGGCAAGATGGTTTACAATTAGCAATGTGTCGATTTAGATTCTTTTTACTTATCTGTATTGCACACTTTGGGCAATATGGTCGATTATCGCTGTGTACATCTCTTTTGTGCGCTGTGAGATCAACTACTTTTTTTCCACAAATCTGACACAACTTTTTAGCTTTTCCAGAGAGTGTTTCCAAATGACGAATAAGATGATATTTTCTATTAAATTGATCTCCGCACGATTCGCAATCTTCTTGGTGTGATTGCAAGTATCTTTTGGTGACGAATCTGTAGTTACAATTGTCAAATGTACAATTATTCAAAACTCTTGATATTTTTGGGGCGTACGCGACAGCTCTGTTTTTTTCAACATTTTTGCGATGATTATCTTCGCAAGTACAAGAACGAGGATCATATCAGCTGTTCCACAAGTCACTTCCAATATTGGCTGATTCAGCAATAGCTCTCGTCGCATTGACAACAGTATGGTAAGTGCCACTCCTTATAAAGAATAGATCTCCAGGGTTCTGACGCACGATGGTGAAGGTAATGCCCCATTTCGTCAGCAGCTCTGGATGAACTGCGTATATTTTGTGTTCGAATGCTTGGGGACACGCTTCAGAGGAGTTCGTTTGGATGTATTCGTAAAATTCTTGAGTGAATACATTCCTCATACTGTGATCGATAATGATCCAAATCTTATATCCGCCTGCTAAAAGTAAATTTAGACTGCAGAGATTCTGGTCTTCAATATGCGTGGGTGTATGACTTCCTTTCGAGACAATGTATAACATCGGGGTATTGATTCCCGGCAATACTATAATACGGTAATTTGTATGATCTTATTCTGAGACGGATATGTGAGAAAGTAAATTTTTTAACTTGATATCGAAACCTTCAGGAGCTTCTGAAATGTCTCTCACATATATGCCCTTATCAGTCTCAGTGAAAAGATCTTGCCAGATTTTTTTAATGTCACATCAGTAATCTGTTCACTTGGAAGGTTATCTTGATCGTTTATAATTTCATTAAGCTTTATGCGCTTTTCTTCGTCATTTGTGATGGAATCGGAGTACATAGTGTACACTCCCTCGCATTTCTTCTGCAGATAATCCTTGGCAATGGTGCAATGTTTCAGGTCGATTAATTCCAAAAATGTTTTGTAATCAATATCCAAAGGATTGCTCAGCACATTTCGAAACTGAAATAAAATAAGTAAATTAAATACCTCCAACTTGAATGGAAATATATCAGTATAAGTTTATTCAGTTTATATTCAGTTTAAATTAAATTACTTAATGGACAGCATATTAACATAAACGAAAATTTGATAGCAAATATTTGACTTTTAATATCTTGCAATCAATGTATCAGTATGCAAACAATTTAAATTTAATAAAAATGGGCTTGAACTATGTTTAAAAGAGCACACAAGTCTTACGTCAAATCTGTTGGAAAAAGTGGATAGAATTCGATAAAATTACTCATCGACATTAGTAATGAATGTTAGTTCCACTTGTTGCATTCGAAATTCATGAATGTAATTTTCTATGTGACAACTTTGCGATATTCATATTCGAACAATTATTTCGAATATGAAATTGAGAAAGTTCTGCACATAAAAGGTACAGCGAGACTCAAGGCCACAAAAGTATCAGGTAGCCAAGAATCTCGCTGACCTAAACAGTTTTCCCTCCACTGCGCAAGACCGCAGTCTTGAACTTTGCACCATCGACAGGTCCCGTAAGGCCTAATGAGTGCGACGAGTGCAGACGCACTGACGTCAGCATGGGGAAGTGGAGCGTGGAGACGCGTGGGAAGTCCGGATATACTTCCGAAGCGTCCCCAAGCCACGCTACCTCAGGCACTCTGACTCGAGCCGAGCTGCCGAGCGGACGACAATTTTTTTAGTAGTTTTTGGCTTGTTTTTATACTTTGTTTTACTGTCGTTTCAAATTTATCATATTTGTATAATATTTATTTTAGATTAATGGAAATATATAAAAAAATGTTACTTCAATATCTAAAAATGATTATAGAAATCTTATAAGTTTCTTAAGACCGCACGTGCGAAGCCACGCTGTAGTCTTGAATTCTTGCACCATTAACAGGTCCCGTAAGGCCTAATGAGTGCGACGAGTGTAGACTCACTGACGTTAGCATGGGGACGTGGAGCTTGGAGACGCGTG
Source organism: Muscidifurax raptorellus (assembly GCA_020010945.3). Lineage (NCBI taxonomy): Eukaryota > Metazoa > Arthropoda > Insecta > Hymenoptera > Pteromalidae > Muscidifurax > Muscidifurax raptorellus. The sequence continues at coordinate 1,134,703 of JAHUUD020000030.1, forward strand.
GGAGGTCCGGATATACTTCCGAAGCGTCCCCAAGCCACGCTACCTCAGGCACTCCGTCTCGAGTTTTTAAGTTTACGGATATATATATATTATAAGTACAGAGTCTAATTAATAATAAAAGAGGACCAAGTAAAGCCAAAAGCTTCTTCGAACGATATTTAAGTGCATTTTAATTGGTTTAACCTACCATATATATATATTGGATCTTCCTTGAACCAGGAAGAAATAGAGAACCAGATTTTGGGGTTGATCATCGAGAGATAAGAAAGCATACAAGGTAAGAAAGTTCATTATAGACAAATCCGCGTTTCAGTCAAAAGAAAAATTAAGTTGACAGCCACGAGAGATTCGAGGAGTGGAGTCTCTCCCGTAACTGTATAATTGCGTGCGCGAGATCAACTCACGCAAAGATTTAATTAATATTGCAGGGTGACTAACAATCACCTAACAAAAATTGGAGGTCCGACCGAGATCTCGCGCATAACTGTCTGCTGATTTTTCTCTCTCGTTGCATGCCGGTAAAAGTAGTAGTATCTAGAAAAAAAACAAAAGAACAAAAGAGATATTAATAGTTAAACAAAGAAATAAAATATAATAAAAAGTGCGCGAATAAATATATAATAAAAACGCGAAGAAAATTAATAAATATTCAAAAGAGAAATGCAAAAGAATTAAGAAAAGATCATATTACCTGTCCGCGTGGTATCTGCAATAGCAGACGCGTAGAAAGCATAGCGTGGCGTCGTGCGGTGACGTCACAACCACGCGCTTGATACAAAGACCCAGGATTGAATATCTGAAAAATACAAAGAGAGTTTAAATTGTTTTAACACTCTCAAATTTAATAATTAGTCAATACGTTAGTTTTTTTTTTGCTGTACTTGATGCAGTAAAATTATGATAACGATTGCTATAAAAAGAGTTTTTACAAAAAAAATCCAAGTCATTCTAAATATTACTTAATTCAAAAAAATAAGACATGTGCGAATAGTATTGAAATACAATTAAAAGGAAAGGGCCCAATCAGAATAAACATATTGTAATATTTTCACATGCATAAGGTGTGAACATATTGAATTTATATGAACTCAGTGTAACTCACCAAAATCTGGTCGACCAGCAATAATAAGCTGAATTGGGACTTTTCTGCCGCAGTCGAACCAGGGCGTAACTGACGTAGGTGCTCGATAGAGGTGATAGACCCCGCAGAGCGTGGTTGACCCTCTGAACCTATGTACACATATATTAATTAGCATATTTCAAAACATATAATATAATTTTATTGAATGGTCGACAACAGAAGGGTAAGACCATTCACAGTAGTTGTCTTATACTCATATTCGAATAAGTAACTTAAGGGTTACGTACCAATGAAGTAGTGTTCGCAAATGAGCAAAAGTCCTCGGATACATTAGCCTGATGTATAAAAGTTGACACCACCTGTAATAAAAACGTATAATTTACACAAAGCAATTTGCTCTTGTGCTCAATTGATCAGAATTCAATCAGGATATTATAAATAAAATACTTATCTGACAAGCAGCAACAGGTTTCACTGCTTGCGATACATCGAGTTGTGTCCATAAACATTTTCATTCACAACTTTGATCCTAATCAACTGAACAAACTAAAACACACACACACGCGAGTAGAGGAGACACTCGCGAAACCACAGATTATGGGTTTGGGCAATGAATAACGCGTTTTACGCAAAATACTTCGATGAGAAAAATACGCAACGCGTGAGGAGGTTAAACGCATAATTCATAGCGTGTAGCAGCCGACGCTTCGTGTTTGTTCAGAGCAAACACCAGCGCAGGCATGGAACTAGACGCGGCACTAGGGAGACTATAGTGGTGTAGGTCTAGTGACTTGGCACCTCTACAACGGCCATTTTGGAGGAGTATAGAACGCGCGCGAAATTCAAATTACAATTCATGTAAAGCTGATATATAGATAATGTTTGACAATAAAAATTAACTAATCATTATAAATGAATTATCAGAGTGCCAGTTTAAATAAAGTAGTAGGGGCTGCACTGATACTGCGCCACACAGGTCCCACGCCACCGAATACCGACCGATGGTAACTTATATTAACAGATCCCTGTTTTGCCGACCGTGTATCTGTTATCGATTGAGAATTTACCACAGGCCCCACATGTTACCGGTAGTAGTAGCAGGGGCTGGGGTGGTACTGCGCCAGGCGGGACCCGCGCCACCAAATACCGACCAAAGGTAACTAGTATTAGCAGATTCCTGTTTTACCGACCGGGTCCCACGTGCCCCCGGCCCCATGCCCCATGCCCCGGCTGCTGCCGAGGGTCACGCAGCCTCCTACATTACCGACAGAGGATTATTCTTCGAACATGTTTTTATCGATTGATACATTCAAGGATCTCGCGACCTGATCTCTAGCGGCTGAAATTCCACAGATTCGCGATTGGCTATGCCTGATCCACAGAATACCGCATATTACTATATATAGATTACACTTCTATGGGTGAGATCCCAATAGGATGATGAAGGAATAAAGTCTGTAGCATTAGGAAGGTGCGAGTGCTGCAGCTCAGCTTCCTGCATTAGTAGGTGCATAAAGGATTTTTTTTATCGACTGACGAGGGATTTTAGGGTGGGAATATAAATACAATAATCATTTTTTTAAAATCCTTATTTATTATATGAGTATAAATTCTTATAACTAAAGTATAAACGTAAAAATCCTTAAATACAATACTTATGATTAACAGTGAAATTAGCGGCTAAACATTCTAGAGAAGAACTGTGAAATATCGTGCATACATATATATATATATATATATATATATATATATATATATATATATATATATATATATATATATATATATATATATATATATACCCCCTAAACATGCTGGCGATACTTTGCGCGTTTAGCGCCGCTCTCGGCGTGCAGCACGTGCTTCAGCAAATGCTCGGCATATGCCCTGCACGTGCCGACGATCCTTGCCGCCCCGATGGTTGGACAAGCACGCGTGCTGCATGTTGCAACTGAAATGACCAGCATAGAGACTGAGAAGTTAAAAATTCTGGAAATACGGGAAAAAAAGTATAGAAAGCTGCTTGGGACATTATTAGAAAGCATACTGTGCAATAATTTGTTATAAAAGTAGTGCTAAAGGGGCTTTTTTTATAAAAAAAGGGACCGATATTTGGACAAGCACGCGTGCTGCTGAAATTACCAGCACGTGATGTTATGGGGGTATATATATATATATACTTAGCCTATACGTTGATGTGACATAAGAATCGACTAGAAACTGCACCATCGATCCATAATTTTCAGTGTATCGAGAAAACCATCAATAAACAATTAGTATTAATTAAGTGTAAAATACGCTTATGTACAACAGCATTGAAAAATCCTTAAATTTAGTGTAATATAGCAAATAATAATATATTAATAGGTCAGCTAATCCTACAATAATTTTCTTCTATGTAAATCTAATGTATAATACTTGGTGATAGTAAGATATCGAGAAACCCTTAATAAACAAATAATTATAAGACGCGTTTACAAATAAGAACATCAAAAATCCTTAGAATATTTTAGCAGATGATAATGCAAAATAATAACATATAGCGAATAAAAAAATCCTTAATCTTAGTAAGCGCAATACACCTATGCATAGTTTAAAAGAATTTAGCATACACACTCTAATGATTGAGAAAAAATCCTTAATATTATACGCGATGGAGATATATTGTTATTAAACAAATTCAATAATGTTGTTACCAAGGTGTTGGAGATAGACATCTCTCGTTTCTATCTCCCGCCTTCTTCTCGTCGACGGCGTTTTCCATGAGGAAAGTGTTCACTTTGGTGGGTAGAAAAACGTCGAAACTTACATCTAACTCTAGCACTATCTTTACACCGAACTTGGTCTGAATTTTCTTGCATTTTGTTATCTTGCACTTTTTGTTGATCTTCAGATCCTTAATTTTTTTCGTAGGCAGGAATGGTGAAGTTTTTGTCACGGCGTTTAGCGACTCCATCCTGTAAAAATAATGAAACAATATATATACGTTTATTATATTTATGTATTAGTTATAAGAATATATCATACTTACATAATAAATTATACGTCTAATGTCGATGTCGTTGAATCAGAATCCGATGTGTAATGCTCACACAAATGGAGTGAGCAGAGAATATCTTGGCGTACCGTCTAGAGCCACTTATTTATAGCGTAGACGTTTTGAACTGCACAATTCTTGTTCCAGTCAGGAAGGTGATGTGTACACACCAGCGGAGGTGGAAATCCTGGTGTCTTTAAGGATGGACAGCCGAGATCTTCTATGTTACGGATATCTGGAAAATATAGCTGCAGCCACTTCTTTTTCTGCGCACCTTTTACCCAAACAACGATGTTCCTTGTAGGTGATAAGTCTAGAAGGTTGGAGCAAAACTCGATCAACTTGTCGTATGGAAGATCACCGTCGCTCCAATTCAATCCATGAAACGAGTATTTCAGCCATAGATTGACACACTTGAGGTCATGCGGCAAGTCGTACCAAGAGTGCGGCGATTGAAACGTTGCTAGTTGAGCTACTGCTGCTGGTTCGTTAGGATTAATGTATGCCAACTCCTTGATTATGAAGTTGCCGTTTACATCAAAGCGCAACGGTACTGTGCGCTATCGATGCACCTCGTAAGCGCATGCGGTTCATCAAAGATTTCTTCGGACTAGCTATCCGAAACTTTTCCTCACGCACCGCCTAGCTCTTAGCAGGGCTAAAACACATGCGGTTCATCAAAGATGTGCATCGACTTTTTCTTTGGATATGAAACCTTTCAATAGGACATCAAAAACAGAGTGTTTTATGCATTATTGCAAAATTAGAATGTATAAAAGCACGACTTGAAATTATATATAAACGAAAAAGTGGTGGTGGAATACATACAACCAACAATATCATTACTAATCGTGTACGTTGGATAGATATGGATAACGCATTTGAGAATCATATGAGAACTGTTGTGATAGCGAATTTGATACATATCGATGTGATGAATTTTTTGAAAGACTGTGCTATATTATTCTCAAGAAAATTAAAAAATATAATGCGTTTAAATGATAAAGCTTTAAAAGTAAATACTGTTTTATCATGCAAATTTAAAAAAATATGTGTAAAGAATAACGATAATGAAGAAGAAGAAGAAGAAGAATGTATTGAGACTAAACATTTTAACACAAAAAACCATGAAATTTTATCGGCGACATCATTAAACAAATGGTTTGAGACTAATGTTACTGAACCTCTACTCTCAGATATTAAGGAACTTCAGGAATGCGACTCTGGTTGGACTCTACATTCAATTAAAAATATACAGATAAACATAAATAAATTCAATCCAATGCGTAGCGGCAACTCGTATATACCTCTACCAACATTTATAGAGAAAAGAAAAGCATATATCAATGTTAAAAATTATGATAACAAATGCTTCATATAGGCTATTTTATCTGCTTTATATCCAGTAAACAGTAAAAATCATCCTAACAGATTAAGCAATTACATTCAATATGAACAGACCTTGGATATGAATGGTATTGACCTGTATCATTGAAAAAGATACCAAGATTTGAAAAGCAAAATACTACAATATCCGTCAATGTGTTCGGCTTAAATAATAAAAATGTTGTACCTTTCTACTTAACTTCATGTAAAAAGAGTAATCATATAAATCTGCTTTTACTCATGAGTTATAATGATGAAAGTGTTGAATTAACAAATCAATCACATTATGTATACATAAAAAATCTTTCACGTTTAATCAACAACGATTTGAGCAAACAAAGAAAAAAACTATTTACATGTGACAGATGTTTAAATTTCTTTTACAAAGAAGATCATTTGACTAAGCATGAAGAACATTGTAAAAAGTTGAATAATTGTAGAATTAAACTCCCTAGTGAAGATAATTATGTGATAATGTTTAAAAATCATTGCTATAGTGGAAAGTTACCTTTCATAATATATGCAAACTGCGAGTGTTTGTTAAAACCACTAAGACAAGATGTGGAAACTAACACTCGACCAGTACAGAGTCATGAAATTTATAGTATAGGATACTACTTTAAAGGTAGTTACAATGACTCTTTATTGAAATATAATTTTTATAGAGTCCATGAAGCTTCAAGATGGTTTGCTGAACAGTTGAAAAATATTGAGAAACAAATAAGTGCTTTATATGCGAATCCTTTACCCATGCCAGTTCTATCTGAAGCTGAAATAACGGAGTATTATAATACAAAAACGTGCCATATTTTTAAAAAATTTTTGAATAATGATGTCAAGGAGCGTGATCATTGCCATCTCACTGGAAAATATCGAGGGCTGGCACATACTACCTGTAACCTAAATTATCAAGATTCAAAAATAATACCAGTTATGTTTCACAATTTAAGTGGTTCTGATGCACACTTTATTATATCCGATATATCAAATCATTTTCCAGGACAGATTGCTCTACTACCTCTCACAAAAGAAAAATATATTTTATTTACAAAACATGTAGAGAATAGTAAAATGAAATTCAGATTTCTGGATTCGCTTAGATTCATACCTTCATCACTGGAAAAATTGACATCGTATCTACAGGACTATAAAATTGTTAATCATGAATTTAATGATTGTAACAGAGACCAGATTGATCTGTTAACGAAAAAAGGCGTTTTACCCTACGAGTATATAAGAGAAAAAGATGATTTTTTTAGTATGCTTAATGATTTACATATATCTAATAGAGATTATGATCATGCACAAATTGTCTGGAATACATTTAATGTTCAAACGCTTGGCGAGTATTCAGATCTTTATATGAAAACTGATGTTTTGTTGTTAGCAGATGTTTTTGAAAATTTTCGAGAACAAAGCATGAAAGTTTATGGTATCGACCCTGCTCACTAATATACCACTCCAGGTTTTTCCTCGGATGCAATGCTCAAATATACTGGCGCACAATTAAGACTTTTAACAGATATCGATATGGTACTTTTTATAGAACGTGGAATGCGAGGTGGCTTGAGTCAGTGTTCAAATCGTTATGCAGCAGCCAATCATAAGTATATGCTTGAAAAGTATGAAAAAGATAAAGAAAAAGAATATTTAATTTATTTAGATGCAAATAATTTGTATGGATTCGGACTTTCACAATGTCTTCCATACGATGAATTTCAATGGTATGAAAATTTTGAAAATTTTGATTTGTTTTCAATCATATCAGATGCTTCTCATGGATACATTTTAGAGGTTGATTTAGATTATCCTTACAAAATACATGATGAGCACAACGACTTACCATTTTGTCCAGAACATGCAAAACCTCCTGGATCAAAGCAAGAAAAACTTTTAGCTACACTTCAACCTAAAAGAAATTATGTGATTCATTATGTTGCTCTACAACAAGCTCTTTTGAACGGTCTTCAGCTCATTAAGATACATAGAATTCTAAAATTCAAGCAGTCTCCATGGCTCAAATCATATATTGATTTGAACACAAGTTAATGAATAATGCAGTATTTGGTAAGACTATGGAAAATATTAGAAAGCGAGTTTCAGTCAAGCTTATGAGTAAATATGATGGAAGATATGGTGTAGAGGCTCAAATTTCAAAGCCGAACTTTCATAGTAGTTCAATATTTAATGAAAATCTAGTTGCCATACAACTAAATAAAACTGAAATACTTATGAATAAACCAATCTACATTGGGCTTACAGTTCTAGATCTGTCCAAAACACTGATGTATGATTTCCATTATAATTATATGCGACAAATGTATAAAGATAATTGTAAATTACTTTACACAGATACCGATAGTTTCATCTATGCTGTTAAATGTAATGATTTTTACGAAGATATGAAAAAGAATATTCACAGATTCGATACTTCAGATTATTCTGTAGATAATATATTTAACATACCACGTGTTAATAAAAAAGTAGTAGGACTTATGAAGGATGAGTGTAATGGCCAGATTCTCACTGAATTTGTTGGACTGAGAAGCAAAATGTACAGTACACGCATCAATAATCAAGATAGTATGAAAAAAATTAAAGGTATTAAGGCTTCTGTTGTGAAGAAAACTATTGAATTTAATGACTACTTAGAGTGTCTACGAAATTCTTGCATTCAAAGTCGAGAGCAGTTTGCTATAAGATCAAGACTTCATAACGTCGAAACCATTCGGCAGAGTAAGATTGCTCTCAGTCCTTAAGATGATAAACGATTCTGGCAAGACGACAGTAAATTAAGCATGCATATATATATATATCACACAATTTAATTTAGAAACGTTTAATTGCAGTGAAAAGAAGTGTGTGCGATTCAAGGATGAACCAATTATCCACGTAATGTATACCTGGAGATTTGCGCATCATGAAGCTCGATGTGGCAAATGGGAGCAGGCTGCACGCGATTGAGAACGTTTCAGGAGAAGAATCATGCAAATAAATGATATTATAATGCCTGTACTTTTAAAAAAAACTAAAGGAAATGTAAAATAAATAAACAATAAATTTTTTAATTAATTATAATTTATTTTCGTTTACATATCATTTTTATTTATCCAACTATTGTGAGTATTATCAAAACCTAACCATTTTACATAAACTCTATTACCACTTTTTTTCAAAACTTATTCAATCAAATATACATCAGGATGTTTAGTCTTGAGAAGTTCTTCCTCATAAAATCCTCCAGCTATTGGTTTGTCTTGATAATCCTTTATATGATAGGTGTAAGGCTTTGTTTGAGAAACTTGTGTTATTGTAAAGACTTCAGTTGACCAATTGGGTGTATAACCTTTATCGAAAACCTCCTTGTTTCGGCTTACACGTCCTTTATCTCCAATTTTAAACTTAGCTCGTTTAAATACATTTCTGACAGTGTTTGTCTTTCTAATTCGATTAAGTATACCATTAACTTTGTCTCGATTCACTTCAGCAGGCTTCATTCCTATTGTCCGATGCCGTCTATTATTATACTGTAAAGTTAAATCTGGCAAAATATCCAACCATTTATAGGTACCACGTAGACTAAATAACTGCCACATCTTGCTTTTTAAAGTGCGATTAAAACGTTCACAAATTGATGCTTTGAGATTACTGTAGGTGGAGTATAAATGAATTTTATAATTTTTCATTAGTGTCTCAAAATCTTTATTGTAGAATTCTTTGCCACGATCGGTTTGCAAGTTCTTAGGTACTCTTTTTTGTAGCAGTATTGATTTCATAGCTTGAGTTTTCTGGTTTTTTGTTTCACTGGCATTTTCTGGTTTTTTGTTTCACTGGCACAGTTCAAGCATACTTTGAGAATCATCGATAACTGTGAGTAGGTACTTGAAACCTTTATTTTACTTAGCATATGGAATCATTTCAACAAGATCTGCCTGTCAAGTTTCATCTATGTCTTTGACAAGAAAAGAGCGACGTGGATAATTTCGTCTAGCAGGTTTATGAAGTTCCTCCACTAGTCCCGCTTTCATACTGATTTATTGCGGAATTTAAGATTTTTAATTTCTCTTCTAAATGTGATAGCGTATTATTTATCCTAGAAAGCTCAGACTCAATGTTTACAACTTTATTATTTAAGACATTCTCTATTGCCTGGCGATCTTGAACAATTCTTTCTGCTTTTTGTTTAATTATATTTTTCACAGACTTTAAATCCATAGCATCATCTTGCTCTGTAGCGCTATCTACATTACACAGTTTTAGATTTTCTAAATCAAAATTTCCTTCAGTGGTCAGCTTGAATCCTAGTCCAGGTGGTCCTCGAGATACGTCTGCGTGGACCAATCTACGTCCAAACACGTCGATGCTCATTTTGCTACTGAATCAATAATATTAGCTTCACGTAGCTCCTAAATGATTGATTGTATTTCGTTTGTGTGGTTATTATTGCCAGCAGTTGTTTCGGCTAAAGGTAATCTTAAACGATCAACAAGCTCATTTGGGTCATCCCAATAAATGTAATCTATATGAGTATTTTTATGAGCAATCTTATATGACATGAGCCCCTTACCACTTTTACTTTGTGGAATCTTGAGAATTTTACTCACGAAATCGGTATATTTCTTACTTATATTTTCACGAACATCTCCCACAGGATCATAGTATTTTTTGTGTGCACTTGTAGCCTTTACAATCGTAGCATATTTTTTTTATCATCATCAGTGATTAAAGTATCATCAGGATATTTCTTGAACAATAATTCCACTAGACCTGAAGTTTTTTCGTACTCTTTCTCACCGATGATGATTTTATCTTTTTTAAAACTTATAGGAGTATTTCCAATCATTAATGAATCGTTACGCATTTTTCGCACTCCATATATTGTATCTAAGGTTTGTACTTTCCCATTTAGCAACAATTGAACATTTTCATCAACACTATCACTTTTTTCCAAATCATCAGTATTATCTTTAATAATGGTATCTTCTTGATCTGAAATATCTGAATCACCTACAGCTGATTCAAAAGCTGATTCTCTGATATCGTCGTCATCATCATTATCATCGTCGCCATCGTCATCGTCGTCTTCGTTGCTGTCCTCTTTTTTTCTAATCCAATCCAATTTTCTCTTTTTTCTTTTTTCTTTTTTAACTACTGACAGTGGTAAACTTCTTTCACTTACACTAATGAGCTTTTCTAAAGGTTTCACAATCGGTTTGAATGAGTCATTCAAACTTTTTTCCGTTTATAATTTATTCAATTTTAATAAATCATACTTTCTTTTCACAGCGTTTCGAGCTTTCTCAACTTCACGTAGGACTGCAGTTTCTTTATTAAAATCAGTAGACATCTTGATAGTTTAAAGTCTCATAACTGAATGCTAAATTGCTTCAGTATTCTGTATATTTATTACAAACTGATCAAAGCCTTTTCTGTAGCGACCATCATTGATATGACGATCTTTGTCTATGACGAGAAAACTATGATTGCCATCATTCCAGCATATTGAACAAATATCTTTGAAACGTTGATATGTCATATCTGTATTTACATGATCGTTGTAAACATGTTTTAAATTCATATCATCTTGTCAAAAAATTACCAATAAATTGACGTTGTCACGCACCAAGTGTTTCGGTACTTGTGCATACGATTGACACAAATAAAAGCAATCTACACGTTTATGCCTACCCATGCAGTAAAAAGCTTTGACAATATCCTGCTTTTCACAAGCAATATCATCAAAGACAAAAATTGAATTTGGTTGAGCTTCGTCGGGTGAAACGACAAGATCGTGTTCACCAAAGGGTAAGTACTTGATTTCTTCCAATGGCTCAACAAGTTGCTCCAAAAATTTATATTTTGGTTGATTTAGAGATTTTGAGTATACGTAAATATTTCAAATGTCAGACCATTCGGATGAATGATTAGAGATAGGAGAGCGTTCGTTTTGCCACAATTGGATGGACCGAAAAATACTGCTCTTATACTGCTGGGTAATAATTTTCCGTGACGATTTTGCTGTTTTTTCTACTGCGTCAAAAGATCAAAATTAATCACTGGCAGTTTTGCTGACTGCTTCTTAAGATCCATCATGCTTCTATTTCATATGTCGACTGAGCCGAGCTACTATAAATGTGAGCATTTATACTTTTTCTCAGTTAGTCTAGCATGAGCTCGCTAAGAGCTAGCATCATGCACCCATTGAACTTCATGTGCCTAGTTATCAGTACTGTGGTCCAGGTACTAAACTTGCTAAACGCCTAGCTCGTGGAGATCTGGGAATCAATCCTTTGGACGCTGCTTGCAAGGATTACGACATTGCCTACTCGAAAAATCCTGACAACATTCAAGAGAGAAACACAGCTGATAAAATTTTAGCAGAGAAGGCGTTGAAAAGAGTAAAATCTAGAGACGCTGGTTTGAAAGAGAGAGGAACAGCTTTTGCCATAGAAAATACTATGAATTTAAAATCGAAGCTCGGTATGGGTGTTGGAGTAGGAGGTAGATCTTTCAAACCTAAGAAAAAGATTACACTAAAAAGAATGATCAAGTCAGCACAAAAATCTATTATTCCTGGCAAAGACACTCGCTCTATGATTAGGTTAGCGCTAAAAACTGCTCGTGAGCATGTGAAAAAACTTGGTGGGAAAAGTAAAGTTAGTGTTCCACGCATATTGCCTGTTCCCAGCAAAGTAGGTGGCTTTCTTCTAGCACTCATTCCACTTTTTACTGGTCTTAGTGCAATCGGCTCACTTGCAGGAGGAGCTGCAGGAATCGCAAAAGCAATAAATGGGGCAAACACTGCTAAGAAGCAAATGGAAGAGCAAAAAAGACACAATGAAAAAATAGAAATGCTGACACTTGGTAAGGGACTGTTTCTGAAACCTCATTATTAAAGTTTCGGTATCTTTGTCAAACAAAACAAAAAAAAAACAATGTGGAAAAAAAAACTTCGATGAAATAAGATTGCCAAAACGTGCACTCACCGACTATAATCTACTAAAGTATGCAAAATTGATGAAAATAACAAATTTTCGTGGAGTTTTTATGCGAAATGCCCTACCTTCAAATGGTTGTCGAGCTAAAGAATTGGCAATCATAAATCTGGATGATGCGAATGGATCCGGCACGCACTGGGTAGCTTATCGAAAGAATGGTAATGAAGTTACATACTTTGATAGTTTTGGTGATTTACAACCACCTCAAGATCTTATGAATTACTGGAAAGTATCTCAAGCCAAGTACAATGATCGAAGGTATCAGGAATTTTCAACTTTTATCTGTGGTCATCTCTGTCTCAAATTTCTCTGCAATCAACTTAATAGTAAGGAACAGTTCTGTCTGTATAAAAAGAAATCTACACGAGTGATTTGAATTAGTCTACTCAAGATGGTTGTTGAGTCGATGACTCTTAGCATTTCCGGCACCTCCTCAAACCTTGAGACACACTATTTTCCTCTCATAGAGCTGGATCCGAATAAACAGTATAGCGTTGGACTTATTGAGTTGCTTGTAATAACCCACCCATAGGCTCTCTCGCGACAAGCCCCGAACACCGCGCCGCTAGTACCGTGCGCCGACGCTAGGTGGCCACGCTCCTCCGGCGCGCTGCCCACTAGCAATGCAGCACCGCGAGGGGCATATAAAGAGGCCGGCCGAGACGGCCCAAGCATCTTCTCCCCAACGGCCATTAGACCAAGAAAGCCGAGCCTAGGCGAAGTGCAAGTATTGGTCAATTAAGGAATCAACCGTCTTTTGTCCTGAATAATTACTGTCGTAGTTATTTAGCCCTTTACTTTCCACCTCCATCTCCTCTACTCCCACGCCCATGAAAGAAAGGGAGAGGGAGGCTTACCGAGCCGAACTGGAACTTCTTCACGGCTACCTGGCTACAGCCAACCGGCGGATCCGGAGCGCTACAACACAGAGCCAGCCTAGCTGACGCCGCCACCCAGACTGAGCGATCTCACCAAGACAGCGGTACCCAGACCGATGACCAGCAGACTTCACCGCTCGCTCTCACCGACGCTGCGAATTCGCCTTCGCTGGATGACGGAGCGCTCTGCGCAGAGTGGCCAGAACACCTAGATCTGATCGACCTCCCGAGCCGCCAGCCCTCGCCGGATCTCCGGGACCTCCTGAAGCTGTCCACACCCCGGCTCGAGATCATCTCGCGGAAGATCGGAGCCAAGTGAGCGGCGAAGCCAACTCCTCCGCTCAAGCGCAAATCCACCGTTCCCCACCACGAGGCAAACCTAAGCTGGTTCGCATCGCTCCCGTGGTACCTCCCCTCCTCCTAGCGGTACGGAAGACGACTCTGAAGCCAGTGGCTGAGGAGCAAGTCGACCTGACGCTCGACGACTAAGGCGCTTCGCGTCCTCTAGTCATTTTTATGTGGTCGATTCCTTCATTGGGGCTGGCCCGTAATAAAAGAAAGATAAATTTCTCTTTCCCCTTTTCCCCATTAGCTGTGGTGAGTTCTCACCGGGTTGGGCGGCCCTTCCTCGTCCAGGCTCTTCCACAGAGCCGACCTAGAGAGGTCCGAGCAGTGTCCGCTCTCTAGGCAACTGGAAGCACCGTCGAGGGATTCAGTCTAGCAACGACTGCACCGAGGGCGCCTCAGCGGGCGGCCAGAAACGAGCAAAGCAGCAGCCGACGAAGGACTCATCAAGGGCGTCTCAACGGGCGCTCCCTGATCAGCGAACCGGCACGAAGGGGTCACTTCGCCTCGCCTACCCCTTTCCCTGCCAAGGAGCAGGAAGGATTAAGCGGACCCAACCGGCCTCAGCCGGCTTCCCCGCGCCATCGAGCGCCTTCTCCTCCTCCCATCAGGCCCGCTTATATCATGCTAACTTTCAATTCCATACCAAACGTCGATGTAAACTGCAATAAGTTTTACTTTGGACAAGAAATAATTGAATTTCCTACAGGAAGTTATGTGATTGAGGATATCGAACGAACTTTGCAAAGCATCCTACATTACCGACAGAGGATTATTCTTCGAACATTTTTTTATCGATAGACATATTGGGACCGTCACGCAGGCTCCTACATTACCGACAGAGGATTATTCTTCGAACATGTTTTTATCGATTGATATATTCAAGGATCTCACGACCTGACCTCTAGCGGCTGAAATTCCGCAGATTCGCGATAGGCTATGGTTGATCCACAGAATACCGGATATTACTATGTATAGGTTACACTTCTGTGGGTGAGATCGCAATAGGATGATAAAGGAATAGATGGAAGGAATAAAGGTTAGGATTAATAATTAAAAAATAACATATGATTTTTTATTTTTTTCTTTATTCAAAAAGATAAGTACAAAAAACATTATTTGTAAAGACATTATAAAATATTTCAGAACTTCTTATAACCTTGATGTTCTGGCATGGACTTAGTTTTAGTGGAATATTTCTCAAAAGTATTTTTCCACTGATCACTTTTATTAGTAGGAGCAGAACAAGGTTTTCCACGATACGTATTACATTGTTTATCATCTTGCACTCTTCTAGCGCTTTTGTCCTCCTTAAGAGGTGTGTACGAAGCGCTATATCGATTCATTTTTGAGATCTATCTTGACTGATGGTTTATAACAGTACTGTCTAATTAATTGTTCACGTAAACTTTATATAGTTTTAGACGAGTTTCTTAACATCACCGCTTATAGGATTATACTTAACAATGCGATCATGTAAAATTAGACAATACGCAGTTGTATTTGTAGGCATATTATTCTTACATTCAAATTCAAAGCGTACATCGACAGCTGCTTGTTTAAGAGACTCGTTTTGTTTTGAACAATCTATGACTATGAGTGGTGCATGTAGAATAAATTCTTCTTTACTCAAAAGAGGATCTATTACAATTCTATCAGAATAATATACATTTTGGAAATTTGCATACATATCATAGAGTATGGCAAACTGATTGTTTGCAATATCAAGATTGAGATTACCGTATGGGTAACTCTGAGAGTTGAGGAAAAGTTTTACATTACTAATATCGCAGTGATCAAAATAACTAGCATTTTTTCTTCGTACTCCTTTCCTCGCTGTTTGAAAACCTAGAATGATAAAACGTGGCTTTTCCAGTTGATTCGATGTTTTCACTGTCCATACATGTTGTGTGGTTGTTGGAAGTACTGGATACTCATACAATTCCCATGAACGAAAACTCATAGCAATAGACACATCTTTTTGTATGTAATTAAATAGTTGTATTTTTCGTCGATCTGATAGGACGAGGTAGGGCATAAGCCATTCTATACGAGTGATTTCAATTTTAAATCTTCGTATGTAGGTCTTCCATCTACCATTATAGGCTCTTGTAAAACAGCGTTCAAATCATTTCTCGATCTTGTGAGAATCGGTTCATGCTTAACGGTTACAACGATTTTTCGATAATCCTCAGCAAAACCGAAAATCAATGATAGAGGAACTGTCACATCAAAGTTTCCATTATTATCAGATATATTTCCCACGTCAGTAGTAGGCGTCCAGCCGGAATCTTCCAGATACTTTAGCTGACTGGGTGAGAAAGAAGTGTAGCCTTTCATCAAAGTTGTTGCAGCAACATTTTTGCATCGATCAATTTCTATAGCATTCATCTCGTATCGAATTTCCTCAAAGAGATGACTAATAGCATTGTTCACGAAATTAGTATGCTCTAAAGCAGTACCACCCTGCTTTGTAATCTTTCCACAAATGTGTAGTGAACTTTTGGATGGTAGTACACACAAATCTTGATGTTGTATAGCAATTCGAATTTCATCACTATTGTTGAATGTAAGTGCGGTGTAGGGTTGATGTGCATGGACCTCATAATGTGAGACAGATTCATCAAAGATGACTGGAGATTGTACGTTAAGAACTGCCTCCATCTTGGCAGCAGCAGCAGATAAATGTACAAGTTATTTTTTCTGCATTTTTCTCACTCGTTGACCTATCTTTTCTCCACCACGCTTTACTGTGAGACCGAGACTTTGAAGAAATTGACTGTTCCGACGTGTTAATCGTTTGATCGCTCGTTGCAGACTGACTGTCTGATGACATACTAAGCTCTTATAATAGCTTTTGTCAGCATTAAAAACAATACCCATTTCAAGTGCTTTTCAGATGCAAACGAATTGTAATAATTTCACCACGAAGATTGATCAATTCACCATCTTGATCAACTAGACGTAGTTGTAAATGATCAATCACTTTCACAGATATCGGTAAGTATATTATTTGTGTAGGAAGCTCGATTATCTTGGAACCTGGTGGAACTGCTGCGAAAAATTCATGTATCGTATGAACTTTTTGTTGATTTATGTATGCTCCTGCTGTAATATTACACTCGACTCGTAGAGCGTTCACTTTGAGAATAGCTACTGGTAAATCAGAGTCATGACTTATATAGGGTTTCAAGACTCTTGGAGTGAATCCCAGTAGACGAGCAATCGAGTCACTTGGATGAAAATTTATTTCATGACTGCACTCAATAATGCTACGCAATGTATTATTATTTGGCTTGATACTAACTTTTATACCTCGCGTATCGACGACATACCTGCGTGGGCCTCGGCAGCAGCCGGGGCATGTGGGATCCGGTCGGTAAAACAGGAATCTGCTAATACTAGTTACATTTGGTCGGTATTTGGTGGCGCGGGTCCCGCCTGGCGCAGTACCACCCCAGCTCCTACTACTACTACTGGTAACATGTGGGGCCTGTGGTAAATTCTCAATCGATAACAGATACACGGTTGGTAAAACAGGGATCTGTTAATATAAGTTACCATTGGTCGGTATTCGGTGGCGTGGGACCCGTGTGGCGCAGTATCAGTGCAGCTCCTACTACTAAATAAATAAATAATTTTCTTTTTTACAATAAAATTTTCTCGGGGAATTTTACAACTTTTTGGTTTTATTTGCTTATAAATGAGATTCTTCACAGAGTGTTAAAATAAAAATCAATTATTTAAATAATTAGAGTGAAATTCAGACACTATAAAGCTTTGTATAGTATAATATTAGTATTATTGGTTTGTTGTTTTTTTTTTAATGCATTGAGGATTTTTACAATATCATTTCTGATTGAGGCATCACTCTAATGCGTCCATGCTGTGAATATTTATGCATTAATATTCATGCAAATATTTTAAATAACAAATTCACTTTTTGATCACTTCTATTTAGTTTAATTATTTCAATTCGAAAGTGCAAAATTTTCATTTATTTCAAACCAGGAGCGTAACAGTGATTTTCATTGTAGTTTTTTTTGAGCATTTGTTAAGATAATTTTAGACTTATATACTTTATTTCATTTTTAAAAAGAATTCTTCATTGGCTGACGAATTTTCTACCTTTTTTCTTTAGTTTGCTTACAAAAGCGACTATTCATCATAAGCCTCATAAGTCTGCTTGACAGCGGCTTTCCCTGGATCTGCTCAATAGCGGTAATTCTATATCCTAAGGTTTGCTCAGTAGCAACCTAATCCTTTGGTCTTATTAGCAGCGACTACTCTTGTGAATCCTGAGTCAGCTGAGTAGCGGCTCTCCTTGCTTAACAGCGGCCATTGTATCAAGTAAAACACAACCCATGAAGGAAGAAAATTTCTCAAGCAGAGAAAAATTGTTTAACAAAAAGAGATCAGGAAAAAAGTATTTCTTGCAAAAATTATTATTTGAAAAGAAGGCATTAGAGAAAAGACTCAAAGAAATAAATGATCAATTGCACAATTATTACCGGGAAGACAATAGAATAAACGCGAATAATAATAAAGTTTATGAGAATAATTTAAATTTTTAATCTGAAGTAAGCAAAAAATTTAATGAACTTTTGAAGTTTGCTTTAAAGGAAATGAATAAACGCGACAAACTTTTTCGACAAAAGACCACATTTAGTCGCCTTTGAACCAGTTTGAGGTATTTCCTGGTGACCTTGCACCCACACTTTAGCGACCCATAGCCCGATTGAATAGACAATCCCAACATTTAGACCCATTATAAATTATTTTCTTTTGAAAGAAGAAGAAGAATGTTCATATAAAAAAAAATACAAGAAGAGCATCCAAACTGAATCTAGGTGACGAAACAAGTGCCAGAGGTGCTAGAGCAACAAATGTAACTGCATCTGACTCCAATTTTATGCTATTCAAAACACCTTCGCGCTCATGAACTGCATAAGCGGCATCTCAACTTTTGATGGCAAGAGAAGTCTTAGAGAATACATTCAGGACTTAAGAAATGCAGCATCTCTAGTGAGTGAGGACATACAACCACAGTTTTTACAGAATGCATTGCACAAAATCACCGGACCAGCGAAGAAGAGTTTAATCAATAAACAAATTACCACAGTTGATGAACTCAGCACATCTAAAACAGAGATTCGGACCAGGAAGAAACTTTAGTTATTTCAATAACAAATTCAGAATGTTCAAATGAGAGAACATGACACCGTCGATGATTTCTATGATGAAATCAACGTCTTGCTTGGCAGTGCAAAAACAGCACTCCAAGAAGAAGAAGGCAATAGTTATAAGAAAGAAATAATGGACCCATTGAAATCGCTTGCAGTGGATATATTTATAATAGGTCTACCTGCCAATTTAGCAGAAAGAGTGAAGTATAGCAAACCGGCAACACTGCGTGAAGCCTATGAAGTAGCTGTACGTCTAGAGACGAGGATGGAAGCCAAAATAATTCCAGACTCCAGACCATACCGTGGCAGGACTCATAGCTACAACAATCCCAGACTATATAATGAACCACGGACTGGAACAAATTATAGAAATAGCAGAAGATACCATGACGAGGATCAATATACAAACAGTCAACATGGAGAACCTCACTACATAGGTTACGTAGAGGAACGATACGAACATGAAGAACCTGAATACATTGGCTATGTGCAAGATCGATTGCTAAATGTACCACGCGATGGATATTTCAGCAACCGCCGCCAAACAAATGGTTATCAGCAAAACCATTACCAGAAGAATACTGACAGAAATCTGAATTATGCAAATCGTTACAATAATACGAATTATGGAAATGGATTTCGCCAGAACCAAAACTACAACCACAACCGACAAGAGAGTAACCGTTGGCGTGAAAGTAATAATCAGTCCTACAGAGCAAGTCAACGAATATTCAATCCTCAGACAGGAAGGTATGAAGATACGCAGAACCGATCCGACAGGCGGAATACCAGTAGTTGGCGTAATGAAAATCCCAGATATGACAACCAAAATAATAGGGACAATTTAAACTACCAACAGGCTCGTCACGAACCCAAGATGACGAGTCAAAACCAAAATTACTCGAGACGAAACGATCAGCAAACACCAATGAATATGGATCAAACCGGCTATCAAAAACAAATGCAGGAGTACAACCAGAATCGAGATTCGAGTCAAAGGAATCTACACGAAAATCAGACAAACGCCCCAGTAATGGCGATACTAATCAGACCCGAGAGATCGCGAGGATGTGTTCCACGAACTGTAGAGGAACAGATTTTGGGTTTGATCATCGAGAGATAAGAAAGCATACAAGGTAAGAAAGTTCATTATAGACAAATCCGCGTTTCAGACAAAAGAAAAATTAAGCTGATAGCCAGGAGAGATTCGAGGAGTGGAGTCTCTCCCGTAACTGTATAGCACACTGGAACACAGCGACCGTACTTAGACTTCATGATAGATAATGGCGCAACCCTAAACCTAATAAAAATCGAAGCTCTGCACGATGACTTACCAATAAGCATTGAAGATGCTAGAGAATTAGGAGGCATCACAGACCAGACAGTGTGGACGGCAGGATCAGTGCACCTGGATATAAGAGGAACACCAGTAAACTTCCAAATAATACAGGACGATTTTCCTATAAAACAAGATGGCATGTTAGGAAGGAATTACCTAAAGAAGGAAGAAGCCGTAATCTCCTACCATAAGAATGCTCTAATGGTAAGTGGTGATGTCATGCATCCCATACCGTTCATAGGACATGAAGAAGAACATAACCCAAGGAATCTAAGGAAAGGATACAAATGTAAACAAGCAAATGAAGTACTAAAAATGGAAGCGAAAATTGATGCCGAGAGCAAATCAATGGAACAAAATATGGAGAACCAAGAAAACGTTACCACGGACAAAGTAAAATACATAATAAAAGCTAGAACTAGACAAGTAGTTCAAATTAACCTAATCAAAAGTGAGTTGAAGGAAGGCTACATTCCTAGGATACATGTAGGAAATAACAACGTATTTCTAGGTAAAGGCGTGGTCAATAATGTGAACAATACCTGCAAAATGATGGCCATAAACACAAGCGAACAGGATGTAATGATAGAAGTAGACCCAAAAGAGTTAATGCCTTTAGACACCGGACCAGACTTTCTACAAGAAACAGACAGTGATTTTGATGGAGATGCAATTGTTGACCTAATCAAAAGATTCGAATGAATGAAGGCATCAATCAGAAGAAATTATTTGAATAAAGATGAATTAGAAATTGTGGACCACATAATTGAAGATTTTCTGGGTCGATTTCTATTGCCAGGAGACAGGCTCCCGTGCACCGACATGATGGAGCATCATATTCACTTAGAAAATAGCGTACCTACAAACACTAAACAATACAGACATCCTCCTCAACACAAACAAGTTGTAAGAGAAAGCGTAGTCAAAAAGTTCAAAGTCAAAATTATAAGAGAATCCAATTCTCCCTGTAATTCACCCATCTGAATAGTACCCAAGAAACCAAATATTCATGGCAACCCAAGATGGCGCATGGTGATTGATTTTAGAGAACTAAATAAGAAAACCATCAGAGATGCATACCCGTTACCAAACAATGCGGATATAATGGATCAACTGGGAGGAGAAACCTACTTTGCGATATTTGACTTGGCCATTGGTTTCCAACAAATACCGATGGCTCCTGAAGATTGTTATAAAACAGCATTCACGACAATAAATGGACACTATGAGTACACAAAAATGCCTGAAGGATTGAAGAACGCTACGGCGACTTTCCAACGCCTCATGGAAAAGGTTCTCGGAGGACTACAGAATATTGAAATGTTAATATACCTGGATGACATCATAGTATACAGTAAACATTTAAAGGACCATGAAAGAAGAATACGAAATCTTATGGAAAGGTTAAGAGAGGCAAAGTTAGCCTTGCAACCCGACAAGATTGAATTCTTTAGAAAAGAAGTTGGATTCTTAGGACACATAATTAGCGCAAAAGGATTTGAACCCAATCCAGAAAAGGTTTCGGTAATAGCCAAACTAGCCACACCCAAGAGTGCCAAGAATATAAGAGAAGTACTAGGAATGTTTGGATATTGTCGAAAGTATATCAAAGACTTTGCTAAAATAGCAAAGCCATTGAATGACCTATTAAAGAAAAACGAAAAGTTCGAATGGACCCCTCAATGTGACGAGAGCTTTCAAAAACTCAAGCAATGCCTAATGGAAGAACCCATCTTATGTTTAGGTCACTCATCTTATGTTTAGGTACCCATCTTATCTTAGATTTAGGATGTTTAGGTTCACAGGCTATGAATACACCTTCAAATACAAACCAGGAAAACTAAACAAAAATGCTGATGAACTTTCAAGAAACCCTCCAGAAACCACCGAAGACGAAATAAACAAAAATTTACCTAGAATCAAAGTGATGATAATAGAAGAAAAGGCCAAAAGCAAAGTACCATCACAGAAGACTAGTTTTCGCAATAAAGCACACTCAGCATCGGAGAAAACCACAGTACCCAAAGGCAGAGGTAGACCCATAGGAGCGAAAACAAATAAAGAAGCGCCCAAACTAGAACATAGTGTGGTAGCGCAGAGGACAAGAGCAAAACGTGCTCAGGTAGAAAGTCCATTAGGACAATACATCAAACAAGGAGGACCAAGCAAGACGTCCAAACCCATTGGTACAAAGAAATGTACACAAACAGAGACACCAACAAAAATCGAGACAGCAGTCACCGAGACAACCTCCATCAAACAATGAGAAGTGCCAGCAAGTTCATCTGATATAGACTCGGACATTTCAATGACAGTCAACCCATCTAGGAGATCATGGCTATCGTCAACGGCTAATGAAGATAGCGACTTAGATAAACCACCCATACCAGACCCCAGATACAGCGGATTACGACAATCAGACTCAGAAACTACAGAAGATGAAGCCCAAGAAGTACCCGAGAACGAAATATCTTCTTCAGAAGATAGTCAGAATAAAACCATAAGCAATATCGCAATAGACATGACTGCAGTAGAAGATATTCAAGATGAAGATAATGCAGATGAAGAATCTATAGGAAATTTATCAGTCAGAACCACCCTAATAAAACTAGAAGTAGAAGAAGCTAGCAGGAAATTTGAAGAAAGCATGAGGAAATATGAAATGGATAAACAAGCTGATATCGACGAGCCAACAACTGAAATAAATACCCAACTGGATTGACCCTCCATGATGATGTGCGTGAAGCAATCTACACATCTGATCCACGGTTTGAGAAAGAAACCGACGTAGACAAAGTCTGGAGGAAAAGTGTTCAAACCCTCATAAAACGAGCACGACAGAAGCTACAAGAAGCATCTGGTCAGGAGGACATAGGAAATAAGTCAGATGTTGAAAGTATAACTGACATCATATCGCCACCAGTGAGAAAGACATCATCAGTCATACCTACAATAAAAAGTGACAGCCCTACAGCCAACAGTACGCCAAGAAACAAGTCGAAGAATCACAAGAAATTAGGGATATTGAGCGAGATAGAAGCCGACGAAGGCTCCATTATAGATATAAGATTTTCGAAATCACAAGAACCCACAATGCCTTTTCTCCTACCCACACCACCAGGTTTAGAACCTCTAAATAAAGGTCATGCCATACGACAAAACGAGCAAAAATCCGAAAGCGATTTGACTCGTACCACTGAAAAAACCATGCGAATTCCCAACAACATAATTACCGTGAGAGAATGCCTCACACATAAGCGAGACAATATTGTGCATTTCCTATCAGCGGATTGTGAGAATACGTGGTGCGTTACAAGACTACTCGAAGAAATAGGAGCCATTGATCTAATGAAAATAAAGAACAGGAAACCAAAACCAGGACAAGTCTTAGTCACTCCTTTCAAGAAACATCAAATATTTACTGTAATAGTGAAAGACAAGTACTTCAATACAATCAAAATGGAGAATGTACACAAAGAACTCGAGAACCTAAAAGAAATATTACTCAATAGAAATATCAAGAGTTTCAGAGTAGCACGAAGAGGAGACATTCTGGACCAGATGGGCTCATCAACCATCATTAAAATACTTCATGAACATTTTCACAAGAGTAAAATATGAGTAACAATGTGTTACGGAAAAGCAGAAGTACCCGCTAAAAAACACAGAAAGGAAATAATTGGACACCTTCATGACAGCCTGACAGGAGGATATAAAGGAATCAACCAAACGTACCAGAAACTAAGGGAACGATACTATCGGCCAGGAATGAGAAACGACGTTCAAAACTACGTCAGACGATGTGCAAGCTGTCAAGAACAGAAAATAGAACGGTTCAAGACGAGAGAACCAATGATCATCACAGACACGCCAATAGAAGCTTTTGATAAAGTATCAATTGACAAAGTAGGAAAATTGAGGATGGCACCAAGAGGGAACTGCCATCTTTCAACGATGCAGTGTAACTTAACCAAATACCTAATAGCAATACCCATCAAAAACCTCAATGCAACGACAATAGCTGACGCACTGGCGAAATATCTCATTTGTCAATTTGGAGCTCCGAGAGCCATACTCTCAGACCGAGGTACCAGATTCTTATCAAGTATAGTAGAGTCACTATTGAAGCTATTCAAGATAAATCATCTAACAACTTCAGGTTATAGACCTCAAACAAATGAGTCATTGGAAAGAAGTCATGCTCCACTCATAGAGTTCATCTAAATATATTCTGAGAGATACGATAATTGGGACCACCTAACCCCCTTTGCAACCTTTACATATAATACCAGTGTACACGCAGCCACGAACTTTACACCCTTTGAATTGGTTTATGGAAAAATAGCACGTTTCCCTTTGAGAATCCCTTCCGATGAAAAATTAAAAACATATAGCGTTTATATGCGAGACCTAATACTAAGACTAGAAGAAATGAAACTTTTAGCAGGAGAAACTCAAATAACCAACAAAATTAGGACTAAAGAAAGATATAACAAAAAGGTCAGAACTTCCAAAGGAAAAGTCGGTGGATATGCTGGATTAATTAAAGAACCCCGCGTCCATAAGTTCGATTCATATAGGAATAAACCACTAAAAATCATAGAATTCGTAGGTCGGAAAAATGTAATTCTAGCATTCTCCAACGGATGAGGGTCAAAAAGCACATTGACAAATTAAAGGATGTCGAGATGGATTCTGACCTGAATTCTGACTAAACCACGTGAATAAAGCAAATAATCAAGGGTACAATATCATTTCTGCATGTAAACTAATGGCCATATTTTTACAGGATGAGACACCCGAATATAAACATTATAATAATTTTAAGCATAAGTATGATGACCCGAGGAATACCACAGTATCAATCGGACCCCCTAGACCCGAACCCCGGTATATATTATGAAAAGATGGACCCCATGAAAATTAAGAAGGCCGATTGGAAGATACAAATCTACATCAAAGTTGACGACTTCATGCAAATACACAAACCGCTGGACTCTTATCAAACTGTTTACAATAACTGCGTAGCAAGAATAGCAGAAAATATGTGCAAACATGCTTTGGGATTGGACCTCATAGAACTCAAATATCAGACCTTACGTAGCATACAAAAAGAGATAAACGAGACAATCGAGACCATGGGACATTGTAACCACCCAATCACGAGAAACCCCAGAAGTATTCGCATCAAGAGGTTAGCCCCACTAGGCATAGTCGGCACTCTAAGCAAAAGCTTATTTGGTTTAGTCACTACAGGTGACGTGGACGACATGAATAAAAACATTGATAATCTATTTCAAGACCAAACCAAAATGGTACAAATTATAGACAAGAATGCACATATAATCTCAACCCGATTTGAAGAGTTACACAATATTACCCAAAACCATCAAAAGGTACTACAGAACTTTGAAGCAGTCCTGACCAAAACAGTGAACAATGTGGTCAAACAAGAAGAAGAATTGAAACATCTAGTGGAGATGACAGTATACGTAAGACGTCTGGAATCAACACTAGATCACTTAGTAAGGAGTAATGAAAAAGTGCTAAAGGTACTAAGCTACTTGAAAGAAGGAAAGATACACCCTGAACTTTTGACAACCAACATGATGAAATGTATGCTATTTACGAAAATGGCAGGACCATCGCGGTGTTACACATCCCCTTGGTTGAAAGAGACCCCTATCAAACATACAAATTACATGCGGTGTCAATACCACAACACAAAGCCAATGGAACTACTGGTTTAGCCTTCATAGAGCCCTCACACAAGTACATTGCAATAAGCTCAAATGAAGAAAAATATATAAAATTTGATGACAACCTTGCAACCAAATGCATTAGAACCCATTACACATCAATTTGTCCAGTACTAGGACCTCTACAGAGTGCTCTAAACGCCCAAGACTGCGAAGCAACAATGTTATTAAACCCTAATCCTCAAACATTGAAAAACTGTAATATAAAATACAAGATCGGTACCAAAACGCAATGGAAATACCTAGAGAATGATCAATCGTGGCTATTTTCCACGACAGATCCTGATCAGCTGCGACTCTCATGTCCAAATCAAGAAGACGTGAAAATAACCTTAAAGGGAGCTGGTATCATACGTATTTCACCAGCGTGCGTGGGCAGAACGGCAGACACCTTAATAATCGGACAAGAAACCAGATCAAGCCAACTGACATATCTGTACAAACCCGAGATTGACTTAAAAATACAAAACATGTATCCATCCCTAGATCCTGAAGCCACAGCCTTGACAATGATCTACTACCAACCATCGAAATACTCGGACCCAAATCAGGGTTTAACCAAGCGAAGCTTTTGGGACAAATAATCAATGAATTAAACGAGATCAAAGGTCACAAAAGACGGGATTACCATACAAATAATTTGTTGTATGGTAGCGTAACCTTCCAGCTAGTGGTCATAATAATAATTATAATAATAATAATAGGGATAAAATGTAGAAAAATGATGCCTAGAGCAAGATCAAAGTCAAAAAACAACATCTACCTAGTAGAGCACCCAGCTGTAAATACCAATAAAGACCCTACCAATACAGAAGCAGAAACTATTCTCATAAATGACCTAAAAACCCCAACACCGAAAATACCTCGAAACAATTTTCAGAACCTTGCTGAAGGCGACCATTGAGCAAATGATTGCACGAATACTCGAACCCTCATACGATGGACTATTTAGCCTAACACTCTTTAAAAATAATGTTTATTTACAGACTAGGACACCATGAATACCAGAACCAACACATCCATGTTCTGTGACATTAACATACCCCTATGGAGCATAGTAAAGGAATTCGAATATATAGGCACACCACATGCCGTATATGTGGAAGACCACCGAACGGACCCAAAAAGTAAAAGAGTCACACTATGTTTTGGCACCGAAAAACAGGCAACAAAGGCCAATGAATTAAAAATATCATTGATGAAACAAAATAAACTTAGACGACGTACAAAACTGATGTCCGGACCATTATCAAGAGAAGACATACCAACTTCGAAGAGAAGAGAACCCAATATGAAGTCAGAAGTACATGTAATAACCAATATGCAGCAGAACAACGAACTCAGCAAAAACAGACTATTTTGCCTATTACCTTGGGAAGGCAAAAACAAAGAAAATGATAAAACATTCTTCAGACATTTTGCTCAATTCGGACCAATGGTATACTACGAGACTGTACGAGATAAAAAAGGACGCCTATCCTACGGATACGTGCAATACTTCAAAGACCGGAATGCTGAAGGGGCAAGAAATAAGAGCAATCCTATTTACAAAGCAACTTTTGCAGAACCGAGAAAACAGATACGAGGTAAAACCGAAATGGAGACCAAATTCCATTCATTTTGCAAAAAGGAGATAGACCTAAATCTCAACAATTTACACGAAGTAACTTGCAAAAAACAAACCATGTGGACCACTTTTAGAGATCCGGAGTAGTCGCCGCAAAGCAATCAAACACCAACTCTGGACGAACTGAAGAAGACGCTAGCGTATTTAGAAAGCCTGGAAGAAAGAAAAATCAACCGATTAATGGAACCTCAAACCCAACCCGCACCAACGATTAAAATAAGAAGCGAAAGAAAAAATGAGAGTGTATGTGAACAGATGAATGTGGATGTATGGAAATTAGGACCCCAAAATAAGTTATAATCAAAGCATACCCTACCTTATCCTCAATAATCTCATTCCATTCCGAATCGAAACACATATCCATCATATAAAACAAAAATTGTAACCTTATTCCTAAATGCACATACAACACATTTACATAATCATAATATAACAAAAGAGAGAAAGGGAGAAAAACTGATAATATCATACATCATTAAAAGGCAACCCAAATTGCATGTACTAGGGACCCAATATATGTTGCATGACCAAGCATGATATGAAATAAGAACTATAATAAATACCCGTACCCAAACCTATATAGTAAAGAATTTTCTTCTTATTTCTTATGTTTCAGAAATGGATTTCCAGCCAGCAGAAATACTCAACCAGACCAGGGTTCTCAAGGTAGAAAGGCGAGGACCGAAACAGGCTCTAATAGAGTTCATTGGGGACCCTGATAATATCGCAAAAATATTGAGAACTTTTGGCATATGTGTCATGGACATTAGGTACCACAAGTCCATCAACACATACACCATCAAAGTACGGTACAATGAAGAAGAGGACGCGGTAGCTTTTGCAATAATATTCAGCGCAAAGCCAACAAGCACCAGAGAGGAAAACCAAAGACAGGAAGCAGGACCACAACTGAAAGAGCCACAACTGGCTCTGAAACTGAGGCCCAGCCAAAGACCGATCCCGGAACCAACGGTAATAACCGGAGAACTGGACGACACAGAAGGGCTACGCTTCTGCGTATTAGTGCCCTTGGGATACTCGACGGAGGAATTCCTAAAAGAATTTATGCGGTTTGGACCAATCGATCAGATATACGAAGTGGTCATGAAGGACCAAGAAAACAACAGCGGTATCAAAAGAAAAATGGGCTTTGTCCAATTTTTCAAACATGAGGACACGATCGCAGCAATGGTCCAATGCAACCAGGCCTACAAACCTAGGTGGGCAAGTAAGCGACATCTAGTAGGCGAATATATAGAAAGAACCATAAAGTCTGCAAATAGATGGCAGATATTAGAAATCAAAAGGACCATGTCAGGACCTGCAGCATGCAGAATCCTAAGGTCTTACAAAGACATTCGGCATGTGGAATGGAGGTACCATACAAAGATTGTACCAACCACATGCTGGAATGCAAAACAATTGAGCCTTCCAAGCCAACAAGTCCAAAGACAACAATTCAGGCAGACGATCAGTCGGACCTCATCACTTTTGACCAACAAGAAGATCAACCGGACCTCATATCTTTTGATCTGTGGGAACAACTTCTGCTGTAAATAGAAGAAGCCGGCACCACAGAAACACCTACGAAGACCCTGCTCGACCAGAGCATAGTAGAAGAAGAAGAGGAATCGACCAACTTAATCCCGACAAAAGAATAAAAAAAAAAAAACAATGGGACCAAATCATTGTCTTTTAAAGTTCATTTTAATGTAAAATTCTTTTCTAATAAATTATATTTTATACTTTCATAATAAAACCCGGACCCCCAAACTCTACCAACCATATCACGAAATAAAATATATTGTCAAATTTTAAGATAAGATATAACATCCTTAAGAATAAGTACTAACAAATGAAAATACTTAAAAATTTCAATACATACACAATATTACACAATACAAAATAAGTAAGCATTAAGTAAAGGAAACTGACAATACTAATAAAACAGGAATTAAGATAGATTGTAAAGGACCCTGGGACCAAATAATCCAGCAACAAGTAAGTGGTGACCGCCAAAATTGATTTCAATAAGCTTTCTTTATTTTCTTTTTATTCAACACCAAATCATAGACATGAAAGAGATGACCCACCCAATAAACCTATCCCAATAAGAGAATAAGAGAATGAAATTCATTCGAAAGGTCACATGACGCGCACATGATAAACATCACATAGATCATGTGCGGGGTACACTGTGCCAAATTGAGCAAAGGACAAATGAACGTAAAGCACATGTATAAAAAAGGAGGGAAAAACGCATAAACTACCAAGATGAAAAACATATAGATCTTGTGTAGTGTATGACGGCACACCTCGCAAACTAAACAAATCATCCCTGTAACATGCTCGCCCTTGTCCTTGATTTGAGACTTTAGTTTTTCTTTTCATTAACTGATATATTTACATCATTGAACCTTACTTGTTATAGGCCACCAACTGGACCATACCACCCGCAGGACCCGCGAAGTTTGTCGGGGACGACAAAGGGGGGGAGGATGTTATGTGACAACTTTGCGATATTTATATTCGAACAATTACTTCGAATATAAAATCGAGAAAGTTCTACACATAAAAAGTACGGCGAGACTCAAGGCCACAAAAGTATCAGGTAGCCAAGAATCTCGCTGACCTAAACAATTCCCCCCCCCCCCCGCGCAAGACCGCACGTGCGAAGCCACGCTGCAGTCTTGAATTCTTGCACCATTAACAGGTCCCGTAAGGCCTAATGAGTGCGACGAGTGCAGACGCACTGACGTCAGCATGGGGAAGTGGAGCTTGGAGACGTGTGGGAGGTCCGGATATACTTCCGAAGCGTCCCCAAGCCACGCTACCTCAGGCACTCCGTCTCGAGCCAAGCTGCCGAGCGGACGACAATTTTTTAGTAGTTTTTCCTTTATTTTATTCTTTGGTTTATTCTTGTTCAAAAATCAGTTGTTATATTTTATCTTTCTCATTTTTAAGTTTACGGATATATATATATATATATATATATATTATAAGTACAGAGTCTAATTAATAATAAAAGAGGACCAAGTAAAGCCAAAAGCTTCTTCAAACGATATTTAAACGAACCAGGAAGAAATAGAGAACCAGATTTTGGGGTTGATCATCGAGAGATAAGAAAGCATACAAGGTAAGAAAGTTCATTATAGACAAATCCGCGTTTCAGTCAAAAGAAAAATTAAGCTGACAGCCAGGAGAGATTCGAGGAGTGGAGTCTCTCCCGTAACTGTATAGTTGCGTGCGCGAGATCAACTCACGCAAAGATTTAATTAATATTGCTAGGTGACTACGAATAACCTAACAAATTGTAATTAGGATTCAAAAATCCGTGATTCGTGAAGAATTCGATCCTATTGTAAATGATCCAAGAACAATAACTTATTAAAAAAATAACATTTTTTACGGTAAAAAAAGTAATCATATAAAAAAATCTTCCAATTTTGATTATATATTGCGTTTATTATATATCCCATGTTCTTACTTTCCGACGTAGAAAATTAAAATTTATGTAAGTCTAAAATTGTATAATGCTGAATGTATATCACTGACTGGATTTGTTTCTATCTGAAAAACAATAAAAAATTTAGAAAAATGAGTAGTAATAAATATAACATACAAAAATTAATAACATATTTATTGCACTTTAACTTAATAATAATAATAGTAGTATTTTATGGATTTAAAAAACGAACAAAAAGCTATTCGGTATAGATATTCGTTTTATGTTATATCTACATAATTATTTACCTAAGTATAAATAATAACATAAGTGCAATCTTCGATTTTATACATAATAATATAATGTAAACAAATACATTTAAAAATGAAAATAAATAAATTATTTATTTAAGACACACGCATTGCCATGCTTTTGCTTGCAAATTTGTAATTTTTACTTCTTGTTGATAACTTTCGAGATGAAATTTGAATTCTAAACGCATAAAAACGAGCTATGAATTTGTCTTTTAAGTTGTGACATTCTGGTAACAAAAATCCTATTTCTCTAAGTTTAGTTATGAAACAATTTTTTACATTTATTTTCAGTAATCGTAAATTTTTATAATACATTCTAAAAATTCTCTCCATTTGAATGAAAAATCGAAACGTTTCCGAATTAACGAAAAAATAACATTTTTTTTATTTACTTTTTGTGCGCCAAGGATTAAAAGAACTGTACAAATTTGTATTAGATTTTGTAAAATTTACACAA
Source organism: Muscidifurax raptorellus (assembly GCA_020010945.3). Classification (NCBI taxonomy): domain Eukaryota; kingdom Metazoa; phylum Arthropoda; class Insecta; order Hymenoptera; family Pteromalidae; genus Muscidifurax; species Muscidifurax raptorellus. Next base: position 1,166,555 of record JAHUUD020000030.1, read on the forward strand.
ACGTCACATGTTTCTTGAGTTTTCTGAATGCTTTTTATTATATATCCCGCTATGTAATACAGAACATTTAATTCAGTTTCATTTAATGTAATAAGTTCCTGAGCAACAGCAGGTTCTACAAGATTAGATTGATTAGATATGAAATGCGTATTTACGGAACGATTTTTGAGCAGAATATCTAAGAACTCTCCTAAAAATTCACGGTCGTCATTATCATAATTACTATTTGAAACAATTTTCATAAATTGCGAAATGGAAATTAACTTTAAATTATTTTTAAATTGCAGTGCATTGGAAATAACATTTTTGAGTCTCATGACCGAAAATAAGTTTTCTAAGCAATCTTGTGTCAAACGCGCTGGTAGAAAAAATGTAAATCCATTTTCCAGTAAATATTCTGAGAGATTTATTACAGTGTTTGTTGAAATAAGCATTGCTGTCTGAAATGGTTTCCACCTGCCATCAGATCTGACTTCTAAAGTACTAAAGAAATGAATAGCTTCTTGCAGAAATTTTATAATTTCGATATATTTTTCTTCATTTTTATTGCTTAATGCAACGTTAAGATTTCTACCGTACATAATCTAGACATAAAATCTAAAAAGAATTTTTCGGAAGTGATTATCCGTATTTAAGAACTCTTCTTGAAATCTTTTAGATGTTCGCTCTTAGCAATATTAGTATTTAATCCATATTTTTCGACAAAGTAATTGTCGATAGGTACAATTTTGTTATTGAAAAAGCTAGCTTTTGCATTTTTTAACGCATGTGGAGAGTCTGCGTAAAAGAACAACTGCCTTGCACTATTTAAAGGATGGACACATGAATTGCATATTGTTGAATATCGAGATACGGTTATATCATATGACTTCCACAAAGCTTGGTTTGCTGGACCCATGTCCGAAGTGACAGAGTGAACTCGGAGGCCAATTTCTTTAGCTTTTAGAATGATTTCGTCAATGATAGGTTTTAAAAACGTACCATTGACTGAATCACCAGTCAGCTCGTACCTCACTACCTGCTACTACCTTGCACCGAGTCCAGCCAACATTATTACCAAAGCATGTGTCGCCGTTTGTGTTTGATCATGTCCTTCTAATGTAACGTTGCCAATGAACGTATTGGTTGATGTATCATAAAAATTACCCGGTGTTATGCTCGTTTCATCTAATACTATTGTACAGTCTTTACAAATATCACTTCAAAAATGATCTACTATAATTTTTTTAAAATTAAAAACTTCGGAAATAGCTGCAGCAGCAGTAAATTTTAAATTTTCGAGTTTTCTGGAGAGCGTTCTAACACTAGGAAAATTTTTGTCGTAAAATCTTGTTGTAACCCGATGTGCCACCAGAAAATCTCAATTTAAACGCATTAATAAGGGTCTCATTACACCAACGAGGAATTCTTTTATATTGCTTTGAAAGCAACTGCAACTGATCATTGTTAAAAATAGAAGTAATAGAAGTGTGTATTTTTCTTGCCCATACCTCCTGCTTAGCGGTCTTAAGTTCTTCTTTCAATTTTGCAATGCGTTTCCTGGCTGAACGAAGCCCCCGATAAAATTTATTGCACCGTTTTTGAGTAGTGTAATACATATTTGTTAATTTTTTATTTTTTTTCAAAACACTGTTTAGTTGTCTGGCGTCAAAATTATCTTTTGCAACACATTCAACATCTGGAACTTCGATCCATTCAGAGTCATTAAATAATGAATCTGTTGAATGATCTAAAAATGTTAGTGTAAATTAATTTCCATTCAAATTTAAAGCTGAAATCATTTCTTTAGAGATTCGAATGTAATGTTTGTGTGAACTAAATAAATGTGACTTTAGAAATATAAATTGTGTACATAGTAACATAAAATCATCAATAGAATGCAAACATTTTTCTCAAAATTTAAAATATTTTCATCAACAATTCAAATTTAGTACTAACATGAATACCAGCCCTTCGAAGGATGGATTTTGATGAAACATTGTACAATGATTCCTTTATACGTGCACTAAAAGTAGTGAAACCTTCAAAAGAGTCTAACACTGAGCTATTCTTTTGTTATAGTAATTCATATTTTTCAAGCGAAGAGCATAGATTGATCTAATTGTAAAAATTTTGATTTAGAGAAGTCATTGTACCCAGTTACATTAACATTCATCACCTAAATAATATAATAATAATAATATATACGGAAGCGTTTACACACATATATATATATATATATATACATATATATATATATATTATATTATGCACTTTCCCTTTTATTATTATTATTACCATTGCATATGTCTAAAAAAAAGGCATCCTATAGAGGCAAACAGAGTTGCCTGTACATAGGGATGGTACAAAACTTACAACTAACTTAAAACTAAATAATGTCTAAAAATAAAATTTTCCTTACAACCTTTAAGGAGGTCCATCCAAAGATTAAGTAACAGTGTGATAAGAACGTTTCTTCTTTATAATACATATTTTTCTCTTATAAAATTTTTTAGTCTTTTCTTTATTACAGATTTGCTGTATACTAACTTTTTGAGATCATTTGTCAATTTATTGTATATATTAACGGCTACGAAATAGCTGTTTTTTTTACTTACAGTCTTACCTATTCTTGGCAATTGTATATACTCTTATTTCTAGTATTGCTAGTGCTAGATGTATATATTTTTCTTAATATATCATAATGGAAAGAAATAGCTTCTAAATAGAATAACTGCCTGACTGTAAGAGGTAGGTCTAGTGTTGAAAAGTGATTTTTATTTATAATTTTTAGTACTTTCTTTTGAATTCTTTGAATTGAATTTAAACAGTTATTGTATGCTCCTCCCCAGGCAATTATACCATAGTTAACTAAACTCTGAAAAAATGCATAATATATCATCAATAATGTTTTGCGATCCATTCCATTTTTAATTTTAGCAAAAATGAAAATTAAATACCTAGTTTCTTTTACAATATAATCAGTATGTTTATCCCATTTCATATTGAAGTCGAAAATTAATCCTAGATATTTGTGGCTTTCTACTCTTTTTATTACATTATTGCCTATTTCAATTTGTAAATTATCCGGAACGCTGTCACAGTAGCTGCCATAAGCTATGTAAACTGTTTTGCTATAATAGGTTTACTTTTGCCTAAATTTTTATAAATAATGTTCGAAATATAGTTTAACGCGTCCATAGTTCCTCTATTCCTTACAAACCCATATTGTTTGTCAGATATAATTTCACACTCCGTCAAAAATCTGTACAATCTATTGTACATGATTTTCTCAAAAATTTTTGCTATGTTTGATATAAGCGAGATTGGTCTGTAATTCGCCATACAGGATCTATCACCTGCTTTATGTATTGGAACTATGTCAGCAGTTTTTAGTGCATTAGGCCACGTGGATTGTTGGATACACAGATTAAAAATGTGTTCTAGCGGTTTCGCTATATAAGTTGCTATTATTTTGAACGATTTTGCATTGATATTATCAACACCTTCAGTTTTTTTTTCAAGGAATCTATGATCTTTAGAATTTCAAAACTATCAGATGGGTAGATAAAAATAGATTTATTATTTCTTTCTGGAAGTTTTAGTTGATCATTATCCAAATTTGGAATTTTGTTACTTAGATCAATGCCCACTTTACAAAAATAATCATTCATTGTGTTCGCTATAGTTAGTTTGTCATCAATTTTTTGGTTGTTTACAACTAGATAGTCAAGTGTCTTGCTTTTTTGGTTGTTATTGCCTAGCTTAGTATTGATAATATTCCAAAGTTGTCTTGGATTGTCAATATTTCGTTTTATTTCATTATTTTCAAATTTGTATTTCACCTCTTTTATAACTCCATTTAAAATTTTTTCGTAATTTTTCTATTCGTTTTTCAGTGCTGAATTAGTTGGGTTATCTTTCCGCAATTTATACAAATTTTCTTTAGTATTACAAGACACTTGTATTGCTCTAGTTATCCAATTTTTTCTTAGCAATAAATTATTATTCTTTCTATTTAATTTTTTATCACACGTGGCTCTCTCAACACAGTTTTGTATCATTTTTACTAGTTTGTTTAAAGCTTCATTGGAGTCTTGTATTGCCAGCAATGACTGCCATTCAAGCTTTTTAGCTATATTTTTTAATTTACTATAGTTTAAGTATGCTATAACATTTTCACTAACTTCTGCAATCTAAGCTGGTCCATGTTTATGAACAATGGATAATGGTCATTAAAAGGAATATTTAATTTAATTGCCTCGATTTGAATATTTCTAGTTTTCGCCAAACAATTATCAATACATGTACCCTTCTCCAAGTCTGGGGAGGGGCGTGTAATTCCTCTAAAGTATGGTACATATTCATGTTCAAGATAATTATTTATAAATTCTTGACTAATTGTTTTTTCACTAAATTCATTTTTCAGTACATCGCAGAGATTCTTATTGACTCTCCACTCATAAGTTTAATAACTGTACTTACAATACTCAGTCTATCAACCACTTCTATTCTAGTATCATCATATAAGTTATTTTTTATATACAATATGACGCCATCTGCCTTGTTGATTGTACTTTCATTATAATAACTTTTATAACCCTGTAGTTGATAGAAATGAGGCTGTTGCAGGTTCAAAGTTTCCGTACATACTATAATACATGGCTTTTTTGCTAACCATTCAATAAAAGTTTCTAATTTTATAAAATTTGCATTATGACTTTTTATATTCACGGACAAAATTAAATTCTTTTTCTTCATTATAGTCTTGTTGAGCTTCTTGATATCTTCTACTTCACATTCAATCTTGCTTACCTCATCAAAATTAAGGTCTTGATTCATTTCTGTTTATTTCTTGCTTCTTAACCTATCTGCTATACGTGTGTTGATGGAGTTCAGTGAACCTGCAGACAATCCAGATATCTTTAGTAATCCTTTGTCTGATGTTTTTTCTACTGTACCGATATATCTTGGTAATATTGGTAGTACGGTATAATCGGTAAGGTCGATATACTTCCTTATCTTGGCCTGGAGAATTTCGCATTCGTGGCTATCTGTCGCCACGTGTTCTATGTTGAACTTTGTTTTATATCTGCTATTACTAAAAGCACAATTTGTGCAATTCATTTTATTAACTTGACATTCTCTTGTTTTATGTTCTCTGGCACACTTTAAACAGATAGAGTTGTTTTTACATTTAGTACCATTGTGGCCAAACCTGCCACAATTGAAACATGGTCTGACATTACAGTAATCATACACCATACAATTTTGATATCCCACGAAGATTCTGTTATTATTCTCTCTGACGTGTTCGTATACGTCAGCAGGCATCTCTAATAACACCGTCTGCAGTTGAGTCTTGCTATTCTTGTAGGAGTGCAAAAAGACGCATTTCTTTTTAAAACTGCTGAAATTCCTCTCATTGATGTCCTGTTCAATATTTCTGTCATCCATATTTTCAAAATTATCTATTCCCACTATTTTACTTTGGGATTCATTCCTTGCTCTCTGTTTACTTCAGGTGTATCTGCTAGTTTTAACTTTAACACGTTATGCACTTTAACGAGACTTTCCTCGTTTAAACAGTGCGACGTGCTGCCTCCCAGCAGCGCGCACGCAACTCTTGCGCCTCTTCTGCGCTCGATTTATTTTTCGTCGAGGGACTCGACGCGATCACTTTAGCTTGGGAAAGCTGGGAAGGGGGAAAGAAAACAATACTACAAATTTTATTTACAAGACTCTATATTTCGCCCCAGCCCCTCCCTACAACGTGGTGGCTATGAAAGCCTCCCACGCGTCGTACGGCCACGCAGGGCCTTCTCTCTGTCCCTACTACACGTAGGCTCGGTGCTCTCCCGGTGCGTAAGCACCTGGTAAACAGCCGGCCAACCTCTCTCGGCACACGCGCTCACCTGCCTCGCACGACACGCGCCGGCCTAGCGCAGAGCCAGACCGTGCAGCTCGCTGTCGCCGGCAGCACTCACTCGCTCTATCTCTCTCTCTCTCTCTCTCTCGCACACACGACCGCGCGCGCTCGCCTCGCGTGGGCTTTTTCCTCAGCGCAACGATGCGCTGGGTCAAAGCACGACCGGCTGTACCGCGTACACTCACTCGCTGTCTCTCGCTGTCTCTCGCTTTCTCTCTCTCTCTCTCTCTCTCTCTCTCGCACTCTAGAAAGCCCCGCACTGCTCGCTCACGTTCTCGTGCGCCCGGCACCGCACGCGAAAACTCACGGGTACTCTCTCTCCCTCGCACGCTCTCTCGCTCTCTCTCTCACGTGCACACACAGGTCTCCGACGGCACGCTTGCTCGCGCCGGAGATTTCGCGTAAAACAAGTCTTACCTCTCGAGGGGGGGACGAGCCCCTGGTTCCCTCCTCTCCCACGAAGCGCAGGAAGCGCCAGGCCCGCTGGCTTCCCGGGTGCCCGGGGTCTCTCTCTCACTTCTCTCAGCGCCTGGCTGGCGAGGAGGCTGAAGCTCCCCCGAGCTTGTCGCTCCTGGCTGGCCCCGGACGTCCTCTCGTTCTCTCCGCCGCTGATGCCTGTTAGCCGCTGGCGACACACTCGCCAACGGGAACAGGTGAATAGTCCTGGAGACGGCGTTGACACCAAATGTCTCCGCCGTGGCACTCACTCTGTTTCTCTCTCTCACTCTCACTGCGCACAAAACACTCGCGTGTAGCGGCACTTAGAAAATCGTCGACGTGCGTCGACGATGTCAGCACGAGAACTGACCCGATTTGCGCGCGCTCTCGCGAACTGCCGCGCCACATGCTTAACGCATATCGCGGGCCTGCTCATGTAAGAGCCGCGCTGATTGGCTCACGGTCCGCGCGAGCCGTTGAGCCTCGCGTTGCAGTCAGCCGATAGGCTGAAAACCGCGAGACGCTGGCTCTGGCTTCGCGCGCTATCCCGCGCTCGTGTCTCTGCTTGCTGCGCCGATTTCTCGGAAATCGCGCGGCAGGCTCGACAACAAGCTGGCCCGGCGCCGCTTCACCGTAAACAGTCTGGCTCTCGCATGTTTACGTGCAGGCTTAGACTCGCCGAATCGGTCGGAAATTTCCCGACTCGACTCGGCTGCGACGTACAACGTCGCAACAGTTTATAATTATTTCATTTTCCTTCTTGATAACTCTTTTTGTTTGTATTGTTTTGTCTTTGATCAAATAGTGCGACACCATTTTTCAAAGGTTTGATCTTCAGCAGTTTTATTTATTATAATTTTAGGTACACGTTTTGGTTTATTATAATTTTTTGTACTAGAGATAACTTCAGAAAAAGTTTTAATGTTAACAGCTGGTGTGTCGTTTTTTTGTTTCTCCAATAGATCCTTTAAAAGCTTTTTTTTTTCTTCAAGTTCTTTATTTAATTCTCTTAGTATCGTATTTTCACGTAGCAAGCTGTTATCTAGAATTTCATCTTCATTCTCGTTGAGTTGTTTGTCAAATTCTTTTAATATTTAGCTTCTTATATCTTTTCTCTCAGCAGACTTGACTTGAGCAATTATAAGCTTTGCTTCATTACTCAGCGTTCTACTGTTCACTTTTGAGGTTAGGTCTAGATCCTCGTGTTCCCCACAGATTCCAAGAACTGCACTTAATTTTACACCTTTGTTCTTTTCGAATTCGCTAGTATGATATACACTTTCACATATTAGACACACTATAGTCTTAACTTTTTGCTCTGGATGGCCTTTGTAAACGATTTGCTTTGGACGAAGGAACGATCCTCCGCTCTCGCCAGCCATCTTACTTGATGATTTATATGCATGAATATAATGAAAATATTTTTTAAATATGATAAAAAAATTACCATTTGTATCTATATGTTTTTCATCCATTTCCACGCCACTGTTTTCATTCATTAAAAGAGAAGAGAAACTATCTGCATTATCTGATATATTTATTTCTTCTGTCGAGTCATCGTGTAATGCCACAGAACAATTTTCATTTTGTTCGACAGTATCAAAGGACTCTTGATCTTGATTATGCATTTCAAGATTGGAAATAACTGAAATAATTCAATATAGTTATGTGATATATATTCAAATTTAATTATTAAATAAAATAGGTCATAATAAAAATTAATGTCAATAAATCTGCCAATAAAAATTTAAAAAGTTAATTTTTTGCAAATATGTTAATATATTCATATAATTTAAAAATAATATTTATAACTGACAATTAGAAACTGCATTGTAATGATGAAAATAACTATATCAAAAATATTATAATAAAATACAAACCATTATATGGATTATTTTTCTCTTTCATTTGTACACTACCATTACGTGGAAAAATTGTTAGAACAGCATCTCTTTTCAAGCGTCGTTTACCTTCTCTTGTTTTCTCCCACATGTCACCAGTAAAATGTATCTGAAAAAATATTAAATATTTTCACGTCTTAAATATAATTTGAAAACAATAACTGCTTTTATAAAAATAAAATTTTTTTCTAAATTCAAAAAATAGAATTTTTAATTATACTAGGATACGTATACCAGTCAATGAGCAATTAATAAAATTGTTATTTATATTAATCAATTATCTTATTAAAACACAAGCAACGAGTGAAATCTTTTGGCATACAAGTCTTAAAATAATAAAACATTCAAAAAAGCCTTAAAACACCTGTGAATGAACATACACTACAATATTAGTAAATAAACATAGTATATTACTGTATTTGGAATGACAAAATAATATTTCAAAGTTTTAAAAACTTAAAATTGGAAGTAAATAAAGATTACAAATCCTACTACATACTATATATTCATATAGGAGTTTATCGACTTGCGAGGTTCAGACACTGATGTAAATATTCTATATTAATTGTAAACAAAATTCAGTTATGTTTATGTTACATTTTATGAATGATTATATGAATAAATATTAAATTAATTAATATTATGTACCTCACATAATGTAGAATTTAGTCCAGGGACCAAATCTGAACGATTCATATTTTCAAGCCATATTTTTCTTCTTTTAGGTTCTCTTGGTAAGCGACACATTTGAAATCCCTTGGCACTACTATTTGTACAATATCCTGCACTACACCCAGGCATATTTTCTGAAAATAATAATTTTGTTACATGTTAGCTATTATGAAATAATTTTGTAGGTTACTTTCTTTCATACATATTATATATTTCATATCGAAGAAATGAGCAAATCACGTTTGTAAAAATAGTCATGCATGTTACTTTAAATATCTAAAACATTTTTTTTGTTTATAATTTGTTTCCAAGACTAAAACTATTTTTAACGCATAATTCCATATGTTAGGTTACGTTTGTAAATGTACAAAGTATCAATTGTACATCGTACACATAGTATTATATTAAATTATCTACAATAATAGTAATATCTATAATATAATTACCACTAAAAAAGTCCTTTATTATGTTATTAATTACTATTTCATTCCTTTTTTGAGGTTAGATGATCAAAATAAAGTTGTTTGTTTATTATCTATCTATCTCTCTTCAACCCTCTATCTTTCTCTATCTACTTCCGGTTTTGCCACAATTGGTGTCGACCAATCAGCGACTGTCCCGACTTTGTCCTATCGCTCCCTTGAGGATCACTAAAAACCGCAGGTTCGAACCGCCATCTACTTACGCCCTCATAAAGGAAAACAAGGATTTGTGGGTGACCAATTTTGCTTAACATTTTTTCAGAGTGTTCTCTCGGTATAAAACTAACATATCTGCAAGGATTCCGTCCTACAGGCCATTGATACGAGGTGCATACTTATCTATATTTTTATTATGAATACAGTGTTAATCTACATATATTATAAAACGATATATACAGATATATACTGCATGTAATAAGTGAATATCTTAGATATCTTAATTATGAAGGCCTATGGGACGGAATACAGGTATAAAGAATACAACCTTGTTTCTTTCTGCTATTGAAAGCTTATACCGCCACAGCAGACGATTGCAGTATACGATAGCAGATGTTAACAACGTAACCTCAAATATAAGATATTGAATTAATTTATTTATCCGTGTGTAATATAGTTATTAAAAAAAATCAGATCAGATAAGTATAACGAATTTCGTTTCATTACAAATTTGTATTAAAAGGATTGATTCTTTGTGTTCTGTTTATTTTATATAGGCCACAGATATTTTACATACAGAAATATGAAGAAAGTATCTGAATTTTTATGACCGCACATGGACAACCGTTTCCTTATTATGATAAGAATATAAAAAAATTAATTAAACGTACTTTTAGCCGTCTCAGAATGACAAAAATTACGAAAATATTTTTTTCAATCTTCGGCTTTCGGACCTTTTTTATCTTGTTTTATATGTTAAAAAAGTGATGAAAAGCTACTTTGAATAGTGGAAATATACCGTAAGAAATTTTTTCTGCACATTACATCAATATAGAGATAATAAGACTTTAAGAAAAAAATAGAGCCTTTAGCACAATATCTCAGTACTGATTAACCGTAAAGATCCAAAAATTAATACGTGACCCCTTGGCACGTAGATTATGATGCTTGAAAATTTTGCTAATTTTTCCAGAGCGCAAGATCAACTTAGCTCGGATGAAATATTTATCAAACTTTTCAAACATCATAATACACGTGTCAAGGGGTGGTGTATTAAGTTTGGGGTCTGAGCATTGCATCAATATACAGATAATAGCATTATCAGTTTATGAATGGTGGATATTTGAGAATTATTGAAGGTGTTGGCGATGAAATAAAACTAGTTTGAATTATCTGGATCAATTCCGTGCACCAAATTACTAAGACTGTTATTAACTATATCATTAACCTTTAGATGTATTCAACAATGGTAAAATATTCTACTTTAGCATCCTATTTTTTCCTGGTTTTACAATGATATGAGAGTGAAAAGAAAACTAAATAAAAGTTAAACACGACTAAAAATATCATACTGCCCTTTGGAAAATGTACATAATTTGTCCACGTAAGCATATTACTTTATGCAATGATATTAACTAACAGTAAGGAAACAGTAAAAGTAATTATTCATTTTCATTAAAAAACTTACGATTATTAGTGAGAAAGGTGAAGAACTTTGTGGAGGATTTTGTACAAGCTGTAGAGCATCTTGCAATTCGAAATCATGTACTTCCGCACTCAGCGTGCTAATAACATTGGTTAATTTTATTTGTCTCTCCATTATGATTCTAAAAATAAAAAAAAAAACAATCAGAATAATGTCAAATAATTATATGTATATAACCTTAGATTTAAAATATTTACCTTTTGCCAGTATCACCTGTGGATGTAGTATACAAGAAGACAAAACTTGAACTCACAAAAGTGAAAATAATATATAATACAACCGTTTTTGTCTTCTTTGAAAGTGCGATCAGGTAGAAGCTATGTAAATGCAGAAGCTTTTTATTTTCCTTTTTTTGTCTTCTGTAGTGAGTTATCATCCTTTTCCCAGGCTAATAGTTGTCCTGATATTCCTTATTATCGTAAACAAAGAATCCTGTTCGTACACAGATTTTTATCTTCATGACGCCACAAGGGTTTAATTCCTGTTTTTTTAGCGTCAGTGTCAAACGAGTGCGCGAAATTTCAAAGACAGTAGTATTTAATGTCTAAAGACAGAAATATTTAATGTCTGAAGACAGTAGTATTTAATTGTTCTCACTTTACTATATTCGACGCACTTTAATATAATAGAGAATTTTAGACCATATTCACAATATTTGAATCGTATATCCTATCGCCAAAATGCGGACGTCATCTTTGAAGAAGCATTCCGATCGTTCCGGTCCGAATTGCTTTCCCTCTATTTTCGAATGCGCGATAGAATGGCAAGCGTGATCATTCCAGTTGAGGGAGGCCAACGTACATACGTACAGTGGAAGGGCTCAGCTTCAAGAGAGAATTTTGGCTTTCTGACACGCACGCATCAACGTCATCGTCGTCCTGCAATCAGATAACACGTGCCCCTGGACGAGATTTGTCAGCGGAGAAAATTAACCGAGGAAAGAATGTCAAAGCGTAGTAAGTAAGGTTAATTTTGCTAGCGTTTGAACTGGCCAACGATAATATATCTGCTCATCTGACAAAATGAGGCAGTGTGTGCGCGACCTCGCGTTGTCAAACTCGCTCTATCCCAGAAGCAAATTTCTCCCTCCCTCCCTCCCTCCCTCCCTCTCTCCCTCCCTCTCTCCCTCTCTCTCTCCCTCTCTCCCTCTCTCCCTCTCTCTCCCTCTCTCCCTCTCTCCCTCTCTCTCTCCCTCTCTCTCTCTCTCTCTCTCTCTCCTTCTCTTTCTCTATCATAGCCGGGTCCGGCCTTCCGCAGCATGAGAAGTTACTGTTGCTCGGCTCTTTGCGCTCGTTCCTAGAAAAAAGTATCGGCTCGCTATAACTTATTATTTTTGAAAATAAAACTTTTCGTTTCTGGGGCTGGCTGCACGAGAAGGAAAAAGTCGCCGAGGGAAATGAGGCAAACATAGAAAGTAGTAGGGAGGCCATGGAAATAAAATAGAGGCTTCTTCTTTTATTTTCTTTTGTTCCGAGCATTCTTCTTCATTGTGTCCTTTTCTCGGATGTTGCTGGTGGGCCTTTCTTCGGTAAGAACATTTTCGTCAGGTCAGGTTGGAATGGAAAATTGAATAATTAAAAGGACGTGTGAACGAGAGACTCGGCTTATTGTAAAATGTGATGACTACGAGTAGATGCTCGACTGGTAGTGTTGCACGTTTTGAAGTGGTCAGAAAAACCAGTGATTGGTAAGATATTGTTGTATGTTATCGCATCAGCAAAACCGTTTATCGGTTCTCCAAACTCCCTATCCTCTGTCTGTCATTTGGCTACTACTTTTTTATCTTTTTTGTCCCGTGGAAATGATCAAACCTCGTCCTATATATACATCTACACATATATCTATATGAAGTCAGACCTCTTGGCGAAGAGAGAGAGACCAAGAAATCGCTCGCGTCAGAAAGAAAAGGAGATCCAGAAGACGCTGCTGCTGCTGTATCTAGTCTCCGTCTCTTTGTTTAGCTTCTTCTCTCTCCCTTCTTTTTCTCTCTCCCCCCCCCCCCTTGAAATCGTTCTCTCTGATGCACCATGTTTTGAGCGTGCTAGAGATCGTACCGCGTGTCTTTCTCTTTGCGGGAAATTTGCGCAGAGGTATGGCGTAGAGATCGCCGCCACCGCTGCCGAAAACGACGAAATTTCATGATGGAGGCCTCCCGATTTGCAGTAAAAAGTCGTAAACTTTTCGAGACGGTTATTTATCTTTAAAATGCATTCGAAACGGCATGCAGGTAAAAGAAATTTAAAATTGCCAGACGCAGAATTTTTTCGCATAAACTAATCCACACTCGAATCTCAAAAAGTACAAACAGTCTAGTTTGTTAAATTGTTGCTCAATAGAATAATTGTTGCGTAAATAAATAAGTATATTGTTATTAACAAAAATTTTGTTTTTTTAAGCTTATAATACCCGGAGGAAGAGTTGTCCAACCTCCTTTGAAGAAATGGAAAATGAAAAAATTAAAACTAATCCATATTCAAAGGAATATCAATATACCAAGGTATCCTTGTAGTTTCAGTATTAGTTATATATATATTGTAACGGGTGGGACCTTAGGTGAGCGACGAAAAACACAAAAGGAGCGCCGGGACCGAGGATCGATCCGGCGTCCCCGAGATCTCTAAGCAAGCATGCTATCCTTATAGCCAATGCTGCCTGTGTCGTCGCTCGCTCAACCTGCCTCGAATACCGCGTGGGTACGGGTAGCAACCCGTTATAATATATATATATATATATATATATATATATATACCCAGAAAACATCGCTCGGCAAATTGCAAGCAACATTCAGCCAATACGACGTTCTGCACGACGCGTGCGCGCGGGCAAGTAGCCCCGGCGTGTTGACGCATAATGGTAGTCAATTTGATCGTCAATTTGACAGATTTGTTTCTGCCATGCGCATTCGGCGAGCGTTCATAACCTATAAATTATAGGCGCGCAAATTAAAAATGACAATGAATTTTTAAAATATTTTTTTATTTAAATAAAAACAATGGTAATAAATTTACAATTATAATTAATTTAAAACAAGTATAAAAAATTTATATATAATTATTTATCCATGGATGAGGTTTCTTCAGGTAGTATACAGCAAACCTGTAAAACAAATAATAAACAAATATAATACTAAAATTGTTATAAGATTACCATAATTAATATATTGAATAAACATTACCTAATATATAGCATGCTAGTACGAAAGCGGACTGCGGATGGACTGCAAAAGGAAATCCTGAAATAAATTAAGAATTTATATTAATGTTTATTTTTGGGGGGGGGGGGGTGAGAAGGGCCCCGGCCTCGCCCTTCCCTGTGAGGCAAGTTATCATACTTTGTCAATTTGCACAATACATTTGGAAAAATTTTGGTTTTAAGGTTTGAAAATAAAGTGCAATATGTCAAAATTGTACTGTGCAAAAATATAAAGTATTATAGCTTTCTGAATGTAAAAATAGCCTAGAATGTAGCTGTATAACTTAGAACAGCAAGCTAATTGTCTCTTATGATGTGTATCAAAAAAAGTACTCGACCAATTGAGGTACAAGTAAAAATTTTGATCCAGTTATTCAAAGACCATGAGATAACTGTTACAAGCAATTTCTCTTGATTCTAGTCCATTTTTATATCCAGAAAGTTATCCTACTTTGTCAATTTGCACAATACATTTTGAAAAATATTTGGTTTTATGGTTTGAAAATAAAGTGCAATATGTCAAAATTGTACTGTGCAAAAATATAAAGTATTATAGCTTTCTGAATGTAAAAATAGCCTAGAATGTAGCTGTATAACTTATAACAGCAAGCTAATTGTCTCTTATGGTGTGTATCCAAAATATTACTCAACCAATTGAGGTACGAGTAAAAATTTTGATCCAGTTATTCAAAGACAATGAGATAACTTTTGCAAGCAATTTCTCTTGATTCTAGTTCATTTTTATATCCAGAAAGTTATCATACTTAGTCAATTTGCACAATAGACTTGGAAAAATATCCAAATTGAAGTATCGGTTTGTACATACATATGAGTCTATTGTGCAAAAAGGCAAAGAATGATAAATTTCTGAAAATGAAAATACTGTAGAATCCACAAACTTTGCAGCAAAAGGTTAATTCATTATGTCTGATATTCTGTATTAATTTTTTACTCATAATTTAATTGATCGAGTAATACTTTAATACATTTCAAAAGAGACATTTATCTGTCTATAAAAGTTATACTGCTTGAAGTGAATGATTTAAATTAATGTTTACCTGAAAGTAGAATGTAATGTAACCAGTAGCAGCTGTCGATCTATCTTCCAGAACATCTTGCATAAAACTCAAGCTGCTACCTTAAAACTTGATGAGCTGTGCAAAGAAATAAATATATATCAGACGATTATGCTAATGGGTAAACAAAGATCAAATTTATGGAGTGACTTTTGATACATATCGGCTTCTTTGCTTCATTGAAAAAATAAATGGCCTTCACGATGTTGCTACCCTTGATGATAACTTCTGCTCTTTCAGTGACTACATGAAGGTGATCCAACGATGCATAAAGTGGTTTTGATGAAGATGCACTGTTGAATTGAGTTCCTCCTAGAAAAAACAATTTCAAATATATTAGCTGTGTAACAAAATCAATCAATACAATAACTTTCTAGATATAAAAATTTATTAGAATCCAGAAGTGTCGTAGCAAAATTGAAGCTACTTATCTAATTGACGCTGCTGGTCCTTGTTTGAATGTCCATCACTTTGTTGGCTGATGTCCAAATACTACTTTAATCTTGTACTAATCCTGCAAAGTAAACAAATTAATAGATCACACTTGAAACAACAAATTTATATAATGATTCAAATAACCAAACAATTAATCTCAGTTTTATAAATGCTTTTGATTTCAGTAATGTCAGTAGATTCTACACTTAATTCAATAGTTGTAGTTTTCAATGTTAATTGTTTTAATAAAAGACTTGGCTATTGGCATTGGTGGGTATGAAGTTATATTACTAGCGATGGGTACAGACTTGGTGGTTGAGCATCAGCATTGCATTTTGGTTGTTTAATAAATATGAATTTTGCATGGTCCAATGGTGCAGGCTTTTGGAGAGAGTCAAGAGGATAATCTCTGTGTTTCTTTTTACCAAAAAACTAAGACGATAGTATACTTATGTAACGTACTCACTATGCAAGGTTAAGATTCTTGCAAGTATTAGAACATTAGCAGAAACTTCACAATAATTTACAAAACACGCATGTCATAAATTTTAAATTAGTTATATATTTTTTTTTGTAAGAGTATGACTGAGATTGATTGTGAGGTGACGTGAAAGTATACATACTCATGGTTGTTTTTGAAAACTCTGAACTGCACAAATATCAGAACTGAGAACTGCACTGGAATCAATAACTGCACTGCACACATATTTTTCAAACTTTCGCGATGCACACCGAAATTGTTGCATGTTCAAGAACAGTGTTTGTTGCTCCTGCAAATATGTTATTATTATATTACTGCTCCAAGCGTAGACTGCAGCATACGTCGGTGCATGGCATCTTTGTCTCACTCCGAAGTCCGAAACAGCTGGGATTTCACTGCAATAACCCCACTAACTTACTTCAGTGCACTAACTCGGCAGAAATAAAACTCGGTAGAACTACATTAAAAAAAGGACTTCGTGAACAACAAAATCATAAATAATAATAGTCGCGATAATAATATTGTCGAACGACACAGTGTACTGACAAATTGCAGACAAATTACTGGCTCAAACTTTTCTGCAATTTGTTCTGCAACATCGTCTGCAACTTGCTTGCTTTACATTGCGCCTGACAAAAACTAACATCAAAATGAGGGACAATTGACGTCAACCGCGCCGAGCCAACGTTGCGCCGATATTGCTCAGCACGCGATGTTTTCTGGGTATATATGTATATATATATATATATATATATATATATATATACAGGGAGAGTCATTTTATTCTATGGATGGGAATTGTTCCAAAAGTAAGCGAGATACAAATAAATGTTTCAGCCAAAAGTTTTTCAGTATGGAGGAGGACATCGGCCTGTCAAGGTCACTTTGACCTTGAAGGTCGTTTTCAGGGTTATTGCTCAAAAAAACCGTTTTTTCAAATGAGACCCCCTATTTTTTATTGCGGATTCGAAAGGAGCGAAAAATTTTAAGTAAAAAATGATTTACACAAAAATTTTATTTTGACCTTCACAAGGTCAACTTAAGGTCAAATGTGTAAAATCGCGAAATTTAGCTCATTTTCGCAGGAAAAAGCTTGTTTTGACACCGGATTGATAAGAAACAGGAAACTGTATGTCAAAATTAATATCATTGACTATTTTATTCTGACCTTGACAAGGTCAAATCAACGTTAAACATTAAAAATAGTCTTAAAAGCTGTTTATTTTAGATTTGTTGTTAAACAAATTTCAAACCGTAAAGGAACCGATGTTAATATCTTCTTGACATTGAAATTGAGGTTTCAAGATCATTCGAATGTCAACGTTTGTTAATTTGAATAGAAATAAATTCTCTTTTCTTCACTTACTTTTAGCATTACCCTGAAACAACGGCATGGACGTAGTAAGTTCTGTTTCCTTTGGGGTGCTGGATTAGCGTGAGTCCCCTTGCCTCTCACGATGGGGTGCTGGATTAGCGTGAGTCCCCTTGCTTCTCACGATGGGGTGCTGTATTAGCGTGAGTCCCCTTTCCTCTCACGATTAATGTAACTTACTAATTAACTCTTTCTTTCAAAACTGTCCACAGTTCTTAGCAAAGTTGCTCTAGGGATGGCCGCGCAAGCTCGTCTAATTCGGTCAATCATGTCATCTTTATTGGTTGGCCTTTGAGCAAAAACAATATTTTTTGAGAATCCCCACAAGAAAAAGTCTGGCGATGTCATGTCTGGCGAGCTAGCGGGCCATTGAACTGGACCTCCTCGTCCAATCCACTTACCAGCATAGCGTTCATTTAAAAATTGTCGTACAATTCTAGCAAAATGTGGCGCAGCGCCGTCTTGTTGAAACCACATTCTCAATCTAGTTTCTAAATCGACATTTTCCAAAAGACCTGGTAAGTGATCTCTTAGCAATTCTAAATATGTGAATCTATCAACGTTTCTATCAAAAAAGTAGGGTCCAATAAGATAACCGTTAACTATCCCGCACCATACCATCAATCTCCATCGATTTTGATGGACTACAGCTCTGTGCCAGTGGGGATTTACATCCGACCAGTAATGACAGTTGTGTCGATTTAACTGTCCGTCGCTTTCAAATATAGCTTCATCAGAAAAAAGCACATATCGGAAAAAGTGAGGATTATTATGTACCATCTGTAAAGCCCACTGGCAAAAATTAAGACGAGCTATCAAAAGCTGTGCTCTTAAAGCTTGCGTTAGAGTGATATGATAGGCATGGTAATGAACAGCTCTCAAAATTCTTGAAACTGTTTTTTGAGGTATGCCGATTTCCCTTTCTATCTGACGAGTACTTACATGTGGGTCAATATGAATGACTGCTAGAATAGTGACGACTCTAGGATCATTTTCGTCATATTCATGACGTCGACGTTGACGACTAAGATGTCCATTTCGTGCTCTTTCGGTCAAATTACGAATTGTCAAATCCGTAGGATATCGTCTGTCCGGAAAACGTTCAGCATAAAGCCTGGATGCAGCAATGCAATTGATATGGCACTCCCCTAAAACCAATATCATATCGACAATTTCATTCGGAGAATAATCAGCCATTATGAAAAGTTGTATGAAAATGTTGTAAAATAAATACTTATTGTGATGTAAGGATGTGATATAAAATATTTTTAATTTTTTTATATGAACAGTGTTTTATATGAACAGTTGATAGCTTCTAAATAAATAATAATAATATTTTTACACTTTTGCTATCGTTACAAATTCTTTTTATAAATGTTACTTTTATTTTTCTAATTTTTAAACACAATTTTCAAACGCATTTGACAACTAATTTGCTCATAATAAAAATGATTAAAGATTATTATTATTTATTGAAAAGCTATCAATGGTTCATAAAATATCCATTGCCTACGTTAGTATTAAGGTACGACACAGCAATTTTTTACTAAAAATTTTCGATTTTTCGATTTTTTTTTTTTTTTTTTTTTTTTTTTTTTGACGAATAGTTTTCTTTAGGTACCCAGTAATAAGAAAATACAACTACTTAATTCCGAAATGAATTTTTAATTTCATAAAACCATAATTATGATTATCTAAATGCATTCCTCGAAAATGAGTTTATTCTTGCAGTTTTTGACATTTAACCTTAGTTAGACCTTGTCAAGGTCATAATAAAAAGGTCCAAAATATCAATTTTGACAAACAGTTTCCTGTTTCTTATCAATCCGGTGTCAAAACAAGCTTTTTCCTGCGAAAATGAGCTAAATTTCGCGATTTTACACATTTGACATTAATTTGACCTTGTGAAGGTCAAAATAAAATTTTTGTGTAAATCATTTTTTACCTAAAATTTTCGCTCTTTTCGAATCCGCAATAAAAAATAGGGGGTCCCATTTGAAAAAACGTTTTTTTCGAGCAATAACCTTGAAAATGACCTTCAAGGTCAAAGTGACCTTGACAGGCCGATGTCGCCCTCCATACTAAAAAACTTTTGGCTGAAACATTTATTTGTATCTCACTTACTTTTGGAACAATTCCCATCCATAGATTAAAATGACTCTCCCTGTATATATATATATATATATATATATATATATATATATATATATATATATATATATATTGTAACGGGCGGCGAGACGCGCACGTCGGCGCGGGTAGCTGAAGCGCGGGAAGGCCAATAAAGGACTCGCAATTAGAGGGAAATTCGAGTCAGTTAGCTTTTGTCCGCACCCGCGAATAGTCATAAATCACGCGCGCAAAAAGTTGAACGGGTATAGCAGCAGTAACAGCAGGATCGAGAGCAACGGCAGCATCGATAGCAGCAACAGCAACCAGGAGAGGCAGCAACTGCAGCACATCAGCAACCGCAGCAACCACTGCTCCTCAGGGATCACCGCAACAGCAACACGGCGAGCTCGAGCAGGAGACTCCCTTGCCAGAGGACGAGGTTGACCAACGCGATAAAAGAAAGTAGGATCTAATTTCCATTTATTTATACGCGATCGACTGGCGAGGCATTTGGCCCCAATCGTTGATCCGGTCGAAAAATTTGCGGCCTTCTCGCGACGCGAATACGCGCAACACGGACGACGGATTTCTTACTGAATAAACGCCTTTTTAGTAGAATCGATCGTGGATACGCGGGATAGGAAAAGAAAAAGTGTTGCGCGCGAGCTCGATATAGGGAATTCCCTATCCGGCGAAAAGTAAGTGAATTTTGTGGAAAGACGGTTGAATTTCCGCGAGTTCGAAAAGGCCTAGGCGTGATATACAGCATTATATTTGCGCCGAGCCGATCAAAACAAATATCGGTTCGTTGGTCGGCTGAGCAGCAGCGCGCCAGAGTAGGAGAATCCGTGCGCGCTATAGTAGTGTGCGAGCGCCGAGTACGAAGCAGCTGGCAACGAGCGGACCAAACAGAACGAGACTTCAGAACGCCTTCGTCGAAGATAGACAGCGTTTTGGGGAAGGAGAGTACCCATCAACTTGCTGTAGATGAAAAAGCTGCAACAGAAGATGAAAACGCTGCTATGGCCTCGACTACGACCAAGGTAGCGCATACGCCTGTAGGCGCAGAAACAGCTCAAAGCTTAGAGCGGGAGTCAGATGCAGAGTCGCAATCAGACTCAATACTCAGCAAGTCAAGCTATAATCCTTGTGAAGAGGTAACATGTTTCCTCGCACACTCGCACATACTCAAAGAGGTTCAGAGTATGCGTCAGGAGTTGCTAGAGCTGAGACAG